>JBBELK010001058.1:0-623060 GCA_037783545.1 Henricia sp. BOLD:AAB3569 | reverse complement strand
GGACACGAATATTCAGTCAAATTTATTTTCCCCAAACCAATACATGAAACACCACAACGAAAACATTAAACGGATATACGTCAGAAACATCTTAATGGTCACCCCTCCTTCTAAAATGGTATATTCCACTCAGCAGTATTATGGGCTGTACCACCACACTGGCCAAAAGCAGACTCGATCAGATGAAAAGTTTGAATACTCTGTCCTTTTTTAGCTAGAATTACATCATAGATGAGGCATGTACATCATTAATGAGTTAGAATTGGTACCGTACCAGTACTTTTAGAAGGCTAAAAGTGTTGTTTTGGACGTTTTATATTGGGACGTTATCATTTTCTATATACACTTTTAGCCCCTTAACATTTTAACCACCTTCGATCGTGTGGACCGTTCTTACACGCCCTCAAGAGGCCAGATACACATGTGTAATATCGTACCGTAAATTCCAAATCAGACATTTAAAAACTCACCATCGGGGTCCTTGTAATCTCAAGACTTTTGTACCCTTGTCGTTCACTGTCCATGATGACTCAAACATCAAAAAAGGATAGAAGGAAGCAAAATCTGGAGTAAAATCGACAATATTCAGCGAGCATGGTACCCCAGACTTCATGCTGAGACGCGTCAAAAGGAAAGTAGTCCCACCAACGCGGATGGATTTTGTTTAGCCTAGACTGGACCCCTGTCCACAAATTTACTTCCCCACGCGTTGTATATGAGTGAGAGCAGCGTAGCGCACATAGACAGGGGGCAGGTCTAGGCTAAACAAAATCCATCCGCGTGGGTGGGACTACTTTCCTTTTGATGCGATCACGTGGGTAGCGAAGTCAGCATGCATGACTTGGTCAAGTCTCCCGTCTGTCCAAATTTGTCGATTTTACTCCAGATTTTGCTTCCTTCTATCCTTTTTTGATGTTTGAGTCATCATGGACAGTGAACGACAAGGGTACAAAAGTCTTGAGATTACAAGGACCCCGATGGTGAGTTTTTAAATGTCTGATTTGGAATTTACGGTACGATATTACACATGTGTATCTGGCCTCTTGAGGGCGTGTAAGAACGGTCCACACGATCGAAGGTGGTTAAAATGTTAAGGGGCTAAAAGTGTATATAGAAAATGATAACGTCCCAATATAAAACGTCCAAAACAACACTTTTAGCCTTCTAAAAGTACCGTACCAGTAGATGTGTTATTAAATGATATCAGTGTGTAGGCAGAGACAGGCTGGGAAGGGCAGAGAACGGCTCAGGATGGTAATTAACACGTGTGCAGCACGGTCCGTACTGCAATGCATCACCGTGTCATCAGCTCCCGCTATGCCGCTTATTGCACTGTCGACGTGTTTCGATTTCCCTTCCGTTTTTCATGCTTTGTTTTATTTTTTAAAGTAAAGTATGCACATTCAATGGTGAATTAAAATGCTGTTTCGAATTGGTTAAATTCATACGGCATTATTGCGTATAGCCGTATTTGGTCGAGATCGGAGGTTTTGTGCAAAATATTTCATTTGGACGTGCTTCATTTCATTTGGACCCCGCCCCACCCCCACCAACCCTAAAGAAAATGGCACTAATGGTAACTGTGAGTCTAATAATTTTTTAGCTAATTCTGCAAATTGTTTTACTTGTCATGCAGTATGTGGGTTTTGACAAACAAAAATAAGTAATTGACCATTGCTATTGCTTAAAACCTTGTGTATATAAATAGTTTACGTTTCCTAAGAAAATAATTTGTTTTCACACGACATGGGCCCGAACAGCAGGAACGAACAAATACGCACACTGGACGTGTCACGAACAGACCACCCGACTGATTGTGAATAGCGCCCTTTTTCTTTGTGTCGCGCATACGTGACTGCTGGCGCCATCTTATAAGTATAGTTTTCGGTGGAGAGACATGAACTATGATTTCTCTTGGAAGATTCGATTTCCAAGGACGTGTGAACGCAAGTTGAGAGTATTACGGCCAGGTCGGTATGTATAACGTGTAGAGTATTAGCTTTTATTTTATACCCAAAAATTGCAATTTCCTGTTTAAAAAAACTTGGTTAAAGATTCCGTTTGGAGCCGCGTTTTTGATGGGAGAAAAATTGTGTCATTCTGAAAGTATAGGCCTTTTAATCATATCCTTTCACTCAGTAAAAAGCTGTCTGGAAGTAATTTAAGGAGAACAAACGTTGATGGTCAACTTCTCAATTCTTTGGAGGAGCTAGCCCTTTTGTGTCAGGGAAACGAATGTTAATTAAAAGGGCAAAACAAACCTAGGCCAGGGCATGAAATTAACGGAGGCCACAGAGGTCATTGCCTCTGTTGCCCCTGCTCTTGGCCTTGGTGCTATTTGCAATTCTCCCAAGTGCCCTTTTTAAACTCCAAAAGACGACCTCAAAAACAGAAATAGCAGTGCCCTTTCAGTGACAAATTTCAAGCCCTGCTAGGCCAATTAACATTCTCAATTCTTACCCCCACCTCGCCCCCTCCCCCCAAACAAACCCACCCCCAAAAAAAATATAATATAATAAAAAATAAAAACATTTAAAAATTGTACCGCTAATCGCTAACCCTCATTCCCCTCTCCCAAATAAAGAAATTTGAATGTTGCTATGCTAAAGAAAGAAAATAATTCTTACCTGTTTCTGTCTGCCAACTCAACCCTCCAATAAACATTTTCCTGCAAACACAAATAAGCAAAAATAAGCCAATCAGTGACCAAGGTCGGCCCCAAAAGTAAGCAGTAGTGCATAAACATTACAGCATTTACTGACCCATAGACATTTATACACACATAGTCACCCGTCCATAGATTTGTGTGTTGAAAGATGGGTTCCATTGTGTTGCACGCACCCACATGCAATACAGATGCACGGTACATGTGCAGTGTACAGCTGATGTACACTGTAATCGAACAATTTCCGAAAAACTAAACCCCTAAAACTCGCCTCTCCTACACCCTATTCTAGTCACAATACTCACCCAGGGTCGTTGGCAACTTCAGTACCGTGTACGTTGGCGTTTTGGTTGCTTCCCGCGTCCATTTCTGTGAGATTTTTTGGTTTAAAGATACTCTACGCTACTACGAACTGAACTAACAAGTAACGGTAAAACTACGGTAGTGTGTGTGGCTGGTACACACGGTATACATGCACGCGCGCTGTGGTTATGATGTACAGTTATGGTCCGTGGGTTTACACTAAGCGACTATGGGAATCATACACATATACACCGCGCCAATATCACACACGTGGGATACACTTGTCGTATTACTACTACCAATGAGAACACACTATGCAAACCGCGAAGCCTTCTCAAACGTGGGTGGCGCTCTCACAAAACCACAATGAATGACCAATGAATGACAACCACATCAACCGTGATTGGACAACATCTACGGTCACTTAGCGGTCACTGCGGTTTCGTGACGTCACGTCATAATATTGAACAAGCGTAACGGGCACACCTTTATTTTGTTTATCTCCTATATAGTCATTTTAGTAATTATCCTATCATCTTCAAAACGTCGTTATACTAACGCTTCTTTTACAGCTGGCAGTCACGTCACCCAAGTATTTTGTTTGATCATTTTTTTACCCAACCTATCAGTTTGTTAAATCTTCGCCTAACATTTGTGGCGGTGTCACACCATTTCATTTCATTTATTATTGGACTCAGGTTACACTGACGTCAAGGGCTTGCGCATTGTTCGCATATTTTTGCAAAATCATTATGATTTATGAAAATGCTATTTGTGAAGTGTTTGTGCACATTTTCCAAGTTAATATTTTTTCTTGATTTGATAATACATGTAGGCTACCGGTACGTTTTCGCTACTATACATACAATTTCAATCCTTAAAGTTTACGGTACTTCAGAAATACTAGGAACTTATTCAAATTGAAAATATAATTTTTAAAAATGGTAAATTGACGTCTCTCTCGTAAAAGCTCATTTAAAATTCATTAAGATGATAAACAAATGGCAGTCATTTACATATTTATGAATGATAATCAATGTGACGTCACTTTAGTTCCCCAAAGGTATATCCTATCTGTCCAAAGGTTTTATCTGTGTATTTATCTGTGTATTTGCATCATTTTGACGTCTTTCATGAAGAAGTGTTTGCTGCAGATTTTGATTTTCAGTGGTAAATTAAAGAGATTCCAGAAATGTATAAAGTAAAAGGTCCAAATGTATATAAAATTACCCAAAAGGTACAAGACCTTCGGCATGGGAGGGGAGGGGGAGGGGGTACTGCATGTGAAATACTACATGGCCGATCGGGCAAAGACCCTCGATTTTTACTAAACTTCGGTAAATCCGTTCGTCGTATAAGACCATTTAATGACGCGAACGATGAAGTAGGCATTAAATTAATCAGAGATCATGCCGTGTTTGAACCGGGCGATGACAGTCTCAGTCGCCGTAATTTGAATTAGATTCAATCGGATGTCGTCGAAATCAATCTCAGATTCTGTCGAGTTTTGTCAGGTTTTCTTGTCACTTCAGTTTTTTTCCCTAAGACGTATTTTTGTCACAAGTGAGAGTTAATTCTTGCATAAGAGAAAGCTTTCATGTACTAATTTGGGACTCCCTGTGGGTTACATTATCTTTCCCGATTTGTACCGCCGTGTATTACGTTGTAACTGTACTTGGACAAGTCTAATCGTTAAAGCCTGTTCTTTTTTACAGGGCTTCACGAAAGCGCCACCACACATCACTGCATGTCTCAGATAAACTTTCTTAAAAGCCCAAGTCACGCATCTCAATTCACGTCTTATGATATGCGCGCAGTCTTTGTTAATTCTTAGTTTCAAAGATGTTGCTTTATTTGTGCGACTTGCTGCATGAGACACAGCACCATGACCACAGCACCATGACCACAGCACCATGACCACAGCACCATGACCAACGCATTTGTCAATATTGACTCTATACCGATTGCAAAGCGCGTGAAGCGACAACAAAAAAATCATCGGACTTAATAGAGCCTTTGCACGGCGGCCATGACGGAGGGCAGTCATATTGTTACCATGTGTCATGCATGAGTATGTGCGTTGTGGTTCTATTGTTACATCATTTAAATAAGAAAACCTGCCCCCTGTCATGGCCGCTGGTGCAGAAGCTCTATAGACGAATTTCAAATTGTCATCGGAAACGAGGGTCTCAATGCTTTCTTTTGTGGTAGAATTTGCATATGAAAAAACACGTGACGTATAATACGACGGTCAAATGTCCAAGACGAGGTTGACAGCGCTAATTTGAAATGGGTCCAATCCTAAACAGTTTTATGTCTGTGGCCGAAAAAATAAATTACAAATTTTGTCGATTTACCGAGGTTTATTAGTTTCCGAATCCGATATTGGTCAATCTAGATAACGTATAAGTCATAAGGCGGCTTGGGCGCTATGAGTTAGAAGTACATGTAATGGGTTGTAAAAACAGGCCCTCAGCACATACATGTGCCTTTAACATAAATAAAAAGGTCATCTTCGATGATGTTCGTTATGAACCGAAATAAAAACGTATAGGAGTGTGAACTGTTCATCTTCAGAGGCCCATCGCCGGACGTATATATATATACAGCCATTTCCAACTACACAGCAGCTTCTTAAAATTTCTCCGTCACCCTATGCGTCCGGCCCGCCGGCTGGACTGGGCAGTGCTCGTTGGCAGAGACTCCCGAGTCTTAAATATTCCTCGCTGGAGACGCATCGGTCTCCCCGATAAATAACAAAGAAAAGGGGTGCGCTAGTAAAAAGAGAAAACTGTCGGAGTCTTGTATATGTCTAGTCACCGCCCCGCCGAAACACCCGAGAGGCCAAGGAAAATATTCATCCGGCTCTCCCGGCCTGCCCCGGAGGATGTTGAGCGACGCTTGGGACGGGAGAGGCCGAGCCGAGCTGGCGACAGAATCGGAAAGCGAGTGGAAGTTTATCACCCGGATTCGTGCATATAGGGGGTCACAATCGCGAGGGGTGCCGGAGACGAGGTTTCGTGTTTTCTTTCAGCTTATTATACATATTCAGACATGTCATTTCGAAAAATAAAAACATCCGCAGTCATGGAAGGCTCCAAACTTTTGTTTCAGGCTGTACATCTTCGGCAGACTGATATACTGCTGCATTACAACTCATTTTCGAGAATGAATCATTTTCTGTCTGAGGGAAGTTGATGCTAAGTCGTGACATATTTTGCAGAGTCTTCAGATGCACATTTTCTGGAGGATGACCCAAATAAAGAAAGATTCCCCAGTACTCATAGTTATGAATTTAGAAATCATGTTGAGAAAAAAAACAGACTCGAAATGTACTCTATATTTAAGCAATCTCACGATGAAGAAACAGGTGTGGTCATTTCGCGCCATTTGATTGAAGCATCCATTCACGGTTACACACGTGACACGTGCAGTCATATCGGCAGGCCAGATTCCATCCATTCAATATGATGGCGATTTAACTGCGAAAACAGAACGCACATTGAACCGCGCATGGCACCCTGATCCATCTTCATTAGGTTGCATTTTAAGGGCGCTAAAAGAAATCCTGACGAATATTATAGAGATCTTGAAGAATAGTAGTAGATCTTGAAGAATAAATCCGAATAGCAAAAGAAAGAATGCATAATTTTAGGGATTTTCCGACGTTACGATGCCAGTCCGTGAAAGGCCTCCCTTTTTATGTTTTAGAATAAGGAATACATTTCATTCAATCTGCGAACCTTTCGGTTATTTAGAGCTCCCTGGTATGGTCATTTTGGCGTTTCTGAATCTGAGCTGTCAAGACTTTATATATAGACAGCCGAAGTCTGACGTGAGTTTCCATGCATGGTAAGGCTCTAAACATGGCCGTCGGGGGAAAAAAGTATCATTGCAAAAGCACAGGGACACGGTTCAGTGATTTTTAGTGTAGAGCTATTGCCTAGGCAACTAACAAAAGATGACGTATTCACTTCGGCAGTCTATTTAGTCAGACTTGGCCAAGCGAATCATGGGGAAATTTATAATTCATTCAAACAGGCCGAAACATTAACTGATACCAATTAATTGTGACACAAATAAAAATATGGGTCAATGAATGATCTGATCTCTCCATTCTCCGATCTCTCTTAACCTGAGTAAGAACACAATCTCCATATACAAAGCAAAGTACAAGGCACTTTACGGACACATGCAGCAGAGTACGCTTTCGTCAAATTAAATTGACAACCGTGGTTGCATTTTAGAAAGCTCATTCCATCGGCCAAAACAGATGGGCAGCGTAACTATAACAGGCACTAGAAGAGATTAGTATACTCGCAGTATACGCACCACGAATGTTTAAAGGAGTGTGTTCAAATGTTTTTTTCGTTTTAACCTAACGATCATATAACATAACCTCCCCAAAATACTATCCATGGGAAGAAATCTCCAATTTGGATGTGGAAGCAAAAAGGTCGGTGTGATTACTTTACAACAAAAAAACATCGGAAGTTTTTTGATAATCCTTGAAAATTTAAAGTGCAACATTTCAGAATGGTAATGAGAAATATATGACAAATGATATGGTATACAAATCCCAACACTTATGGGAAAAATGGGAGGCTCAAAATTGTGATATGGACACGCTCCTTTAAGTATAAGGGTATAGAGCTGAGTGGACTATGATTCCGCCATTTCACAACTCGGTGATGGCAAGTGTTGGTGATTTTTAAAACCTACGAAACGACTTGGGTTTACCCTAGTTTTTTTTGGAATACTTGAGTTTTGAAGTGCGACAGCTAACTAATGATTCTGCGGAGGCGTGTATTTATCATCGCGTATCTGCTGTTCAGCGAGAATTCTGAATTTTTGAAGAGGAAAAGGCCGTCCCAGTTTGAAGGATAAGTGAGTGGAAATTCTGCCAACCGCGATAATCATTAGTATAAAATATATAACATTTATAAGAAATACATGCGCAAGAAATTGTTACACACGGTTAATAATTATAAGATTGTCTATATTACAAATATATTTCTGTATTTTTCTTCCTTCAAAATGAGATGCACATCTCAATAGATTCTCCGTCACCATACACAACTGCCAGCTAGTGTCACAGGAGGAGGAAAAATCACGCGCCCCATTTCCATAAGCATTTAGCCATCTCAAATGTCAAGGAGCCTCAAATAATTTATGAATTGCTCGTTGAAACGGGCATAAAAATCACAATTTCTGTAATTGGGCGAACTGAAGCGGGGCAATATATTAATTTCTTATAACCTCCTGATGGAATGAATAGTACCAACGTGTTTTTAACGATGAAATATGAAAAGAAATCCAGAATTTGGCTACACGAATGTCTTTATCACAGGTGGCCTCAGGAGGACACGCTTCATACTGTAACCACAATTTATCAGCAAACACTTACAGTCCACCTAAGTGGAGATCCAATTTCTCATACTCCTATACCCTCCCAACCCTCTTTCCAGGACAAAAATCCAACCTAAATTCCCGAGTGATGCACACCGCGCCGCGTGAAACATTTTGCTGCATGGCATGTACCAGAAAGACCTTTACTGAACGGCATGCGCCGAGAACACTTGCAGAAATGTAGGCCTAGTTTAATTGGGTTACCGTGTTAGCGTTGAACGCTGAACTCATTTGTCACCGTTTGGACGAGGAGGATACAGGAGAATGGGACAGGTTTTCATTCTCAAGGTGTTCGGAAACAACGTGTTCTCACAACGCGTTCGGTTTGGCTGTTCGTTTACCGTGTTAGTGAGGAATGCTGAACTAATTTGTCACTTTAGACGAGGCGGATACGAGAGGGTGGCACAGGTTTTCATTCTCAAGGTGTTCGGGAACAACGTTCTCACAACGCGTTCGGTTCGGCCGTTCGTTGCTGCATAGAGGGCTTGTTGATGAAAGGGACATTGTGTTAGCGTTGAACGCTCACTTCGGACGAGGAGAATACAAGAGGGTGGGACAGGTTTTCATTCTCGAGGTGTTCGGGAACAACGTGTTCGGTTTGGCCGTTTGTTTACTGTGTAACGCTAAACTCATTTTTCACTTTAGACGAGGAGGATACAAGGGGGTGGGACAGGTTTTCATTCTCGAGATGTTCGGGAACAACGTGTTCGGTTTGGCCGTTTGTTTACTGTGTAACGCTAAACTCATTTTTCACTTTAGACGAGGAGGATACAAGGGGGTGGGACAGGTTTTCATTCTCAAGGTGTTCGGGAACAACGTGTTCTCACATCACGTTCGGTTTGGCCGTTCGTTTACCGTGTAACGCTGAACTCATTTGTCATTTTAGACGAGGACACAAGAGGCAAGGACAAATTTTAATTCTCAAGTTGTTCAGGAACAACGTATTAGTGTTCTTACAACGCGTTTGGTTTGGCCGTTCGTTGCGAGTCGGCTGCATAGAGGGCTTGCCGATGAAAATGACATTATCTGAGCTTACTGCCGATTGCACCATGTAATAAATTTTCGAAAGTTCTTATTAATTTTGGAAAAGGAGTAACGCGAAAATCGCCTCGTCCATGCCAGATAAAATACCCACAACCGAATAATTTGACTATAGCATATAGCCTAACTCTCAGACACTATTCAAAAATGGGAAGAAAGCAGTTCACCAAAAATATAATTTATTGACAATAAAATTACCGTCATCATATAGAAACAGGTTACAAATAATTCACCAACACCAAACAATTACTGTTTAATTAATAAAAATCAATGAACATATACATGTATTTTTAAATCACTTTTCTTCAAGGAATCAATTGCTTCATGCAAATTTGTGCATAGTTTTAATCATACATTCACTTTAATTTACTGTAATTATAAAACTTGAAGATTTGTTTACATCCTTTGGAAACTTGTGAACACAGACTAAGACGATTGAAAGCTAAATCATTCATCAAGATGAAACACAATAACCTTAAAGAGCTTCAAACGACAAAATGAAAACCAACATTATACCTACTTTTGAAATTTATGACTTTTGAGGACGGTACCATCTCAGCTCTTGGAAGAGAAACGTGAAACTCAACCAACTCATTTCTCATCTATATAGCCTATATGCCTGCAAGTCCCCAGCTGAGCCATTTCAGTTCTTGTTAACACATATGTATATGTACTTCATGTACTTAAAGGGGCGTTACCAGATCATAGTTTTGATGCCCCATCTTTCCAATAGGTGTCGAGATTGTCATATTTTTCTCACTATACCATTCTGAAATTGTGCCCTCAATCCGTATATTTCCAGGGATATCGTCAAAAATCCACCAAATTAATAAACTACGTGTAATTTATCTGGTTACATATTAAACAGTGCAGAGATTACACCAACCTTTTTGCTTCCACATCCAAAATGGGGATTGCAAATTTCCTAATTTCTTCCCATGAAAAATATTTTGGGGAGCTGTTGTCAGGTTAAAACGAAATGTTTTGAAAAATCTGGTCACGCTCCTTTAAAATAGTTTCATCATGGAGTAATTAAGGTATCATGAAGATCTTGACATGAATGGCTGTTCATAATCAAAGGCAGATTATATGTGTGATACATCATGTAGGTGCACGTGTAGCATCTGGGCAGCACACAAGAATAATGCAAGCAACACACGCGAAGAAAAACTATTTACTTCAACAAGATAAAAAACCTAAAAATCTGACAGGATACGATATTTATGTTTGTCTTAAATTATACCTGTTCCCATGCAAATTGGAGAACAAAGACTAAGCCAAATTAGGACGGCAATTGAAGTTACAAGGCTGAAAGATTATCAAAATACCCTTTAAACTGATTAGGCCTACTTCATTTCTATGGTTAGTATGCACCACACTAATCGAGTTCATTTTTTGAATAAAAACTTAATTAGCAAACAACTTTTCTATTAGGCAGTTAAACTGCAGCATTTAACCCTAACTCTCTTGGCATAGTCCAGTTCTAAACACTGGACTAAATCCATCCAAGTCTAACTCTCTTCACGATAGGCCATCAGTGTAGCCAATTGGTTGGCATGGATTTTCCCCACTGCATTGTTGGAAAGAGAGAGGTAAACACGAGATTGCTGTGGTGCTCCGGCGGGATGCCCAGATAGCTCAGTTGGTAGAGCAATTGGCCATGTAAGCCAAGGACCAGGGTTCGAATCCCGGTCGGGTCACTGCAATTTTCTAGTGTTTCTAAATTCATCTTTCAATTATCAATCCTGTCATATACCTTCTGTGCATTATATATGCCATAACGAACTTAAACATGGGATATCATGACATGTGCTATGATAATAAACTGTACCCTTAAAATATCCACCCAAATCAAGCAGAACGATGTGCTATGATTTGCTGCAATCTGTTAGGTTGGGGTTAACACACACATTACCCAGTTACCAAGTAGGCAAGTATATACCGAGGACTAAATACAACACCTGTACACTACTTACAATAACAAAACTTGGGATGAGAGAAAAATCACAAGGGCCTTATTGGGTTCGAACCCGAGACCTCTGACTCACCGGACAGATGCTCTACCAGCTGAGCTATAAGGCACAGTTGGTATACTCCCTCAGGTTTTCCCTATAGACCCAATTCTTCTCCTGGTGTTGCATGGTAGCGCAACTGGGCAAAGTAACAAATGCAACATCTGGTATGGTGCCTAATCACCATTGAAAATGAAACAACCAAACTTTGGATGAGAAAAAAATCTTAAGGGCCTCCTCAGGGTTCGAACCCGAGACCTCTGACTCACCAGGCAGACGCTCTACCAGCTGTTTCATTTTCAATGGTGATTAGGCACCATACCAGATGTTGCGTTCGTTACTTCAATAAGTTAGGGATATTGTGAGGTATACGCAGATATTTTATTGAGGGTATGCATTCCACTTGAATGAACAATTTCAACAATTGAACCACACTGATATCCCTAACTTATTTAAGAGGGGAAAACCTACAAACAAGCAACAAACAAACAAATGCAAAAGCAACCTCAAAATACAAAATGTCTAAATTGGGGAGGGCGGTCAAAAATCATCAAAGTTAATGTCCAAGACACATTAGGCATCACTGATCAATATTATAGACCCTATGCATGGGCGGCCATGACAGAAAGCAGTCAAATTGTCACTGTGCATCGTGAACAAGTATAGGCACTTTATGAATCTATTGTCACACCATTTAAATATGAAAACCTGCCCCCTGTCATGGCCGCCGGTACAAAGGGTCTATAGTGTATTGAAAGGTGGTGTTATTTTGGGTTACATATCTGAAGAATTATTGCAATATGTGACATGACCCGACATTTCATGTGACTTATTTTACAGTGTTGTTGTCAGGATCTTTCTTTCAATAACTTTAATGTCATCAAAATATGAAATATGAACATTTTCTCAAAGCCACATAACGAATAGAAATACATGTAGGCACAATATGGATAGTTTGGCATTCAAATTTTAATGTCATTTTTAGTCCTTGTCGATTTGTTTTTGTTTAAAATATTGTCAAAAAACGTTAGTAACAAGGTAATTCAAGGTAATGTTGACTTATTTTCAATAATCCTTTGGCTGAATGTGGGAGTACTGTAATATAATTGTAGATTGAACTATGAAAGTGTACATAAAAAACCACACTCATAGTTTGTGTCCATGCTTTCTGGGGCTGATTTCACGAAGTGCTACAATCCTTCGTAACACCAGTTGCAATGGGTAAACCACTGTAACGTGCGTCTTGAGTAACGTGCGTCTTGAGTAACGTGCGTCTTGAGTAACGTGCGTCTTGAGTAACGTGCGTCTTGAGTAACGTGCGTCTTGAGTAACGTGCGTCTTGAGTAACGTGCGTCTTGAGTAACGTGCGTCTTGAGTAACGTGCGTCTTGAGTAACGTGCGTCTTGAGTAACGTGCGTCTTGAGTAACGTGCGTCTTGAGTAATATGCATCTCAAGTTACGAAGGATTGTAGCCTTCATGAAATCAACTAAATAACTGTATGCACAGTTTTTGTTGCATATGAAAGATTACTTGTTTAGAAAGACATTACTACTGTTCCTTTTGAGACAACTGTACATTGATGACTGTGAGAGACGCCGTCTCCATCGTCGTTCGCGACGGGATGGGCCATGATGATGACTACTGTTCCTTTTGATCCCCCATGAATAAAAGGTGGTATTTTTCAACTTCTGAAAATTTCTTTACAGAAACTCACAGAAAGAGGACGCCGTTTGTGGCATGTCACTTTAGGAACACACAGTGGTGGTGAGGTAAGAGACAAAAGGTGAGGTACATGTAAGTGACAAACATTTTCATAAGTAGTATTTTTTTGGGGGGGGGGGGGGGGGTGGGCGAGGGGGAGGGGGGCTTGAAAAAGTTACTCTCTGTAGAATGGTGAAAATGTTGACAACTTTGGATAAATTTAGATCGTCGTTTAAAATGTTGGTAGGAATGGTACAGTCATAAGGAACAGAACCCAATACAATTTCTGGAAAGTATAGAAATCGTTTCTTTTCGGCATAACATAACTGAATTGATTAAATTACATCAAAATGACTCGGGCGTGAGTTGGCTCAACACAACAGCCGGTTACTCCACAGATTTGCGTGGATTTCCTAAGTCTATTGTAACGTCGCTTCGCAGAGTGAAAATTCCCTGAGATCTCAGGATGCTAAATCAGTAGAACTTCACCTTTTCTTTTGAAATGGTTTCACAAAGATCTTGACAACAAAAATTGCTGTTTAATAATCAAAGACAAATTCATCAGTGTGATACAACCTGTAGATGTAGGTTCCAATCAGAACACATAGCTGCACTAATCGAGACACGCCGACCTTCTGCACTAAGCCTTTAGTAGCCATCTCCATAATAGGTCCACTCGCGGTATAGGACAGTGGTTTGGTGGATACCTCGATGTTATAGACTACTAGCTGAGTGTACACGAAGATTAGAGCTAGTTTGACCATGCAGGGGGAATGCCAGGCAGATGGGTAGTCAACGCTATCTTCAAAGGTGGAGTAGTCACCGGACTGTAGGAAGGATGGGTGGGAATACAGAAATCAAAATGTTTCAACACAACATTTAAATCATGGATGTCTTACAACTATTCAGTCACAACAGATAGCAGATAAGTAAATTGTTTCTTAAATTTGAATTTCTTAGCGATGATCTTGGCATCTTATAGTAATAGGCCTCGTCTTTATGATCTTGGCATCTTATAGTAATAGGCCTCGTCTTTATGATCTTGGCATCTTATAGTAATAGGCCTCGTCTTTAGGATCTTAGGCAGCGAACAAGTGTTATGATAAAAGGTAACAAATCAAAGTGTCTGTGGAGTACCGAGCACAGACCAAATCCCTCTCCTGAAACCTTTAAAAAGCCCCTAAAGTGCCTTAGATTGCAGTAGAATGCACCTAATTTTCCAGACCCCCAACTCCACCCTTAACCAACAGCCAAATCCGCCCCTGGATTAAGGCTTCAGGCCGGCAGCCCTCAAGTGAATATGATTGGGAATTCGGGAAAATGGCTGTTGGCAGAGGGTCGGGTTCCATTCAATTTCAATTTCAATTTATTTCAACCTCCCTTAGGAGAAATACAGTACATTAAAATAAAAACCAATAACATCCAAAAGGGTAAGTAGCCTGATCACAGTATCAAAATTATTAAGGAATAAAGAAAACTTGACACTATCACAAAGACCATCTTTTACACAATTAACAAATTTTAAACCATTTAAAACTTTTGTGCGGTAGCAATTGTCAAAAATGACCCTGCATATGGACACTCTATTCAACATCAGTTTATCTATCAAAGTATTGTTTATATCGGACGATTCACAGTTCATGAGATGAGAGTAAAATCCCCCTGACTTTGAGTCACTCATGAATATTTGGTGTAAAGGATTAATCGGATTACATTTCAAACTTCATTATCCTAGGCAAATTCAAAGCATAAGTGAGAACGGTATTTCCGGAAAACTTAGGTAGACCTAAAGTAGCTCTCCTGATTTGATTTGGCCAAAAGTTTAAAAAGTGAAGTTTGAACATTTGAGAGAAATTCCAACACTGTGACTCATACAAAGAATAATGCACCTCTCGGTTTGCCAAGCAATTTTTCAAAATATTTATCTATTTGTACATTTTCATTTGACATGATCCAATAGATACACACAGGAAGACACTGAATTATAAGACTGGAAGCGGCACCTCAGGGCATCTAGGAGATAATGGCAAGGAATCTTCCAGATATGATTGGGAAAAAACCCTCAGACAATTGATAGTTGACTGAATAGCAGACGCTTTCATATTTCTTTTTCTTGACTTTTTTGTCCTGTTGTAAAAGCCTGTATCAAACTGATATATGCTGGTACATGCAGTTGTGAGCTGTGTAATATTTAATGATTGTATTCTGACAGTATTGCCTGAAGAAATATATACAAACAATTTATTGTTTTCTTTTGCTGAAGATAGAGATTAAAATGGTTGGAGTATAAGAAAAGAGAAAAGAGACGGTGACGTTCTGTGTGCTTTATTTTGTCAATATTTTTCTCTGACTTTTGTTTTTTGAATGTTGCTTCATTTTTATATTTTCAATTCTATGCCCTCAGCTCCAGGGGCAGTTTCACAGGTCTGATAAGAGTACTACATATTATAACCAGTAATGCCATGTTCACGGCAGACCTTTTTTTGGTAAAAGGCCTCAAATAAATGGCTCGTATTTCAGTTTTTCATTGTTTTATACCTGCACACAATGCTACTAGACTGCACCGTACAAAAACGTTTGTTGCATTCTCAGCATTAAACAAATGGCCAGTTTACTGACAAATATATTGGTGACAAATGCACTGTAGTTAGGTGTAGTTGGTGAACCTAACAATCTCCTACTATAAACAGTTTGCCAAACCATAAGCCTATATGATTACTACCTCAGCCACACTGTGCATTATAGCATAGGAGCCATAATCCAGCTACAATAGGCTACATATGCTTCAGCTTTACTCTTAACTTCTCAAAGAGTCATGTCTATACAGCATAGGTCAACCACCTGTACGGACTGTTCATCTCTGATCCAACGGCGAGAATACAAAAAAATTCCAACAGAGACAAACCATGAGCCCCCGGGTTCAATGAACTGCAGTGACTTCTCTCCTGTCAAGAAGTTATATACAAGAGTCTAAATTACATTATTTGATCATGAAATAACTCAATCGACAATAAACACGGCCATTAGGGGTTTTTTCTTCAACTTATTGGTCTGGGTGCTGCATTATCACGAACCCTTTGTGCCTCATAATGGTTCAAATTTGCTCACTTTATGACATTTTGGGGACTTTTTCTTTCAATAAAGTGAGCAAGTGCAGCTGGTGGCACGGAGAGTTTTAGCTTCGAGCTTTAAGTAGGAAACATGAATGTGAACATGATCTAATGAGGATATCCAAGGCTCCCCTTTGGAAGCTTTTTGGTCATTTTTGCAGGCTTGACAAAAAGGCAAAATACTGTCAGATTCCGACAGCTGAGCAATGGGTAATTGAATGTCCCAATTGTTAAAAACGTATACTGATTGTGACTCTCTAGATTTCTTACTTTCACACCAGCTTAGCTGCACAATGAAGACATTTGAAATATTGCATTTGAAACTAAAACATATTTGATTAAATGTTGAGGGACGGATCTGGCTTTTGGTTAAGGGTGAGGTTGTGGCCCCTATACTATGTGCCGAAAACACACCCTGCTAGAGGGAGGGGGTAGGGGGTAGGGTGGGGTGGGGTAGGGGGTATAGGTGGGGTGGGGGAGGTTTGGAAATTGACTTGCTTTCTCCTGCAATCTAAGGCACTTTAGGGGCTTTTTAAAGATTTCAGGAGAGGGTTTTAATGCAATATTTTATTTATTTCTTCATTAAACATTAGTTTACCGCTCAAGGGTGGGGTTGCAACCCCCATAACCCTCACCCCACCCCACCCCCCTCCAGATCCGCCAGTGAATCTGAATCCTCAAAGCTAAACTTTAGGCCCTTTCAACACATGTTGAAATGTACACATAACAAACAGAAAAGACCCAGGTCATTTAAACAGGAAAGTCAGACAATGTATTGCAAGCAAGAATAGGAATAAAGCAGAGTTTTCACACAACTTTTAGACAGATGTCAAAACATTTGACCCATGTTGAGAATTTCAAGCAGTATTTAGTCCCAACACCTGCTTGAAAGTGCTTAACAAATGTTAAGATCAGCCAACAGGCCAGTCAACTTAACATGTTGCACCTTTGTTCACACTGTAGTGTGAAAGGTCTTAGGATACAGGGTTAATCTACTCTAAATGTTTACTTTTTGTTCTTGGTGGAACATAAAACAGAATATACTGCCTCAGGGGAGGGGCAAAGGAACTGGCCAGCCGCCACGTCCCATACAATACGGAAATTATAGTAATGTTGTTAGCTGTTAAGATGCACAACAAAAGTGAGAAAAACATGTTTTGCAGCGACTGTGCAGCTGGTTTGATCGGTCAGACAAAGGGAAAGTTGAAAACAATGGGTGTGTCTATTTCATTTCTAAGAAGTTGACAAATAAAATCAAAAGAGCGGATTCAATTGATGATGCAAACAGATGGAAATGCCAATTGAAAGACTAGTTGGTTGGCCTACAAACTACATGTTCTATATTTTAGTTGATTGAGGCTGACTGAATGTCTAGCCAATTAAATTCAGAGATCTCGGGTTTGAATCCAGATAAGGCCCTTACGATTTTTCTCTCATCCCAATTAGCTAGACTGACTGAACAACTGATAAAATGACCAATCAGCCACATGACCAACCAACTGACCAATAAAGCAATCAACCTATACATGTAATAGCTAAAAGTGACCAACTGACTGAAGAATGACCAACTGACTAAAATAATGACGAATGGATTGTCCAGCCTATTAACTGAATGACTGACCAATTGACTGACAGACCATTGACTGACTGAATGACCATTGCAACTGACTGACCAACCAGATGACCAATGGACCTGATGACCAACTGACTGACTATCGGAACTGACTGACTGACCAAATTACCAATGTACTGAATGGATTACTGATGACCAAATGACCAATGACTGACCAACCAGATGACCAATGGACCCGATGACCAACTGACTGACTATCGGAACTGACTTACTGACTGACCAAATTACCAATGTACTGAATAGATTACTGATGACAAAATGACCAACCAACTTCAGAAGACTAAGAAAAATGTCTTGATCTATGAAACAAATTTCACTTGTTAGCCTATTAAAAAAACCTGACTCGTACAAAAACAAGTGTACATTCATGTACATGCAGGCTCCAATAAGAAAACTAGCATGAAATACCAGCATGTATACTACATGTAAGACCAGCATTTTATCTGCTGTAGAATAATAATCATTAAATTTCCTATGTTTATAGAAACACCAGACGAAAAGAGCTCAGACTGGTGAAATACTGACAACAATATTTACGCAATCTGGCTTCATGGCAAATATTCATTACACTGGCACCGGATATTTTGAACGGTTTTTAAATACTGCGAGGCTCTTCATGTGTGCATGCATGTGACTGAAAATGATTTACATGTTTGTCTCATGCCTAAGTACTCACATGCACATGTGTGCGCTGATTACCAAATATGCGTATAACCACCAAGGTAAAAATTAACTTGGTTAGACAATGTGTGCATACTGGTACGGTAGGCATATTAGACGGTTCTACAAGGCATAGGAAAGGGGGAAAGGGGGGGGAGGGGGGGGGGGGGGGGGGTGGGGGTCACACACGACTTTACATGCACTATAACATTTTGACATTTCACAACAGTGGAAAAAAGTAGTATTTCGGGGGGAGGTCTTGAAAAATACTGTGACAATGTTGACAACTTTGGACGGACCCTTAGTAACAGCATGACTACATGTACATGGAGACGCACGTATATTGAAGCATTTGCTTGTGAAACAAAATGATTCATACACAAAACATAAATTATCACAGGACAGCAAAATTACAAGATTCTCAAGATACAGAATTACATGTATGTGTGCAGTCATTAAGGCGCCGCCTAAATTTGTCAACATTTTCACGGTTCTACACAGAGTAGTATTTTTCAAGATGCCCCCCCACCCCCCTCCCCCAAAATGCTACTATTATAAAACAAATTGTCTATAACAGGTAATGTAAAGTCATACATGGTCCTCGACCCTCCAAACCCCCCACCCTACACTTTGTGGTTTTGTTCAAAATGTTGACAACGTTGGAAGGCCCTAAGGCAGAAATGAACACTTCATAATCAGTTGTGTTAAGAACAGTCGAGGTGCTGAGGCCTTTTCATGGCGATGCCTAAGCGCTAGCTGAAAATGTGTGCTTACTGTAGCAGAAAAGTTGTGCTAACGTTAAAGGGCCCCTTATTTAGGATTTTTATCAATGAAATCTATGCTTTAAAACCACTCTACTCAGTTAAAGTCATAAAAATTATATTTAGAGCTTGCTTTGGGGGTTAAAACAAAGGTTTTTAGTTTTTATGCTAATGAGAATATGCATATTCATGACCAAGGTCACGATGTCACAAGAGGCAAACACAGGAAAATCACATTCAACTGTGCACAAAAGATTCAACTTTTTTCTCAATTTTCCTGAAACTTTTGTAATCCATGGCTGTTTGAGTTTGTTTTACATGTTGCCTGCTGTAAGCCATGACAAAACTGGGGGTAGAAACTGCAGCAATTTGCCACAAGTCCAACTTGAAGTCTTATGTTTTTTCTTAACTTTTCCCTTCTGTCTTCCTTATGTGATGCACTTAAAACAGCGCCCTCTGTCTGTGATTTATTGCAGTGAAATCTTCAAAGTTGAAAAAGGCCACCTTTTATTGATTTTACATCCAAACGAACAATAGTATGTCTTGCTGAACAAGTAATCCGTAATTATGAAGCAAAGCTTAGGCACAAAGTTGTTTAGCATGTCACAGGCCCTTTAAGGCTATTTCACGGCCACGGCGTGCTTAAGCATGCGCGTGCTTGGAAACGGGCATTGTTGCATCCTAGTGTTTAGCAAATTTTACCTCTAAAGCTAGCAAACGTTTAGCAGTGCTTAATTAAATAACAGGGCCCAATTTCATAGAGCTGTTTAACAGCCCATTTTCCGTTAACCCAGCGTAAGGCTATTTCATAGACATCGTTAACAGTAAGCAACTGAAAACCTGCCTTAACCGCAGAGCCAACTTTTGCTTAAGATAGTGACGCAACAATGGCGGTTTCCAAGCGCGCATGCTTAAGCACGCCTCGGCCGTGAAATAGCCTTAACATTAGCACAACTTTTCTGCTACAGTAAGCACACGTTTTCAGCTAGCGCTTAAGCAGCTCTATGAAATCGGGCACAGGAGCCTCTGTTAGCATAAAATCAGCTGCTAAACAGCGCCATGGAAAAGAAAAGTTACAAAAGTGAAGAGAGAAAAATGGCATATGATTTTGGGGGCTTGAACGAGAATTGCTTGAAGGTTTGTGTAGGAGTGAATCCTTCTTTAGGACTGGGATCATTATGGCAATTTGGTACAATGTACTTCAAAGACCACATCAGGTTGATGTTATCCTCCCACCATAAACAATCTGTCACTCAAACTCATAATATTTATGCTTTTGCAAGGGCCCTTGGAATTTGCTAGCAGAAGGAAAATACACAGCGTGTGGACAGAGCGCCAGTAGTGTATATTTTCATACCCTTTGGGGTGGCCGGCAGATTATCTTATTGCAAGAAAGACTTCTAAACTAGAGAAACATGAAATTGTGATTAATTCTCCATCGGGACCTACTTTGTTGATGTTATTAATGATGGCTTTTAATGAACAGTTTTTGAGGTGATCTTTCAGTATAGGAGGGCAACATTCTATGGTATCCTTATGGGCTAGGATTCCTGAATTATAGAGGCACTTGACAAATTGATGACGGTTTGTTTCATTTATAGACTCAAGTAGGTAAGACAGACTTGTGGGCACAAAATTAACTGAGCTTGTATCAAACATTACATGTACCTGCTGGGCCAAAAATACAATTACAATAGACATAGCAGTTATGCAACATTAGAATTACAAGTTATAAAATACTAGAATATTTCTCCCCTCCTTTATTACGAGTAATGACGAATGCATTTAAACTACAGAAATCATGTCTCAGAAATATTTACATCTGAATTTAATTATGTTGGCAATCTCATTCATCCTGAAGGTAGCAGCAGAGCATTAAAGACGAATTAGATCAAACAGAGAGAGAAAATGGTGAGGCAGGAATAAATTTAAGGTACAACATTTCAGGGATGTCAGGGCAGAATGTATCTTTAAACTTGGGGTACCTTTAACAAGAATGACCAATAATTGTCAACTGTTTCAAGGTGACTTGAAAAATGCAGATGAATATACCGAGCAACAAAAGAAACGCAAAACGATTCTCCACTTTCTGATTGAAAAATGAGTCAATCTGAGAGTGTGAATTTTCAGCACACAGAAGCTTTAAGCAATCATGCATAATGAAGCTGTAATGTGAATATTTCAATGTCAACTTAATTACAAAAGAAATTTTAAATTATTGATTAAACTGAAAATTGCGTTTCATTTGTTGCTCGGTATATTCACAAATATGACAAATGTCAGCAAGATCCACTTACTTGTTCCTTGATCCTTTTGACCACTAGTGAAGTAACGTGAATGACGCTCATGACACGGACACTGACAAGTATTAAGAATGAGGCAGAGAACAGGTTGCGCAGGAACACGAATGCATGCGTTACACGAGCTGAGAAACAAAACAAAAACCCTTCCTTCAACTGTGATGCAAAATACATTTTGAAGCATAAGAGTTAACACTAATGCATCTTGAATAAAAACTCTGGGTGGATGTTATTACTTTGTATTTAAAGTAATGCTCCTCTGGCTTGTTATAAGCTCTATATCAGGCCTGTCTATATGATCCAATGCAATGCATAGTTCCGAGATTGCCCAGTTAACCCCGCCCCTTAGATATTGTTGCTATGTGCTCACAAGCCATCGCAAAAAAATGGCGACATGTACGTACAAAGCAACGGGACTCGGCATGGAAAGCACAGATTCATTGGAGAAAACTCAAAGGTATTTATGTTTTGGGGTCGACAGTTACCGTAGCACACACTGAGCGAAGGGCTAGTAATGCAGGGATGACATATACTTCATAAAAATGCGCTTTCCTACCTTTGAACAGCGAATCGCCCGACATTGAAACCAAAATTCACCCGGTCACAGTGCGCATACAACATACAAACTGTATGGGCAAAACAATTGCGTGATTGTGATCGATGATTGCATCACTTTGACCTTTGTGGGCGCCGTCTGCTAGCTCTGTTGTGATTGGTCGCGGGTTCGGCTTGATTGACAGGTCGGAACTATGCATTGATTGCTTTCCGTGTCGTAGATTGCTTTCGCTTGCACTCTTTACACTGGACTCAAAATGTCTGAATTTCTGTTTCCACGAATTGACACCCAAGAAAATGTCAAATTTATTTGGAAAAAAGCTTTGAAAATGCTCGACATGAATAATATCATCCACAGAATATAGTATAAAGTTGACTGGAACACTCCCTAATTTGTTAATTTATGGTACGATAGGTGTCAGTGGGTGTCACTCCGTGAAAACACAATTTACATGTACGTGGTGATGTCATTTTGTTGGAGACTAGCACTGAAGTGACACTGCGTGTCAGTTCGTGGTAACACCAATGAATTAAACTCCCCTTTAAGAAGAATGTTATCCAATCATCCACACACTGACAAACCGTGTATCTGTTATTTTTATTCTCCTCGACCCAGTGGCAAAGTATTGATCTACCAAGATAACGAACATAAAGACCAGACCAGTGCATGAGCGCTATCTCTTAATCAAGTCTAATTACAGAGGTTTTTTCTTTTTCTCTTCGCGATGGTTTTAGTGATTGAGTCTCACCACTCATCCAAGAGGATTGATTTTGGGTCCCGAATTTTCCTGGGGGAAAGTTGACAAACTCGAGGAGGGGGAGGAAATGTTTTTAGGGAGGGGGAGCGGAGGGGGGAGAGAAGGTTGTACTTACCAAAGCCCATTGTTGCCATCGATAATAGCAGCTGCAAAAAGGAATCCTCATCGGTGTTGGCACTGGAATATCAATAAGGAACTTCCTTTTAACACTTCTACAATTTGATTTGAGTTCAGAATGCTTAAGGTTCATTAACACGTTTCTTGTGAGGATTTGTGTGTGTGTTTCAGTCTTAACATGCACTGGGAGGTCCAATGATTTAACCCTTCAGAGATCACATACTTATCTGCACGTGCACAGACACTTGGCATGAAAAGGGGCATTCACTTTTTACCACATGAAAATAATTTTATCTGTTCAAAACAGTACATGTATAAACTGTCAAAAAGCTGAATTGAGGAATTTAAATTGTCATAGAAAACGGGGGTCTGGGTGAAAAAATATGCAAATGAAAAGTCGTGTGACGTAATACAATGGCTCGTCATCTGAAACGAGGCTGTGTGTGTTAATTTGAAATTTGTCAATACATACATGTAAGAAAATTATATCCCCTTTAGTCACATGAATTTGGACAAAAAAAGAAATCCCTTTCAACAAATGTACATATGTGATTGAAGGGGATATAAAGTGGACTTGATTGGATATTAGCATCTGAATATTGTGATCTGTGTGGGATCTCTGTGATGGCTTTGAGCATTGCATTTTAAAGGAGCGTAAACCAGGAGCCGATTTCACGAAAAAGTGCGTAGCTTGCGCAATGTTTGAAAATGACATAAGCCCCATAGGCTTGTGTGTAATTATCACAGGAATGTTGCGCAGCTTACGCAATAAAAAGTTGCGCAAGCGGGCTTACGCAGTACGTAAGGATTCGTGAAATCGGCTGCTGATCACATATTTGAACCCCCATTTTTTCTCATAGGTGTTAAAATTTTGATACCATATCATGTGTAATATTTTTCTCATTACCATTCTGAAAATTTTGTAGCCTCAATCCGTATATATCCAGGGATATTATAAAAAATGCACCAATGTTTTGTAAACTAATTTAACCGGTAACATAAAGCAATACAGTAACTACACCAACCTTTTTGCTTCCACATCCAAATTGGGGATTGTAAATTTCCTGTTTTCTTCCCATGGATAGTATTTTGGGGGAGCTGTTTTATATGATTGTTAGGTTAGAACGAAATCCATTTTCTGGACAAATCTGAACACATTCCTTTAAACTGCAGCGGTCGCTATGGGAAGACTGTTTATATGCAGGCAAACGATGATATCCTTTACTTTCTGCTTTCAATTTCATTTTCATTGGTGGTTGCAACCCAAAATGCAGAATTACACTCAAAACTCCGACATGTTAAACGATTTATGTCATGTAGACTTGAGGATTTCTCCCCCAATGTTTACTCATAAAACTAGCTTCACATAACCTCAACTAATTTGAAATCTCAGTCAAGTCACGACTTGGATAATTGGCTAATCCCACAATGACCACTTATCGTCATTCTTTCTCCTCCATCGATTTACACACCCTTCATCAGGCAACTCACTCGTGTGTTAGTAATTGTAGCTTTTGGCAAGGCAGTAAAAACACCCACAAATTAAAGGAAAAATGTGGGACAGAATACTGACTATGGAAACAAATTCTGATTTCCAATTTTCACTTTAATTGCATTAATTCAGAATGACTTATTTTCTGGTGGGTTGTGTGTCACTAGTCAGCTAGTTGGTTCTTAAAGACAAGTGCACTTTCCTGGGGTTATTTATTTATTTGGCTTAAAGGCCCTATGGATGATCTGTTTTTGAGTGATTCTGGGAATAAAACCATAATAAATCAAAAGAAGGATATCAAAAAACATATCTGAAGACGTTTCAACTCCGTCAAATTACCACATTTTCCAAAATCATGAAAATCTATACGCGTTTTGCCGGTCTTGGCAGGGTGTTTCAAAATAACTTATTCTCAATTCGTTCTCAGTCGGTGGCGTACTCTGTGGCTCACGTCATGCACTCTGTGGCTCACGTCATGCACTCTGTGGCTCACGTCATACACTCTGTGGCTCACGTCATGCACTCTGTGGCTCACGTCATGCACACACGCAGATACGAACTGTTTGCAAACGATCTAAATAATTTCATCTTCATGGATTATTTTCTGGTAAAATATATCATCTAGGGCGGAAACATTTCATTGGACAGACTGCTACCAATTCAATCTTTACTTTCAGGAAGGTTTGTCCTGTCAACTCGCAAATGATACAGTGGGCCTTTAACGGATAACAAAAGATCTTAACTGACAGATTTCTGCAATATTTGCACATGCATTGAACAATTTTGTTCACTAACCATCGTGTACGTTTACAAAGTACCATGGGAAATACATGTACATGTATACATGTATTCTGGGTGGACAAATATACTCTGAACTGAAAGCTGGTATTTAATTTCCACATTGTTACCGGTACCTACCTTTGTTATTGATCTATGAAGGCCTAAAAATTGCCTTTAAAAAGCTTACTTGTAAATGTTGTCAATACTGCTAATGTAAATGCCAACTATATTTCCCTCCTTTCAATATGTTGCATTTTACAAATGCATTTATCAATTTTGCAGTTTATTGGTACTAAACTTTTCAAATATATCTATAGGTTTCTGAGCACTTGTTATTTTAGCAGCCAATTTTTCCCACTGGGCAATATTCTGATAACTAATAATCGCTTGAGGAAAACATCGACCTAGCGCCAGCATCTAAGAAGCCTTTCAAATTAAATATGTATGCAATAAAAGACAAGATGGTTTAATTTTGTATTACACGGCGCCTGGAGGCATTTTTGTAATGAAAGGTCTGTGCCTGCGATATGAACTGAAGACGATACGCATTTCAGGTATCGGGGGATCTTACTAGAAGGAGATGCCCCAGGCAGGATTAACGGCTGACGGCAGGTGTGAACTATGACTGACGTGTTACAATCCCAGCTGATAATGCCACAGCTTGACGGAAATGTAGCGTTTTAAAGCCCAAATACATCAGTTACCCAAAATTTTACTTCACGAGTTGACTAAATGTGTCGATAGCAATGGTAACAAACACCACATGATTTTTTTCCGTGTAAAATGGTACCTTTGTGGGGGAAATTGCCAACTGAAGGTGGGCTTTTTAAAAAGTTGTCTGCAGAAGCATAGAAAATTGGAAGGGGGTAGATAAGACAAGGATCCACCAATCAGAATTGATTGGTAATTAGTAGACAGTAATTAGCAGATGTTAATTAGTGGGACGTAATTAATAGACGTTTCTCAAGCTACTGTGACTGGCATGCAGCGGTGGAGATTTTGAACAGAACCCATTAAAATGTTCTTTAAACACCGAATGTGCTTTGTCACAGATCTGATCAGCTTTTGCGAGGGAGAAAAAGTCCCATACACGATCAAAATCAGATTAGAGCAAGTGAGACGGGATAATGACTGTAAGTAACTCTAAGCTTGCAAATGACACGAGGTGTGTGCTTATTTTGTATCCGGCAATGCTTAATTCTTGGCTCACTTACTAATTACAATAACTACTTTAGTTTCATTTTACACGGAAGCCTGATGGCTAGGAATATAACGCAGCTTATTGGAGTCATGCAATCTGTGTGGACCACATTACTTCATTTAAAACTGGATATCTCTGTAATAATGAGGATGCAGGTTGTTTGACTGTACATGTATGTAAAGGTATGATGATGAGGGTCCTTCAAACATAAAGACACTGCATTTCTTTGAACATTGAATCCCACAGTGTGGTGTGATGTGTATGCCTAGATACTTGTACAGATACAAATAAATATGTAAAACATGAACCCTTTGCATGGGCGGCCATGACGGGGCGCAATCACATTGTCACCATGCATTGTCATTTATTGATAATTGTACATGTAATTTGTAATCTACAAAATATGGGGAGTAACTTTAGGAAAGGTCGAGGTTCAGCAGCCGATTTCACGAAAAAGTGAGTAGCGTGCGCAACTTTTGAAAATGGCGAAGGCCCCATAGCTTGCGAGTAATTATCGCAGAAATTGTGTGCAACTTACGCAATAAAATGTTGCGCAAGTGGGCTTACGCAGTGCATAAGGTTTCGTGAAATTGGCTGCTGGTCATTAGAATAACATATTTGTTGTAATAATAATGACAAAGTTACATAAGAAAGCAATTTTTGGTGTGGTGCCTAATCACCATTGAATTGAAACAACCAAGCATAGGATGAAAGAAAAGCCATAGGGTTATGAATAGTCGACAATGGAAGCCCATTGCTTAATCTTCCGTAAAACATTCTGGACTGGTAAATTTATGAAATAGAAATTTCACAGATTTTTAGGGAACTGATGTTCATAATGTTAGGGTTTGCTGCTTACATATTTTGAGCAGCCACAACAGGGTACAATGTACAATGTATCAAACGAGATATCCGGTATGGTGCCTGATCACCAATGAAAAGAAACCAAACTTGGGATGAGAGAAAAATCATTTTAATGATGATCAGGCCAGATATTGCGTTTGTTACTTTGCCTAGTTACGCCCCCATGCAACACCGAGAGAAAAATTGGGTTTATAGGGAAAACCTGAGGGAGTACACCACTGTGCCTCGTAGCTCAGCTGGTAAAGCATCTGCCCAGTGTGTCAGAGGTCCTAAGGAAAAACTGAGGGTTTACACCACTGTGCCTCGTAGCTCAGCTGGTAGAGCATCTGCCTGGTGTGTCAGAGGTCTTGGGGGAAACCTGAGGGAGTATACCACTGTGCCCCATAGCTCAGTTGATTTAGCATCTGCCTGGTGTGTCAGAGATCTTGGAGAAAACCAGAGGGAGTATACCAACCGTGCCTGATAGTTCAGCTGGTAGAGCATCTGCCTGGTGAGTCAGAGGTCTCAGGTCCGAATCTCGATAAGGCCCTTACGATCTTTCTCTCATCCCATGTACAATGTATGTGTTAGAGAAGTGTGAACTCCACTCTTTAGGCACTTTCATGGAGTGTGTCATCATGTTAGACTCTTGATTCATAGCCCATAGAATATTGGGACTATCTCCCTCTGCTTGCACCTCGGGAGATAGTTCCAATCATCCAACATCTCGGGGTCATTAGTTTTCATTATATACCTCATGCGTAGATTCCTGTCATCTGATTGGTTAAAAGTGGGGGCATTAAATCAGCTAGACCCGGCGCGTGTAGAATTCTGACCATGCCAACGGGCATAGTCTTTGCCATGCCCCGGGCATAACATGCGTTAGCATAGTTATAGCTGTGCACCAACTATGCAGCTGCGCGCTTCACGTTAACATTCAGCAGGACAGTAATGGCGGAATCTCGACGAAGTCGTTTTGTCGTCTGTCGTAGATGATTAAGTCCTTAAGAAAGTAAGAGAAGTGGCCTACAGTGAAAACTGTGTCAGGTGAAATGTGCTACTGAAGTGCCAGGTGATTATGCTACAATTTTTTGCTGTAAATATACAATTTTTCCGCCGTAGACCAATCGAAACTCGAAGGACCACTGTCATGACTGTGACTGTGTATCGTTACTTTTAACCAACCAGATGACAAAAATCTACACGTTCGGTATATAAAACAAATATTGACTGCTGTTTATTCGGGTCATGGTTAAGATTATAGGCCTTCGGTGATCTCGAAGCCATGACTATGCCCCGAGGCGGAAGCCGAGGTGCATAGTCATGGCTTCGAGATCACCTTGGGCCTATAATCTTAACCATGCCCCTCATTGCAGTCAATATTTGTATACTATTTCCTATCAAACCATGTTATAGTTATATAACTCACTTGATCCATTCTTCAGGCACTTTCATTGGGTGGGCCATCATGTTGGACTCCTGATTCATGGCCCATAGAATAGAGAACATGGCAAGTGTGGCTACTCCACAGTCAGAAATGATTCCTGGGGTAATGCACAAATGCAGGAAACAAAAGTATAATGTTAAAAAAATGGATACCCAGCACGATATGTGACAAAGGGACTCTCCCCTACTGCCTCATTACCTCAACACACTCATCCCTTTTGTTAACGCACCAACTCCCCCTAAAACCTGAAAGGAATTCCCTTAAAATTCCTTGGATGTTTGAGACATAATGGGGGAACAATGGAAGGGGGGAGTACTCTCTGTCACATATCTTGCTGCATATGCAAGAATGAACTGATTCCTAGTATTCATATCATCTGTCACAAGGGTGGATTCATACTGAGACTTTTCGCACGTAATTTTCACATACGCCGCTTTCAGAAAAAGCGGTGTGGAAGGAATTTGAAGCAAAATGACGTACTGAAAACCACATAATTTCCAAATCACTTCCCACCCAAGTGATTCTGTGATTATTCAGTGCCTTATTTCACTCTAAATTCGCTCCAAACAGCTTTTTCTCAAAGCAATATGCACAAAAAGGCTCAGAGTGAATCCACCGTTAATGCTTCGGTAAAATTTGACAAAATTTCCGGTTTTTCCCAGAATAATCTTCGTAACAAACCAATGAGACAAAAGAAAGTTCCGGGAAAAACCAGAACAATCACATCCCTGATATTCTGCTTATACCAAGGAAAATTTTACATCCTAATATTTTGTTTTTTATTTTCATTCCTGATAATACAAGGTTCCTGTTATAACAAAGGAATCTGAAATACTGTATATAGTAGGATAGCTGAGTTGGTATAACACTATGTAGTCCATTATAAATTAAAGCAAAATTGAGCACAGGGGTGTATTGCAATAAAGAAAGTTAAGACGCCTTAATTCTTAGGACTTCTTAACTGAGACATCATAGGTCACTTTGTGTGTCATAACTGGGGCCAATTTCATAAAGCTGTTTAGCAGAAAATGTTGCTTAATCCAAAATTTGTTTGCTTTATAAAAATGGGTTAATTTTGAAAATTGTATGTCAACTTGTGTTCTTCGCAAGAATAGCAGAACACCAGTCAATTGTAATACAATCACATAAGATTTGACTAACCAATTTTGATAAAGCAAACAAATTTTGCATTTAGCAAATTTATCTGCTCAACAGCTTTATGAAATTAGCCCCTGGTATCTTGAAACACATGAAATTTACAACACCTAAATTTGGTTTATATGATGTGTCTTCGACTCAAGATGGTTATATTGCAATCCACCCCACATTTCCATTAAGACAGATTAGCATCAGCTGCGTTATTGATTTAAAAAAAACCAACCTACCTTCTTCTTTAACTAATGTTAACACCAACAGCACAAATGAGACTACAAATAGGGCAGCAAGAACCCTGCAGAAAAAATAAATAATAGGTAATGTACCATCAAAATACGAAGTCATTCTAGACAAAGTAGACACGAGTCTTTCTACGGTAAAGGGGGCATTTTGGCAACACAGACCATATTTTCAAGAAAATACCTTTGTTTGGTCTCAAAATAAAAGAACTAAGTTTCAGTTGTTTTAGGCCCAAAAACGGTTACAAATAGTGTGACAACATGCCTTTCTAAAAACCCTGTGTACAAATTTCCAATATACGCTCGTAAATACGGCCTAAAATGTAACATAAGTGTCCATCCCGGTTACGAGGTATATTGGAAAGGTATTTCCTCAAAAATATGGTCCGTGTTGCCAAAATGCCCCTTTACTGTGGAAAGACCCACAAGTACATGTATACATGTTGGCCAACATTGGTTCTTGGACTTTTGTAATTAATGGAGCCTTATTTCATTTCAAAAGAACATTGAGGTTTACAGCAGCTTTACATAACTAAAGAATAATGTTCATAAATTGAGTTGTAGAAATTTCAGCCACATAGATGCAGTAATACTTCAGAAAATCGGAAAAACCCATGCATGGTTTTAAAATCCATTTATGTTTTTTTGTGTATGAATGAATGGTAAAAAAAAGTTGTCTGCAGACACATTTTAAAAATCACCTTCAGTTGGCAATTTCTCCCACAAAGGTACCACTTTACACGGAAAAAAATCATGTGGTGTTTGTTACCATTGCTATCAACACTTTTAGTCAGGTTTTTCTGGTCAACTCCTGAAGTCAAATTTTGGGTCATGATGTATTGGAGCTTTAAACCAAATGACTTGTAGCATTACGTACCACCGAACAGCTGGCGAACCTGACCGGAGTAGGACGTAGGCAAGGAAAACTGACAATAAATAGCAGATCCCTGCAGCACCCAGAATCAGAAACTGTTGAAAGATGACATTAAAATAATGGTTAAAGTCTGTCCACATTATGTGTATCAGCTAATCCCAAAATGAAATCACACGTCACTCACAAACCGTTACAGAATAAAACAGTGGTTAAGGGGGCACAACTCGGTCTACATTATGTGCAGCAGTTTAATAATCCAAAAATGAAATCCCATGTCACTCGCAAAGTACTACACATAGCCGCCCATATTAATTAGCTTATAACTTTGTTCATCAATACTTTAAAGATCCCACAGCATTTGTTTGCAAAGAGAAGGGGGTTTCTCAGTGTTTCTGGCTTGGCTTCTTAAAATAAAAGTTGGTAAATGCATTGTAAATGTTTTTATGGAATGTGGATAATGTGGTGTGTTTGCATCCTATGCAGATGCACTATATCATGCTGTATTCCACTCAGTCTCATGGGATCACTACTACAGTACCCCTCTACCATGGATAAACACTTCTTAGCTGTCAACATTTTCACAGTTCTAGAGAGTTATATTTTTCAAGACCCCCTCCCTACCTCTGAAATACAACTTAACATTTGTTGTCACTACTGTGAAATGTCAACATTTTACAGGGCATGGGAAATCCTACGCACCCCCCCCCCCCCTCCCCCCCCCCCCCCCCCCCACATTCCCACACTTTGTAGAACCATGAAAATGTTGATAACTATGGACGGCCCCTATGCACCTTCATAAGGACTGGCTGAGTGTCAATCTGCTCAGCCACTCTACTGCTCGTCCTGACAGACACCCTAACGACTTCCACAGCTTCAATGGTCAAGAATACTGGCTCTGACAACCAGATCAGCTTGTCGTACACCCAGAGGAATAGGTATGGAATTACAGTGATTGGCAGTGAAAGAAGAACGCAGAACGAGGCTGCTTGGAAGAATGGTATCAGGCTAAACTGCAGTTCAAAACAAAAACAAAAGTAAACAAAAAATTGAATACTTAAAGGAACGTGTCCAGATCACATTTTTAAACCCCCATTTTTCCCATGGGTGTTGAGATTTTGATACCATAATTTTTCATACTTTTTCTCATTACCATTCTCAATCCATATATTTTCAGTAATTTAATACACATGAGAATCTTTCTCATCCAATCTTCACTTACTGATACTTGAAGTTTGAATGATAATGGTCAATTCTCAATTCTTACCAACAACAGTTTTGTTCCTAAACTTGTCACCATGGTCAAAAGCAAATTCAGTCCTAACCTTATGTTATGTATGTGCGATGCACACACATTACAACAATGCAATATATACAACGTACAAAAAGTCTGAGAATGAATTACGTTTACTAGTCAGCACTGAGATTGATAATGTGTTTAATGCACCTGTCAATTGTTTACCCCCACCCCCCGGGCTTCCCCACTTAAGAGGTGGGGATTGTCACTTTTTGCGTGACAAAATCCCCACCCCTGGGGCAACATTTAGGTGACAAAAAATCTCCACCCTCGGGTGCAAAACATGCGCATCTTATATATAAATGCAAAGAAAATTATATTTCAAAGGGTCAAATGCCCCACCCTGGGGCATGAAAAACGTGACCAAACCCTCACCTAGGGGGTGGGGCATCGCGGGTGGGGGGGTTGAGGAGGTAACATTTGGTAGAAAAAGTTCGAGTATTTTCAGGGAAATTGTTAGGCCTAGGCCTAAATGTTTTTCACTCTTAAAAAAAACATGAATAATAAAATTACTTTCCTTTAAAATACACATATACTAAAGAGAACAAGTGGCGACCAGTGAAAAGTAAAAATCTGCTGCCAAATAATCTTACAAAGCTTGGTAATGCGGCCCCAACTATCGTCTGCAACATCAGCAGAAGGGACATCCGTAGCACAACTTCGGGTCCGCAAAAAGAGCCAAAAAGTGGCATTGTTATCAACCAGAGCAAAGGGATAATCGACAGACATCCTACTGGAATACACATGGTTGCAACTAGTAACTACACCTATCCGACAGATGCAAACATGTCACATTTTAAGGTAAAATCATCACGCCCCAACTAACTACGAGGCAGACGACTTGTTCGAATTTCGCATAGAAGACGTAGACTGTGCCCTTAAGATACGCACATAACGGCGTAAAGATTGCACTGTCGAAGTCTGGGATTTAGGCAAACAGCAAAGCCCACGTTATTTTCACGGCGCCGTTTATTATACACCCTTGTCATGTTGTGGACCGAGGTTTATTCCAGGTCAAAGATAGTCTTGATGCAAGACCGAGTTGGCGATCCCCACATTGTTCATTTTAGCCGCCAGAGGGCGTACCTACACTTACAACGTGAACTCGACTGTATTTCAGGTGCGCCCTCTGGCGGCCAATGATGAATAGTCTATGTACATCGTGTATTGCGCGCAAAAAGGCAGTCTTTCCGAAAGACTAGGTCAAAGAGCGCGTGATGCACAGAAACACCACTCATGTTCGGCACACGGCTCCGTGAAAACAAGTCTATTCCAGTGCTTGGTTTTTCGCATGATGCATGTTTCGTGTGTCGCATTGTTGATAAACAAACTCGAATATTTTCTTTCATTCGCGTCATTTACCAGTTTTCTTTTCATTTTGGAATGGCCGGAAGCATAGGTTCCATAAACTGGCGCAAGTTGAAAACCATCCACGTTTTATGTACGGAGAAAACATTCCTAAAAGCTATCGAAATTTGGCTATTGAAACCACACGTTGTAAACCGTCGATTAGCCGGTTCAGTGGTTGTGCACAAAACACACGTTTTCCAAACTGTTCATTTGGATGACTTTATCCAGGAAATACTAAGCTTGAAAACATCTCAAATTGTCGAAACTGTAAAGTCACAGAACTTGGATTCAATTGAGGAAACGGACAAAACCCCTCATGGAAATAGCTCAACTTCCTCGAGTGATGAAACGAAGCACTTTGAGTTTGAGCGTTCTGAAAGTTCAGAGAGCCGTTCTGGATTTGATTTATGCCTGAGAAAGCTAATACCACGGAGTCTTGGACAAATCCAGGGAGAAACTGAAGAAGATTTGCTTGAATTAATTATTATAGGTAGACAGATTTGTGCTCTCTTTCAAGATGATATTACTAGGCCTACCATGATTACACTACAATGCATGCATAATGACAAGCGCTTGGATATATCCTTATTCTTGAGTGACCATAATTCATGCACACTGATTAGAACCCAAGACTTTGCTGAGATTTTGTCATAACAAAGGAGCTCCACAAACATTTAGCCCAGTTCTTGTTGGGACAGTTCTATCTTATTGTTTGGAAGGCCCAACAGTATGCAGGTATAGCTATGACCATTGCCATACATATACCGGTAGTTGTGGCATACATGTAACAAATGAACCTTCTTGATTTATAAAATGTCTCTTTGTAAACTAATTTATCCGTTTGCATAAAGCTGTGCAGTGATTACACCAATTTTTTTGCTTCCATATCAAAATTGGAGATTGTAAATTTCATGTTTTCTTCCCATGATTGTTAAGTTAAAATAAAATCCATTTTCTGGAAAAATCTGAGCAAGCTCCTTTAACTAGAGTTCTTTTTTGTGACCTATTCTGCAGATTTCAAGGAGAACACGGCCACTTTTGTGCCTTTGAATGCCAACAAACGTCCAATAGGAGGAAATGGAGCGAGTCTTGATGGAGTCCATTCAGCGTACAGATTCAGCTTGTCTTCCCAGCCAGCAAGGTTGATGGACAAAAATACTCATTCATTGTCTCATGATACGATCAATACCACCATCTTGTCTTGTCAAAGACTGGAGAGAACAGACAAGCAATAGTGACCCGTGACCTTTTGACCCCCTGTGAAAGCGCCCTATTTCATCAGGCAGAGTTTAGTATTTGGGTGCATTATAAATGAATACCAAAATTTGTTAATGCATTTACAAATAAGACAATGTGAAACAAGTAATATTGCTCTGGCATTCTAGTACATGTACATGTATTTATTTCACAAGTATGACATGATGTATGAAAAACTGCAACTTTATTATGAATAAACCTTCCTTGGAGAAAGACTGTTTTACGGTCACAATATTAATTTTCCTATCGATTGTAAACCAACATTTTCTTTTTCTTTGACCAAGAATAAGTCTACACATTTCTGAGGATTACCAAGAGCCAACGATTCCATCCAGAGCCGTTGCCTGCCCAACCATAGAATGGTTACAGGACCAGTTACTGCCCAAGATAGCCAAGTGGGCGTCGGAAGTCAACCCAGACAAACCAGTCAAAAACTCCCAGGCGCTCATATCATTTGAGAGATACAGCGCCCTCTATAGGGAGTTAAAGAAGAAATATGGAGAAAAGTTTGTAAAGGTTTGCAGTCGCGGTTCTTATTTGGGTGTCGGTAAAATATAAATAGGCAAATCAAAACAAAACTTATGAGATTAAAATTTCATGGATGTGCAAAGGGGTCATTGTCTGTCAGGTCTTCTTTAAACTCATGGGACATCCTGACATGCGTCTTCTACTTAAACCATTTACATTTCTAAATACCGTGGATTATGTTTCAGGCTTTGAAAAGTAGGACAAATGTTGCATAAATTATTTCGTTTTGAAAAGAATTCTGGTTTAACCAGAATTCTTTCCAAAAAGAAATAATGGTCGCCACTTATTCTCCTTATGATCTAAAGGCACAGGCTCGTCAGCAATGCGCACGCCAAATTCATGCCACGAAATACGCAGCTCCATGCCTTTGCTATGGAGCTGCGTATTTCGTGGCATGAATTTGGCGCGCATTGCTGACGAGCCTGTGCCTTTAATAACCACCAAAACGTGTTAACATTTTAATGGGAAGTGATTTTAGGAGTGAAAAACATTCAACAATCTCCTTGAAAATACTAACTTTTTTTGCCATGTTCCAAATAGGCTTGACACACAGCGTCTCGGTGGCGACCAGCAAACATAATTCATTCCTTCTTTTTGAATGTTTTGTTTTATCCCAGATCTGGCCAGAGAGCACAGACCCACTGAAGTTTGTGTATGAAGATGTTGCCATAGCAAGCTACCTGATTGTGCTTTGGGAGCAGGAGCGAGTCGAGACAGGCCAGGATGGGTTGCAGTCTTTTGTTGATTTGGGTTGTGGCAACGGACTCTTGGTGCACATACTCAATAATGAAGGGGTTAGGGGCCGTCCAAAGTTGTCAACATTTTCACAGTTCTACAGAGCAAGACCCCTTCCCTCCCCCGAAGTACTAATGAACTTGTTTTTGTCACTACCGTGGAATGTCAACATTTTACAGTGCATGTAAAGTTGTATGCGACCCCTCGACCCCCCTTCCTAGGCTTTGTAGTTTCGTGAAAATGTTGACAACTTTGGACGGCCCCTCAGATAATCAATTCAATCTGTTACACACAAGTCGCGTTGTAAGTTGCATTGCATAAGATTACCAGTTGCAAATAAATTCATTGAAAGTCACACCACAAGTCGCTTTTCAAGGTACCGTAACACACAAGTCACAACTTGACACAAGTACCAGAGGCCCAATTTCATAGCGCTGCTTAAGCATCAGCTGAGTTAAGCACTATTTCATGGTTGTGGCGTGGTTAAGCATGCATGTGCTTGGAATCGGCTATTGTTGCGTCACTATCTTAAGCAAAGCTTGGCTCTGCAGTTAAGGCACGTTTTCAGTTGCTTACCGTTAACGATGTCTATGACATAGCCTGATGCTTGGTTAACAAAAAATAAGCTGTTCAGCAGCTCTATGAAATTTGGCAAAAAAATCATCTGCTAATCACTTTAAAAATTACAAGTTGTGTTCATTTATAAATAGCTTGTGACTTGACTCGGACCCGCTAAGGCCACAATTTATGCATAAATTCAGTTTAAAGTATCCATTTGTATCCATTTTATCCATTGCAGTATCCAGGAAAGGGCATTGACCTGCGGAGAAGGAAGATCTGGGATCTTTACGGACCAGAAACCAATCTGGAAGAGTGTTCTATTACTCCGTCAGATGACTTCCTTTTCCCTGATTCTGATTGGCTGATTGGCAACCATTCAGATGAGCTGACACCATGGATACCAGTCATGGCAGCGAGGTCTGTGTGGGATGTCGATTTGGATCAAGTGAAATTCCATGACTGGACAAGGCTAAACTACCAATTAGGGTTTTGTTTTGCCCTACCCAACATAACTTAGATAGCACTGTATACTCAGTGCTTCCCCGAGACACTATGAGAAAAACTTCATAGCGTGCTTGGGTGGGACTCGAATCCACAACCACCTGCACACTAGGCAGATGTCTTGACCACCAAGCTGGCCTGTGTCGATCAGCCGGTACCTTGTTAAACTGTGTGGTTTGGGGCTTGGGGTTGGCTTGAGCATGGCAAGTCTGGATCTTGGTTAATTTAGGTCCTTCAAACAATAATTGCTGGAGATTACTGTTATGCTAAAACATAGGTCAAGATTGGAATTACCGTTTGGTGAAATTTCTGTTCAATTGAATCTGAAGTTTGTAGTACAATTTTGTAATTTTTCTCTCAACAGATCTTCATATTCCACTAGATACTTTGTGCTTCCGTGTTGCTTTCACGACTTTGATGCCAAGTTCATGAGAAGCGGCCAAACCAAGACACAATATCGAGCTTACTTGGACTTTATCGCGGCGGTCGGGAGAGTGTGTGGCTTCAGAGTACTGGAGGATAGCATGAGAATACCATCAACAAAGAGAGTAATGTGGATTTAAATGTCTTGCAGAGTAGGTTTCCCTGGTCAATCAAGTAACAGGTCTCACCAGTTAGTACAAATTATCTACTAGCCACTGAGACCTGGGCCCAATTTCACAAAGTTAAGACAAGTTCAATGCGTCCTAATTCCCATACCAGTGACCCTTCCTAAGACACGTCTCAGCGCTTTGTGAAATCGCCCCCTGAACCTTCTTTGCTGAATCTCACAGCACAGTGTTTGATGAAATATACGTCTTCTTCAGGTTTTTCTGGGGAAAAAAATGAATTACAGGTTAGTTATCTTTGTAGGTACATGTAAGATCATATTTGGCTTCTGCCTTCCAGGAAAACTTGCAAAAATACAAGTAAACTCCCCAGGATCACATCATATGTAACATTCCTTTTACACTTTTACATGCTTATATCCCTAATTGTGTCATTGTTGTTGAAGAGATGTTATTTCCCTAAATCAAATAACCCCTTCAGTCACAGGAATTTAGACAGAAAAAGAAGTCATATTCAACAAATGTACACATGTGATCAAAGGGGATATGTGTCTTTCTGCAGATATGCCAAATAGGAAGCCAGAGAGACTATCGGCTGGAGCAAATGGATGAAATAAACAGGCATATCACAGAGTACATTGGAAGCAGGAGAACTGTCAAGCCGAATGCCCCAAACACAGCTGTGTCGAGTGGAGAATTTGCATCCTCAACACCTGAACATGATAACTCCAGTGAAGAAGATGGTTCAGACAGATCTGGTACCTCAGCTTGTCAAACAGCCTCCCTTGGGGAAAACGGCATGGGTATTGAGGACCAATCTACTGCGTCACATGATCAATGGGCGCCATGTTTTCAACCCCGTGAGAGAATCGAGCGAATCCGTAACTGTGTAAAATTGGACTTGAACCTGAAGCAGCTGATCATCAATAAAGTGGCACATTCCATTCTTGAACAGGGAGGGGTGAATATCTGCTCAACTTCATCAAAAGAGACCAAAGAGCCAAAGTTGTGGAGACGAGAAGGTGAGTAAAAAATTCACTTGCTTTAATCTTATCGTTTACTTGTCCAAAGACAGTTCTTGTGCACAATGTTTGAAATATATTAATGTCATATGTAAGGGGACGTCCAAAGTTGTCAACATTTTCACAGTTCTACAGAGTATATTTTTCAAGACCCCCCATCTATCCCCGAAATACTACTTATCAACATTTTTTGTCACTACCATGAAATGTCAATATTTTACAGTGCATGTCAAGTCCTACGCGGCCCTCAACTCCCCCTCCCCCTTCCTACGCTATATTGGGTTCGTTTATGACTGTCTCTGACAGGTCTTACCTTGTGATGATTGACTTGCAATACAAAGGTTGATCTTTTTTCAGGTTCTCTGACATTTGCCGAGATTGCCAAACTCTTTGACAGTGACACCTTGAAGCAACTCAAGAAGGAATGCGGTGGACTCAAGACACTGCTCAAGAACGCTCATCAAGTCTTCCAAGGTACTCTTTACCTGAGACTTTGTAGATTACGTTGTTATAACAGGATTCTTGTATCATCAGAAATGAAAACAATGAACAAGGCCTCCAACCTATGGAAAATAATGTAGCTTTATATAATGATTGACATTTAGGCTAATTAGCAATTTATTTAGATGTTGAAGCAAAACAAACTCTAGGTCTGTGACTGCTTGTTCAGAAAACAAGTGTTTGTAATAACAGGGAGGTTTAGATGCATGTAAAATGGCTTGAGCACTAGTCATATTGTTGAAGGGCTTAGCACCCAAATTCGAATTTTGGTCACGGCAAATGAGTTATCCTGCCACGAAAGTCACATTTGTGGATTTTTGTTTTCGTCTGTTCTAAGACTTCCTCAAAGTAATGACCAAGTGCTCAAAGCATCTTACGTTCAAGTTCGTGTTTTACGTCCATCTAAACCTCTAATTCTGGATAGATCTCCATACACGATACATTCTATAATTTATCTATTTTTCAGTTATCAGTTACCGAGTCAAAATCAGGGACTAGTCTGCCACTACAGCAACCTGACATGATTATCACATGATACATTTTACTCAACAAGAGTCCATTTCTCTTTATTTTTCAGTCTTCAGTGACCGAGTGGAAATCAAGGACTGGTCCAACACTACACCAACGAGACAATCTCGCAAGAAACGAGTCAGGAACAAGAGTCAGAGTCAGAAGACCAGAATGTGCTGGTTTTATGCTAATCACCCTGATGGCTGCCCTCGTGTGACCAATGAATGCCAGTTTGCCCATGGCGATACTGAACTTGTCATTATCCATCACAAGTCTGTCACAAGTCTGTCACAAGTCCAGTAACAAGTCCAGTAACAAGAAGCAAAGGATAAACATGCACCAAAGAATGCCTTTGTTGGAGTTCATTTGAATAGCTTGTGACTTGAATTAAGACCCAGGGACTTTTGAAGGGTGGACTTTTGAAGGCTTGTGACGGACTTGACATGTAAATATTTTCATCAGATATCCAATTGATTCTATGGCAGACGAAGCTTTTTATTTAGCGATGATGCACTTTATAATGACCATGGTGCACCAGGGATCCCAAAATGCTTTCGAGCGAGATTGCATGCACGCATGTGTGTGGCGTAATATGAAACTTCACAAACATTACTTTAGTTACTATTGCCAAAACAAAGTCCAGGCGAAGGTTGAAAGGCTGAGACCCTTTGCACAGACGGCCATGACAGGGAGCAATTCCAATTATCACCATGCATGAGTTGGCACTTTGTGGATCTATTGTCACATCATTTAAATATGAAAATCTGCCCCCTGTCATGGCCGCCGGTGCAAAGGGTCTACAACTGTTGGATCCTAGCACTAACCTCAATTTTTTGCACACCCTGGCCATGGCAACCACATCCTTTAGTCAAATGTCCAAAACTTTGAGAATGTATCCCTTCCTCCAAACATCCCCTTGGTGGTTAGAATTCAACAGGAGCGCCCCTCATCTGCAACCAAAAGAAATATGTTTTAATATGTAAACACTAGTAAAAAGTAGGGCCGTAACAATTAATTAAATATTCAATCATTAACTAAATATTCAAATATTCGCAAAGTTCACAAGTTTTTTTTGTAAAACTAGAGATTAGTATTGTCTAAGTTGCTACAATAATGATATACATGTATGCTCCAAATGTATGCAGCAGACTCGTTGCATTTCTAGATTGATCAAATTTAGTATCGGCAAATTAAAATATACACTATGGTATAGGTCAATTTGAAAATGTACACTAAATGATGACTAAATCAGTGTAAACGAATAAAAAGAAAAATTACTGAACATTTGGTTAGAATATTGTAATTTACTCAAGCTTAATAACGAGTCTACAGTTTCTACCTATGAAAACAAATCAATAGACGTCATGGATTTCATTTATTATTCCGTTTATTTATACACCCAGGCTGTCGCATAAAATCACCCCAATCGAGGGATTTGCCCGACTGGCCACGTGCTGTAAAGTTGGTTAGAAACAGCCCCCTCAACGGCTTAGTTACGTCCTCTTTTGGCGCGCAAAGATTTTGAAAACTTTCAACCGCACGTGGCGTGGCGGGCTTGCGGCAGCGCGTACCCCGTGCGCGTACCCGTACCCCACGACATGCGGTGTAAAAAACGCGCTGGCGCGGCACGCACGCGCGCTTGATAGACGGCGCGCTAAAACTACAGAACGTCACAATGCCTGGAACAACCCACACGACGCGCACAACAAAACCTTTTTCTAGCCTTGACGATCCCCTAGAAACATTGTTTGTATTGAAAACTTGAAAGTTTCGCGCCTATAATGATTTCATGACATCCGCTTTCTGCATAGCATATAGGCATAGCGCTGAAATAATCATACCGCGGCCTAAACTTAAAGCATGGTTTCCGTTTATTAGGCCTCCAAGAAAGAATAAACAATAAATAGCGACAAATAACACAAATGGTGACAATGACGTACCCACCCGATCAACGTAGGCACCGGTCGGGCGGTGGAGTTTGTAGCAGGGGGACACCGGACAGGCGACCCGGGGGGCTCAGTAAGCGGGGCCGTGAGGCGGCCTTAGAAGGCGCAGAGTGCCAACGCCACGGATTTATACTGACCGATAAAATTCTGGGTACGGGGGCTTACGCCAAGGTCAGACTGGCTCGAGTTGGTGATAAGAAGCTCGACAGAGGACTCAAGCTGAAGACGGACCTCGGGGAGAAAGGACATGATATGGTGAGAAATAGCCTCGGCAGTTTTTAGGGCATTCGTAACTTTTAGAACACCGTTCCATATAAGAGATTAAAAGTGTTATTTTTATCAAATCACTTATACCTGAATGACGATTAATTTTGTGGAAAGAGGTTTTTTTATTTTTGAGGGAAATTGTGGGGTAAAAACAAGAATAACTGGTGAATATGGCGTTTTATGCTCAATATTGCTTTAAATGCCGTTTTTGATTGGCTGAGAAAGGTTTTAGGTTATAGTTATATTAAAATACATAGTGGGGTCCGACCCCGACCCCCTGAATTCCATTGTATTTTCTGTATTTTAATGAGGCTGGATCCGCCTCTGGGTTCTATCTGTGATTGGTCAATGATCGAGTGGGTGATAGTAGCCAAATTCAAGTGAGTAGAAGTTGACAGAACAGGTAACAAAAGTGGTTTTTGAAATGAATTATCGTCCAAAAGTTGGAAAACTAAATGTTACTGAAGGAATGAAGAAGTGTTGTTGCCAAACAAGTACAACAATAAAAAGTATACGCAGATACCAATGAAGCAAAATTCATTAAAAGTCAATCTCACTGTGCCTCAACGTATATAGGCTACGTATACGAAATTTAAACCTCACTTATATATTTGGCGTCGACAGGTTGCCATCAAAGTAATATGCAAGAAGGATGCTCCAAGCGAGTACATCAATAAATTCATGCCGCGTGAAATTGACGCTTTGAGAGTAACCTACAAGCATCCTCACTTGGTAAGTAACATCGAAACGCGTAAGGAAACTGTCTTTTAATAATATTAGTGTCCTCGTGATCGTGCCTACTGTAACTGCTGTAAAACACTCACGAGGAGCGCCTTCTAGAAAGGGCTCGCAAAGGCCGAAAAGATTCTTTGTTAAAGCGCGTTTTGTACGGCTCGTGCTGGAAATGACGAAATCTGAATGATTCCTTAAAGATCCTGCGTTATCGTCTTCCGCACTGGCGTTCAGAGTCTCGTGATTTTATGGTCACCTTGCACGTGACAATCACAAGAACCAATCACTGTTTAAGGACGGATTCTGGAGTTTCCTTTCTCGGTTGCGCTTAAATTATTTACCCATTTTAATCAAGGAGGTATATAGTTGACCAATTTGGGATCCCTTTTCGCGACGTTTTATTTTGCCCATTTCAGATTCAACTTTACGAAGTCTTCCGCTCAGAGAGCCGTATCTATTTGGTGATGGAGTACGCCCCCAACGGCGACATCCTGTCTTACATCAACGAATGTGTGTTGGAGACGGGGTGTGCAGTCAAAGAGGAGACAGCCCGACGGCTGTTTAAGCACATCCTTAGTGGAGTCGCGCACTGCCATCAACTGAACGTTGTGCATAGGTAACAATGAAGAAAAACCGATATGAACACAACAAAAACACTGTCTGAAACGTCCAGAAACCGACTGCTTCTTTTCAGAATTATGCATAATCTCTCAAAAGGTGTAGGCATATCATAATTGTTAGCTGTATAATTACCTCACCATGAACAATCTTAAACATTTCAAAAACTATCGCATAGATTATACCAGTAATGTCTATTATTATGGGGAGTTCGAGTAGCTTCCATGCCTGGATCAATATTAGCTTGACCTTCTTCCCATTGTCGCCCTGAACGTTAACAACCTTTGATGATCATACCCAGCTGAGAGCTTACTAGATGAAGGTGATAGAACGTTATTGACAAATGCCAGCACTGGCAACCTCGTTTCAGATGCTGGGCCATTGTATTACGTCAATCGTCTTGAGACGCTCGTTTTTTATGACAATTTGAAATTCCTCTATCGTCATTTGCAATCTTCAGATATCAAACAGTAAGATTGCATCACATTAAGAGCACCAATTGGCGACTGGCTTCCGATATTAAACCATGCTGTTGTACTTTCCTTTTACCCTCAGGGATTTGAAGTGTGAAAACATACTTTTGGACGAGAACGATAACGTGAAAATTTCAGGTAGGTTTAATTAACGTTTGACCTGTATAAAAGAACATAATACAAGCAACCGATGTGACCAAATGAAGATAGTTTGCTCCCATATCTGGCAAGACATTTATTTTGATGTAGGGATACCGCTTGCCATGCACGCCGGTTCGATGCACTCAACGCTGTTATTAATACATGTAGCTGCTTCACTAAACACTAACTGCAGATGTGCACCTTTAACGTATGTTACACCCAGCATGATCTGGGACAGGGGGACTACCCCTATACGCCCCTTTACCATCAACACACTCTTCTCTTTGTTAACGCACCCCCCCCCCCCCCCCCCGCCCCCTTCTAAAATTGAAAGGAATTCCTTCGAAATTCCTTGGATGTTTGAGACACAATGGAAGGGGGTAACCTCTGTCACATATCGTGTTGCATAAAAATGACGTATATGTCTCCTTGCTGTAGATTTCGGTTTTGCATGCCGCTTTCCCACAAATCGTTGCAACATGTTGTCAACGTTTTGCGGTTCTTACGCCTACGCAGCGCCTGAGATTCTCTCGGCTAAAAACTACGACGGGAAACTGGCTGATATCTGGAGCCTGTGAGTAAAATGTCATTATCAAAAAAATGATGTGACTTGTAACAAATCGTTGTCCAGAATATCTCGATCGTCTGTTTCGTTATCGTCCCTTATCCTGTGTTTTGGTGAAAATAAAATAGTCACGGGCACCACTAGATTGATTCTTATCACTTCCTACATCGTTTAACAGACGAGGTTATATATCGTTCATCCTGCCTAAGATATACCCTTATCTTGTTCGTCTTTACATTAGCGAGCCTCGGTCTTCCCTGATAAATTGAATTTGTACAGGATCCAATATTGTGTGATGATTGTTTGCAGTGGAGTGGTACTGTACGCATTAGTCAACGGCCGATTGCCTTTCAACGATCAGAATCTCAACACCCTACTGGAGCAAACGCGCCATAAGCTGCATTTCCAGCCTTGGGTGTCGCAAGGTAAGGGTCTTATCCACCCACTGTCATCGCCTATATAGTTTGCATAAAAACACATGCGTGCGTTCTTAGATGCACATCGGCAAAACATTTTGCCAAAGTATGCCGTTACTTTGTCCACTAAATATACGTACGCGACAAAGGCGATAAGAAAATTGCAATCCACCAAATCCTTCGCCAAAACGTATCCCCGACTCCTTATATCAAATGGATCCTCATCTCAGTTACTTATCCTGTTTGAGACACCACAATGGTTCCCCGAGTACATTTTTTTCCTTTCTCCACTCTTTTCTTATAGACTGCGCAGATCTCATCCGCAAGTTACTGCGCACCCGTCCATTGACCAGACTGCGCATGCACGAGATAATGGCCCATCCTTGGGTCAGGAAGAACATGAACATGAAGAACATGACTGCATTTCCTTCTAGCCAGGTCAGAAAGCGGGGTCACTTTCCGCAGTTCTTGTCTTGGCGTGAAATAACTCTCCATAAGTTTCGGGAACGAACATTAAATTGTTATGGTCCCCAAAACATGTCTCCGAATGTCGCAAAACAGCCGAACGGGATATTCTGAAGGAATCTTCCTATTCCACCTTTGGACCATCATGTATGGTGCAGTTTCTAAAGGTGCTCTCTATCGCCGGCCCCAAAATGCTCCAATCCCGGTGTTTAACCTATTATAATCCTAACACGGAGATAAATCGTTTATTGTATGACAGGATTTCCTGAGGGTGATACGAGAAAACTCCGATGAGAGATCTCAGCAACAGAGAAAATCAGACGAAAAGGACAAGCCCAAAGAACCAAAGCTCGTTCTCAAGTCAAACGGAGAAACGGTCAGACTGCCCGACGGGCCCGGTAGGTCTTCCTATAAACGACGGCAACCCAATCTTGAAAAATTAAATCTGAATCATGTTCATCTTTCTCGTTGCCAAAATCGTCTTAAAACGCATTTGAACGTTTTGTTTCACCTTTTGTTTCACCCATTTTACATCCCATGCAAACCAGAACGAGTGATGTAAATCAATACTTTTTGAACCGATTTCATCTCCATTTGCAGATACGAACTCCAACAAGGCCAAGGACAAGAGAATTCGCGCAGAAAAGTTGAAATTCCACGTCCAAACAACGCGCCAAATCGCTGATTATCCCCAGAGCAAATATCGCGAAGTTTCAAAACAGGGGACATCAGCTCACGGATCAAGCAATCCACAGCACAGAGTCAGATTTGCAGAGATGCCTGAGAGCTCCCGCATGAGGAACCTTTATAAACGCATCCTGAAACCATCTTCCCAAACCGAGTACATCTTTGAGGTAGTTCGGAACGAGAAGGAACAAGAACAGCTGATTGAAAAACGACTGCAAATTGACACGAGAGGAAGACCATCTCCTCCAAAGACACCTCGGCTGAATGTCAGACGAAGGACCTTGCCTGTCAATCAAGAAGCCACGCCTAGTTCAGTGACTTCCTCCCCTTCACCAAAGCTAACTAAGACCAGTAACATCTCCAATAAGCTTGAAGAGTCGGACAGCCCCACTGGTTATGCCACCACACTGATGCCACCAGTGAGCGTCAAAGACAAGGGTGTCTTAAAGACACGTGGAGGCACTCAAGAAAGAGACTCTTCAGTCCGTATAAGCTACCGTTTGGGACTCTCCACGACCCCAACTCAATCGGGTCTTGCTGACGCAAAGGCGTCGCACGGAGACAGAAGGAAACACACAGCAAGTGAGCCAACAAGTTCCAGCAAGGGTAACCCTAGAGTGTCAGACTTCATAAATGTTCACGGGAAGACTGAACTCTGGAAGAGGGCCCTACGAGGTACCCTACGGAGAGAATCTTCAAAAAATGATCTCAGGCTGGAATCCCCGAGTCCAAGAGCAAGTCCAGTGGCAGCGTCAAGTCGGGGCAGTGTCTCTACCAACAGGTATAAGACTAAGGCCAGACTTCTGGCCAGGAGGAATCTCCTGCATAGCATCGCATGGAAACCAGAGCCAGAAGTGAGCACAAGTAAGATACTTAATCACCTGCACAACAACCTGCCTCTTCTGAATGATGTAGCTGCTTAAGGTGGCCTACAAGTTGAATAACTGGATACAGGGTGGGATTTCAAACATTATCGTGCCTACTTCGGCTTCTGAAGTTGGCAGGTTTTGTATTTTGTATGACTCTCATAGGCCTGTTGTCTAGAACGGAGTATGGCTCCTCTATACAGAGAGTCTTTACTGTCCTACTTAGGGAACAAAATATTGCTTTTCGGCACAGAGAACAGGTAAATTGATTAGGAAGCAATTTAAATTATGGTGAATTAGATCTTGGTGGATTCAGAATGGGGTGAAACTACATAGATGGTAGGGATCTAACGAACTGAAAAGTAATTAAATTTTGCAAATATTTCAGACGCAAAAGAAGTTTTAATAATAAATGTGAACAAGTTGTTGAACTTTAACTATATAGACCATATCGAATAGCCGCCATCTTGTGGGGCAGTTTCCTTGTTCTTATACATTGTTCTTACATTGTTGAACCGGTTCAGGTAACAAAAGGTGCCCCACAAGATGGCAGCTATTCGATACGGTCTATAAGCAGAACTATACATGTATATGTGCCGGTTTGAGAAACAAAATGACATAATTCAACAGTGCTATCTGACTGAAGTATGAACTTCATTGAGGTAGCTTTAAAGTAAACAGAATCAGATAACTCCCAAGTAAAGATTAACTCAAATTAGAGTGCTTTCTCCATCTCATGTGTTTCAATTATCTGGTAATCACACAGACAATGAGATAACTAAATGATACTATATAGTATTAAAAAGGGAATAGTTTAAATTTGTTCTTCTCATTGGCACTCACTCCTTGTTCTGCCAGTCCTTAAGACAACCGTGTCTACAACTGGGGTATAATAATATGGACTTAAACCCCGATCAAGGTGCCTGCATTATTACCCCTGATCACAGGGTTCCATTACATCAATCCATATACCATTTCAGCTCCCTGGGGAGTATACAGCCCCGGCTGCCTATCATGCACGTCAACATTCACTACTCTCGCAGCAAATCAGATTAGGCATATTGCAAATTAAATGTGAAGTCTCTACATGATTCAAGACAAGATTTATTCCAGCAACCTGCATGGTCTGGAAGATCTTGGAGTCATTCATGGCAGCGCTGCAGCGCTCTTATTTAGAGACGTTAAACAGTGAGCACCCGCAACAAAACATTCCAACAATGCTGTACAAGACTGGAGAATTCTAATGTGGTTGCATAAGAAATTGGAAAACCATTAATTTAATTGCTACATCAACTATAGGCCTATTTCTCAAACAATTTAAAGCTTTTACCTAGTTTTCATCGTATCTATCTTACAATGCTTTCTTTAGTTCACCGAGGATCACTGAGGGATCAGGAAATTTCAGTTTACGAGGTGGCCCCTTCTTAATCCCAGTCCAGAGAAGAATGTCTGTAAAAGCCAAAGCATTCCTGAGATTCATAGAAATTGAACAATAAAATCCATGAAATGCAGTGTCAGTAACAGGATAACGTCTTGTCTATATGTTCCGACTGAAAAGTGCAAACATCTCTTGCGCAATAGATGCCAATACGTACAGGTTTAAATCTCAACGTGTCAACCACTGACCTCTGTATATAAATGGCTAGACAGAAATGGCTAGTCCTCTGTGAAAGTGTCATATTTTGGTTAATTTGCAGGTTTTAAGGGAAAGGGGCAAACTAGCCAATTAAGATGATGACTTACTTGACCCATCCTCCTTTATCAATGTGATTTTAAAACTCTTGGAGCGAGGTTTGGTCGGATTCTTCTCTGCAATAAGATCAGGATACTCAGACTGCAAGGCTTCTGCAATTTCATCAGCCTTGCGTCCATACACCTTTCAGGATTGACTGGAAAAAGGAAAATTTTTAAAAAGACATTTAGGAAAAATGCACTGCTTTAGACTTTTATTCTTTCCCATAAAATAGCAAACTGTATGTTTTGACCTTGATCTTACCTTATTTACCGTATACATGTAGTAAACAGTCAATTATTAATTAATCATCCGAATACTTTATTGAAAACAATGCGCATGCGTGAGTGAAAAGACCACATCCCAATGAAAAATGATAAAGCAAGAGCTGAGATTATCTTAGCTACCCTCAGGGAAGTATAGGCTACAAACAAAAATCTGGACAATAAGTCAAGTTTTTCTTTGTTATTATAACTTAAGCTTTAAGGCATGATCTCAAACACTATTATTTTGTTGTGTAGCATATTGCCACGCACAACGTGCCAAATGCAGCTCCGACCGCGCAAATGCTGCAATTTAGTGCAGGATTTACACTACCATTCTGGACTCTGTATAACGCACAAACCCCACTCACCAGTGTTCAAAGACAATTCGTATCTTGTCAGACATCCCTGCGACTGAATCATCCTTATCCATCTTCGATTTCTTTGGAGAATTCCTTGATTCCTCCACCGCAGACGTCGCAGCAGACCGCTTTTTACCACGTGGTGGAGCCATCTTGTCCGACATGTGCACGTGATAAACTTCTTCAACAACAGAGGTCGCCCTAACTCATCATCGATGATACACAGCCAGCGCGCAGTCTCTGATTTCTTTCCCCCTTTTTTTGTGTTAAAAATGGGAGTGAAAGATTCTGTTAAGGGGCTTGATGAATGCTTGAAAGCAGTAACTAAACACGAAGGGAAAGATGGAGTATTTATTTTATTTTGCGGAGATAAAGATTCATCGGGAAAAAGTTGGTGTCCCGATTGCGTAGATGGTAAATACACGTAGGGCCATGGCGTAGTCCTACCTACTTTTCCTACCTCCATGGTCCTACATGATACAAATCGGATTCGGAGTAACCATGGGGACGTAAAGCGCGAGCCGGGCCTCCCACTGTGCGATTTTTTCCACGAATTGGTACGATTACCAGAGACTGTCTATAGACTCTACACACAATCGTACTTAATCGTAGCTAATCGTAGGAAATTCGTGGCCAAAATCGCACAGTGGGAGGCCCGCTTAAGCCATGGGGAATGCTGACACCGCCTCGCGGGCTCGGAAACCGCTTTCTGAGATTTCCTGTATCATGTGTATGCTGTACAAAACTTATGAAACAAATTGTTAAGGAAGCCTAACTCTACTAAACTAAGCAAGTCATGCAAGTTGTCCAATATTTTTTCCTTAAAATAAAAGTGACTTTAAGCATCAGTATTTAAAGTGATATTATTAATGTTAATTTATTTAATTTTTTAATTGTTTAGCTGAGCCTGTTGTGACAACTGGTCTTGCATCAGCCCCAGAGGGCTCTGTGTTTATCTACTGCTCAGTTGGAGACCGGACTTTGTAAGTTGCATTCATACCATGGACTTTTACCCAGTACCCTACACCAATTTAACCATTCTATAGCCAATGTACTTTAATCCTTGTTTTAAAGATAGTATACATGATTGGTAAACTGTTACAAATAGTTTTGTACCCTTGTGTGATTGAAGATATGCATGATTAAAACCAACCTGAGCAAAAACCAGCTCCGTACTTCGTCTAACTTTTGAGAAAACAGTCTAAAAATGATTTGCAGTCATTTCGCCCAAAAACATTTCTGATTTTCGAGATACACCAATCATGTATACTGCCTTTTAAATAATTCATATCATGAAAATTACTGAATTAACGTCTGATGTGCTTGTGTGCTCATGTTTGACACATCCCTCGAAAAATGGGAGCAATTCACATTACAACCCTTGTAATATGATCGATTGCGTCGCCCAATTAAGTGTGATCTCTTCATCAAATAAAATTATTCTATTAAAATGATGGTATTTTGCTTCATCAAATGGAAAAATTCTAATCCTGAGCTGGAAATCACTTTTAAAAACATTTTTCAAATCACCCTTTATATTATTTTCTCTCTTTGTATGCAGCTGGAAAGATGCTGAGAATGGATTTCGAACCAACAATAAACTGAAGTTAACTGCTGTACCAACGCTACTTAAATGGGGCACGGTGAGTACAAATATTGACTTCGTTTTATGTGTACTTGGTGGAAATTTAAACTTGTCAGTTTTCGTTTTAATTATGTGTTTGTGCTCACTTACTGAACCATTTAACTGTCAAATGTACAAATTTATACAGTGACTATACGCAATTGAAAACAAATGACTGTAAAAGAGTTTAAGTTGAAAACGGTGATTTTAATAATAAATTGACAGTATTTCAATTTCTCCAAAATTATTAGCTACACACAAAATATGAAAAAGATCAGATTTTCAAACTTTGACATTCTACCAGCATTACAATTCATAATTCTAGTTTAGTTTAGTTGTCCGAAAGATCAGGAATTAATTTGTAAAAAGGTGACTGACTAAATGTAAAGAGCTTCAATATACCGTATATCACTATAAAGAATACTTTAAACTGTACATTGTGCGTGGTTTTTATTTATTCTATTCAGCCAAAGCGACTAGTTGAAGGTGAATGCAGAAATGCTGAACTTGTCAAGATGTTTTTTGAAGAGGATGACTAAACAGTATTTGTAACAGGCTGAAGGGAAATTCATTCCATAATACATGTATATGTGCAACAGTCGTGATAGCAGCCAAACTGCATTCAGGCTTTCAACAGTATAATAAAGATGATGAACTTTGAAAGAAAGACTGACATTTGTAATGCTCTCGTGGCCGCTATAATTAATCAGTTGCAAAGTAAACTAAAAAATGCACACAACATTTCTAACATCACATATTATGACTTAGGGCACTACTCTTTGGTACGGTTAGGCCTGCCGCACACCTTTGCGATTTACCAGTCCATTGGACACCGGACCATCGGATCCGGAAAAATCAAACAAGTTTGTATGCTTTGGTCTATAGCATACGGTCAGACCGGCCCGAATTGTTTCAGCGCACACCTTTCCGGTATGTGGTCCGATGATCCGATTATCTGGTAAACCGCAAAGGTGTACAGCTGGCTTTAACTGTTTAACCGAAAAAAGATGAAAAACCGGTTTTGCTGAACGTTTAAACGGAACAACGGCGAACGCAATTTTAAAGAATTTACAATAGTTTTCAGAGGGTCATTTGTTATTACTTCATGAAATATGAAATTGAAATAAATCTATATCTGGTCATTCGTAGTAAAACTTTGACCATATAAATTGTAACGATTATTTTGGGGGCCTAGGGGTATTGTGTACATTGCACATGCATCTATAAACACAGCAACAATCTTTAGTGTCAACCGAACAGTTAACCAACACTTAAAAGAATTGCAAACTGGTTTCTGAATTAACCGCAAATTCACACCCCTACTTTATAAAGTAAAGTGTTTTGTGAAATATTACATACAATTTTACCAATATCTTGTTTTGTAAGCTCTATCAATTGGCAAATTAAAATGTTTATTTCTGCAACAGGATGCTAAGTTTGTAATATTATTATCAAGAGGCACAAATGCAAAAGCAGAAATGAAGTCTACAATATATTTAAAGATAATTACACATCTACAGTATTTTATCCATTATTTAAAAATTCTGCAAATCCATCACTTAAATAAAGAAGATTTTTGAATAATACCGGTACACTACTCACAATAAGTTAGGGATATTGTGGGGTGTACACAAATATTTTATTGAGGGTATGCATTCTGCTTGAATGATTTTGTATATGATTAGACATTTGTACACACACAGGAATAAGTGAAAACAGTCATTTTGAAAAAAATAATTATACAATTGCAACATCCCGAAATCCGTAAGTAATCATGAGTAGTGTATAATTACAGAGTTCCTCTTGGAACATGCATCCAACATATCTGATTAATTCTGGTGATTGTTTCCATAGAGGCTTTAAATTCAAAAATGGTTCTAGACTAAAAATCACTAACCAGTGTCCCTGTGCTTTTGCAATGGTACATTGTACTTTTTCCCGACGGCCATGATGTTTAGAGCCAATTACTATGGCAACCCACGTCACACTTCGGCTGTATATTATGGTGATGAAGGTCAATGGTGAAAGTTGAATATGTTGGCAAATGCTAGGGCCTTCCTTACTGGGGCGAGGGTGGAGGCGGGGGCGAGGGTGGAGGCGAGTCCGACAGGGGCAAGGCCGACAGGGGCAAGGCCGACAGGGGCGAGGCCGGCAGGGGCGAGGGCGACATTGACTGACGCAAAGTGGGTGTTGGTAATACTGCTGGGTACAAAATGAAAACAAATGCCTTAAGTCAGTGTGACAGTTGTAATTCAAAATACTGGATTTCTCTCATAAGAAACTTCGACCAAAGGCACCAATTACATTTATTGGTTCTGAATATTTTTTTAGTTTTCTGTTGAATTTTAGTGCCTGCACGGCACAGTAGACTCGGATCTATACGCAAAGTTTTACATTTTAATCAGGTGATTAAAAATGCCCACAAAACTGATACGAGATAAATGAATGAAAACAATTGTGCAAAACGTGTTCTTTAAAATGCTTCATTTTGCTGTAACTGTGTGATAAAGATAACTTTGGAGGTTTGAAGTTCAAATTTTCATCCACGGCTCACCTGTTTGCACCCAGAGTTTCTGTGGATCTGCAAACCCTGAATTGGTATATGACAGCTCCTGACTATTCACTCCACCAAGACGAACATCTTCAGTCTTATTGCATTGGCTTAGGTTGGGTTGGATCCATTGTCCTGATGCATCCTGACTGATGTACATGTAGCATGCATGGGAATGTCCTGAAAGTTTAACATATCATTGGAATTGACAAATTTTAAATTAGCACTGGAAAGGGTATAAAAAAAAGGAAAACAAAATTGTATGTTTCTATTGAAAAAAAAACCATACAAAGTGACACCTGCTCTGTAGAAAGTTTGTCAGTTGACATCTCAAGAGATTTCGCAATATGGTGGGAGTATACCACTGTGCCTCATAGCTCAGCTGGTAGAGCATCTGCCCGGTGTGTCAGAGGTCTTATGGAAAACCTGAGAGAGTATACCACTGTGCCTTATAGCTCAGCTAGTAGAGCATCCGCCTGATGAGTCAGAGGTCTTGGAGAAAACCTGAGGGAGTATACCACTGTGCCTCATAGCTCAGCTGGTAGAGCATCTGCCTGGTGTGTCAGAGGTCTTGGAGAAAACCTGAGGGAGTATACCACTGTGCCTCATAGCTTAGCTGGTAGAGCATCTGCCTGGTGTGTCAGAGGTCTTAAGGAAAACCTGAGGGAGTATACCACTGTGCCTTATATCTCAGCTGGTAGAGCATCTGCCTGGTGTGTCGGAGGTCTTGGGGGAAACCTGAGGGAGTATACCACTGTGCCTCATAGCTCAGCTGGTAGAGCATCTGCCTGGTGTGTCAGAGGTCTTGGGGGAAACCTGAGGGAGTATACCACTGTGCCTTATAGCTCAGCTGGTAGAGCATCTGCCTGGTGAGTCAGAGGTATCGGGTTTGAATCCTGATAAGGCCCTTACGATTTTTCTCTCATTCCAAGTTTGGTCAATATAGTGGGAGTTGTTTGCAAAAGATCTACAATATTGTTTTTAAAGGGAAAGACAAGAAATATTGCATTCCAAACTTACCTAATACTGTTACAGCGAAAAATACCACCAACCAGCGAAGAACCATGATGCCAACAGCAACAAGTTGTCTCAGTTTCTGCCAACAATCTCTTTTCAACAAATGCGGCATCTGAAGCTCTTATTTGCTTTTTGGAGGCCGGTGTCCTTTTTAAAGTGCCTCTTTGTCCATTGTAATGGCCAAGTACCAATTAGGCATGTTCATCAAATGAGACACGGGGGGAAAATTGTAGCTGGAAAATTACCGGATAAATTAACAAAACAGTTTTCACGATTCGGGTGAATACTTTGGTTACCTTGGTTAAAAAGCTGAAACATAGACAAGTGCAATGCAGCCCAAGGATTGGATAATTAATTAGGCAATTCTGTGCCAAAATGACTCGACCATTCGAGTCAGAAGCCCATTTTCAATCAACCAGAATTATTAAAAATAACTCCTAAATAAACTGACAATCAGTTACAGCGCTGCTTTATTGAAAACTGTAAAGCCTGCCACACACCTTTGCGATTTACGGCCCACATACCAGAAAAGGTAAGCGCTGATTGGATCCATATTTGACCATACATGAACGTCGAGCAAATCACGCTTTTCAGAGCAACTGCTCTGTGAGAAAAGATGAACTGTACATTGACAAATCCAGGGGAGCGCTAAGGGGGCTATAGCAAACCTCCCCCCACCCCCCCCTTAGTTTGTTATAAAAAAAATTTAAAAATGTGGGGGTGATGCAGAGAAGAGAGAGAAGGAAGAACTCACTACCCATAGTCTATGGGAGTAGTCAAGGTATTAAACTTCGACCCTAAATATCCCGTTTAAAATTTGTTTGACTCTTGGCTCGTCCACGCACCCCCACCTCCCTGCCCCGCCCCCTCCCCACCTGTTTGAAGTCGGGAGGTGAACCTATATATTTTCCAGGTTTCTACTCCAAAACACGGGAAGTTGGCAGCTACATGTACATGTATGTTATACTATTTACCTCTGTACAGTATTTTATCCATTAAAAAAACAAATCTGCAAATTCATCATTTAAAAAGTACGAAGACCCAGAGGGGACATTTAAGTATTGTTTTTTAGTTTTTTAATACGTACGTACGTATTATTATCACGTACGTACGCACATATTAAAAAATAAAAAACCACAATACTTAAATGTCCCCTCTGGGTCTTCACAGAAAAGAGTTTTGCCTGATTTTAGAATAAGATAATTACAGATTTCCTCTTGGAACATGCATAATGTACATGTATCAGTTTGTTTCAATAGAGGTTTTACTTTATAAAGGGCCGCTCGGGTCCCCTCCCGGCTGCGCGGCTCACCTCCCGGCTGGCGCGGCTCACCTCCCGGCTGGCGCGGCTCACCTCCCGGCTGGCGCGGCTCACCTCCCGGCTGGCGCGGCTCTCCTCCCGGCTGGCGCGGCTCTCCTCCCGGCTGGGGCGGCTCTCCTCCCGGCTGGGGCGGCTCTCCTCCCGGCTGGGGCGGCTCTCCTCCCGGCTGGGGCGGCTCTCCTCCCGGCTGGGGCGGCTCTCCTCCCGGCTGGGGCGGCTCTCCTCCCGGCTGGGGCGGCTCTCCTCCCGGCTGGGGCGGCTCTCCTCCCGGCTGGGGCGGCTCTCCTCCCGGCTGGGGCGGCTCTCCTCCCGGCTGGGGCGGCTCTCCTCCCGGCTGGGGCGGCTCTCCTCCCGGCTGGGGCGGCTCTCCTCCCGGCTGGGGCGGCTCTCCCCCCGGCTGGGGCGGCTCTCCCCCCTGCTGGGGCGACTCTCCTCCCTGCTGGGGCGGCTCTCCTCCCGGCTGGGGCGGCTCTCCTCCCGGCTGGGGCGGCTCTCCTCCCGGCTGGGGCGGCTCTCCTCCCGGCTGGGGCGGCTCTCCTCCCGGCTGGGGCGGCTCTCCTCCCGGCTGGGGCGGCTCTCCTCCCGGCTGGGGCGGCTCTCCTCCCGGCTGGGGCGGCTCTCCTCCCGGCTGGGGCGGCTCTCCTCCCGGCTGGGGCGGCTCTCCTCCCGGCTGGGGCGGCTCTCCTCCCGGCTGGGGCGGCTCTCCTCCCGGCTGGGGCGGCTCTCCTCCCGGCTGGGGCGGCTCTCCCCCCGGCTGGGGCGGCTCTCCCCCCTGCTGGGGCGACTCTCCTCCCTGCTGGGGCGGCTCTCCTCCCGGCTGGGGCGGCTCTCCTCCCGGCTGGGGCGGCTCTCCTCCCGGCTGGGGCGGCTCTCCTCCCGGCTGGGGCGGCTCTCCTCCGGCTGGGGCGGCTCTCCTCCCGGCCGGGCGGCTCCCCTCCCGGCTGAGGCACTTCGGGCCGGGGCGAGGGTCTTCCTGCCAGATGCAAAATTGAGATGAAAACAAATGCTTTCAGTCAGTGTGATATAGTTGTGATTCAAAATACTGGGTTTCTCTTACCAATTACATTGCAGAATTGCATTTGTTGGTTCTAGTTTTTGATTTGTTTTGCCTACACAGCATAGTGGACTTTATGAGCTGAAAAGTTTTACATTTTGTTTGCAATTGGGAATTAGAAAATGCCCCCAGAACTGAGAGATATGAAAAGATGATGCAAAATATTTTTTTTTTAAATACCCAATCCTGCTTAAGTAAATTAATATTGGAGTCCAAATATTCATCCATGGCTCACCTGTTTGCACCCGGAGCTTCTTTATAACCCCTGCATTGCGATACGATAGTTCCTGGCTGTTCACTCCACCAAGACGAACATCAGAAGTACCACTGCATTGGTCTTGGTTGGGTTGAATCCATTTTCCCGATGCATCCTGACCGATGTAACATTCATGGGAATGTCCTGAAACAGTGAAAGTAAAAAATATCATTGGCTTTGGAGAAATTTTATTTTAAAAATCAGTTTTATTTCACTTACCTCTCTTGAGGGTAATAAATAAACTGAAAAGAACATTTCATGTTTCTATTGTTAAAAAAAAAAAAACATGAAAAACCATAAGAAGTTTGTTAGTTGACATCTCAAGAGATTTTTCAATATGGTGGGCGTAGTCGGTCAATGAACATGCAAAATATCTACAATATTGTTTTTAGAGGGTAGAAAAACTGGGAAAACATTGCTTTCCAGACTTACCAAGTACCAATATAGTAAAAATTAACACCAACCAGCGAAGAATCATGATGGAAAAAGTGACAAAGTTGTCTTCGTTACTGCTAACAATCTCCTTTCAGCAAACGCGGCACATCAAGTTTTTTGCGTTTTTTTAAATTGACTGTTTGTCCATTGTAAAGGCCATCCAAGTACCAATTATGTTCATCAAATGAGACGAGGGAAAATTGTAGCTGACAAATTACCAGCTAAATGAGCAAAACGCTTAATATTTGATGTAAATAATTTGGTTACCTAGGTGAAAGGCTGAAACATGGACAAAGAAACTCGATAATTGATTCATTAATTGGGCAATTTTGTATCTAAATGACTCGACCATTAAAGTCAGGAGACCATTTTTCAATTAACAGCAACGATTAGGGCTGGCTCCTAATGAAACTGGCAGTCATTCAATTATGGCGTAGGTTTATACAATACAATGACGGATTGATATTGGGCGCATTAATGACAATGAATGGCCACGGACAATTCTGAAATACACGTAATTTTGTTTTATGGATGTAATTTGCCTTTAAACGACACACACAATATGTACTATAATTTTGAACATGCTAAAACTCATAGCGTGCGGGACTGGAACCCAAGACCTTATGCAATATAAACTCCTCAAAAAAAGTTCTGAAACTTTTCCTTGAATCTGGTATCATTAGAAAGCCCCGTTATTCAACGTTATTCAACAATTGGGGAATGTGCAGCACAGCTGAATATGGGGGGTTGGGTGTAAAGTGAAATGTCACAAAATTCACTGCTATTGTCATACAGTGCATTCCCCTTTTGCTTGGGGGATGGGAATGCATCAATGCACTTTTTGACATTTCACTTTACACCCCCCCCCCCCCCCCCCCCCCCTCCCCCCCTCCCCCCGCATTATAAATTTTCATTATTATTATTATTATTATCCCCCAATTGCTTAATCATAACAAATGACACATCATTGTAAAGAGATACATGTATAACAGGGCTTTCTAATGATACCAAATTCAAGGTAAATGATTTGGCAACAGGAGATAATTTTTGTTGAGGAGTTTATATTACCTACATGTAGACAGACGTCTTAACCACTCGAGCACTGAATATGTCAGTGATCCTACAGCGGACAACTGTAATTTCATACATAATTTAAAATGCAAATACAGCCAAATCTGGTTAAACAACACAACAATATAATTCAATTGTCGTGCAGTATTGGTCAAAATTATCAGAACATGGTGCTATTTTTTTTCTTTACTAAAAAAATGACCATGAAAACACACGTTTATGCACTTGATATCGAATGTACTGCTCTCTAATTAAATTGTTTTAATCATAAGCATGAATGTTCTAATAATGTTGACCAGTACTATACAGGGTGGTTAAAAACAAAGTTAACTCCAATTAAAAGTGATTTTTCACCCACTTCCTGTAATTCCAGACAATTCGTTTTTACCCAGTTTTTATGAGTAGGCTGTTTAGCACTATTCCTGAAAAAATGTATTGATTTAGCTTGAGTCAATTTCAAAATATGGCTCATTATACATGACATGTGTAAAACTGTCTTGTCTATGGGAGCCTTATTTCTCATAAGCACGATTGAACACAATGAAGACCTCCAGGGTGGTAAGAAGCTCCGGTGGACAAGCCAGATCTTGAAATCCACTTAAGCTATAAATTAATTTTTTTTTCAGGAATAGTGCTAAACAACATACTCATCAAAACTGGGTAATGACAAATTCTCTGGAATTAGTTAGTGGGTTAACATATTTTTGAACCACCTTGTTTATATTTGTGCATGCAACCAGATTTACAGTCAATTTAGCTGAAAACAGACCAAGTTTTATTAAAATCAGCAGTTAATGTACATGTAGCTCCAGACATTTATATCTTTATAGCATTTGAAGCAGTGTGAGAATTAAAGAAGAGAGTATTATATTGTTACAATGTTTTCTTATTTTTCACAAAAATTCGTATTTAAGGCTTGGTTGATTCCATACCACTGAGAATCGAGTAGAATCGATATCGCGATTCCAGATTTTTGAGGAATCGATTCCCAGTAGATATCGATTCCTTTCATTTATATTTGATTCCCATTGATAGCTTGCAAGGTTCCAGAGATTACCTAGACAAAACTTTTAATTTCTGCATTAAAATGTCCACATTTATTAGGAACGTGTGTGTGTGTGTGTGTGTGAGACACCGGCTGGCATCATTTCATAGTGCTGTTTGGTGCAAATAATTAGGTCAACGTCCGCACAATATACTGACACATGCTCAGTATATTTAATGTTTTTCTTGTGAAAATGGAATCGCGATTCTTTTTTGAAAGCGGAGTCGACCAAGCCCACTGAGTATCACTTAAATTAAACTATTAACACTTTCCAATATAGGTATTTCAGTACATGTACTTGACCTGAAATAAACAATTACCATGATGTAGAACTAAGGTAAATAGTGAAAGCAGCAAATGGCATTGGTAATATTAATAACAAGAATTGTCTAAGGAACCACCATTTCAAATTATTACTATATATATGTATATTTTTTTTTTTGTCAGTGGATACATACAGGCGAATGTGTACCTGTTCTGAGTAATACTAATTACTTTTGCTACAACGGCAGCAACTTAGACATGTACCTCATTAACCTTTTTGTGTTTATATATATATTTTTTTCCAAAATTCATTTGATGATACATGCAGGTAAATATAACAAAACTACGGCACTCTGTGAGTGTTTTATATACTGAGATAATTTATCTCAGCAAGTTGACTTGGCGAGAGAATTTGACTTCCCAAATCTACTAAGTTGACTTGGCGAGACATTTTATGTTGCCAAGTCGCCTTTCTAAATATACCAAGTCGACTTGGTAACAAATTATCTCGCTATATCAACTTACATGTAGTAGATTTTAATGCCAACTTGGTAACACAAATTATCTCGCCAAGTCAACATAACACACATTATAAATCGACTTGGCGAGATTAATTATCTCAGTATCTAAACAAATAGGATGGCACTCGGAGTACCGTACAAAACAATGATGATTTGGTAAAATATTTACAGTAGCCTTAATTTTTAGCCGAGTACATAAGTTGGCATTCTTGGCATTTGTAAATACATAGATATGAAAATAAAAAGTAAAAAGCAAATCTATTTTACAAGTTTGATCTGCAGAGTGCATGAGTTTGATTCATGACTCAAGTAACCACTGGTTAAACATCATCCTGGTAACACACATTGCGCATTAACGTACAAGTCCGAATGCCTTTGGTTAGTCAGTTGGTTCCGCGCAAAACACTGCATCAACTCTATACACGATGGGCACCACTGACCAGCGCAACTGTGCCCTGGTTCCAAATGGTCGACCAGACACGACTAACATTTGTTGACTAGACTGCATTCGGTTGCAAATAGTCAAACTACATGTATAGTTAACTGTGGTCGTGAATCAAACTTGCTCAGTACTGCCATTGGCAGTGACCATGTGACCATTTTGTTGGCTTCAAGCAACCTCGTGGATGTTTACGTCTTCCTTGTTTGCCTTGAAAACTGGCTTCTTGTAACTGGGTAAAAAAGGAAAAATAGGCTGGATGATTTATAGCAACAGTCGGGATTTTATTTATTTTTTTTTTAAATGACATTTTAAACTGACACTGGCAGCCTAGTTTCAGATGTTAAGCCATTGTGTTATATAACGCATCTTTTGATTTGCAAATTTTATCACCAAAAAAAGCACTGAGATCCTCGTTTTCGATGACAACTTGAAATTCCTCAATAGATTGTTACATTGGTCAAGAAATTTATCAAAGTCTGCTTTTGTGATTCATCTTTAATAGTCCATGAATTAGACCAAAACACCTAAAAATCTGATTTGAAACAAATAGAACAGTTTAGGAAATAAAGATTTTTATCTTTAAAAAATAAAACGTTGATGCTGCACTGTTTGGTAAATAGAGTGCTAAAGTGAAAAAATAACCCTTTTGTGTTGTCGAGGTTACTGGGTCTACACTAAAACCACTGTGAACTGTTTCCCTGCACTTTAGCAATTGACATTTCAGGTTAACAGAGAATGCTTAGACCCAGTTACCATGGTTACCCTGAAAACTGATGTCACTCAATTAATTCTTATTAAGAAATGTTTTTTTTTAAAAGAGTTTGTTGGCTGCGTCTTGAAGCTACACACCAGTCTATGGAAAGTGATCAATCCGGCTACCCAGCGTCTCTCATTGACTCGTGTGTAAAGCCACCCTCGTTACCTTGTAACGACGCAGAACAGGTGGCGACTGCCTTGTTATGACCATGCTGCGCCCGTCGGCATGAAAATCATTTGTTTTGCGACCTAAGTGTCGTTCCGACAGCATTACGACAACCGGCATCGATCAGGCGGCGCTTTAACAAAAATCAACAATCACAAGAGTTGAACATGTTCAACTTTTGCAACGTGATGCCGATTGTCACAGCCAAGTTCTATGGAAGACAACAAGATGCATGCGTAATGCGCACATAGCACGCGCATCCAGATTTCTTTAGCTAATCAGCGTGTGGAAAAATTATGCCATCGTTTGCTGATCGCGCATGACATGAGCACGGTTGCGATTATTTCGTGTCGGGTTGACGCTTATTCAGCGATACTCACACGATTTGTTTAGTTTTGTGACCCGAGTGTTCCGTCACGGCGCAAGAGAATCGCAGGTCAACCTGAGGGCGGCTTAACGTGAAGCCACAGCCGTGAATTTGAACACAACCATACTTACAACTTCAGCAAGAGCGAAGACATAACGACAGACACCGAAGACAATGCCATGGCGGCAGACGCCATCCAGGGTCTCAGAAGCAACCCAACAGGGGCTAAAACACCTGGGAAATTATGAAATTAATGACAAAATTGTCACATACATGTAGTTTAACCCTTAGCATGCTGTTGGCGACTCGCGATATGAATTGTAGCAGGTTAAGGGTTATTAAAAAGAAAACATCCAGAGCCTAATTCTTCTTTTGATACGTAATGCTGCTGTTCTGGAAATTCACGTTTCATTTGCAAATGAAAGTCACCTTTAAACCGACCTGGTCGGTGAAAGTAACTATTGGCTGTGCACACTGGGTTTGGTACGATTAAAGTACCTTTAATATAAGCTTGGCCAATAGACCAAGAAAGCTTTAATCGGTCGATCCAGAAACGTTTGAGCCCCGCCCCAAAAATGTCCACCAACCAATCATTTTGACAATGGTGATCCAGGACAATGGTGATCCAAGTGGTCTTTTGGTGATCCAAACAATATAATAATTCTGCGCACTTTGAGGTTTACGCGTTTCTAAGTTGGCGGGGCTTACTGGATTGGTCTATTGTACCCCAAAAAATGTTCACTGCAGACAATTAAGACTTTGGTCAGAGACCTCAGGTTCAAAACCGGTCAAAGTGTACATGGTATGCTCTCACTTAATGTTCAAGGTCAAATTGGTTTAATGGCTCGAGAAATGTCTACTTCTGGCCGGAAGGCCGCTACCAGCGGCTTCTCTGTACAAATGGTGGCCTTCAATTAAGTATATCACAGACCTTGAATAAAATCTGTAATATAAGAGTTAATTTACAGCAGTTTTCAAGTGTTGGCTTTGAAACAAACAGAAACTTACCCGCAGCGATGGGGATCCCCAATGCATTGTAAATAATGGCAAAGAAGAAGTTGATGTGTATGCGACGGACGGTGTGTTTGGACAGATCAATGGCTGCAGCTACATCCAGAAGATTGTCCTGAAAAGTAACACAGAAAAGAATTCAGAGATGCCAACATTACAATTTTTAAAAAAGAGTACTGTAAAAGCTGAAATATTCGCGGTGGTTTTATTTTCACGCATTTCGTGCACCAGACAGAGCCCGCGAAAATAACAACCCCCGAAAATATTGTTTGCAACAATTGTGGCGATCCCTGTAAAGGTGACATAATTTCCATCCGCGAAAATAACAACTCGCGAAAATGTCAGTGATGTTGAAATGCGCGAAAATATCTGTACGCGAAAATATTGGCTTTTACAGTAGTCTGCCGCAGGGCACCTGATTTGGACAAAAACTTTTTATAGCTTACATCAAAGCCCTATTCGCTGGCAGAGTGCGACATCAATTTGCGCGCAGACGCGCTTACTTCTTGCATGCAACGCATTTCTCAATTCGTTTTGCACAGGAGCCACACGCGGAACATTTTCTGTTGAGTTTTTCTGTTACAAACATCACAAAATAAGGCGGCAGGATAGTGATGTATCGCTATGAGAGTAGGTATGAGCAAACCGTTGCAAGTCATTATGGTCCTTACTTTTGTATATTTTCTTCTAAAAGAATAGTAAAACACACTGTGCGCAAACACAATGGATGTAAAGCGTTAGCGTGAACCAATAACCATAGTTACGGTCCAGCGCCTGCAATGTGTTGTCACGACTCTGCTAGCGAATTAAAACCCCACATTCGAAGCTTCGCATTCTAGAATTATGTCACAATACTGATTGTCATTGGCTGAAACAACTGTACAAACTACGTCTAAATCGTAGATGTTGGCATCTCTAAAAAATTACAAGAAATGGATAAAAAAAAATAAAAAGGACCCCAATAACTGAGCCACCAACCTTAATGAGAACGATATCCCCTGCTTCCATAGCAACATCCGTCCCTGTTCCTATGGCAATACCAACATCAGCCTTGACTAGCGCTGGTGAATCATTCACCCCGTCGCCAACCATCGCCACCTTACGACCCTGACGTTGAATCTCCTCGACCTTCTCAACCTTGTGCTTGGGAAGAACTTGGGCAAAGACGGTTTTGATACCAACCTGAGGGAGCCAGGGGGAAGACAGACGGTGATTACAATCAAAGTTTAGGAGAAACCCTCGAGACCAACGACGACCGGGGTCAGACGGCAAACTTATTGTAATCGTATTATAATAAAGCGGGGTCACACGAGCAACACAATCTCGTAATCGTATTGTAATCCATCCCATAGTTCCCTGCGGTGGCTTTCCCTGTGTTGCGTGTGCGTGCTTGATGTCTCACCGTGGCCCGCACGCCTGCCGCCTTGTGAATGGACAAGTAAGCAAGGAGCACGCGGTGAAGCAGAAAGTAGGCGCGCGCGTCAGGAAAGTTACCGCAGGGGTTTATGGGATGGATTGTAATACGATTATGAGATGGGGTCACACACTTTTTTTGCCAATTTATTTTAATACGATTACAATTGGATTACAAACGAACGAGGAGAATTCTCGTCGTCACATGCACAAAATCTCGTAATGGTACTATTGTAATACTACAATAAATTGAGATGTCGTAATTCGTCTGACCCCGGCCTTAGTAGATATGAAAGTTGGCAGGACCTGTTTTGCGATGGCATCTGCAGTTTTCTTGTTGTCACCAGTCAACAGAATGACGTCTAGTCCCATATCCTGCAGGACACGCACTGCCTGTTTGGCTTCTTCCTTCACTGCATCAGCAATGGTGATCATCCCGGCGATAACCCCTGTGACCAATGGTAAAACAAAATAATATTTAAAAAGTATTTTTCTTGAACTCTGTAAATTTGTTTTTGAACTTAATTTAGGAGAGCAAGGTTAGTAAGGCCAGGCTAGTAAAAAGACCAGCCTGAACCAAGCCAACAGGGGCCAATTTCATGGAGCCAATTTTGTGCAAACAGAGACATCGGCTATTTCATCGAGACCGTAATCGTTAGCAAGTTCTGCAAAACGTTTGTTAACTTGCTATAGACAGTGATGCAACAATGCTCTTTATCTTAAAGTATACGCTTATACTTCTTGTGGCCGTGAAATAGCGGTAAAGTTAGGGCTTCGTAATGTGCCATGGTGTGGTCCACCTCATCAGTAATCTCTAGATTGTTCTTATCAATGCCACCAGGACCGTGGTCTGACTGTGGGCTTCGTATTGTGCCATGGTGTGGTCCACCTCATCAGTAATCTCTAGATTGTTCTTATCATTGCCACCAGGACCGCGGTCTGACTGTGGGCTTCGTATTGTGCCATGGTGTGGTCCACCTCATCAGTAATCTCTAGATTGTTCTTATCATTGCCACCAGGACCGTGGTCTGACTGTGGGCTTCGTATTGTGCCATGGTGTGGTCCACCTCATCAGTAATCTCTAGATTGTTCTTATCATTGCCACCAGGACCGCGGTCTGACTGTGGGCTTCGTATTGTGCCATGGTGTGGTCCACCTCATCAGTAATCTCTAGATTGTTCTTATCATTGCCACCAGGACCATGGGCTTCCTATATTGTGCCATGGTGTGGTCCACCTCATCAGTAATCTCTAGATTGTTCTTATCATTGCCACCAGGACAGTGGACTTCGTATATTGTGCCATGGTGTGGTCCACCTCAGTAATTAAATCTCTTGATTGTTCTTACCATTGATAGCCACCAGGACCGCGGTCTGACCGAGGGTTTCATATTGAGCCATGGTGTGGTCCACCTCATCAGTAATCTCTAGATTGTTCTTACCATTGATAGCCACCAGGACCACGGTCTGACCGAGGGTTTCGTATTGAGCCATGGTGTGGTCCACCTCATCAGTAATCTCTAGATTGTTCTTACCATTGATAGCCACCAGGACCGAGGTCTGACCGTGGGCTTCGCATTGTGCCATGGTGTGGTCCACCTCATCAGTAATCTCTTGATTGTTCTTACCATTGATAGCCACCAGGACCGCGGTCTGACCGAGGGTTTCGTATTGAGCCATGGTGTGGTCCACCTCATCAGTTACTTCCAAATCGTTTTTCCTCATCCATTCCCGGTTGCCAATCAAAACCTCGTAGACACTGGAGTCCTCTTCCCGAGTTATCTCTTCTGCAATTTGAGCATAATAGTGAGGTTTATGTGTGCTCGGTTAGTGATTACGACTAGGATTATATATTAGCCAAACCTCAACATCTTTACCTTTCACTGTCAATTTTTTTACTGAGGTGTAGAAGCGTTGCTATAACCGTAGACGACAAAACTACACCAGTGATATTTGTGAAAACAAAACAAGTACGCAAAATAGTTGTCGTTTTGTCTAACCGTTTGCGACCGAAATCTCTCTAATATATCTGTGATTAATTTGTGGAAATACAAGTCAGTTTGAACTTTAAACTAAATAGTCAAACTAATTAAGGCAAGTCACTCAACGTCAATCAATCACATTAGGCAGCATTTATAATTAGTACAGATTCCAAAAATGCAAGTTACTTGAGACTTCAAACTAAAATAAATGACTAACTTTTATTTTGATTAAGTATGAAAGGTTAACATAGGGATGATCCAGGGACCACCGGGGTGAAGAAATTCAATAGAAATGTAGACAAATGAGTTTGGATGGGGAATCTGGATGCAGTGAAAAACGACTTGGCTCCACCGGGGATTCGAACCACGGATCTTCTGCTTAACGTGCAGACGCCCTACCAATTGAGCTATGATCGAAGCCAACTGTTGGTCTCAAAACATGGTGCTGCTGATTGGGATTGGGATTGTTACATGAGCTGTAACAAACCTTAACATTTGTTTTGCATTCTCAACAGTGTTGCAGTACTCGAGTCCAGGACTCGGACTTGAGTCCGACTCAAGTCACATTGGAAAATGACTCGGACTCGGACCATGGTGACTCGGACTCGAACATGGCGACTCGTGACTCGAGTCACATATTTCAAAAAAAGACTATAGCGTGAATATACGACGCGTGAATATGTACTCTACCCCCACCAGGCAGGCGTGGAGCACGTCATCATTTTACACATTGAGTGTACGAAACTATAGCAGATTCAGTTTTATTTTGGTGACCAAGTGACTCGTGACTCGGACTCGAGGCTAATGACCCGAGACTCGAACTCGACATTAGTGACTCGACTACAACACTGATTCTCAAGTACATGTAGTTACATATGTGGCAAACTTACCAGGGTCGCTCGACTCTTCCGGGGGTGGTGTGATGACCTTAGAGCTATTCTGTGCATTCTGCTGGTTCATGCTAGCATTCAGCATGATACCAATACGACTGACAGTGCATTGCAGGCCATACCCCGGCTTTGCAAAGAAACTGGCACACTTCCCAACAACCTCTGATTTCAGCAACTGAAGGGAGGAAGAAGTAAAAACTATCCAGTAATATTTGCTTAAAGGGCCCCTTATTTAGAATTTTTATCAATGAAATCTATGCTTTAAAACCACTCTACTCAGTTAAAGTCATAGAAATCCTATTTGGAGCTTGCTTTGGGGGTTAAAACAAAGGTTTTTAGTTTTTATGCTAATGAAAATATGCATATTCATGACCAAGGTCACGATGTCACAAGAGGCAAACACAGGAAAATCACATTCAACTGTGCACAAAAGATTCCACTTTTTTCTCAATTTTCCTGAAACTTTTGTAATCCATGGCCGTTTGAGTTTGTTTTACATGTTGCCTCCTGTAAGCCATGACAAAACTGGAGGTAGAAACTGCAGCAATTTGCCACAAGTCCAACTTGAAGTCTTATGTTTTTTCTTAACTTTTCCCTTCCGTCTTCCTTATGTGATGCACTCAAAACAGCGCCCTCTGTCTGTGATTTATTGCAATGAAATCTTCAAAGTTGAAAAAGGCCACCTTTTATTGATTTTACATCCAAACGAACAATAGTATGTCTTGCTGAACAAGTAATCCGTCATTATGAAGCAAAGCTTAGGCACAAAGTTGTTACTGCACAACTTCAATATACTGCATGAAAAAAATGCACATTGTAAAAACAATTAGTTTTGGAAAAAAAAAACAAATGAACTATCCAAACCTCTTTAGCATGTCTGGTAACTGCAGCACCCAATGGATGTTCACTGCTTGATTCAGCTGTCCCGACTATTGCTATAAACTCATCCTCTGTAATCTGCGTGGCTGGTACGAGGACCATCGTCCGCATTACGCGAGGAAAGCCGTAGGTTATCGTCCCGGTCTTGTCAAAGATGATGGTCTTTAACTAAAGGATTAAATTGGGGGAAAAAAAGACATGTAGACATCCCATATTTTTTCTGAAAACAAAACCACATGTGACCTGTCACCACAAAATAAGATGAAAGTCGGAATGTTCAAAAATTGAGATATTGGTATTTTTTAATTTAGCAGAAATAAGCTTTCCAATGGTATATAACACATAAGGTCAAACTATTCCTCCAACACAACACAGCTTGGAGAAGTGGTAGTGTTCAAACAAATCTTACCAATCTTCAAACAAAATTTCTTATGAGGCACGCAGAAGCTGTCAAAATTGGTCTGAAAATTATGTTTTTAATTTTTTGACAAATATTTTGGAATCAAATAAAATAAGAGTTACTCTTTCCAAATATTACAAAAGCCTAAAATTTACCTGCCTTTTTTAAATTTTTGAATTGACGCTCATTTTGTGGTGACATCTAGGGCACATATGTTGGTCATACTGTATGTAAATTGCTGCCATTGCTTAAGGTACATCTATTAAACTTGGGATGAGAGAAAAATCGTAAGGGCCCAGTTGCGCTCCCATGTAACACCGAGAGAGAAAATGAGCTCATAGGGAAAACCTGAAGTATACCGCTGTGCCTTATAGCTCAGCTGGTAGAGCATCTGCCCGGTGAGTCAGAGGTCTTGTGTTCGAATCCCGATACGGCCCTTACGATATTTCTCTCATCGCAAATTAGGTTTCATTTTAATGGTAATATGCACCATACCAGATATTGCATTCATGAAAATTTATTGGACGGCAAAATTGATAATTCTATCAGTTATTTTTGAGGTCAGGTTGATTCCACACAACATTATTAGATTTAGATTTTGGAAGCAGTGTTTAGAAGAATTATCATTATATTACTAGCAAAAACAATTCAGGCAATCTCTCATTTGCCCGGTGAGTCAGGGGTCTCGGGTTCGAATCTTGATGAGGCCCCAACAATCAGGCAGTCTCACAAATACAATGTCAATTCTTTCCAAAAATGAACATAAATCAAAGCCACCTACCCTCCGAGCCAACTCCAGGGGTTCCCCTCCCTTGATTAGGATCCCGTTGCGTGCTCCTATCCCGGTTCCTACCATAACAGCCGTAGGGGTGGCTAGACCCAAGGCGCAGGGGCAGGCAATGGCTAGCACTGAGATAGCAACTTGAAATGAGAACTGTATAGTCACTTCAGTGGTTCTATTCGCACTCTGAAATTAAAGTTTAAAGGCAGTACACATGATTGGTATCTCGAAGAATCAGAAATGTTCACAGATTTACACATAACTTACACGATATAAACATGATGACAGCAGAAAACTTTCCCTCAAATGGTTTTGTCTAAAGTGCTATAGTCTTTGAGAAATGAGCAAAACAATTATTTTTTCGTCTCGCCAGATGTACGTTCAATTCGCCCCAAAACCATTTCGCCCAAGTGCCATTTCGCGCCCAAGTGCCATTTCGCCCCCAAACCACTTCGCCCAAGTGCCACTTCACCCCAAATCACTTCGTCCAAACACTACCTCGCCCAAATGCCACTTCGCCCCAAAACCACTTCTTCTCTTATATCATGTTTGGTATTTTCATTTCCATGGTGATTAGGCACTACATATTGCTTTTCACCATACATTTGTGAGACAGTGATCCTAATTACTCTCAATGTATTAAATCCTAAATTTGAATATCATGATAGCCAATACTCACATCTTCATCATACGTTGGAATCAGTGTTGGGTGTGTCATTCCAATGGCCATCCACACAGCGAATGTCAACGTGGATAAAACCAGAATACCAGGCACAAAGACACTGGCAATCTTGTCAGCTATTTGTTGAATGGGAGCCTGAAAGAAATGAAGAAAAACACGCTGGATAAAACCAGAATACCAGGCACAAAGACACTGGCAATCTTGTCAGCGATTTGTTGAATGAAAGCCTGAAAGAAATGACGAAACACACGCTGGATAAAACCAGAATACTAGGCACAAAGACACTGGCAATCCTGTCAGTTATTTGTTGAATGGGAGCCTGAAAAAAATACGATGAAAAACACGGTCACTAAAACCAGAATACCAGGCACAAAGACACTGGCAATCCTGTCAGCTATCTGTTGAATGGGAGCCTGAAAGAAATAAGACATAAAACACGCTGGATAAAACTAGAATACCAGGCACAAAGACACTGGCAATCTAGCTATTTGTTGAATGGGAGCCTGAAAGAAATGACAAAAAACACGCTGGATAAAACTAGAATACCAGGCACAAAGACACTGGCAATCTTGTCAGCTATTTGTTGAATGGGAGCCTGAAAGAAATGATGAAAAACACGCTGGATAAAACCAGAATACCAGGCACAAAGACACTGGCAATCCTGTCAGCTATTTGTTGAATGGGTGCCTGAAAGAAATGACGAAAAACACGCTGGATAAAACCAGAATACCAGGCACAAAGACACTGGCAATTCTCTCAGCTATTGTTTGAATGGGTGCCTGAAAGAAATAAGATTATAGTGAAATCCAAAAATGGGGGAAAAAATGACCTTAAAATGACCTTCAGCACTGACCTTAGACGTTTGTGCGTCTTCTACCAACTTGACAATTTGAGCCAATGTCGTATCGGCTCCAACATGAGTTGCCTCCATCAATATGGTGCCAGTTTGATTAATGGAACCACCAATCACGATGCTTCCTGTAAAAGACAAAAGATTGCCTGGATTTAGATGCCTTATAATTGCTTGTTATGCCAAAGCAGGATCAAGATTGTGATAAGTACATGATGGCATTTACCCATTTGATCCGGTACTGTGTTTACAGCAGATTCCAAGCTCATGGTCAGATCTAATCTCAAGATCTGATCCCAAATTTCAAGGTCCAATTCAAACTCAGGATCTGACCCCAGCTTGAGGATTCATCAAATTAGCTGTTAAAAAGAATTCGCGACTGTGTAACTCAACAGCACATGAACACCCTTATGTTAAGCTTAGTCATGCCTAGTCTAGATTATTGTTGCACATTATGGGGTGACCGTTACGCATCTCATAACAATGTCTTGAACAAATGCCTCAAACGTGCAGCCAGAATAATACTGAAATGCGATTTCCTAACGCCATCAGCTGACATGTTTAAAAAGCTCGACTGGCTTGCCTATCCAGAGAGAGTTAAATACAAGAAAGCTATATTCGTCTTTAAAAGCATCAATTCCTTGGCCCCGCAGTATATGGCAAGTCTATTTACACCTTACGTACAAACTCGAGAAACTCGTCAATCTGCCGAAAAGACACTGAAAATTCCCTTTGCACGAAAGGGGTCTTACGCCTCGAGTTTTGCTGTAACTGGCGCCGCAATTTGGAACAGCCTTAGTGCTCACCTTAGAACTATGTCTTCTTTGAGCTCATTCAAATCGGCACTTCGCCAAACATACACATAATATTCACATGATCAACTTCAAGTGAGAAATGCTAATTTACGGAGTCGTATGACTTGGTTGCCATAAAATCAAACTTTAATTTTGGAGCCGGAGGGAAATTTTCCCATTTTTAAAATTTTGTTTTCTCTTAAAAAGAGTTTTTGCGGGTTTTTCGCCCTTCCCGTAATTAGCGTAAATTTTAGTGTCACATGCATGTATAATAATTACTTGTGATGTTGTTCTTCTGTAACCATTCGTGTTTTTTATGTTGTAGTTGTTGTACAAATGTATCTTATTCCAGTTTGTTAGTAATTATGAAGTTGTTCAATTTAGTATATTTGTTCTATGTGTGTTTGCAGGGCCCCAATGGAAACCAGTTTTTATAAACTGTTTGGGCACACCCTGGGTAAATAAATGGAATAAATAAATAAATAAATAAATCACAAACTTGGAGTATAATCCCAAACTTGGGGTCTGATCCAAAGCTCGAGGTTTGATCCTGAGCTTCAGGTCTGATCTCGAGATCGAGGTCTAATCCCGAAATTGAGCTCTGATCCTTAGTTTCAGGTCTGATATCCCAAGCTTGAAGTTTAATCCTGAGCTTGAGGTTTGATCCTGAACTAAGACCTCAAGCTCGAGGTCTGATCTAAAGATCAACATCTGATCCTAAGCTAATGGTCTGATCTTGCAATTAGGATAAAGTGTAAACACAACATGAACATTCCCTTGGGACTCTGCAAATGGATTTCTCCCCACCAAAAAATTGAGTCGATATGTGCATTCCAGAAGATTCCACCGTTATTATGTTTAATTATCATCATTACAAACTAGTTTGAACAAACCTGGTTTCTTGTTAACAGGCATCGATTCTCCCGTTATCAGCGATTCATCTGCGGCCGACAAACCGTCAATCACTTTACCATCCACTGGGATTTTACCGCCAGGAACGACTTTCAGTATGTCGCCTCTCTCGACAAGCTCAACGACGATAGAACGCTCACTCGTCACTTCGTTCTCTTCACCGATGGTCACAAGGTTTGCTTCCGCCGGCTGGAGAGTCATCAGTTTAGAGAGAGCATCTGACGTTTTCATCTAAAGGAGAAACAAAACAAATATGTGATACCTCAGTTTAAAGCCTGGTCTCCATATCATTGCAACAAACGCAGATATAGAGTACCGCAAACTAGCAACGCAAACTAGCAATGCAAACAATAATGCAGAGAATCAGCAAAGTTAAACCAAGTTTAACTTTTCCGATTGTTTCCGTCAGTGTTTACGATGCAGTTGTTTGCGTTTAGTCTGCGGTTTGCCTGAACATTAACATAAACCAGTTTAATAGTGCTGTTTAGCACAAAAATTTGCTAAGCACAGAATTTATTTGCTTTGTAACATTTATGTGTTACAAGCCAAAATTGTAAGCCAAATCGAGATATTAGTAAATACACATGGCAAATCATTTTTGCACTATAATGCAAAAAAATTCTGTCTTAAGGAAATTTTTCTTCTAAACAGCGCCATGAAATTGGCCCCCGATTTTAAAATTAATTCCCTCTCAGACCTTGAAAAAATTATGTAGTGAAAGTATTAATCCCAACTAAAACTAAGAATTATCTGCCGTCTCACAATGTAATCAGCAATGGGCACAACAATTCAACAGCTATCTGCAAGTAAGTCTACATCGGATGATGAAAAAACAACTTTTTAAAGAGACAAGCAAACATTCTCACCTTAGCAATACTCTCCAGCCATCGTCCCAGATTAATAAACAGCAACAGCATAGGCGGAGTCTCAAAGAACGTGGACGGACTTCCATCCTCCTTCTTGATCATTGCCACAGCAACCACGGCGACAGAGTAAAGATAAGCAATCAACGTCGCCATGACTATCAAGACATCCATGTTTGCCGTCTTGTGTCGCAGAGCCTTGTACGCTTGAACGTAAAAATACCGTCCTCCAACAAACTGTTAAGAGGAGAGTTAAAACTCCGTGGTGAAACAAAGCCATAATTTACATCAATGATTGATTTAAATAATCAAACACATGGAAACAATTCCTTAAAATATAAAAAAATTTACATTTATCAAATTTCTCGGCCAATCTTTCTAGTTTTGTATTAAAGTGATTACCTGTATTTGGTACAAGGTAATATATATTCTAGAATTCGTAAAAATTGGGAGTGTTGATATTGAAATATCAGGTAGCAGTTGAGCGCAATCAATTAGAAACACAAACTGCTAGAGAAATTATCTGTCAGAAAATATGTACAATACTATTCAGAATATAAATCTTCAGAAACAGGGAACTTTTAGAATAAATATTGATCAAAGAATTAAAATTTAAGAATATAGTTTCTATTATCAGTGATCGATTTCACAAAAGTATAGGACAAGTTCAATGCTTCATAATCCCCATACCAACGTCCCAAGATAAGAGTGACCCTTCCTAAGGCGGCTCTTAGCGCTTTGTGAAATTGGCCCTAGGACATCAACAAATTTCCAGACCACTTCCCTCCTCCCCTCTCTCTGCTCCTCCCCTCTCTCTGCCCACACTCCCCCCCCCCCCCCCCCCCCTCCCCCCACCTCCACACTCGATCCCCATAAAAAAAATAATAAATCAGCCAATTGATACCTGCACGACGGAAGAAAACACAAAGAGGATAAGGTTCTCAAGGGACAGCCCAGGCAGCAGAAGCGGCTTATCCTTGAGGTCCTTCCTAACCATGTAGAAGATCATCGTTGCCATAACAGGGACGCCAAAGATTAGAGACACCAGGAAGCCATTGCGCCATTTCCTGATACCCTTCTGCTGTTGCAGGGCTGTCGAGGCGTGGGATTGATCCATTGTAAGATCACAGTTAAACCCAGCATCCTTAATTACAAATGGAAGAAATTTATGAAGCTGAAGGATGATAAACTCAATTTTAATCTATTGAGAGGTATAGGCATGAAATTGACCTCTCTCATATGACGCCACTTCCTACAGATTGCAACGTGCATCAGAATTTTGAGCGTAACTTTTTTGTGATGTGCATTTTAATTGGCTGCGCCGTGTTTTAAACAGATGTTTAGAACATTTTCCATGACGTGCGTACACGTACTTGATGTTTATTATGCAGTTAAATCTTTCCTACAAAGAGAGTTGGTCAATAGACCGTAATCCTGAACGCTTGAGGGCGCTGTCAAGTGGCCCGCGCCCATCGCGCATTATGTTCGAACACAAAATGCGCTAAACACGCTACACGCGCACGTGTTCCAAACGTTTACTTTTAATGGAAATCTCTGCCTGCGCCACAGGCTCGTGTTGCGCATACGCGTCTTTTCCCCACTTTCTCCCCAAGTCACCCCCAGTTCGAGCGCACTCACGCATTCAGGAATATGGTCTATATGACTAAATCTTCATCTGTCAGTTGTTTCCATTATTGAGGTGGTGTAGGGCGCGAGCGGGAGCTTAGGTCAAATTGCATTTACCATGTTTACAGGCATTATACAGGCTTGTCTAGTGAAAACCATTCAGGCACATTAACAACATGTCTCTAAGTTCATACATGTTTTAAAACTAGGGCTTACTGAATGATCACTCAGACTAAGTAAAATTCAGAACCTTTAAAAGTAAACATCTGATATATGAGCATGCAGTTCTCAAGTCACATGAGGGAGGGGAAGGGATGAACCTAACATTTTGAATGACTGTCCTGATATATGTCCCTTTAATACATACCAGGAAACATGCATTTACTTTACCAACAAACACCTGTAGACAAGGTTTCAATAGGCTTTCAATGGGCTTTTTGACATTTATAGGAGACAAGTTCAAATTTAGTTCAACTCTATAATATAACCCTTTGATGACAGAACTCTAGTCTTTCAAGTTAACCATTCGACCCCGGAGGACGTGAATAAAAATAAGCACATTCTAGCAATGTATAGTCACAGGGGCAGTGCAGGAGTTAAAATGTCAGCTTCACCGCTGTCTTCTACGGTTGACGTGTAAACATGTCCATTGTTCACCATTCATTTATACACATCGTGTTTTGCACTTGAACTTGACAGCTATGGACAGCCTGTCAGTGTAGCAAATCTCTCTCCTTGGCAGCTGCCTCGGAGTGTTACAAAGTATGATTGTTTGGTTAGAAGATTCATATGATTAATGTAGAAATGACTGTCCAGTCAGTATTTGTGGTGCTTGACCTGGTCTTCACTTTTGGCCAATCACATATTTGCCTTTTTCTTTTATTTGTATTTTTTTTGTCAACTGGTTTAAGTAAATTTCAGTCACCTCAATAGCTTGAATGATAGCTCTTGGTCCAGTTTCGCTTGAGTTGTATTTGAATTCTCCGCGACTTGTTGAAAATGCAACCGCCGCGTGTGAAACACCGTTAATGTGAAGGGCAACAGATTCGATGCTCTGCACGCAGGATGTACAATGCATGCCTGATATCTGGTATAAGGAAAAGAAGCACAGATCCAACACTTTTGAGTGAAAATACTTGGGGAAAGAAATTGAAAACACTGGAAATGAACATAATCTAAAGTATTAGTGTCATGATTTACATTTTATTTATTCATTTTAAATTTATTTAATTTCAATTGTAATTAAATTGCAATTTTGTTTCTATTTTTTTGATGTCTTCTTCAATTTATCACTAAAAATGTGCCATGTTTGTTCCAATTTCATTAAAATGCAAAATGACATAGCCTTGGGTCATGCCCCACCATCTTCTATTGTATTCCAGTACTTTATTACATGTGAACACAGGTTAATTCCAATACCGTGTCTAAATAGGCGACATTTTTTTCTTTTTTACTGCGATTTCAATTGAATTAACCTAAAAAAGCATCAAAGGTTTCTCAAGAAATTTACAGACAACCACAAATGCTATTAACATGAAATGTTTTCTTTCTTGCACATAATTACAAATTGTTGTGCAACATTATGCATAAACCAGGAAAACCAAACACATGAATAATGGTCATTGAATAGAAACTAATCATTATTGTCTTTTTGTCAGGTGACAATAACTTCCGAATTTCAGACTTTTTATTTCCTGCAAGACATGTATATATATATATTTTTGTTTTTAGTTTTTTTGCTTGTTTGTGTTGTTTTGTTTTGTTGTATTGTTTGTTTTGTTTTTGTTTTTGTTTTTGTTTGTTTGTTTGTTTTTGTTTTTTTTAAAGCAGACTTTGTATATTATTGAATTTAATTAATTTGTTCACATGTTTTATTTAATCTATTTATTTCATAGCATTTTAAAAATTACTTCATAGCATTATTTTTTTTTTTTATGCCGTCCTGTAATTGGCGACTCGATCGCTGTTGGATTTGGTTGGTAAATAAAATAAAAAAATAAAAATAATAATAATCCCCTGTAATCCAGAAGGAGTGTAGCAACAGGAAAACGTGACATCCAGGGACAGTATCAAGTGAAAAGTTTCAGGATATTATTTCGTCAAAGTGCAAACAGGTTTACAATAACCAAACTAAATTTAAAAGATTACTGTCTCACCTCGCTCACAATTCAATTTCAAAGACACTTATTTTTGTAACACATTTATCATCAGGCAATGAAACTACCACATATCAAACAGGTGTAAATTTGGGGCAAATTGGATTTATACATGTAGTATAACATGATATAATTCATGTTCACCACGCTCATTTTTGGTTTATAAATTGCATTATGTAGGCCTACTACCCACAGTCATGTTGACACGCAAGCCTTACGTACAAGTACAAAGAAATAGCATTAAAGTTGTTTCTATTGTGAATTAACATTAAAGAGACAAAATGTGGATGCTCATTTCTCAAACAAAATTTCCATAAAAACTATTTTTAAGCTAGAGGCCTATTAAAGTTGCCAATATTTTCACGGTTCTACAGAGTGTATAGTATTTTTCAAAAAACCCTTCCTGCCTCCCTCCGAAACATTTTGTTGCCACTATATCATGAAATGTCTATATTTTACAGTGCATGTACTGTGCATCCTACGCAGCCCTCAACCTCTCCCTCCCCCTTCTTACGCATTGTAGTTCAATAAAAATGTTGATAACTTTGGACGGCCACCTAGCTGCATGAGTCAACAGGAATTTCTTAACAACTAGTATTAATTAACAAACAATACCAAAAAGACACTTCGATGTTTGCCTATACACCAATCCGGTAACTAATATCTCCTCCCTGCATATCCGCCATAGCTGGGGGGCGTCCAGTGCATGGGCTGTGCGTTTTGTGTTGCTGTTAGAATGAAAGCGCTCATCCATTACATGCACGAACGAGCCTACTTCGCGTATACGCGACGCGCACGCCTTTGTGTACACGCGACGCGCCTGCCTTCGCGCGCACACAACTCTACAAAGACGCGCAACATGTTCGAAGTAAACAAATGCAGCTTCAGCAACAACAAAAACATACAGTTCATTCAGTGGAAGCCCCCCAGCTATGGCGGATGTACAGGGAAGGAGACCTTATTACCGGATTGGTGTATAACACAGTAGGCAAAGATTTCATTTCTTAATAAGAAAGGAAAACAACGTCCTACCGTTAACTTGAGTGTCTCAATGCCTCCTTGTTTGTTCTCTTCAAGAAGTTCAGCATCAAATCCCATGTCTTCAATTATCTCTCGGATTGTCTCAGGTTTGATGACATCACGGTCAAAGGTCACTTCAGCCTTTTGAGCCATGAGTGCCACCAGGGCTTTGCTTATTCCTGCAAGTTGATTTAAAGATTACCTTGAGTAAGTTTTTTAATAACTCAATACAAATAAGATTTTAGAAAATTAATTGCAAATGATACTTTGGGCCCAATAGACAGCCGAAGTGTGACGTGCGTTGCCATGGCAATTGGATCTAAACTATCATGGCCGTCGGGAAAAGTACCATTGGAAAAGCACTGGGACACGGTTGAGTGATTTTTAGTTTAGATCCAATTGCCTAGGCAACCAACAAAAGGTGACGTATTCACTGCGGCAGTCTATACATAAAAACTAGCAATTGCTTTATCTAGGCTTTTACTTACATTCTTAAACATAAAAATAAGCAAGTGCGAACAAGAAAAAACTTCTACTTTTATGCACAAGCAAAAACTAATTTCCTTCATGCAAAAGCTTCAGAGAGTAGCAATTGCTTAAAAACATATACATAAAAACAAGCTTTTGCTTTTGCCACTAAGCAATAGCGCTGTGGTTCAGAACTCCAAGCAATTGCTAAGGAAGCTTAAGAAAAAGCTGTCGGCCAAAGCAAATGGATATGAATATGTTTTCAAGCAATTGCTTTTGCGTTTGCTTCTGCTTGATGAGCTTATGCTTTTACTCGGTGCTTCTTCTTGTGAGCAGTTGCTAGTTTTTATGTTTTCGGCCCAATGGCTCTTCAAAAAAACTATGTGTCCCCACCCTCCCCTTCCGTTCACCAAACTTTCATACCTGGTTGCTTTGAGAGGTTCTTTTCGATGGTAGCCACGCATGAAGCACACGTCATCCCCGTAACTCTCAGGGTACATGTCTGCTGCTGTGAGCTTTGACTAGTACTCAATGCTTGGTATTTATTCTGTCCCGAGACTTTGATGACGACGTGTTCTTCATCTTCATCGTCACTCTTGCCGAAAAACTTGACCATCTCTGAGAAATTTAGAAAATCAAATTATAAATCTTTGTAATAAAACAATTAACAAGCCATGCTTTGTTCGAATGAAATCTTGAAAAGGCTACAAGTAGCTGTTTGAATCCATCTCTTGCAAAAAAACTTACCGGTACCCTGATCCCTGAGAAGTTGTGAAAACCAGAGCAGACATCTTTTGTAACTTATTTGAGCAGCTTGAAATCACACACAGGTAAAAAGAGTAAACGCTAGGTAGACAGCTTTATCACTTTACACAGAAGTGCTAATTAGGCACCATATCAGATACTGCGTTCGTTACTTTGGCCAGTTGTGCTCCCATGCAACACCGAGCAAAACATTTGATTCAAGAGGGGAAAACCTGAGGGAGTATACCAATGTGCCTCATAGCTCAGATGATAGATCTGCCTCGCGGCTCAGATCTGCCCGGTGAGTCAGAGGTCTCAAGTTCAAATCCCGATAAGGCCCTTGCAGTTTTTCCTCTCGTCCCATGTTTGGTTGTTTTATTTGATGGTGATTATATAGGCACCATACCAGATGTTGCATTCCAAAGACTTGTGTGTAATTCCAAAACTTCAAGATCTAGAGACAAGACTAAATTTGTGTGTTAAGTTATTTTGGAGCTAATCGGTTTCACCTGCTTAGAAGTACAATATAAGATACATCAAAACCACATGCTCCACTCATCAGAGTGTTTTTGAGAAAGCACCGAGCATACAACACTGTTGAAGTTACATTGTGAAAGATTAATCAATTCCTGTAAATAAAGTTTATAATCGGCAAATCTGACGTCAGGAAGTTACTCTAATAAATTCAACTTGGAACAGGAAACTCAGTCCTTCACTTTCTATGGGGTTTTCCATGAGACTAGCAATATCAGGAAATGGAGTTGGGTGGGACTGGTGTCAATGTGCCATTGCTACATCCGGGCAATGACGGAGCAACATTCCAGGGCAAATGTAAGAAAAAGTGTTTTATACATTTATAGTTTCTGCCAATAGACCGATCCAGTAAGCTCTGCCCATGCATTTAGAAATTGCCTAGCAACATGCCACACATGTGAGGCACGTGTGCAGTAGAGTCGCGTGGCCAGGCCGTGCATCAGCGTCCGAAGATCCACTTTGGAGATCCACTTTTTGGTTACCTCAACCTGAGGCTGTGATTGGTCAATTCCAAAATGGGCGGAGCTTACTGGATCAGTCTATTGGTGGGGGAAGGAATTAAACCACACCCACCTATTAAACTAACTATAGACCCTTTGCACCGGCGGCCATGACAGGGGGCAGGTTTTCATATTTAAATAATGTGACAATAGATCCACAAACTGCCTCACTTGTGCATGGCATACAGTGGCAATGTGACTGCCCCCTGTCATGGCCGCCTGTGCAAAGGTCTATTGATACAAAACAAAATACAGTTAGGTGACTGTATATGATCATTATTTCAGAAGAGGAAGGAAAGGGGGCGGGGGCGCAGCAGGACAGGGCTAGGGGTGGAGGGAGGGCTAGGGGTGGAGGGGGCTCAGGGATGGAGAGTTTTAGATCAGTATATGAATAGCGTTCAACCTCTTGTTTCAGATTTCATTTTAGTATAATTATTTCTTGTTTGAACCCACTACTCGCGAAACATACAGTTGTATATAGTCAGAAGTTTACATACAACTGTGTTAAAACTGGTGTGCTTATATAAACTTGTGTTGCCACCATTTTTGTAACAATCTTTACTGAAGTCGTGATTTTGTGGAATTCCTCACGTGCTTGCAGTACTTAAAACATAGCTTGCACACCTTGCAATGGTTCGGGTAGTCCTGTTTACCATTTTGGGTGATGAGGATAGTGGTGTATGTACACGTAAACTTCTGACTTCAACTGTAGGTTCTATTTGATTTAGAAAATGAGCAAGAGGAACCAAGTGGACGTACTCATCCAAAAAGCTGGTCAAAACATATCTAGATGTCTTCAACAAGTGAAGCTTTAAAATCACTTACCTTCTTTGTTTCCAGCGGCTTCTTTGTCTTTGTCAGTCTCGACAAGTTCTGAAGAAAAAATAAGAAACAAGACGAATTTATTTTTTGCTTCTTTTTAATCTAAAATAAAATAATATCAATTTAAAAAAAAAATTACATTCACACTAAAAATTGGTACACAATGTAACTTTTACGGAAGTTTTGCATGTATTCTTTTTATCTTTTGAAATTTTCACATTTGTTCATATTAAAATATACCTACATGTAGCAACATGTAGCAACATGTAGCAACATGTAGCAACATGTAGCAACATGTAGCAACAAAAGAAAAATGTTCTCCACTTTTTGATTGAAAAACACAGTCAATCTGAGAGTGGGAATTTTCAACACACAGAAGCTTTATGCAGTCATGCATAATGAAGCTTATTATTTAATGTCAACAAAAGAGATTTTCAAGTTTTAATTAAAATGAAAATTTATTTTGTTGCTCGGTATAAAAGCTTACCTCTCTAGCAAATAATTATACACTGAGGCATACTTACCAACAACTGTGGCAAAAAGGCATGAATTTAAGTGCAATGGCAAAACACAAACATGTATCTACTACCGCCGCCGAGCGAAACAATACGGAAAATGAAACATGATCATGTACGACACAAATTGACATCCCCAAAAATATAAATGAAGTGTTATGGCTGCTTTCCCAGGGTTATTTCCTAGGGTTATTTCCCAGGGAAAATCCACTCTTACATCAGGTAACTGAATTCTTTTTTCCTTGTTTATAAGGAGAGAGCTCCCAGGAAGTATCGCAGCAAACTCAAACTTGCCCGACTTCTCTTCAAAATAGTCAAAAAGGTTTGAATCACTGGGTAAACGCAATAGCTGTTTGTGAGTGAAATTTGGTAAGACTTTTCAGAAATGTTTGCAGTTCTCTAATACGCAAAGTATTTTTTTGTTTGTTTGGTTTTTTCCAATCTGGAATTCTGAGATAAATTTACATGTGGTCAAATCAAATGAGAGATGTTAATAAAAGTTGTGCAACATAATAGTTTCTTGATGGTGGTGCAAACCAAACAGAGAGCAGACAGAAAAATGAAAACAAAAAACAAACCAAATAACAGAACTTTAGACGGTACTATAATACCTGAAAATAATGCAAAAAAACCCAAACACTTTTAGTTTCCTTACCTCTAAACTTACCTAAAGAAAGTGCCTTAATAGGAAACAAATTCCAGTGTGTCCTGGTATAAAATAATATTCAGAAACTCTCTCAATTTATATTTTCTACAAAAGCAGAAAACAAACCACTATGCTTATATTGGTACACGCACCCATGTAAACAATTAAATAAATGAACCAGGAAAACAAAAGTGTGTTCAAAAAATAGAACATAAATCATTATAACATTTGGTCTTTGCCGTTAATTACCATCAATATTTGATAAGAGTGATTCTAGTTCGTTTGCTTCTTGTTCCAATCTGAAGTGACGAAAATCCTTGTGGCCTGTCTGTCCTTTTGGTGTGTGTAAGCATGAAGAAAATACATTTGACTAGAATTAGTTTTTAGAACAATTAAGTCTGTCATGTTATAATAAAACTGTCTGACATGTTACATGACTACAATATGGAAGGTATGAGCAATGCATTCATACAAGACTGACCCATTTTCAAAGTGAAACCCTTTTTTTTTAAAAATAGAAATGCTCATTAAACTTCTGTTGCACCTTTCTTTTTCTCTGTTTTTCAATTTTCCTCTTTGCCAAGGGTGCGGGAGGGGATGTTAGGCAAGCACCTCAAATGACATTCTTGCCCACCCCCCAACCCCCCTCCCTCCCCCTCCCCACCCTATAGACTAATCCGACGAATGAAAACTGCGGTGTATCTTCAGGGTGTTTACGTGACGTCACAATAGATATACACCGCAGTAACAATGGAATAAACCACAAGAGGGCGGGCTCACTAAATGTTGCTCGGATTACACTATATGATACCCAATAAAAGTTATGTGGAATTTTAGATGGCGATCCGTTTTATAAATTTTTTTTTTTTTCTGTGCTAAGTAGTATTTTTTTACCAAACAGACTCTGCTGTCTCACGAGGTGGCCAGCGTGGGGACCGCGACATCTCGACTGCAATGCTGCAGGCCTTTATCAAGCGATGGTGTAGACAGTTCAGTGTCTCCTCGAGCGGCGGTGGATCCCGCGGACAGCTACTAATTAAGGCAATATTGAACTGTTTACACTATCGCCTGATGAAAGCCTAAAGCTTTGCAGTCAAAATGTCGCAGTTCCCACTCTGGCCACATCATGAGACAGCAGACGAGTAATTTATTATTCCGATTACCAAACCTAGTTTCGTTTTTAGTTCTGGATTAGTCTATTGCTACTTACCAACTTATGAGACTTAGCCTTTCTCATCCAAGCATTCAGTCTAACTGTTATTCCACACTTTTTACGAATGCTTTTCACGAATGATGCAGTTGTATGTACACCAACCACGGGGAAATATAATCTGTTGGTTAGACCTGAACTGCATTCTGGGAAATAAAAGTCAACATTTCCTTTTAAAACTAACCTGTAAGTTCGGCCTCATAACCCATATCATCAATGGCTTCCTTCAGGTTTAGAGGAGTGACTTCCTCAGGTGTGAAGTGAATGGAGGCCATTTCCTTTGCAAGTGAAACGGACGCGCTGTCTACTCCGATGACTTTGTTAAGAGCCGCTTCAATAGAGCTCGCACAGTTATCACATGTCATTCCATGAATCTGAATATCAATTAAAGCAAAATCATTTTTAAGCCTAACTTTTTAAAGTTATTACACTCACGCATCTGCCAACACACTGTATTAAACAAATTGTTCAGCCTCCTAGCAACGTGCATGATATTCCAGTTTTATCTTGCCATTTTTCGTGTCTTACGATGTGACAGTTATTTGAGACAAATAGAATACATTTCAGCCTTTTCCCAAATTAAAACAAAAACAACTTTGTTTATCCGAAGAACGAAGAATAAGTGGCGAGTTTTATTATTATTATTATTTCTTACTGGTATTCATACCAAGGATTCCTCAATAGTGCTCATTGCACTGTCACTCGCAAGCATGATGAGGAAACCCATGAAGAATTAGAAATTAGAAATAGCCAGAGACACCGGGGAATCGGACCCTTGCTCTGGGATCTTTAGAGTGCGTTACCATTACCGTACCTAACACACTGGACCAACGACTTTATCCCTTCCGAAGAATGGAGCAAGTGTGGTTGAGTGCCTTGCCCAAGGGCACAGGTACTGCAGCCGAATTTTGACCCGCAACCCCAAGTTTTCACCCATGATTGCGAGTCAATGACCCAAACCACTCGGCCACGCGTGGTACCCCACAAGTTAGCGTATGTGCTAGTGTAACTTCAAAAAGGCTTAAAGGCACAGGCTCGTCAGCAATGCGCGCCCGCCAAATGTGTGCCACGCAATACGCAGCTCCATAGCAAAGGCATGGAGCTGCGTGTTTCGAGCACGAATTTGGCGGGCGCGCATTGCTGACGAGCCTGTGCCTTTAATACAAATCAAACCCATAAGCATGCACACTGCAGACAACTTTACCACTGGCTCCTAAAAACGCACTAGTATAAGCTGGCAAAATTCTTGTACGATTGAAGCTTTTCAGAAAGACTGCCATACATTCAGAATTTGTCCACAAGATCTTCATAGTGACAGTTAACATTCAGTACTAGTGTGTATATAAGCCAAACTTGCATGGCCACATATGATTGACATATACACCTGCGATATTGATACCGGTATTTTGTCATAAGCGCACATTTTAAAAGGAGCTAAAGGTCACCCCACACAAAGATATTAAGTTCAGTTTGACAAGCTGGTTTGTTGCGAGTGAATTATAAGACAGAGGTGACATTCCAAACTTTATGGCAAATCTACTTCTCAAATCAAGGTCACGATTACCAAGCACAAATTTAATCCCATTGGGGGTTCATGAAATTCAAAACCTTGGACTCTGATAACCTGGCAGCAGAACTATCAGGGCCCACTGTTTCTATATTCCTATGTAATTCACCTGTATTGTGCAAACACAGCAGGATTATTATAGGCCAGTGATTCTGATAAGGGTCTGCTGGAGAGCTCACCTGCTCATACACAATGTGTGTGATTTGTATGGCACGATACATGTAAGTCCTTGTTAAAAAACAAACAAACAAACACCCCCAAAAGCGAGAGAGAGATGTACTGAAACTGTGAAAGACACACGTCCACCAGTGCTATCAGTATCATTCAGTAGCCGTATAACCATGGAGGAAGAAGTCTTCTTCATTTTAGGTAAGTTTCTTTTTAACTTTCCCTTTACACACTTATCATCCAGTCAAATACTTTGGCATTGAAAATTACGGTCTATGCTTTTTATCAAGTATTGATTGGATGACATAGGACTATAGCACTGCATGCACCCTTTGGAGAAAATTTTGACAAACAAAAATGTAGGCCCTACAAGCAGTTCTGCAATTTTAACTAAAAGTACAGCTGTACTATGCATTTTTAATCTTTAAAACAACATGCATATGATTTAGGTATTTAAATTTGCTCGATGAAGAGAAAAAGACAGGTGATTGGCAGATAAATTATTTTGTTTCTTTAGTTTGTTTTTAAGAACTTTAAGAACTTTTAGACTTAAGTTTTCTTGCCACACCCATTGCCATATATGGCCCATTATATTTATAGTCTTTATTTTCCAATTGATCTGTCATTTGTGGAAATATTAAGTTTACAAAGAGAAAACCCAATGCAGTGTCAGAGCTCGAATTTCATGAAAAAATCTGCTAGACCACAGGGTTAGTACATGTAGCTCAAGTCACTGGACCGACACTATTTTTACAAGACCAAGGCCACAAGGAACGTGGATTTACTGTTTGTTAGTTTAAAAATGCACTGGACCACTGGTCTAGTACAGTAGAGAAAGCACTAGTCCGAGGCTTAAATTACTGGCCTCGGTCCACCGGTCCAGTGGGTATTTCGAGCCCTGAGTGTTCTCCACTGCCGGTTTTGTCCGTGGGCGCCGCCCGGACAAAATCATCACAGGTACCGACGTACCGTTAGCGCCCGGACAAAATCATCACAGGTACCGACGTACCGTTAGCGCCCGGACAAAATCATCACAGGTACCGACGTACCGTTAGCACCCGGACAAAATCATCACAGGTACCGACGTACCGTTAGCTCCCGGACAAAATCATCACAGGTACCGACCTACCGTTAGCTCCCGGACAAAATCATCACAGGTACCGACGTACCGTTAGCGCCCGGACAAAATCATCACAGGTACCGACGTACCGTTAGCACCCGGACAAAATCATCACAGGTACCGTTAGCGCCCGGACAAAGATTTGCCGCACGGACAACAACAAAACATTTCCTCTAAAACACTATGAAAGTACAGCCATGTACGGTTCAAAGTTAGGTTCAAATTCTACTAACGTCATTCGCTAGCCACTGGTGTCATTATCATGATTATCGTTCACTTACCACACATATCTATCCGATCGGCGACCCAAGTCCGTGTCGAAAATAAGGTCCATGACAGTCGCAAGGATTTTTTTTAAACAGCGCCTTCGAAGTGGCGATTGTGTTACCTGTTGAGGGTGTGCATGCAGCGCAGCGGCATAGTTACGAGGGGCGTGCATGCTGCACCCCCCATATGGGTAGGCTATAGTCAAAGTAACAATATGTATACATGTACTGATTGTTAACGCAATCATCACCTTTGTACAAAGCACCATGACACCACATAGTTTTTCAAACTGTATTTTCTGATCCAGTATAACTATAAAGGCAATACGCAATGACCTGACAATGCATTATAGGAAGTGGCAACCCAAAACAAACAAACAATTCTCTAGACCTGTGGACTCAGTTAAAGAGCGCCCTCTTCAGGCAAAACTGAGCACAGCCATCCACACACACAAACAAACAAAACACTACCTTTATTTTGACTTCTTCAGGTGGACTGGTCATGTGACTGATCCCTTGCATTGTGGGTTTGTCTTCTTCAGACATGATAATCTGATCCTCAATGTGGCATTCAGCAACAGTCAAATCTTCATCCAAAGAAATATTATTATAACAAAAAACATTAATGTTTTTGTCAAACAAATCTCAAATCATATCTCAAATCATATCTCAAATAAAAGCAGATCAATAACTTTATGCACAGTTTTTGCTGCCTATGACGGATTACTTGTGTAGAAAGACAATACTACTGTTCAAAATATTCAGCAAGTTGGAGAAAATTGTGGAAACTTTTGTGCACAGTTGAATGATATTTTCCTGTGTTTTCCCATTGTGACATCACCACCTTGCTCATGCATATGTAAATTTTCATTAGCATAAAAATAAAAAACCTTGATTTTAACCCCCCAAACAACTTCCAAGTAGGGTTTTTATGATTGTAAATTAATGCACTAGTTCAATAGCACATACATGTATTTCATTTATAAAAACACCATTTCAGGACCCCTTTAAGTTTAACACCTGTTAATCTGTAATAAATACTTTTGAAGGAAACTGATTTTTTATTTTAGTAAAACAGGTTTCGAGTTTTCCAAGTTTGACTTATCCACATTTCTTCATCGTGAAGACAAATCTGAAGAATTGTGGATACCATTCTCCGTTTATAATTGCTAAAGTTGTCAGCTTTCAAATGAGCTAAATGTGCATAATGTACATCTCTTAACAATTACAAGGTGCAATTAATGGGGAAACAAATTTTGATCACTTATTTACCTAAAAGTGAAATCTGTCCCAAGCACTGACAACAAGCAACTTATTGTTTGCTTAAATATAATTTCAACATTACATATCTTTTCAGTTTTTTTGTGTTATGTATACTTCCACTATTTTGTTTAATACAGAATTTGAGAAATTATGAAAATCCATAAGAAATAGACAAAAAACACACAAGATTCATTAAAACAATATTTTCTTGAGTAATTTTGGGAGACAAATCAAAATTGTTTCATTTGTTGCAATGAATATTATTAGTTATCCCACGAGCGCGAGTGGAATACGCATATTGTAGCCTGCGTCTGTGTCCCATATCTTTTATGGGATATGGGACACAGACACAGTACATTAGGTCATATTCCACTCGCGCTCGTGGGATAACAAATTTATCTTCAAACAAACTTAACGCACTAATAACGCGTGCACTCTGTGTATGGACGCAGTTATCTTGGAATACCATGGTGCAACAAGTTCCAACATGTTGGTCCTTGTTGAGCAACAAATGTTGGCTTGTGTACGGCGGGCCTTAAGATATTCTAGAAGTTACTGATTATACCCGTCACAATCAAGATTTGAATAATTTTATATAATTCTTCCACAAATTCATATTTCCTTTACAAACAAGAAGTGGCATTTTGAAGAGAAAAAAATGAGTTAATTTATGGCAGAGTCTGTTAGATGGATTCTCAAACAAAGGAAACACAGCTACTACATTTTATATTTTAACAAAAGGTTCATCAAAAGGTTTGATCCATGTGAATATTAACTTGGTTGGAATATTTCAAATTAAAATAAAATACAACATTCGGTGTCATTAAAATGGCAACGAACGAACAGTACCGTTCCGTACCTGGACGTGTCAAAAACAGACCGCCCGAACTCAGCCGTTCATTGTGAATAGCGCCTTCTTTTTCCTACTGGTGCCAGCCCATAATTCAATGCACCAGCTATACGGGGCAAATTTCACATAAACACGTGCACGGCGAGGTGAGTTTGTCGATTGGAGAAAAATGAAGGAGTGTATGCAAGTTTTGAGAGTATAACGACCACTGCGGTATGTCAAACGTGTAGATCGAGATTTTGATTGTCAATTGATGGCGTCCTGTTTACAATCTGCTCTTGAAGGACAAGATAAATATATAAGGCTTGAATTTAAGACTAACCAAGAAAAAAATAACGTGCTTCGTGCCAAGGAGGACGCTTTGCATCACATCACAATTTGTGAAGTTGCTGTCACTTTCATTGACGATTCCGCACGAAAATTTGACACATTTTAAATGCAGTCTGTGAAAGTCGGACCCTCCGGATCTTTGTTAAAAATTTATATTTAACGAACAGAAAGTACCATATTTTGACTTCTAAATACGCTTACATACCTTTTATTACTATGTATTGCACTAATTTGTAATCATACACCACATCGACTATCCACAAAGTGAAATTTTCGAAGAAATAGGCGTAGGAAGTGCAGGACACTAAGAAAAAAGAAATTGGTTTTTTTTCCACGCCGGATCTTTAAAAATAAGGCCTGTACATGGCGGTAAAAGGTATGGAAGCGTATTAAGAAGTCAAACTAAGCACTTCCTGTTCATTAAATAGCCATTTTTGAAAAAGATCCGGAAGATCTGGAAGGATCCGGAGGGTCCGTTTTTCACCCACACCCCATTTTAACTTGTAAGCATAAAATAGGAACCGCTTGATGAATTTTTGATATTTGTTGCAACTTGTACTCTGTTGTGTGAAAATGGTTTTGACTCAAAATAGAAATTTTGAATTTGTTTTTTAAGTCGCTACCTAGAGTCATGAGAGTAGGCCTACTCAGTGACCATGGTGACAAACACTGAACAGTGACAATTTTTTTCAGGCCTAAAAGGTTAAAAGGGAAAGCAGTGGACGTGGAAATGGTATACATCTCAATCACTTCGTTTCTTTTTTATCATTTTTCCATCAATCTACACATAGGATTGAGGGCAATTTACATGATGACGTAGCAAAAATTCAGTCCGGATCCGACCCCGGCCGCACCATCATTTTGATTTTCAATTTCAATCCAAATTTAAAATGTAAAAAACAAATCCTACACTAACCTCAGCAGAGTAAAAGCAATTACATGACAAAAATCAAGTAAAAATTGTATATTTGATAAATAAATATATGTCACTTACCAATAAAATGCGGAAAATGTAGAGAAAATTGAGATGCGTTTCGCTTCTTTTCTCCGAATGCGTTCACAAACATATGACGCGCTATTGTGATTCACGTGTTACATCAGCTGATCTGTCACGTGACTACATTCCTTAATTATCAGGTGACCAAATTATAACCACCTGACAATGTTACTATTTTTAGACTTTTCTCGAAAAGTTGTAAACTGGTTATCGGTCCCTAAACATCTCTAAGCATGATGATGTACACACAATGTACACCGGTAAGGGACTGACAACCAGTCTAGAAAAGTCCAGGATGTTTTGACAACCCAATACCGGTTGAACGTAATACGTCATCATATGAATAATAATTTACTACTGAAATATATGTATATATATATATATATTTTTTATTCATCAGAACTACGTTCGCCTTCTGCGTGCTCCATTTTGGAAATAGAACCGGGAGAACATTTTCAAGCTCTGTCTGTTTGTGGAAATCTTACGAAGAGGTGAAGATTTGACTCGTTTCCAGCTCAGTAACAACGTGGAAAGACTAGAGCAAGATGGGCAAACGACAGCACCAGTCTGATAAGATGTGAGTTTTTGTCACCATTTTGTTGCAGCTGATGATCAGTTGTTGTAACACTAATAAATAGGCTAAACTAAAGTACGTAAACCTCTGACCGAGTCTGAAGTTCTGGTGGAAGTTGTGCGCCGCGCAGTGCATGGGGGAGGGGGAGGGGGAGGGGGAGGGGGAGGGGGAGGGGGAGGGGGAGGGGGAGGGGGAGGGGGATGATGATGATGGGGATACACGGCTCCATGCTCCGTGCACAACCAAACTCTCTGTGTGGGTGTGCAGTAAGGCACCAGCCCCACCCTGGCACCAGCCCCACCCTGGCAGAACTTTAATGCAATGCGGCGGTGCTCGTCCCGGTCACAATTAAGTGCAGTTGGAAAAACCCATTAACTGTGTGTGGAGATTTTGCGCTAAAATTTTGACCTTTCTTTTGCAGATATTTTTTTCCGTACTGGATGAAACATGCTTATCTTGGTATTATTTTTGTCGTGTTCTGTTCAATGACATTGATTTCATTAAAGTAGAGTAAATTTTAAAAATGTTGTCACATACCTACCCAAAGGTTTAGTATATGGGGTCCCAGTGGTGTTTATGCAAGGTAATCTTTCGCAATCCATCTCCATCCAAAGATGTTATTGTGTTTCGACAATGTTCCTATTAATTTTTCTGCAATTGTCACCAACTCTTCTCTTCCCTTATTCTTCAGGTACATAACAGCTAAGGAATGGTCAGCATTCTACGGTGGAAAGAAACGGGGTATCTACATTGTTTAATATTATTTTACTCTTAGAAATGTGGCCCTGTTATGCCCCAACCATGCCAACGAACCCAACTTATCGTGAAGGATTTTCCAAAAATAAGTTAGAGCTAGACCAAGCTTTTGTTGGGACACACAACCGTGTTTTCACACACTTATGGGGTACGTCTTTTGTTCCCCCCTCTTCCTTCCATTCATCCCTCTTTTGTTTCCTTTGTCTTCACCAACTCCATATACTTAATGTATGTTTTACTTTGTCGGGTACTAAGATCAACTCACGAGGCCCTTGTTCCTTTTGTTAGTTTCCTCCCTCGGTACCCCATAAGTGTGCATAAACATATTCACTGAGTCTGAGTCCTAACGTATTGGTGGAATCGGGGCCTTAACAATAAGTTAAGCCCTTTACATCAAGTTTATCCTTTTTTGCAAATAATTAAAACGATTTTATGTAGCTTCCATTTTGTGAAGAATGCCAAAGAAACTTTTTTAACTGACAAGAGAATTTTGTACCAGAGAAAAATGAAGTACCAAAATAATCCTAGTCTAAAGTTAATATCTGCCCAGAATAACTTAAATTTCACCAAGATAATCCATTTGAGTACAATTATAGAATGCAGGACCCAGTTGAGGTTGAACCCTAGCTCAGTCAGGAATTGTATTTATCTTGCTTGATGACTTAACACAATGTGAGGGATGTATTTTTTAAAGGGATGTTTTGTTAGAAACCGCGGGGTCAACTTACACTGGGCCCTGTATTCTGGGATTGCTCATGTGATAAAAGGAAAATTATGACCACTGTTTTAAAAATGGAAGGAAAAAAATAAAAATTACATTTTTTCTTTGTTTTCTTTCTGTTTCAGACACTGGAGAGCGAGCTGCGTTTCGAAGGCTACCATATGATCACTGCAGGCAAGTATAACTTCGGGTTGTGGGTTCGAACCTCCCCCTGGCTGCGGTACCTGTGCCCTAGAGCAAGGCACTCAACTACACATGCTTCATCCTTCGGAAGGGATGTAAAGCTGTCGGTCCAGGGTGTTATGTAATGGTAACGCACTTTAAAGATCCCAGAGCATTCTTTCATGAAGAGTCTCTGGCCATTTCTAATTCTTCATGGATTTCCTCATGCTTGCGAGTGACAGTGCAATGCATAGTTCCGAGATTGCCCAGTTAACCCCGCCCCTTAGATATTGTTGCTATGTGCTCACAAGCCATCGCAAAAAAATGGCGACACAACGTACAAACCAACAGGACTCGGCATGGAAAGCACAGATTCATTGGCGAAAACTCAAAGGTATTTATGTTTTAGGGTTGACAGTTACCGTAGCACACACTGTGCGAAGGGCTAGCAATGCAGGGATGACATATATTCATTAAAATGCGCTTTCCTACCTCTGAACAGCGAATCGCCCGACATTGAAACAAAAATTCACCCGGTCACTGGCGCATACAACATACAAACTGTATGGGCAGAAAATCGCGTGATTGCGTGATGATTGCATCACTTTGACATATGTGGGCGCCGTCTGATAGCTCTGTTGTGATTGGTCGGCGGGTTAGGCTTGATTGACAGGTCGGAACTATGCATTAGCACTTTTGAGGAATCCTTGGTATGAATACCAGAAAGAAATAATAATAATAAACTGTATAAAATACCTGCCATCTTGTGGGACGACTTTTGATATTTTAATTGGTCAACAATGTAAGCACATAATGTGCAACCATACATGTACATTTCCTCGGACCTCAAGAAACAAAGGAACTGCCCCACAAGATGGCAGTTATTTGGTACGGTCTATACTTTTTTTCAGGTCCTTCCTTTATTCATTCAAAATTGATTCAAAATTGTTCAGTTTATTAAATTTAAAAAATAAAATAAAACCTGTGCATTTTGTGTGTTTACAGTCTGTCCTTTCAGCCTTTTGAACACCCCTACTGCACCAAAGATGGAGTCATCTTTGACCTTGTCAGTATTGTGCCCTACCTCAAAAAATATGGAACAAACCCCATTACTGGAGAGGTGAGTTGGAGCACAAATTTAGTGGAGTGGACTTGGCTAGGCTGTTTCTAAATGATTTGGCTCTATCTTACCAATTACCCAGAAATCAATGGTAGATGCTAACTGTCTGGCTTGATCACTTTCTGTAGATTTGTGTGCAGTTCAGACATGTAGCTAAATAATTCAAACCTGGCCGTGGTTTCTTGAATTTTTTTTTTTTACTTAAATTATTTTCTGACCTCAGTTTCAGTTAACCTAAACAGTTTTTTTGATTCATCAACCAATTTCTCATTCCATTCCTGATACTTTTTTTAATTTATATTTTTGCTCAGTTAACACGCTCCCAGTGGCGGATCCAGCCTCAATAAAATACAGGAATACAATGGATTTCAGGGGTCCGCCTCTGGCTCCTGTACGTGTTGCAGCAAAGACTGCTTTATTGGGGGCGGTGGGTGCTTTTTCTGGGCTTTCCTTTCTAACTTGTTGTACTCTGGTAATCACAATATTTGTATAGACCATTTGCATGCACGGCTATGACGGGCAGTCACATTGTCTCCATGTATCATACACGAGTTGGTACTTTGAGGATTGTCACATCATTTAGATATGAAAACCTGCCCCCTGTCATGGCCGCCTGTGCAAAGGCTCTAGTGTCATCAATAACAAGATGTGATATTATGTGAATATTTCTTTTCTTTTCTTAATATTTGGCTATTCTTTCCCTGCAAACCAATAGGCCATGGACACCAAAGCGCTTATCAAGCTGAATTTCTACAAGAACTCTAATGGTAAGTGTGGTTTGACACAGACATGCAGGTCATTTGGGTTCAATAATTGCCCCATGGTCACCATGGAAACTTGGTGTAATGGGACCCCAGAGAATGAGCTGACCCAGTTTTTTAGTTATGAAATAGCCTGCAAAGTGATTGCTCTAGTTTTGAATTCAATGTGATTTTGAGTATATATTGCAGTTTTTATTTCTTATCTTTTCAGGTAAATACCACTGCCCTGTCACCTATAGAATCTTCAATGAAAATACGCACATAGTAGCCGTCAAACCCACGGGAAATGTCTTTTCATACGAGGTATTGTGAAAAATTGTTTATCAAATAATTATCAATAAGTTACAGATGGATGATTTGACACATTTCAAAATTTGCATTGAAGAAGTTTCTAAAATACTATCTGTGGGAAGAAAACAGGAAATTTTATATCTCCAATTTGGATGTGGAAGCAAAAAGGTTGGTGTAATTACCGCATTGCTTTTAACTGGATAAAATAGTTTACAAAACATTGGTGGTTTTTTGATGATATCCTTGAAAATATACGGATTGAGAACGCGAAATTTCAGAATGGTAATAAGAAAAATATGACAAATGATATCAAAATCTCATCAGCCATGAGAAAAGAGGGGGCTTCAAAAATATGATCTGGATACGTTCCTCTAAGATCCTTATTGCATTTTCTTAAACGCAGGCAGTCGACCAACTGAACATCAAAACCAAGAATTTAAAGGACTTGCTGACTGACGAACCTTTCAGCCGCAAAGACCTGATCGCACTACAAGATCCCAATAACCTGGACAAGTTCAATATCTCGGCATTCTACCATGTGCAGAACAATCTCAAAGTAGAAACAGAAAGTAAGTTTGTTTTTTAACATTTTCTTTACGTTTTGAACTTGAGCTGTATTCCCATTGGACGTTTGTGATAATACTACCATGGCCGGCAGATGTAAAATGTGGTTAAATTTAAGCAGTAATGCCATTGTAAATGTTGCATTTCACACTGTGTACTCTATAAGCCACGTAACGTGCATCACCCGTACATTTTTCATTTTCCATACATTAAGTGCTTTTTATCCCAAAATATGCTACAATATGATTTTTTCATGAAATTTCTTTGTCCTGGGGCCAATTTCATAGAGATGTTTAAGCACAAAAATTTGCTTATACACAAAAAACTCTTGCTTAGTAGAGAACATATCCAGTGAAATCCTCATGTGATAGAAATAGTGTATGACCATTGTTACAGGACTGTTTCATTACCATGACAATCACATGAAATTGTTGGTGGTAACCTCATTTTATCAAGCAACGTTCTTCATGCTTAAGCAATTTTTAATGCTTAAAGGGCCTGTGACATCCAAAATAACTTTGTGCCTAAGCTTTGCTTCATAATGATGGAATACTTGTTCAGCAAGAAATACCATTGTTCGTTTGGATGTAAAATCAATAAAAGGTGGCCTTTTGCAACTTTGAAGATTTCATTGCAATAAATCACAGACAGAGGGCGCTGTTTTGAGTGCATCACATAAGAAAGACAGAAGGGAAAAGTTGGGAAAAAACATAACACTTCAAGTTGGACTTGTGGCAAATTGCTGCAGTTTCTACCCCCAGTTTTATCATGGCTTACAGCAGGCAACATGTAAATCAAACTCAAACAGCCATGGATTACAAAAGTTTCAGGAAAATTGAGAAAAAAATGGAATCGTTTGTACACAATTGTATGTGATTTTCCTGTCTGTGCCTCTTGTGACATCGTGACCTTGGTCATGAATATGCATATTGGCATTAGCATAAAAACTAAAAACCTTCGTTTTAACCCCCAAAGCAAGCTCCAAATAGGATTTTTATGACTTTAACTGAGTAGAGTGGTTTTAAAGCATAGATTTCATTGATAAAAATCCTAAATAAGGGGCCCTTTAAGCAGCTCTATGAAATTGACCCCTGTTGTCATTTTCTGCAGGTGAGAAAAAAGCCAGAGAAGGAGCCAAATATTACATGAAATCAACGAACGCTGAAACAAAAGACATCTTGGAGGAATTGTACAGAGACTACAAACCAGCGGTAAATAAAGACGGGTTTTGGCGAGCTGCTGTACAAATGCAAGCCCATGTAGTGTAATAGCAATTTCCATCAGCCTGTCTGTCTGTTCAGCCATTTGCATGAGGTAAAATGCTACACTCTCCTGTCGTTCATTTACTCATAAGAGGTACACATTTCTGCATCAAGAGAAAAATATTGATTTCTCAAATATTCCAATGCAAGCTAAAGTCTTTTTTTAATAGTCTTTTTTTTAATAAAGTATTTTTTTGATAAATGATGACTATTCCTTTTTTGGTTTGGTCAGGGTCTTTCCACAGTAAAGGGGGCATTTTGGCAACACAGACCATATTCTGAAGAGGTACATGTACATGTAACTTGAGCCCAAAAAGGGTTACAAATAGTGTGACAACATGCCTTTCTAAAAAACCCGTGTACAAATTTCCAATATACGCTCGTAACCGGGACGAGCGTATATTTGTCGCAAATCCATTTTAGGGTGTCTACACTCTCCAGTACATGGCAGGATAGCTCAGTCGGTAGAGTGTCACTCCAATAACCCAGAGGCTCAGGTTCGAATCCTTATAGAGTCATTTTTGTTTTCTTTATTTAAAGGATAAAAAAGAAGAGGAAAAGAAATCAGCTGATCATCTGAATGCGGTGAGTTTTCTTAAGGAATTCTTTGACAATATTTCAGCATTACACTGAAACATCTGTGAGCAAGTTTAATTCATGACTAGAGTCAACCACTGTTCAAATGTCATCCTGGCCACACTCATGCGCAATAACATTCAAGTTACGAACGCCTGTGGTTAGTCAACTGGTTCTACGCAAAACGCTGTACCAACTCGATACCTGATGGGTACCAGTGACCAGTGTGACAGTGCCTTGTGGACTGGTTCCAAATGGTCGACCAAACACGACTAACCATCGTTGACTAGACTGCGTTCGGTTGGAAATAGTCGAACTATAGTTAACCAAGGTCAATTGTTCTTTCCTTGTTCACTATTCGGCAGGCTCACTACAGCACAGGCATGGTGGCTGCTGGCTTTACATCAACTGCTATGACTCCGCAGACGACTCATGAAGCTGGTGAGATTTCAGCCAATTGAATAATTTACATTTAATCTGTAATTCTTGGAAGTATTCTTTGTCTGTCAAAAGTTGCAAGATAGAGTCAGTTTGAGCAAGGATTGTATACTGAGCAAAACGAGAAATGCTAATATTTTCTCCACTTTCTGATTGAAAAGCAGTCAATCTGATACTATGAGCAACTAACAATGGAAATTGGGCACAAACTATTGTTATTAACAATGGTGTGTGCCCAATTTCCATTGTTAGTTGCTCATAGTGTGAGAAGGGGAATTGTCAGCACTTAGACGCGTTATGCAGTCATGCATAATGAAGCCGTTATGTGAATATTTCCATGTCAACTTATATAATAAATTTTCTAAATTTGATTAAAATAAAATAAAAATTATTTTAATCTTTTGTCACTCGGTATAGTTAAAGTCTGGATACAGTTTTTGCAATATCCCAAAATTTTAATCAACATTTTAATCGGAAAAAAAGACCTTGAATGGGTTGGCAGAGCAGTAGTTTCCTTACCTTCAACCTTATCCTTATCCTTTTTAACTGCAGCCATTATTGACGAGGACGTCATCAGATATGAAAGAGTCAAGAAGAAAGGTTATGTGCGCTTAGTGACCAGTCATGGAATGCTAAACCTGGAGTTGTACTGCGATCTGGTGAGATGATATTTCATATAATGTTTAAACTGATATATTGTCTACCATGTCAGAGTATCTCAGATATCAAGAAAGCTCAAATATTTGTATGGAATTGTAATTAAGATGGGTTCACATACTGCAGAACTTAATACATGTAGCTTTGATTTTTGAAGTATTAGTAAAATGGTAGAGAATCCTTCATTACGCTGTACACTAAAATATCTGTACTGCAAGTATAAACTGCAAAATCAAAATAGTCTTGCTGTGAAATGTGCAAAGTATTCTGAAGTTTTAAATATATGTAGAATAATCCTCTTCTTTTACTATAGTATTGTGTGATATGTAGTGGATAGTGTGTTTCAGACAGACCTTCATAGCTCATTATGATGTATTGTCGGTATGTAAATTTAAGACACAAATGTTCATTGCTTTACAGGTCAAAAAGACATGTGAGAATTTCTTGAAGTTGGTTGCTAAAGGCTACTACAAGGGGACCATATTCCACCGGTCAATCAAAAACTTCATGGTGAGTCTTAAGAAAAATGCCTTTTGGGAACTAGATGCTTTGTAAGGCTGAACATAATAATAATAGGCAGTTCTTATATAGCGCATTTCAGAACCGACGGATCTCTCAATGCGCTTTCTGCATTATTACCCCTGGTCATTGTGCTCAGTAGTATCATTCCTTAATCCTTCTCAACTCCCTGGGGAGTATGCAGTCCCTTGCAGCTTATGCGCACAATGTACTTAACAAATAGAGATACATGTATTTTAATGTGTATTTTTACTTTTAAAATAGCTTGTTTATTATAGTTTGTTCATGTATAGTGTTGGTATGTTGATCGTCATTAACATTTTGTAAAGATGTAAGGGGTTGTGCATCTTTGGGGCTTTTGATTCATTGAAAAATCTTTTGGATGTTTTTATTTCAGATTCAGGGTGGTGATCCAACAGGGACTGGAACAGGTAAAATGTTAAGATTTTCATTTCAAAATGAGATAAAATATTCAAAATGTCATCACTTGGTAGTAAATGAATCATTTGTGTATGGATAAACTAGCCCGAATGTCTTTGGCTGCAATGCGTCCAATGCAATTACAATACGCCCAGAAGTCTGCCGCTATTTCTGAAACGGAAATGGAGAAACGATATTTCTGGAACTTGCAGAATGATCCTTTTGCCTCTTGGCCAGATGGATGAAGATGTAGGTACCCTAACTTTGGAAATCTCTGTCCTGGGTGAGAGGAAAATCTCGCTCAAAGTATGTAGCAAATTCGCTAAAAAAAGTCCGGCCGCTGGGGACGGTCTACCGCTCTGGCCGTTACACATAAGATGTGTGCAGCCAGAGGCACATAAGCAATTGGGACCGGGCAATTATTTTTCATGAAAATGTATTTTCCTTCATAACTCGGAATTTTACGACCGAGTGGTTCGGCGCATTGTGGCAAATATCACTTGCGATTTCAATTCCCGTACCAAGATCGTGTTCATGAACTTTGTACAAACAACCTCTTTCTTTCAGGTGGAGAATCGGCCTGGACGGAACCGTTTAAAGATGAATTCAAGACCAATCTTACCCACACAGGACGAGGTGTCTTAAGCATGGCTAACTCAGGGCCCGACACTAATAAGTCACAATTGTAAGTAAAAACAACTCATGACAAAAATAAGTAATTAAATCAGTCATTGGTTGATAAGGGTTCCTGTGGAAAGGTTAAAAGGGTATAGCAAAAAAAACAACAGTTTTGGCAGTTGCACAACACGTACAGTTATTGCACTGAATGGCCCCATCTGTGGCAGATATACAAAGAAGAAATTGCTAACAGCTAGATTCATTGGGTGCCATGGCCAAGCAGTTTAGGTCACTGACTCACAATACTCGGGTGAAAACTTGGGGTTGCGGGTTCGATACCAGGCTTAAGGAAGGCACTTAAACACTTGCTTCATCCTTCAGAAGGGCTGTAAAGCCGTTGGTCCAGTTTGTTGTGTAACGCACTTAAAAGATCCCAGAGCATTCTTTCGTGAAGAGTTAGGGGATTCCCCAGTGTCTCTGGCCGTCGACTGCCAATGACGCCACCCACCTATGTATCTCGATGTTTAGGTGGAAGTCACTTGTAAGCTTCATGCAATTCAGCCTACGGGCTGCAAATTGAAGGTCATTAAACCCATTAAATAATAAACAAATATTAATGACAATTTTGAATCACTGTACTTGATGTCTTTCTCTATCTTCAACACAGCTTCGTAACATACAGATCTTGCAAACATCTTGACAAAAAGCACACAATCTTTGGCAGGTGAGAACTACGTTTGTATATTTCATTATTGTGTTCTTCAGAAGTTGAGTTTATCAAAGTTACATTTTAAGCATTTTGATTGGTGCTCAACAAATGTTAAGCAGAGTACTACATGTGTGTGTGTTTTTGTAGGGGATGAGATTACTGTAACTTCATCTTCCACCACTATGTCCTAGGCTTGAACCCTGTCTTGGCCAGCATGGTTTTTTGGAGAAAGTGGCATTTGGGGGAAGTGGTCCAGGGCCAAGTGGTTTTAGGGCGAAGTGAATTTTCGTCTCATGAGATTAATTTTTATTTACTCATTTCTCAAAGACTGTAGCACTTCAGACAAAACTATTTCTACCATGTGTAAATCTGTGAACATTTCTGATTTTCGAGATACCAATTATGTGTTCTACCATTAACAGCGTTCGCCCTTAATTTTTTCCCAACTGGCCAACAGGGCCAGTTGTATTAAATCTTCACTGGCCCGTCGGCATTTCAAGTGGCCCGGTTTAATACCGTTAAAATTTCTGGTTGTTCTTTTTAAACACAGTCGACCATTAATGTTTGCAAAAACCACATTTAAGTGAATAAATTAGGAAAATTTGGTAGTCATAAGGTTCTCCCCATTAAAAGTTTGAAAATGTGTGGTACATTTTAGAGCTTTATGGTGAATTTTAGAGCTATTCTGGAGTCTTGAAAGGCTCTTTTGTTATAAATTCTCAAGGATGCATGTTTTTGTGCACATTAACCCCTTCGCGGGACAGGGAACTGCATTTGCAGTTCTAGGTGCGAGTGTACTCTTGTTATACAGAATTAGCCCATAGTACTACCTGGGCAGAGCTGGTCTTTTTCAACCCGTTGGCTTGGGGTCAAGTCAGTTTTTGGTTTTTGACATGTGACTTGACTCTGGAGAAAATGACTTGTGACTGAACTTGGGGAAATAAGATTGATTTACGACTTTAAAAAAAACTAGTCATCAAGTCTCCAGCCCCAGAGACATATGTATACTGCAAGTGCAGTCTCTCACTCCAGGGGAATAAATTTGAACCGGCGTGGGAGTCTGAAGAAAGATCCAAGTTATTTCATCACTCCTTTAAATTTAGTACTGTTTTATTTCAACTGGACAGCCGGACCATTTGGGAAGGCTTTACAGCTGGCCCGAGACCATTTCAACTGTCATTTGGCCAACGGACCAGTGCTAATTCGAACGCTGATTAAATATTTATCCGATATTGGGCTAGCTGTTGATTTTTTAATGAAATAAATATAATATTTCCAAAGAATCAATCATTGTTTAAGGTGGCGTGCATTGCTAATGATACTGATGATTTGTTAAAATTAATTACATAGTTAAAATAAAACATCCCTTTGTTTAGGTTGGTTGGCGGGCTGGATACTTTAGCCAACATGGAGAGAGTTGAAACAGACAAGAAAGACAGACCCAAGGAGACGATATCCATCGAAGATGCCGTCGTCTTTGTCAATCCATTTGATGATGTTGACGAGGAGGTATGTTAACAGTACCTTCATCAGTCTTAGCATATTGGATAAGAGTTATTCCATGCAATATCATTTCATTACCTTAACTCTTTCACTATGGCGCTGTAGTCTCATCGATTAGTTGTGTAATCGATTATGCAGTGTGATTGTTTTAATAAGGCCCGTACCATTTTTCTCTTATCCCGAGTTTGGTTGTTTCATTTCAATGGTGATTAGGCACCATACCAGATGTTGTGTACATGTATATAACAAACAAGTTTACAACAGATTTAGCCTGGAACTTTCAGAAACAAACCTTTCTTGAAATGTCTTGTCTTTTGTTTGTCAGCTTGCGAGTGAGAGGAGGAAAAAACAGGAAGAACTAGAATCCAAGAAAGATCCAACTCCCAAACATGTTGGTGTTTTACCAGGATCTGAAGAGAAACCAGCGACATACAGGAAAGGCGTCGGGAAATACATCCCTTCCACTGCAACGTCACCGACAGATGCTGCAAGGTAAAGGATTGCGTTAAAAAGTCTGCTGTGAACATTTCCTTGAATTTTAGGCTTTAGTTTTACTTTTCATTTAACTTTTCCAGCTTTCTTTAGATCTGGTGGTTGCTTTGTTTTACAGGGATGTTATTGTTCCAGTTTTTCCTGGAACTTTCTTTTGTCTCATTGGTTTGTGACCGGGAAAAACCGGAACAAATCACAATCCTAGTTTTAACATTACATATCCATGTGGATATTATCGAATCACCTAACTTATCTGCCTTCCCCCCCCCCCCCCTTACCCCTGACTTCCGCACCCTCCCCTGCCACTATGCCTCTTCCCACTGACTCTTTGCCCCCTTTGTACCCTCACCCCCCTGCCTTACCCCCACCTCTCTAACCCAACAGCCCCCTATCCCTTGGTTCGTTTGGTTCAAACAACTCACTAATTAATTCATACATTATTCATTTTGCTAATCCAGCTCTACCAAGCGACCATCTGAGACCCCGCCAGCATCATCCGATGTAACCTCAAAGAAGAAATCCAAACTGTCCACACAGCTCACTGATTTCAGCTCTTGGTAGAAATTAGACAATCTCGCCAAAATCTAATTAACACTCAAGGCCAAACAAAATGGTTCATCATGGTCTAGGTTAAAGAATCCAAACTGTCTACACAGCTCACTGATTTCAGCTTTTGGTCGTTCCACTTAGGCAAACGTTCGCCACTGGTTACAGCGGTTTTATTGACTCGTCTATGAAAAGCCGGGTACCTGTTGTTGGCGAACGTGGCAAATGTCTGCAATGTTCGTGTGTTTGGAACGCAACCCTGGTCATTATTTAAATGAAATAACAGGTTTGCGAGTTAGTAAACATTGTCAACTAACCACTGAGACCTGGGCTGCATTTCATTCACCAGTATTCCAACGTTCCCCACTTGTTACTGTGCTTTTCTGCACTCGTCTATGGAAAGCCGAGTACCTGTTCTTGGCGAACATTGCAAACATTTGCAATGTTTGTGCACAAAAGATTTTGGTATTTTTTCCAACGTTTCTCAAACTTTTGTAACCCATGATTGTATCTAGTTTGTTTTACATGTTGCCTGTTGTAAGCCATGAAAAAACTAAGACTGGAAACTGCAGCAATTTTCCACAATTACAGTTTGAAGTCTCATGTTTTATCTTTTCTTTTCTGCTGTGTTTTCCTTTAGTGGCCCGAACAGCGCCCTCTTTCAGTGAGTTTCTGTAAAGATATTTTCAAAGTTGAAAAATTCAACCTTTTATTCATGGGCTTAAAAATAAACAGTAGTATGGTCTTTCTGAACAAGTAATCCTTCATATGCAGCAAAAACATTATTTAGCATTTCAGGGGCCCTTTTAGGGAGAATTATCATACAGTGAAACCTGCTATTAATGCTACCTTGATAAAGAGGCCACATGCTTATAGTGGCCACCCGTCTTTGGTCCCAATTGTCATCTGTATAATGCTTAAGCAACCTCTATAAAGAGGTCACCTGTATATAGTGGCCAGTTCTTTGTGGTCCCGAGGGTGGCCACTATAGACAAGTTTCACTGTACCCAAAAAACAAAAGACATTGTTATGCCATTATGATAAGATGTGATTATGAATTTATTAAATTTGAGATTGTTTGGCTTTCCCATAAATTTTGGATTGTATCCCGTCATAGCATCTTTTATATGTGTAAATACGATGTGGTGTACCCAATGTCCATTTCACTGTGTTTTTGTAAATAAAATACATTTTTCAGAATAAATATGCATGTTTTCCATTGTTTTTCATTTTTCCATGGAGTGACATTTAAGGCGGATACACACTATCGCGGAAAAATCACACTTTAGCGCTGCGCTCACCGCATTGCATGAGCTCCCAATCGCCGATTATTCCAAAATAGAAAATATAACTTGGGCCTTCTCTGATACCTCATTGGCTGCGCGTTGTAAAGGTAAGCGCACCGCGGTCAAAGTTCAACAAATTTGAACTTTGACCCAGCTCAAAACGTTTTGCGCATCGCGATAGGCCGCGCACAAGCGGCAAACCAGTTTGTGTACAAACCAATGGAACAGTGTAATTTTTCCGCGATAGTGTGAATCCGCCTTTACTTTCCCCACGGTAGCACTCGACATTTGGTAAACAGAAATATGTCTGTGACGTTACTAGACTGGTTCTCGTCCACATATTCCACACAGGAGAATATCGCAATAAGCGAACCAATCTGTGACGTTACGTCATTCAACAAGTGAACGTTTTAGACACGCTTCATTCATTGGCTGCTAGTTTCGGTGACGTCATCTTATTGTTGCGTTGCGCGTTGCAAAACCACAGCAAAAAGTCAACACGACCTTTTCGTGCACGTGTTCATTTGATTTTGAATGTGAACGCCATTTGCAAAACCAGTTTTGGCGCCCTACCCCTTCCCTTTTTGCATTTGAGGTATCACAGTTTCCTCGGGGGCCTTGCTTACATCGAATAATGGAGGTCAAGTTTCGTCCGATGTGGCTACTTTTGATGATGGTGTGCTGTGTTAAAGATGTTCATCCGGCAACTTTATTCTTGCGCGTTCGTAATGCAAGACGTTTTTACCGGTAAGTCAAACGATTGTATAGTGAACGGTTTTGCTCAGAGAATCAGTACTCGGAATTTGACATACGCAGCTCCATAGCAAAGGCATGAAACTGCGTATTTCGTGGCACGAATTTGGCGCGCGCGCATTGCTGACGAGCCTCTGCCTTTAATCGTTACGAACATAGGTATAGTTTGGTCTTATCGTGGAGGAAGGAAAACAACTTCCTCCATGGTCTAATGCATTACACCACGCCAAATTTGCAATCATTCATGTGGAGGTTCTATATATGATTGTATAGGCTTATGAAGATGTGAATAAACAGGATTACAACGAAGAGCCGAAATGCGACGTGTTACCATGTCGGCTTATATGATGAAACATCAATTACAAAAGCACAACGAGACGGTTCAGTGATTATTTTTAGTAGTGCAGAGCTATGCGAAAGTTGTTGTATTCACTTCGATATCCCATATATAGCTAGCTGCGACCCTGAACTGTCCTACAAACCGTGTTTCAGGGTTATTCAGATTGGAATTCTAAAACAACACAGGGTGCATCTTGTTATTGTCTGTTAGGGGACACAAGCCTGAAGTTGTGAAGATGGGTCACAGAACAATACACAGGCTTTCTTGTACAGCAGGTGTTTTTGTTGTTATCTATTAGGCCTAGGGTGTCACTGTCATTGATTTGAAAGAGAATTTAAAGGCACAGGTCTTTCAGCAATGCGCGCGCGCTAAATTCGTGCCACGAAATACGCAGCTTGGTAGCAAAGGCACGAAGCTGCGTATATTTAGCGGCACAAATTTGGCGCGCGCGCATTGCTGACGAGCCCTCTGCTTCTGTATGCTTGCTTCTGTTACAAACGCCACTAAAAAAAGGGCAACCTCGTACAGAGCCTGTGCCTTTAACGAATTTAAATGGAGCCGATTGGTGGATTTAGCCTCAAAGGACGAAAAGTGCACGGTCCTGAATTTGAATTGTGTTCGGTGGAATTGTTATGGGTCATTACTTTCAATCATGTCCAACTCCAGATCAGGCGAAAGAGTCGATCTAGCTTCGGCAGCGCCGATAATTGGGGGTATTTTGCATCCGAAACACCGGGCTGATGACCGGAGTTTGGGCGGAAACTTTACCAAGTTTTCTATTGCCGATGGAGACGGTGAAGTCGACGGTCATTACCGGTACCCGTGGCTTTATGACAACGCGACCCGATACATGGAATGTCTTGGCGAGTTTCAGAAATTCTCAGACGAGTGGGAGGGGGTGGAGGGATGGATACGGGAGCATCTCGCTGGATTGGTGGAGCCACGCCCACAAGATTTGGATCGCAAGGAGGATTGGGCTCAACTGCCGCCATCAAATTTCGTCTACAATATGCTCGGAATTGGCAGTGGGTCTGGTAAGACACTTAAACATAATTCGTGTTATACATTAGGCCTAGCTAGCTAGGCCTACTTTTAGAACATGCTGATAATAGACCGTGTAAAGCGGGCCTCCCACTGTGCGATTTTGGCCACGAATTTCCTACGAATTGGTACGATTACCAGAGATTGTCTATAGACTCTATACACACAATCGTACCCAATCGTAGGAAATTCGTGGCAAAAATCGCACAGTGGGACCAGTCAGGGCATGGCAATGGGGACTTAACGTTGTGACGATCCTATATGAATTATCACTTTACCGTACCGCGTTTGTAAACGCCCTGACGCCAATAAATGGAAAAGGCACCTTGAAATCCATCGATTCCATAAATAAAATGAAGAAAATGTTCTCCAAGTTTTAAATAAATAAAAATGTTTGACCTTATGTTTCCGGTTTGCAAGTACCTTTACGAATGGCAGGCTCACTGGCTTAAAAATTGGCCCATCTCAGAAATATCAGCGTTGCTAAATCAAATATATCTGCATGGTCACGTCAACTTAAACGTGCACTTCTGTTGAGAGTAGGCCTAGATAAAACCACCAAAGATCCCAAACAAATAAAGTTGGTTATGCTGGCCGGGGCGCGGCAAGATGGGACACGCTAATATTTTGGGGCCAAAACTGTAAATTCGCAATAAACACACAGACAGTAGGCCTATAGGTTTAAATGAAAACATATCTCATTTGTTACCATTCTATGCCTTTTTGCATTTTAATGTATGTCCCATTTTACCCCGTCGATGTAGCCTTGTCCAAGGCCGTCTCCAGGTTTTTTTTCTGTACGAGAAAATATTGGGTCTAGCGCATGTATCGAAACGAGCAACTATTGAGCAATGAGAATATCAATATAGGCCTAATTATATATTCATTGCAACCAATCAGAAACCTTGATGGAGCCCATAGCATAGCAAATATAGGCCTGGGGGGAATATCGCGTTCCGCGCGCGTAACTTCTTTTTACACCACTCATGCGAGGGAAAAATTTGGGGTTTTGTACCTTTTTAGCGTCTTGAGAGGAGACTATATAATAGGTTAGGGGTTATAGGGTTGGTTATTTTTAAGGAATTTAGGATTTTGCAACCAGCTTCGTGGTCTGATTAGAAGAGAACTCGACTTGCAATCAAGGTCCCTGGTCCGAATCTTAGTGTTGTTTGGGAGATTTTCGAAATTTCTCAGTTTCTTCTTTTTCTCTAATATAGTGAGAGTAAGAGTTCTGGCTATTTCCACGATCGTGAATTGAAAAGTATCAGTCATTGGAAACTTAGTAGACTCTATTCGCCGGGTTTAAACATTGGGGTGTACTCCACGCTGCTGTTAAAAAATAAACTCGTCCTGCGCTCTTTTGATCGAGGTCAACTTACACGGTCTATAGAAGACGAATAGGGCACGCTGTTCGAAAGGTTGAGTTCAGAACCCACACACACATATACAAAAGAGATATTGATATGGTGCTGCCGCAAACCCATACAAATTGATTTCCACACAGCATGCATAGGCTTAAGCCTTACTTAAAAAAAAAAATAATAATAATAATAAATTAAAAAGTGCTTTTTTCTGAACAGTTGAATGATTTTTGCTTTTAGTGAAAGTTAAGGGAGCGTGACCAGATTTTTTTGAGAATTTTTCTCTAATCCAACCTTCAAAATACCTCCCCAAAATACTATCAATGGGGGGGGGGGGGGGGGGGGGGGGGGGTGGGGGAAGGGAATTTGCCCGGGGCCCGGGGTGCGTAATTTTTTTTTACACCACTGCGAGGGGAGAACAATGGGGTTTGTACCTTTTTAGCGTCTTGAGAGGAGACTATATAATAGGTTAGGGTTCAGGGTTAGGGTTTAGGGTTGGTTATTTTAAAGGAATTTAGGGTTTTGAATGCGGTCGGTTTGCAACCAGCTTCGTGGTCTGGTTAGAAGAGAGCTCGACTTGTAATCATAAGGTCCCTGGTTCGAATCTATGCATGTTTGGGATTTTCCGAAATTTCTCGGTTTCTTCTTTTTCTCTAATAGTGAGAGTAAGAGTTGTCACTATTTCCAAGATTGTCACTCGAGAAACGTCAGTCATTGGAAACTTAGACTCTATTCGGGTTGACAAATTGGGGTGTACCCCTCGCTGCGGTGTAAATAAAAAACACGCGCCCGGGGTGTGGGATCACTAGCCATTGACAAGTGGATGCCCAGTGCGTGACCATATAATTTCAAAAAGACCCCTAAACAAGTACAGCAAACCTTAACAAGAATCGACGTTATTTACATGTATTACCCTATGGTGCCCTCACACCATAGCAATCACCAGTTGCGTAGGCCTATATGGTTGCGAATAAAATAGTGGTCATTAGTTCCGAACGCAACTCACACGCAACTATAATAGGTTTTATATGTATATAGGTTTAAAGTACGCAACAACCACGCAGGTGTCTGCGACACACGCAGAGTAAAGCGGGCCTCCCACTGTGCGATTTTGGCCACGAATTAGGTACGATTAGCTACGATTTGGTATACGATAACCAGATACTGTCCATTGACTCTACACACAATCGTAACAAATCGTACCAATTCGTAGGAATTTCGTAGCAAAAATCGGACAGTGGGAGGCCCGCTTCAGTTGTTTCAAAGAAGTGGGTTGACTGCGAAGATTCCCAATGACTGGCAGACCGTATCAAATAGCTGCTATCTTGTGGGGCACCTTTTGTTACTTAAAATTGTTCAAAATGTGCAACCATGCATGTCCTCAAGGTACAAAGAAACTGCCCCACAAGATGGCGGCTATTCGATACGGTCTATTGAGGTCTTAAGACATGTTCCCCAAAAGCCTTTTTTCACCCATGTTCTCCATTATAGGTGAAGTAGACGCGGCCATACTCAGTGTGATGCTGCCCTTCTACCCACACGTATCAGCCACCGTAGTCGAGCCGGACGGTTCTCAGATTGATCTGTACCGTCAACTCACGGCTAGTCACACCGAGTTCTCTGGAGTCGATTTTAACTTCCATCAACAAACATCGGACGAGTTTATAGTGAGTTGGAAGATTAAATGTTGTCGTCTGTCAGCCGGCCAGAGAGCGAGAATTAAGCCTGGTTTATACCTCAAGCAAGCGAAAGAGAAAGCGAACGCGAATTTGACCTCAGTGCGAAGTTTTCGTGCAACGAATTCGCAGAAAGTTGAAAAAAATTGAAACTTTCAACTTGCGTAAATGTTTGCGTTCACAAGGAGAGTTGAAGTCCCGTTAAAGTTGTTCGTGTTCTGGATTCTGATAAAACCAAGTTCTCGTTATAACACAGGAATTTCTGAAGTCCCCAGTGTTCTACTGAATATATAGTTCAGTTTAAAATGTTGTTGTATATTTTATGGCATCTTCGGCAACTAAGGCCCTTTATGCCATCAACTATACGGTTTTAGTTTTAACTATATACTATATTATCAACTTGAGATGACGAAGAAGGAGTTGCAGTTTTAGAAGTGGGAGGAAAACCCCCAGAGAAATGCCCCAGGGGAAAACCCACGCGGTCAAGTAGGGACTGCAAACCCAATTCACATACACGCCCCGGATTCGAACCCGGGACCCCAGAGGTGAAAGGCGAGGAAAGAACCCGTACGCCAACCCGACCGCCCCCAGTTTAAAATATTTTTGTTTTATCCTTTTATACGGTACAAAATTGGTTTGAGATTTTTAACCCAAACGGCTCCATCTTATTTTCTAGATGGAGAACCAGAATAAGAAGCAAGCATTTGACTTGATCCACATGGTCCACGTGTTGTACCACATCAAGCATGATGAATTGAAAGAGACGTTCTCCCATTACTGCAAGATGCTTAACCCTGGAGGACTCATGTTTATCACCTACGAATCAGGCGAGTAAACTTTCTTTTTACCGCTCTTCAAGAGGTCGAACTAAGAAGCGCAATAAGGCCAAAAAAAAAAATAGTTCTGCTTCCGATTACATGGCATTTCAAAATAGGGTAGGTAGGTAGGGAATTTTTTTTTTTTTGCCAATTTACTACAATGGAATGCGTACGCTGTCTCTTTTGCTTCTTGTTTACTTGGCTGCAAAAACTACCAATAAAAACGCAAAACAGTTGCAGTAAGGTTATAGCAGCTAAACCTTCTTTTTTAAAGAAATTGAATAAATGTGGAATACTTTTCAACCTTTTTTTCCAGACAAGAGCACCATTGCAATGATTCGTAGTGAGCTTCAGCCGTTCAAGCCCGGCATGCCCTCCTACGTGTCCATTTTGGACATCGAGAAAACCCTCTCCCAGGTCGTTCCCTCCTACCGGCGCCATAACATTAAAGGCACCCTAGACGTCACAGCATGCTTCCTGGAAGATCCCTCCGCCAGTGGTGAATGCCTCTGGGACTTCATCACTCGTGTTGTAGGGTTCCGCACCACGGTGCCTAAGGAAGTAGTACAGTGGGCTGCGGAGATGCTGCGACAAATGTCCTGGGTGGATGGCAGGGGACGAATTCTTACTAACATAGATACTGCTGTTTTGATCGTTCAAAATAAAAAAGTACAGACCTACTCTCCTTAGGGAAGATTTTGTCATCCTGTGTGCCCTACCATGGAGACAGAATGATTCTGTCCCTACGGGATTTCACGTAGGGACAGAAGGAACCCCTTTCATATAGTGGATTGTTGTCATTTTGCCTCGAAATTAGAATCACACCCAAAAATGTCCTCCTAGTTGTGTCCTGCAGTGGTTTGAGATGTCCATGATAATGTAAGTATTTCTTTCCAATCATTTTCCAGTCATGGACATCTCAAACCACTGCAGGACACAACTAGGAGGACATTTTTGGGTGTGATTCTAATTTCGAGGCAAAATGACAACAATCCACTTTATGAAAGGAAAGCTCACTGAGGAGGTAGGGTCCCGTGTAATAGATGCGCTGGGTTACAAAGTCCCCACCTTAGGCCCAAATGCTTGTATATAACAAAAACACATAAATCCCCACCCTTGGGTGTGGCAAATTCAGAACAAAACCATAGGTTAGGAAGTATTGGGGAGAAAAATTGACAGCTGTACAACTATACTACTCAAAAATTGATAAGGATCACCTTCTAAATTACTAATTTTATTTAGTTTTTTTCTGAAATTTTGCTTTTTATTTGCTGGAAAATATGTAAGATACTAATCCGTTTTCTTACATAATCAACAAAATTAATTGCAGTAGTAGTGTGCATAATTATTAATGTGTAAAACCCCATAATCTTTCTGTATAGTTGTGAGATTGTTCATTTACACAGAAGTAATGTATTAAAGGCAGAGGCTCGTCAGTAATGCGCGCACGCCAAATTTGTGCCACAAAATGGAGCTGCGTATTTTGTGGCACGAGTTTGATGCGTGCGCATTGCTGACGAGCCTGTGCCTTTAACTTCAAATCCCCTGTAACCATAATGACACACGTGTTTCTTTTTACATCACATGATTTTTATTACATGATTCACACAAAAAAATAATGTTAAAAAGTACACATTTCGTCAGCTCACACAATTGGCAAACAATTACAACTTATCGTCCTTATATCCTAATAATGAGCATTTATTTTGGTTACTTTGATCGCAGCATATACTACCATTGAAATACCACTGTAACAATACTGCCTGAGACAAACTTTCAAAATGTTCCATCACACTTTGTGCGTGTGTTTCTCAATGGCTATTTCAGGCAATGTGCTATCCAAAATGTCTTACAGAAATTAGTTTAACTAGTGTTTAAGCCAAAGTTACCACAGAGTCTGAAATATGCCTCCGAGTGCCTCAGGAAACCAGATGATTTCTATCTACCTCCATAGGAAAGTGCCACGTGTAACACACGGTGGTACTTGAAATTACTGCATGTTAAGCTTATTTTTTCTGTTTAGCGAATGTTAGATTTTAGCTCAAGAAAAATGTTATTGAATAGGCCTACCTCATTTATTCAAATATAGACCGTATCGAATAGCCGCCATCTTGTGGGGCAGTTTCTTTGTACCTTGAGGACATGGATGGTTGCACGTATTGTACCTACATTTTTTTAACAGTATAAGTAACAAAAGTTGCCCCACAAGATGGCAGCTATCTGATACGGTCTATAGCCATACTAGCTTATTACCTTGACTTTCAGAAATAGACTGAAAACTGTTTTTTTTTTTATGTATATTGTTCACAATAATGTTATGTGATACAATGAATTACAATGTAAAATAGGCAAAATATGAATCACAATTGTGTAAAAAAAAAAGCTGTTTTACCCCCAGAGATTTTTTCTCTGTTTTACTGTTTTACTGCTAGAAAGGCGGACATTTTTGTACAGATCTACAACTGTACTACATGTACATGTACCTTGATGTCCAATAGTGCCTGGCACACGTACAATAAATCTTTAATACTTTAAAAACCACAATGAACCTGTTTAGCGTTTTGTTTCAAAAACCTACAAGAATCAGCACAGCAGCCCAAAATAAAAACAGACATCGGAATTTATAGTCCTACTAAAGATGACAAAAGATGTGAAAGGCCAGTTCAGTCACACACTTAAAGGCCCTATAGGTGATCTGTTTTTCTGGGAATAAAACCATTATAAATCAAAGGAAAGACATCAACAAGCTCATCCGAAGACATTTCAGCTCCATCAAATGTACCACGTTTTCAAAAAACATGAACATTCATATATATGCGTTTTAGAACAACTTATTCTCAATTCATCTCTTCGTTCTCAGTCGGTCGCGTACTCAGTGGCCCGCGTGTGCTCGCAACCCATAGTAACCCATAGTAAATCGTTTGCAAACGATCTAAATAATTTCATCTTCATGGATTATTTTCTGGTAAAATTATATCATTTTGGCCGGAAACATTTCATTGGATAGTTGCTACCAATTCAATCTTTACTTTGAGGAAGGTTTCCCTGTCAACTCGTTGATTAACTTTTGGGGTCATTGCAAATTCAACTTAGAAGTCGATAGTTATTGGAATATCTATGTTAATTAATCCCATTGCTGTAATTGGCGGTCCTTCCGCTGTTGGATATGGTGAATAAATAAAATAAAAATGATACAGTGGGCGCTTTTAAGACTGTGAATGAACTGACCTCTATTACAATAATTTACTTATAAACTGCACATGATTTATTAACCACTAGAGGGCAATAGAGCTAATGCATAATTCATGAGGTCATAGGATGACCTCCTTACGTTGTTGACGAGCTTTCTTGACTGCTTCAACCCTCTTCTGTCTCTCGGCAACCTTGTTTCCCATGGTCTGGGTTAGGGGTGGGAGGGAGAAACTTGTTTGACTGAATGCTGACTCGGGTCTGGAAGAAAAAAAAAACAGGACAAAAGATTAAGAAAAATCAGCCGAGTTTATTCTATTGGAGTAAATTATGCAGATCGGTAAGATGTTTAACACCCGTTTCGTACAGGTGCTCCTGAGTCGCGCCGAACTAAATTGTATTTTTTGGTCGACCCAAATAAAATTTGGTTTCATACAGGCGGACTTCCAGGCAAACTTTCGCTGCGCATCACAGCACGCCACGCTCTTCAGTCATTCTGACCGACTTCAGTCGTTCTGACAGACAGTCGATTTTTCGACTTCTGGTGAACCAAGTCGCTCCCAATTGTTTCATACGTCGATCTTTTGGCGAACTTAATTCAAATTCTGGCAATAATTTAGTTTGGCGCGACTCTGGAGCGCCTGTATGAAACGGGTGTAATTTTACTCATAAAAACACCTAGATAGTTAAGAACAACAAGCTACTCGATTTCAATGTGGTCAAACATACTACTAATCCTAAATGGTGTCGCTCCGCACATATGCAGTACGACATGTGACATTATTATATAAAATGAAGCTTTTGCGGATACTGTGCAGCACAGAGCCGATACGCATGCAGGCTGGGCGTGCAGGCTGGGCGTACGCGCACGTCGTGCATCGAGTGAATGGATTGAAAATACCAAACTCACCTTCGGCTCAGTCAGTATTTTTATGACTCGTGCGTTATATTCTCATATCACCCTCAGAGCCATCCAATATTATTTGCTATAAATTATATAAAGCATTTCTAAGGTAGACTGGGTTTGACTCAAACACTTGATACACATGCAATGAACGGCACATATTGTTACAGAAACAGCATTCAAACTTACAGTTTCTTGCCTTGATTTGTCAGGGATATTCTTGGCAGTTTGCCATCACTGAAAGAAAACAAAAAGCCAGAAATCAGACTAAATCTGGAAAGTAAAAAATCACTGTCAGAAAGCACTAACAATTTCTTCAGCTACAACTTATACATACATATAGCCAAGTTATCAATTGGACAGTTTGATTCAGTGTGAGTCATAGAACTCTACTGAAAGCTAGAACTGTTTGAATATTGTTTGAATTTATCAATTCTGTTCAAGCGGAAACATTTAGTAATAATTATAATAATAGTCAATTCTTATATAGCGCACATGTCTACGCTAGGCGTACTCCTGGCGCTGTTGCCATTATTACCGCTACTGTCAGGAAATCACCAGAATCATTTCGCCTCAACTAGGTGCATGCTGCTGGCCAGGCGCACAACCCTATCAGCAGTTAGATTGTGGCATTCCCCATAACAGCTTCCCATATATCGCTTGGGTTGACGAGGCAACTGGGACTAAGTGCCTTGCCCAGGGACACAGACACATTGGTCGAAGTGGGGCTTGAACCCCCAACCTCTGATTGGGAGTCCCGCGTCATACCCACTAGACCACACGTGCTCACATTTGGTAAACAAAAGTAATGATTTACCCTGCACAGGGATCCTCCTCTGCTACATAGGCCTTGGCCAGGAGATAAGCATCGGGTGTCCATTTGTGGGAATATAAGACATCCTTCAGATCTGATTTGAGTTGAAATAGCTGGTAGGGATTTATACAACAGAATGCATTTAATACAAGCTCTCAAAATCTTTACAATTTACATCAAAATTGTCCACCTAATCTAAAGGCCCATCTACACAAGTCAACATTTGTTGGCCAACAAGGTCCAACATGAAGTCGGAACTTGTTGGGCATTGTTGGCTGCCTTCACGTGACAGAAGTTCTAATCTGCTATTGGCCCGTTTCTCCAACAAGCTCTAACAAAGTCGGACTACATGTTCCAACATGGACCAACTTGTTGGATGATGTTGGCCGTTTGTCTGGAGCTGAGTGGCGTCCACACCATCCAACTTTCGATCCACCGACATCGTCAGACAAATGTTGGACCTTGTTGGCTGGACAATGTTGGCCTTTTAAGCTGTGCCGTGAATTCTGCCCTAGATGTTAACAGTATTAAGACATATAACAAAGTTCTGCCATCTTACCTCTAGGGACTGCCGATCACTGTGTTCCTGTAGATGCCTAATAATGACTGTACACTCCTCCAGTGTAGGGGCCCGTGGGTGGGGGTCGTCGGCCCCCTGGACTTGTAGGGGATTAGTGCTGACGGTGACTGGTAGATTGGGACCCTGTTGTTCCAATGTACTCGTCTGTTGGCCGGTTTCCTGGCTCGGTGGTCTGTGGAGGTACACAGGAAATATATGTCATGATTAGTATAAAGGTAGTCTACTTGTTTGGTAATTACCCTCCAAAACAATTTCTGAATTATTATCTTTAAGCTTACTTGTTATCAAGATGGTAACGATAGTAATCATCCTGTGAAATTATTTCGTCTGAATTGTCTCCATTCATGAGAAAAATGACAAAACTATTCCTGTAGGCGATCTTTGGAGCCATTCATTCATGCACAAAAAACGTATCTGGATTTTTCTATGTGGCTGTGGCTTTTCTATCTGGATCTATGTGGCTGAAATTTCTACCAGGTAGTTTTCTCGACCTATGCTTTCAATTACCAGTGGAAATCATGCCGTTTTTAACAGTTTACCAAACAAGTATACTACCTTTAAAGACTGGTTCATGCTTCACATAAAAGCAAACGGAAATCTGACATTAAAACATTTTGCAGCAAACATGCTAACTTAAACTTTGCTGCGACATAAAATTGCTAAGCCCTACCTCTTCTCGAGTGCATCTTTAAGAAGCCTCTGCAGATAAGCATTCCTGTTTCTAGCTTCTTGAACTGCTCCAGTCAATTCCTTCACTTTGTCATCCATGTACAGCATCTTCAACTGGTCAACTTTTTGTGCTGCATGCAAAAAACAAAGACAAATTTAAACAAGTTCAAATTATACTTTATTGCATTTTGTTGTTGTGTAGTTTAGTGAGAATAAAGAGAAAATGTAACGATTCAGTTCAATTATTTTGTAAAGTAAAAAAATTGTAGCATAGATTGATGAAGGCATGGAAGTCCTCAGCTTTATTTCAGCAGCATTATTTCAGGCAAATAAATATACGGTAAAATTGATGACGGTTAACAATTGAGATAAATTGTCAAGGACACTGATTTTTAAAATGAGTATGGAATTATGTGCATTTTTAAGCCAGCCGGCAAGACTTAATGAGAATGAACCAGGTTTTAGTATCCCTAAAGTAAGGTTCATCTGTGAAAATTTTTTAAAGAAGCTGATTTCAACTGATTTTGGTAGGTGTGGGTGTCAACATTTACCAAAAAAAAGTGAGCTGGGATAGGAGGTGGGGAAATTGCATTTTCGGGGGTCAAAGGTCATTGACCCCAAATTTTGCTCAAAGTATATCGTGTTTGGTCTCAAATGAAAGGAAATTTAATTTTTAACTCTGAAAGTTAATACGTCTGTAAAAAGTTAAGCGTGATTGAAGATGTGGCGCTGGTTAACAGGGTATTTCCCGCTATTCACAATTTAGGAAACCTTTGAACTCTATCATGACACATGAATATGTATCTTTGAAGATATACCACATTATTCTGAGGCTGCTGTCGAACAGTTCAGTGCACGTAAAGTACAAATATGCACTAAGAAATACAAATTACAGCTCAAAACTTACAGTAATGCACCTATCAATTGTTTCCCCCACCCCCCCCCCCCCCCCCCCCACCCGCGCTACCCCACCCCATAAGTGGGGGTTTATGGGGTGGGGGTTTGGTCACATTTTTCATGGGGCATTTGGCCCATTATCTGTGCATTTTTGCGCATGTTTTGCACCCGAGGGTGGGAATTTTTTTCACCTAAATCCCGGCCCAACCTGAAGCCATCCTGGCCCAGCACGAAGACATCTCAGCCAAGCCCAATGCCCTCCCAGCTTAGCTCAAGCACCCAAACCCCAGCTCTAAGCCATCCCAGCCCAGCTCTAAGCCATCCCTGTCTAGCCCGAAACCATGCCAGCCCAGCCCGAAGCCATCCTGGGCCAGTCTGAAGCCATCCCGGCCCAGTCTGAATAAGCCATCCCGGCCCAACCTGAAGCCATCTTAGCCAAGCCCAATGCCCTCCCAGCTCAGCCAAAAACCACAAAACCCCAGCCCGAAGCCATCCCAGCCCAGTCTAAAGCCATCCCGGCCCAACCTGAAGCCATTCCAGCCAAGCCCGCAAAGCCATCTCAGCCAAGCATAATGCCTTCCCAGCTAAGCCCAAACCCCAAAACCCCAGCCCGAAGCCATCCCGGCCCAGTCTGAAGCCATCTCGACCCAGTCTGAAGCCATTCCAGCCAAGCCCGAAGCCATCTCGGCCAAGTCTAATGCCCTCCCAGCTCAGCCCAAACCCCAAAACCCCAGCCATATGCCATCCCAGCCCAGCCCGAAGCCATCCCGGCCCAGCCCAAATCAATCCCAGCCCAAACCGAAGATACCCCAAGCCCAGCCCGAAGCCACCCCGAGCCCAGCCCGAAGCCACCCCAGGCCCAGCCCGAAGCCACTGCACCCTGACCCAACGTAAAGACTTCCCAGTGCAGCCCGGAACCCTCCCAACGCCTTAATTCTCAGCTCTGCCCGAAGCCATCCCAGTTAAGTTCAGCCCAAAGCCATCCTGGCCCAGCCCGAAGTCATCCCACAGCTTCAGACTTGGCCTGCAGGGATGTGATTGGATGTTTGGAAAAAAAACCTGAAATTGCGAGCGCGCAGCGCGAAGTCATTACGGCGTACATTACTGTACATGCTCTGTGGTGCATTTTAGAGCCTCCTTAGGCAACTATTGGGCGATTTTCTTTTGAGGGCTTTGGGCTGAGCCGGGGTAGCTTTGGGCTGGGCCTGGGTTGCTTCGTGCTGGGCTGGGGTGGCTTCAGGCTGGGCTTTGGGGCTTTAGGCTGGGCTTTTGGACTTCAGGTTTTTGCTGGGAGGGCATTGGGCTGGGGCTGGATGACTTCGGGGTGGGCCGGGATGGCTTCGGGCTGGGGTTTTGGGGTTTGGGCATAACTGGGAGGGCATTGAGCTTGGCTTAGATGGCTTCGGGCTGAACCGGGATGGCTTCGGGCTGAACCGAGATGGCCAAGTTTGTTTTGAACCCTATGTCTCAAAAACAGCCCTAGAAGTGCAGGTTGTCGGGAGGCAATTCTGGCAGAGTGGCCCACCCTGCCTTATAGCGGCTCATATGGTGACTGGTGCAGCCAGTCTTGCCACAGTTATACACATTAATGAATAATAAAATTAGCTATATCTGACATCAGCAGTTATATTAGAGAAGTCATTCCCTTCCATGCCTGTAAGGGTTTTTTTTATGTTGGAGTATTTTGGTGCTATATTGACCCACATATTTCCCACGTTGTGGCAGAAAGCCTTTCTACCAATATAATCAAATTAACCTGTATTTATATGGCGTAGAAAATACGTTGAGACAGAATAATATCATGTTATAGTAAAACTTTATTAATTTAAACGTACAGTTTTGTTTGATGGCGAGGATTATCGAATTTAGCGAAACTCCATTTAAAATTGACCTTTTGACATCTGTTGACCTACTTACTAAATTAAAAGACATAACTCATGTACCACTATGTAAATCTCATTGGTACAGTACAACAATTTGGTGAAGAAATAATTTGGTAAGGATTTAGTTCCCAGATTTCGGCAATATTTCCTGACTACCAGTGCTTCTCAAATAGAGCCGAAGTCGCTTTTTTTAATGGTGCCATACGAGAATTGATCACCAACACTAGGCCCACATTTTCAATCACGCTTAACATTTTACAGAAGTATTAAATGGTAAAATTAATATCACCTCCAGCGTTTGAAATTAAATTTCCTTTAATTTGAGACCAAACACGATATACTTTGAGCAAAATTTGGGGTCAATGACCTTTGACCTCCGAAAACGCAATTTCCCCACCCCCAATCCCAGCTCACTTTTTTTTGGTAAATGTTCACACCCACACCTACCAAAATCAGTTGAAATCAGCTTCTTTAAAAATTTTTCACAGATTAGCTAAAAATATGTTTAATTTGGGGTTACTATTTGTATAGATCTTTAAATTATGGAGTATGACACTTTCAAATCATGTTGCTCACAATATCTGCTTTTTACCTTGCAACTGGCTGCTTCCTACAATAATATCTCCTTCCGATTGAATGGATGAACTGGATGATTCTGACAAACCAAAACAAAAACAGGAAAATAAGCATAATTAAGTAATAAAAACAACAAAAACTAATTTATTTTAAAAGTAATTTATATTAACTAAACTTGACCTGCTCTAACCTTTTTCAAGATAAATTCTGCCAATTTAATTTAAAGCATTTTACAATAAAGCTGGAAAAGGCAAAATTTCTATATTTTTAATAAAAACAAAACATTCACCACCTCCAATTTCCAACTGAGATGAAATTACAGTAAATCTATACTGACCTTTTATAGGACTTGACCCTCTGGCCATGATGACTTTAAAATGTAATTCTAGACGAGAGAATAGGAAAAAAGGGCAAATACACTTTGTTACAGACTTACTAATAAGTAATCTGAGAGATTTTATGCACAGAAATACTTGACTGATTTTTGCTCGTGTAGCAAGATACATGGTGAAACTTAAAGGCAGAGGCTCGTCAGCAATGCGCGCGCACCAAATTCGTGCCACGAAATACGCAGCTCAATGACTTTGCTATGGAGCTGCGTACTTCGTTGCACGAATTTGGCGCGCGCGCATTGCTGACGAGCCTGTGCCTTTAATACCTTCCTGAATATGAATTAAATTCATTGCATACATTAGTAACTGTATTATATTGTAATACATTGTATTCACCATTGTATTGAATTTTATAAAAATAAAAAAAAAGGTTTTGAAAAAGCTTCTGACAAGTTGATGAGATTTTTTAATTTGGTATCTATAATTTTTTTCAATGAAACCCTTTTCTTAACCTACATGTACAACAGAAGTAAAGCCCACTTAAAATGCAAATTGAGCTTTAAATATTGGAAGAACATTCATTAAAGGCACAGGCTCGTCATTGCGCGCATGAAGCCAAATTCGTGCCACGAATTACGCAGCTCCATGCCTTTGCTATGGAGCCTCTGCCTTTAATGTTGTTTGACAAATGTCTGAGGCACCACATAATGCATAATGTATTATTGATACAAATCTAATAATTAACCATGATATCAACTGATATAAAAGGACGTGGATCATTTACGGGCGTGGGACTGGGGTCTGCTAGTGAGAAAACTATACAGAGCAAAGGTCAAGTGTGATAACGGGGATAGCAAGTGGGATAAATTTATTTTTGATCACCATTAATGCCAAACTAAATGTGCTGCAAAATATTGTGTACACCACCTACATGTACTTCACAGTCATCTATGCATCTTAATCAACGATGTGTAAATTATGCCAGTGGTAACATCATTTAGTCGCCCTGTGAATGAATACATGTGCCTGGATGACCTAATTTGATAGCTCAATTAAAATAATTGTTAATTCACTATTAAATTATTGACTACATGCTAAAGAGCAATTTTTTTCAAGGAAACACCTAAAACAGATGTTTGGGAATATCGCCATTACATTCATGGTTGACATTGATCAAAAGCATAATTATTATTACGCCCCCAACTAGTACGCCAACGGCCCCAACGTATTGTTAAGGCTTTCCCAACAATAACTTCTGACTGTCCCAACAACAGTTGGGCCAGCCCTCTCTCATCCACTGCAGGATTCAAGAACGTGGTATGGTTTTGGCCCTCTCTCTGAAACCTGAACATAGTCAATGTGACAATCTAAAAGTCCCTAATCCCCATCAGCACCTCTTACTTAGTCTTATGGTTTGGAAAGCGTCAACAATACGTTGCGACTGTTGGTACAGACGAATCCGGTAGCTAAGGACTCCTTCCCTGTACGTCTGCCATAACGCGGGTTCTGTGTTGTTGTTAAATCGAGCAGTGCGCATCCATGAAGCGCGCAAGCGCCCCTTTTGCATACACATGCTTTAAAAGCGCAAGCTTACAATAACTGCGCAAATTATTCGAAGTGACAACATAAAGTAACAGCTTATCATCAACACAGAACGCAGTTCATGGCACTGGATGGCCCCTAGCTACAATGTATGGCCCTCAGCTACCGGATTCGTCTATAGTTGGAAATAACTTCATTGTCATCATCTTCACCTTTGTTTTCCCTCTTCAACTCATCAATCTCCTGATGCAGACTAAACAGCACCTCATGATGTTGTCTCTTAAGGAACTCCATACTACGCTCCATGTGATGCAACCGCTGCACAGGATCCATAACGTCCGAACCACTGGCAATGTCCAACATCTCATTATCCCCAGCATGGAGGACAAACGAAGACGTCCCGTTTGGGTTTGTTGGGGGAAGGACGGGAATCTGATCCTTGAGGAATGGGCGTGGGTACCGCGCCTTGTCTAGTGTCTGGACTCGTTGCCATTGGGGCAGATTGGCAAGGGGTGGGAGGGTCATAGACATGATGGGTGGTGTTGGGAGTGAATTCTCTGTGGTTGTAAAACGTGACGTCTCTCCCAATATGCTGGATCCAACAATCAAGTGAGATGATAGTTGAATCTCTTGTTAAAATGAATTCTTCTATTCTTGATGTTCTCCATGATCATGAGTAGATGTTGCAGTTTGGCTTGAAATGGTTTTGTCCAGCAATGACAGAGATAATCTATATCTATCTATCCATGATCACAGCTGAGCGGCTTATCCTTCATTCATGTCTTAAGAAAAAAAGTAGAGAAAGACATAATTATAATTATTAAACCTGTCGAAGTTCACACACTTATGACTTGACAACCACCAAAATGTGTCAATCTGCAAAAGAAAAATGTATACAAGCCGAGGCCTAAAAAATAAACACTCATTCGCTATACTGGCTATGTTGCTTTAATATAAAAATTAAAAATATTATTAGTTAGGCCTAAGCCTGGGTAGTTATCAAAATTTAATAATCGATTTATTTGGGAGCAAAATATTCGCGATTAATCGTGATTATTAGGTTGAAAATTTGTCTACATCATTTTGAACCTTCAAGTTCAACTGCTGGCAAACATCACCACTCGCCAGATAATATGTCTACTTTTAATTTTTAAGGCTTCCTCCTGCGATTTTTCCTGTCAGTGTTAGCAAGTTTTTGTGCACGCACTGCCACGCAGCTGACATTTTTTAAAAGCTCTGTTCCATCTATACTATGCACAAGGCATATAAAGTCGTGTCCCCCCTCCCCCTCTCAGCCTCTCTTTCCCCTTCCCCCTCTCTCGCACCCCCAGTGCCCCGCCCCCCATTTTTGCACTGCACATGCTATGCACACGATCATGCTGATTGCTGTGGCAAAGTCTGTCAAATCATGAAATGAACTCCCAAAAAACGGGCGTACCATTGGATATAACGCGACACCGTATGTGTACCAAAACGACCTGAATAAAAAGAGAAACATAGTCTTCACCATAACTCTGTCAAGCAGTACAATCGGCACCATCGATCATAAAGAAAACCAGGAAAATCTGATATTAAAAACGAGAATGACGATCTGAGCCCCAATTTTGCCTCGGTATGCATTATGCAAATTTTATGTTGCCAGGTGACGTTTGACCCAAATAATCCTTGCTCATTATTATCCTGTTCATTGTTATAATATTATATAGAAAGAAAAGAAATATAATGATATTTTACATTCATTAGTCAATTAGTAATTATGTATATTATAAAATATATAATTTATTGGTAATTCTTTGTTAAATTTGAAATGTAATCCCATATTTCACAAAGTATTTTTTTCAATATTTGAACGAGGTCATAAAACATCGCCAAGTTTTGCAAGAGGGCGCTATACATTTAGACTAGACCACAAAATGGCGGCGATTTTGAAGTTGGGCCTGCAACAGGCATGCTAAATCATTATATTTCTGATCAACGTCTTAAATCTTACCAAATAGGGACGACGTTCGTTACACCATCCTGGAAAGAATTGAGTAGTTCACGGAAAGAATGGTATTTTTTTCGTATACCTTGAACAAATATTTGAATGAAATTACCTCCCGTCCCGGCTCCTGAATCTGAGACTAGCAGTAGCATGAGTGAGTGACCATGCTGACCCGGATGGAATCAACTTCTGTCGGAAATGGTGCATTTCCGAGATGAATAAATGATAAAATTACTAAATGCACAAAATTACGGCACGAGCGGTCCGTGCATAAGTGCAACAACAGAGGGCGCTGCGCGCGCATTAATGGTTATCTTGTGCCATGTGTGTACCCTTAGAACTATGGGGGATACTTATCCCCCATAGGTCATGTGGTTTTTTTCCAATATGGCAGCGCCTGAAGTTTAAGATCGGACAGAAACTTTTCTTGCTAGCGCAATAATCCGCTGCCCAATCGCCACCAAACTCCGTCTGATAGTTCTTGAGACACTCACCTTGCGTGTGTCTACGGAATTTCAGTACTATTTGTCCATTAAATTGTCCAGAAATTATGTTTCAAAATCAACGGGTACATGTGCGATCCATCCACATGTGCGTGTTTCAGGCGCCTGAACCACGCATGTGGATGATCTGCACATGTACCCGTTGATTTTGAAACATAATTTTTGGACAATTTAATGGACAAATAGTACTGAAATTCCGTAGATACACGCAAGGTGAGTGTCTCAAGAACTATCAGACGGAGTTTGGTGGCGATTGGGCAGCGGATTATTGCGCTAGCAAGAAAAGTTTCTGTCCGATCTTAAACTTCAGGCGCCGCCATATTGGAAAAAAAACACATGACCTATGGGGGATAAGTATCCCCCATAGTTCTAGGGGTACCATGTGTGCACACTGAATGCAATTTTTTCCCCTCTCAATTATACATTTTTATCATCAAACTAACATTTGTACATGGACATGGTTTATCATTGTTTATCTATACCTTATCGCAAATACCGCTTGGGTGAGTTTTCACAAAAGCAGCAATGTATTGTGGGAAGGTTTTCGGGGCAGACTTTGCCCCGTTTTCCTTCCCATAATACAGTTGTGCTTTTGTGCAAACTCGCCCAAGCGGTATTAGCGATAAGGTCTATAGCGCCGCCTGCCTAGGTCATAACAAAAGGGAAATCCTTGGTGCCTATGCACTGGCCTAGGCCTACCTGTAAATTCATATTTTGGAAAGCATTGTAAGTTACAATGCTTTACAAAATATTTTAATAATGATCAACTAAACTTCTCAATTCTTAATGTACAATCCAGTGTGCAACACAAGAGTGCTAAAATGCACATGCTAATGTCAGGGCCTTCTAGTTCTAGCATTAGACTAGGGTGAATGTTTTAGACCTATTTTCTGTAACCTTTCTTCAATTTTTGACTGTTAACAGGCATTCCAAAACGAAGTATTCAAATCTGATGGGTGAACAACACAATCGCCAATAGCGACGATTCCAGATAATTTGGTACAATGGTAGTTAGCATCCAACAGTTCTGCAAGTAGTTGATTCTCAACACAGGAATCCGGGAGCACAATGATTTACCAAAATCAACTCCAGTTCAACTTAGACGTGCCCAGCTTGCCAAGCAACCTGGTGGCCCATTACCGGAATCCAGGACCCCTCGTGATCGAAAAGCTGGGAGGAAGTCCTAAAAACAAGCTAAATGTGGGCTCAAGAGAACCAAAAGATCCCCCTGTGAAACTGACAGCTGTTTCAGAGGACCAGCTGTCAATGGCAGTCCGACTAGCTAGACTTGACTTGAAGAAAATGCTTGCTAAGAATCACTCTCCCAACTTCAAGGAGCAAGACGAAGAACAGAACCAACTTAAGAAAACAAAACCCAAGCGAGATTCACATAGAAATAAACAGCGAAAGCCACAAGATACAAACTTGAGACTCAGAGAACGCTCCACAAATGAGACTCGGCACTCAGTTAAAACTCAAACTCCAAGGACTAAGAAGAGACATGCTAAGGATGGGCCATCCCCACGACTGGTGAATGCGTACGGACTTGTTTTAAACGCACAGGACAAGTGGGGTGGTGCTGGTAGAGGAAGGCTAGACACTTCACCTCTTCAGGATGTTGCACTGAGCCCAGACGGCAAACAAGCCCAGGAGATTCGTAGACTGCGTTCAGAACTCAAGACTTACATGACGAAGGTGGAGGAACTGTCTGTGAAAGGTGATTTGCTTGGAATTGAGTGTAATTTTTTTTTCAAATGTGGGTTCAACACATCGCTTGGAACATGTGCAGCACGGATTTTGAAGTTCCTCCAAGATACACAGTAAAAAATATTGAGATTGTTAATCTGTCGTAACTTGTTCTCTCAACAAATAACCCCATTTCCCCCCTCGCCTTCCACCCTCGCCCCCCCCCCCCCCTTTTTTTTTAAATCTTCAGTAAAATGTGATTTGACTTGAGACCAAAGCCATGTCCAAATTATCTGGTTGCGTCTTGAAACTACACACAAGTCTGTTGAAACAAATAAAGTCGTCTGCCTAGCATCTGTCGTCTGCAATTGACTTCTGTATAATTTCTAGATGTAGCCACTTTATTGAGACACATCTCAAGATGTTAAAGCAATTTGATAGAGATATAACTAGTAGGGTTCTTGTGGTTGCCTTGCAATTAATTCCAACTTGGTTTCTCTTCTCTTGTTATCTGAAGCATCACAGCAGAGGCAGGAGATCACCAAGCGACGTGATGAAAAGGATGAAGACGAAGACCCAAGAAAAGCTGCTAGAGCTGCAGAGCACGCTAGCCGCTCAGCCAGGCTGCTCTACTCACTACAACAGCAGGTATATATGTGAAGTAAAGACCTAAGGAAAGCAGTTTATTTCACAAGAAAAGGAAAAGTCGGTTATAACAGAATGTTTAAAAAAAAGATACATTTAAGGCTATATTATAATTTGATTGTTTGGTTGTATTTTTGTTATCTCTACAGGTGCGTGAAATCCAGGAAGAACTGGATAGACTTGGGCCTGGAAAAGTCAGACACACTAAAAAGGTAAGATTCTAGTTTCAGTTTTGCCACCCAAAAGACACTGCAAATAGAGATTTTGCACCAGCGGCCATGACAGGGGGCAGGTTTTCATATGTTTATGGTGTGAAATTTGAGATTAAAAAACTGCATGTGTAGGTTGCAATGCTTTGTGTGTCCCTTTTCAACGTGTTGTGCCACCCCTTGCCTCCCCCCTCTCCCACTTTAAAAATTCTGCCGCTGATAAGGAGGTAGAATATTGGTGCATTAAACCAGCAGCTTTCGTTTGAATCCAGATTCCACCAAGTTTCGCACCAAATTTCACACACATTTTATACCTTGCAACATTTCAGAGCCGAGCTCTCAACCGTCTTGCCGCAGCACATCGAGGCGCCGTCCGTGCCCTTCAATCCTTTATACACCATCTCCCATCTGAGATCGGTCCTTCAAGCAGCGGTCTCCCACCCCACTATCAAGAACTGGCCCTCCTGATTCGTCAACTTTCCCTCTGCTGCTCTCAACTGGATGTGGAGGCGTCAGGAATCCCTAAAGGGGTGCTTAATATTTTGGAGCAGGCTAAGGTGATGTGCCACAACACAAATTGTAGCAATTAAATTTCTTTTTAAACTTTTGCACCAATAATTAGGGTGCCTGGCCATTTTACTTTAACCTAAATTTACCCCTTTAGAACATGTGCGAATACGCCATTTTGGGAGTCAAATAATGCTGAGTCATTGTGGAAGCAAAGTGCGTGCGAGTTGTGTGTGTCTCTGATGGGCGTAACGCGGTTTATTTCACCAATGGGAGCCTTAGTATAGCGCGTTACGCATGCTATAGACACACACAACGCGCATGCACATTGCTTCCACAATGATGCGGCATTATTTGACTCCCAAAATGACGTCATTCGCACAAGCTCAATATGGCAAGCTTTAGGCTAGGCAGCCTCCCAAATTTAGCAATGTCCCACAACTTTAGAAGATGAAAACAGAGGTGACGACATTAATGGCTTAAGCGTAATTTTTAACAATATTTTCAGCCAATTACTATCAGCATTGTGAAATATTTGTAAAAGGCAAAGCTCCAAATAAGAGGTTTTAAAAGGGTTTAGGTAGATTTGTCTAAGGTGGGTGCCCAGACTGGGGCAAATGACTGTTTTTCGATTTGCAATGGTGTCATCTCTGTATCAACATTATCCAACAGGAAAAACAAATAATTTGTTCTTAGTTGTATGCAACAAAATGCATTTAATTTTTGTTTTAATGTTTGCATTACTTTGCAGGACTTTCACAATGCCCTCTCCAATCAAATCCCAAGCTCTTCAAGACCCAAATCAAAGCCACCTTCAGCGCCACAGCCTGACCCCACCTCAAGGAGATGTCTAGCCTTCGAAGGTGACATCGTCAAAGTGCCAGATGGGAGACCAAAAACCAGTCGGCCAAAACATAAAACTCTTGGTATGTCTAATTGGTTTGCATTTGGTCATTGAGGAAGTAACCAGTCTTACTCATTGTTTTCAAAGGGCGTTGCTCTTAAATTCTCAATTTTTAAAACAGTTGTCTAAACTATGAATTAGGAAAATGAGACGTACCTGATCCCATTGTCCCTTAACCACCTTTTAATCTGCTACTGCTTTCCACATCAATTGCCCCACTTGCCTTTTTGCTTGACTTTCTTGAGTTTTATGGACTGTATTTCATTTGTCTTGTCACTTGGCTTTTAAGAGCGTGAGGCCACCAAATTTTACAGCACAATTATTTAAGTTTTGCAATTGGTTTTTGCTTCTATTATGTTTGAATCCACTTCAAAGATTCCCAGGTTGCTGCTCCTGAACTTTACAGAGTGAGAGAGACTCCTGTGAGGGACACGGTCAGACACAGCGGTGCACCCCATACCACACCGGGTCCCACAGCCGTGGAAACATTGAGAAAGTCTATCGTGAATAGCAAAGGTGAATTACATATTCTTGTCGGCAGTAAGGTCTTAGCTGCTAACATAAAGGTTAAATGGACATTGACAAGACTGTGCAATAGCTCTTTCAATCAATTTCAATCAATCAATTTCAGGTTTATTTAAAAACACCACCAGCTGTTAAAATTAACAGCTGTTAAAATTTACATTGAAATGTTATAATTATTATTATTATATATTTTTTTTACCACATCCAACAGCGGAGAGACCGCCAATTACAGAAATGGGAGCAAGTGTGGTTGAGTGCCTTGCTCAAGGGCACAGGTGCCACAACCCGTCGCGGCCCGGAATCGAACCTACATTCTAGTACTAGCACAGGAACTTAAGTTCGACGCACTAGACCGCTCGGCCATAACACCCCACATAACACCCCACATGACATGTACCTTGTGATTTTTCTTTCATTCCAAGTTTGACATGTACTACAGACAGCCTTTATCTTTCAGCAACCCCAGGTAGTCCAGAGAGAAACGAGGCCCTACGAGCTGGCCTAGAAGCTCTCCTTAGAGCTGGTGGCCATGCCCCCAAGCCAGGCCATGCCCCCAGGCCAACTCATTCGGCCAAATCAAGAGCAGAAAACCCAGCATCCAGCATTCCTCAACCGAGCACCAGAATACGTAATCGGATATCGGGAAAGGGACTCGCAGCCAAAAGTCTCATACTTCCTGCCAACTTGAAGGTCTGTTGAGTACACATTTAGTATTAAACTCTTTTTGTAAAGTTAATTTTGGATCAAATTTTAATAATTCATTGCACAAAAAGACACAAAATGTCAGTTATTACGGCTCCAAAACTATAATCGGGATGGATGTCACAAGTCTATCACAAGTCCGTCACAAGTCTGTACAATTGAATTATTGCCTTTATTGCAGTTAATTTGAATGGCTTGTCGCTTTAATTGAGACCCAGGTACTTGTGAAGGCTTTAGAGGATTTGGGAAGGACTTGACTACAACTTTGCTTGTCTTTTCTAACCAACTATCTAATTCCCAAACAGGCTGCCAGGGAGAGGCTCCAGCGAGCCAAGGCCATCCCTAGAGATGCTCACTTCACTCAGGACACCGTAGCCTCCAAGCTGAAGCACAGAGACCCTACAGGACACAGCGATGCAGATCTAAGATCAAAACCCTTGGACTCTGATGAGGCAGTGACATCAGCTAAACCTGTCTGGACTCCTCCAGGATCCCCAAGAAGCTTCCACAAGGTGTCTCCAAAGTCTCAGAATGTTGCTGCATCATCAGAAGATGAAGATGAAGCAGAAACAGGTATTATGCCTTTACATGAATAAGGTCAATGGAGTTGCAATGAGTACACGGGAACCTCATTAATAAGAGCACTGTTAATACAACCTGCTTATAACAAGGAGATATTTTTGTCCCAATTCTTTGTTTGTTATTATTTTCATTCGTAATAATAATAATACAAAGTGCCTTACAACCTTTCATTAACCCTAACTCCCTGTGGGGCGTTATGGCCGAGCGGTCTAGCGCGTCGAACTCAAGTTCCTGTGCCAGTACTAGAATGTGGGTTCGATTCCGGGTTGTGGCACTTGTGTTCTTGAGCAAGGCACTTAATCACAATTGTTCCGTCCTTCGGAAGGGATGTAAAGCCGTTGGTCCAGTGTGTTACATGTAACGCACTTTAAAGATCCCAGAGCATTCTTTCGTGAAGAGCAAGTGTAGGGATTCCCCGGTGTCTCTGGCCGTTTCTAATTCAACTTAGAAGTTGATAGTTATTCGAATATCTATGTTAATTGATCCCATTCCTGTAATTGGCGGTTCTTCCGCTGTTGGATGTGGTGAATAAATAAATTTTAAAAATAAATAAATAAATAAAAACCGTATTGGTTTTGGAAGATTGAGGAGTGTTAGGGTTAATAAGGTATGACTGTGTTGCTGCTAACTGATGCCCTCTTCCTGCTAAATTATGTGTGATTTAAAACTTGCATATTTGTTTCTTCAGATACCAAGCTATCCCCTAGGAGGAGGAAAGTGATGTTTGATGATGAAACTAAAGATGCAAATAACGAGAGAAGAATTGGGGAGAGTAGACTTGACTCTGGGCTGGTGGAACGGGAGATTGCACGGCAAGCTTGGCTGGACAGACAGGCAGCTAGACAGGTTAGATTCCATAGACTTTATCACAATGCATAGTTCCGAGATTGCCCAGTTAACCCCGCCCCTTGGATATTGTTGCTATGTGCTCACAAGCCATCGCAAAAAAATTGCGACACTACGTACAGAGCAACGGGACTCGGCATGGAAAGCACAGATTCATTGGAGAAAACTCAAAGGTATTTATGTTTTAGGGTCGACAGTTACCGTAGCACACACTGAGCGAAGGGCTAGTAATGCAGGGATGACATATATTCATAAAAATGCGCTTTCCTACCTTTGAACAGCGAATCTCCCGACATTGAAACCAAAATTCACCCGGTCACTGGCGCATACAACATACAAACTGTATGGGCAGAAAATCGCGTGATTGTGTGATGATTGCATCACTTTGACCTATGTGGGCGCCGTCTGCTAGCTCTGTTGTGATTGGTCGGTGGGTTCGGCTTGATTGACAGGTCGGAACTATGCATTGCCGCTGGGGTGAGTTTGCACAAAAGCAGAACTGCATTGTGGGAAGGGAAATGGGGCAAAGTCTGCCCTGACATTCTTCCAACATTACAATTCTGCTTTTGTGCAAACTCTACCAAGCGGTAATTGTGAAAGTTTAAGTTCACATCAAAATATTCACATAAAAGCTTCATTGCTCATGACTGAATAAAGCTTATCTGTGCTAAAAATCAGATTGACTGCTTTTTCCCCCAATCAAAAAGTGGAGTAATCTTTCACATTCTTTTGTTTCTTGGAATGAATACAACAATTATGTCTTACAGATGAAGCAGTTTGATCGTACCTCTAGTGCCAGTGGTTACCCGCCTGTACCTCCTCAGTGGTTGGAAGAAGCAGAAAAAGCCCTCACGAATCGTCTTCAACCCCTCATTGACAAAGTCGAGGTAATGTGAAGACAATCGTGAAGATTCTGTATCAGACTTTTACATATAAAATGTACATTTCTAAGCCAGAAGCTAGTGCAATGCTCAGCTCAGCTCAGCCTACCTTGATACTTTGCTTCTAATGGAGTGGCAAATATCTGATCCGTTTTAGGGTGTAATACTAATAACATTGATAAATTATTATATCGTGTACAAATCCACCAAGCAAGGTGTTCAGGATGCTCACGTTCCTCTGGTCACAGGGCTAAATTATATCATTCTATTAAACCTCAACTCCTTGGATAGTATACTTTAAGATAAATCCAGCCCCCTCCTGCACCTTTTTTCATCAGACTGCAGTGAAAGAGCAGGATCTTGGTGAGAATAAGAAAAGTCAATCCCTTGGGCAACAACTTTCAAAGAGTGCATTGCAGGCTGTAAGTATGAGACCTTAAGGAATATTGCTAGACACGGATTAAAGGAATTGCTGAAATATTAGAAAGAATGATCTGCGGCTGTCTTGTGACTGACGCATGGCTGACGCGTGGCTGACGCGTGGCTGACGCGTGGCTGACGCGTGGCTGACGCGTGGCTGACGCGTGGCTGACGTGTGGCTGGCAGATGGCTGGCACATGATTGACACATGATTGACCAGAATTTGTCGTGATTGACCAGAATTTATTTAAGTTGTATTTGACTTGTGCTAAGCTTATGAGTGGCTTATTAGCTTCAGATTACCTCTTTTTTCACTGTTTTACTTGTCTGTGTGGTTTTTTTTTTTAGACAAGCAACAATGCTGACCTCCTCAGTGACCTCCTTCTTGAAGACATCCTAGCCGACACAGCCCTGGAGTTCCTACACATTGAACACAATGATAGGCTGGAGTACCAAGCCAAGCAGCTTCAAGATGCTCCTACAGTGGGAGGGATGTTGCAGTTGCTTGAACAGATGGAGGTAAGAATGTTTAGACCCTGACGTCCCACCTCTGACACCATGTAATGATAATGTAAATAACTGACACGGGAGTGCTGAGTGTATGTATATGCAACGTGGCAAGAAGGCTGCTTCTATGACCCTGTTACTGGTCCTTCAATAGAGGGCGGTATACATCTTTGATTCATTACAATGGTCTCATGTAACCAACTCTGTAATTTGATTGGCAGTTAGTGGAAGATGAAATCAGGAGGCGATGGAAGCGGGTAGAATACATCAACCAGGATGAGGTCAATGGAGAATCTATCCACCAAAAGGAGGGCAGATGGATGATGGGTACGCCACTGAATGGGGAGTTCTTAGAGAGGTATGTGAAACATTACACATGATAGCTTGAGGGGAGGGGGGCTGCATGAAAGTCATGATACAGTGAAATCCAGTAAAGTAAGAAGCCATTTGCAAAAACAGATTAACATTGTTCGAGATATTTCATGTATCTCAATATATTCTGCTGCGTCTTTTAAAAAATACCCAACAAAATGTAAAGAAAGGTATAGAATCGGTAAAGGCAAGTCTCTTTTACAGATTGAATGCCTTATTGTCGCATTTTGAAGGATATTTTCTGAAAAGCATAAGACACAAAACTCTTCCTTTTCTTCATTGAATAATTGCTACTTTTTTATTGTTATTTTTTTTATTATTGCAAATTGTGTAAAGAAGAGATTTACCTTGAACTATGTTTAACACAACACTCTAGCTCTTTCACTTCAGATTTGACTAATATCAAGATTTATTTGGTATTTACTAAATCTCAGGTTCCCAGGAGATTTACCGACTTCTCACACCTCAATGGAATTCACAAAGTCCCACCAGCGCGATGACAGTCTTCGATCAAACTTCCAGGTTCATAAACATTCAAATGATGGACAAACGATACAACAATCCGAAGATGATAAAGTGCACTCCTCAGATGCTGAAAGTCATCATAATACAAGGATCAGACAGTCGCAAGATAAGAACCTGGAAATAATTTCTACAGACAGGACTCATTTACCCAAAACGTCCGCCAATCATTCTTCAGGGATGACACGCGATCGTACTCATCATTTGAGCATCCTACAAAATCTACTAGGTACCGAAACCAGTTCAAGACATGGTCAGATCCCAAGTCACTCAATGTCATTGCGACCCCCTGGGGAGTCTGCCTCCAGACCAACACCAGACAGGCCAAAGTTTTCACTCTTCATTCCCAGTGATGCGATGAATCGCATCAAGGACTATAGAGGGCGCTTTGATCGCCACCTGAAGAAAACGTCCCACTGGGCATATGGGACTTTTGATCCATGGAAACTTGCTGAGGAGTAAGTTTGTTTCTAAAAAATTTAAAAAAGTTATTTCTTAAAAAACACAAGGAAAATCTCATGAAATAATGTGCCAATTTTACTGTTGATGCCATTGTTGCTGTATATGACGGCCATGACAGGGGGCAAGTTGTCATATTTAAATGATGTGACAATAGATCCACAAAGTGCCTACTTGTGCATTATGCACAGTGACAATGTGACTGCCCCCTGTCATGGCCGCTTGTGCAAAGGGTCTGTTTGGAGCCAGATATACTTCTAGAATGTATTTACCAAACTATCAGGGCTTGAAATTCGTCACTAAAAGGGCACTGCCATTTCTGTTGTTGGAGTCGTCTTTTGGAGTTTAAAAAGGGCACTTCCATTTGAAAATGAAACAGTCTATGGGAGAATTGCAAAAGGGCACCAAGGCCAAGAGCAGGGGCAATAGAGGCAATGGCCTCCGTTAATTTCAAGCCCTGAACTACCACAAAGTATTCAGTTTGTACCTAAAACATTCAGTTGGTATCTTTCACTTTTGCTTTCAACAGAGTCGCTGATGAAATAATATCTGAGATCATCCACGATGTTTCCAGTGAAGTTGGTGATATCCTCAACCACTGTGTGGACGACCTGTACACGGCTGAATTTGACCTGACCTGACCTGACCTGACCTCTGTGCAGAATGTCTTATTTAAAATGTATACCCTATAGTTGGCTGATATGATTTAAATTGAGAGAGCCACAGTGCAAAATGAATTTCTACCCTCTAAGTCTACAATTAATGAACTTGACACTTTTTTTCAAGTTTGGAAATAATGGGTTATAAAAAAAATAGTGAAATTTTCTACAACGCACATATCTGCAACATAGTGAATACGTCACCCTTTGTTAGTTGCCTAGGCAATGGCTCTACACTAAAATTCACTGAACCGTGTCCCTGTGCTTTTGCAATGGTGTTTTATCTGGCAGCCATGATGTTTGGAGCCAATTACAATTACTATACTGGTCACTGGGCTCAGTCATATGCAGCACGATATGTGGCAGAGGGTATACCCCCACCCTCGTTCCCCCATTGTGTCTCAAAAATCCAAGGAATTCCTTTCAGTTTTTAGGGGGTTGCTGCGTTAACAAAAGGTGTTGAGGTATAGGGGCGTTTGGGGGGAGTCCCTTTGCCACATATCGTGCTGGGTATAGGCTAGCTTAGTTATTATCATTCTTAAATATAATCCTGAACCTTTCTGCCGATTTGCTCGTGTATACTTTTTTTTCTTTTTTTTTAAAATATGGATATACATGTAGTAAAGATTATTTTATACTTCCAATAATGCTCAGGACAATCTATGTAAAGAAATGTTATATAACATGAATTCTCAAGAAAGAACTCGAAGGCCAAAACCGGTTTATTATATTCGAGATCGAGACAGGCATCGAAGAAATTTGAGTTATTGTGCAGTGGCAATCCGAGAGCTGTAGTGGTATACAAATCAAATAAATGAACTGTATTTCATCATAAAATCAATGGCGTTTGTGTTTTTGTGTGTTGTGAAATTAGATTGAAAACTTTGCCAGAAGCATTCACACTGGACAAAATTATACCAATCTAGGGGTTTAAACTTTGAGTACAATCTCCTTAATCCAGTTAAATTTCCTTTGATTACAGTATGTCTGAAACTGATTGAAAATAATGTTGAGGGTATTGTCCGGGGTGATGTTACAATTATAACTTATTTATATTCACGAGTTTAAGGATAATCAAGTTGGTGTGTAACCAATTGGAAAACAAAAAATGGGATATAGGACAACAGAAGTCAACCAAAACATGTATTTAATTTTGGTAATGAATTAAAGTCCAATTTATTCAAATTTTGTCGCATTCAAAATTCGCGGCAAGAAAACGGAGCAGACGACATCCGATTGCTACGTGTGCGGTACCTTGTATCCTGTCTTTGAAGACGTCCCACATTCTTAAATGGTACCATACTATCAGTGAATGACACGTAAAAGCGGGAGATATGGCATCGCTCGTAACAGATGTTCTTCTTGCAAACACTGGTAAAACCGTTTTTGTCGTCAAAAATGACATATTCTATAGATTAAGTATATAAGTACAGTAACTATCTAATTGAAATAAAACTGGTATTTGGCCTAATTTGTAGGCCTATTTGTGCATGATAAATTGAAACGCGATTTTCTTCGCTTCCATTTTGTTGCACTAATTTCGTGATAAAGTTTTACGGCCTGTTTAGTACAAGTTTTAGTGTTTAAAACGGTGAGAATTGTTTATTGAAAGGTGTGTCACTGTCGGTAATAAAATTCTTTAAAATGACTTACCAAGCATCAGTAAATGCAGATTTGATACTAGAAAAACCTAAATTTAGGAGTGGGAAAGATTTTCTATAAAAAACAACCGGACTCGTTACATTAATGCTTGATTTTTTTTCCTCAGCCAGTCTCATTATGGTTTGAGCACAATGTCTGAGATCATGGTCGACTACTCAATTCTTTCCATCTGCACTTACTTATGCTCAAACATTGATTAGTTGAAGACATTTGATTTGTCAATTTAAAGGGGAAAATGGTAAGAGAAGTTGATCACCAATTTTTTTTCTTTAAAACAAAAATTACCAAGCATCGGTAAGTGCAGATTTGATTGAAAAACCCAAATTTGGGAAAGAGATAATTTAAAAATTTTGTAAGGAAAGACTAGAAAATGTTCAGCCTGCCTGATATGTTTTGTACACGAGGTCTGAAGCCAAATGGTGAACTAACTATCATAAATCTCACGAGCTTTAGGACTAACATCAAATCACAATATTTGCTTCTTCACAGATCTCTTAGAAAAGGAAGACCTGGGCACACGTATCGGAAAATTATCTGCCAACATTGACGAAATCAAGGGCGAGATTTACCATGCCGTACAAGAGAAATACACCCACTTCAAACCAACTAGAGACTCCACACTGGAGTTATACAACAAAGTACAGACGTTGTCTAGTGAAATGCAGGCACTCGGAAATAAGATAAAGGTTTGTAACCTTTGACCTTTGAAGCTATGGAAAAACTACCATACACGTTCGCCAGTTGAGACTCCATGCACTAAGTCTATGGAGTATGACATAAAAATCCTAAGTGTTTTTAAAGAAAAACTTGATATTTTCTCACAGCTAAAATCATGTTTTCTAATCAAATTTACACTTTCTGGGGCATTATCATGTCATATTAGGAAGAATTAGTAGCGAACGTGTACGGTACTATTTATACCGTAGCTATTCATTATTCGAACGTTTGGAATTAATTTCTAACCCGGACAGTGTGAGCCTTGTGTATAAAACCTGTGAGTACTAACTAGAGCCTAGTTATAAGATAAATGTTTGGTGAGAATTCTTCACCTGAACAGCTCTAGATCACATGTCAACTATTGGTACGTACTAATCTGATGACCAAAAATAAAAAATGATGTAATTTCTTTTTTGTTGTTTAGGGTGACATCAATTCCCAGCTTAACAGTTCCACCAGCGATCTTCATGATCTCACCAGGCAGTTGGAGAAAACCAATGCTATAATTGACGTACTACAAACCCTATGCAAGGTATTTATGAACTAGCTGTAACTCTTCAGTGTAACCAACAACAAAAACTAAAATGCCAAATTGTTGATTTGTTTTACTCGGTTTTAATCAGTAACATCGAAATTTGTGATGTTTTTCTGTTCACAGATCAATGGTTTATTGAAAGATTTCCAGAGTCTAATCCAGAACAGTGAATTTCTGCAAGCAGCTGATGCCATCAATAAACTGGTATGGAAACGACAAATGCATCATACCAATGCATACATATTCAGGCGACAATTGCATACAAATGCATACATATTCATACAAATGCACATATTCATACAAATTCATTCATAATCACAATTAGGGTTTGTAAGCTTCTTTCTAAGCATATTATCCTTTGTTTTCCAGCTTGTTCGCTTTATGAAATGTTTCATTGAATGATCCTAAAGGTCTTTCAGATTCACAAGCATATGTTTCAGTATCATTGCAGACTATTTAAAGTGTTTCTTATGTGATTTCTTGACAGAAATCTGATCTGAATGTTCTAATTGATGGATATTGCGATCTGAAAATTGTGAAAGCACTGAGGGTAAGTGTGACACTTTATGATACTGTAGAGAACAATAAATGAACTTTCGGCTTTAGTGAATAAAAATCTTTTTTAGAAAATGAAAAGGTATACAATCAAAACACCCAAAATTCCATTACAGGTGTGTGCCATTTTGGCCCTTTATCATGTGCTGAAAAATCTATTGTTTGGTTCTGAAATGTGTTATGCTGAACCCAGGACTTCAGTACAGTACATCTCATGATGAGTACGGTTTTACACCCTTGTGGGGTACCTGGGAAGAATGGTACCTTTGTCTACTTAGTACCCCACAAGGTAAGACCAGTGTTAAGCCTATAGGAAGAGTTTAGACAAAGGAATAGAATGACAAAGAAGGACAAAGGGAGGGAAGGAAGGGTAACAAAAGAGGTACCCCATAAGGGTGTAAAAAAAACGGTTCTGTGTGTTGGTAGTTGTGTTCTGTTCTTTTTCACCTAAACGAAAAATGTGTTTGCATTTGTTCATCAAGAGTTGTTCATTTGCTTATAATCCTTAGTCTGAGCTGAGAGTGAACTAAGAAACACTGGTACATCATCTAGGAGAAGCTTGGTCTGGAGCATACCTCATGCAAGGGATCCTGTCAGTTTATCCAACTTATTAACGAGTTGTTCCATTGTTTATAACCCTAAGTCTGAGCTGAGAGTGAACCAAGATACACTGGTACATCATCTTGGAGAAGCCTGGTCTGCCATGGCTGTCTGGAGCGTACCTCATGCAAAGGATCCTGTCATCAGCTTATCCAACTTATTCACGAGTTGTTCCATTGTTTATAACCCTTAGTCTGAGCTGAGAGTGAACCAAGAAACACTCATACATCATCTTGGAAAAGCCTGGTCTGCCATGGCTGTCTGGAGCGTACCTCATACTAAGGATCCTGTCAGTTTATCTAACATCAGTCAAGTACAACTTAAAATCGGTAAGTGGTGTTACAGTTTTTAGGGAGAATTTTTTGAAAATGTTTTAATCTTCTCTTTCATGTTAACACCAGCCATGTAGACAACACAAAATATTGCATTGACCAAAATTGTCACATACCTGGATTAATAAATACGATTTGCATTTTTTCTTCTTTGATAGTTCGTACTGAAAATGCCGAGTTGACAGTCGCAGCTATGCACCAAGTTGGAATACTCAAAAACAAAATGGATAATTTTAGTAAGTTGTGTAGATTAAGATTGATGTTGTTTATCAAAGTCAAATCAAATTATTTTATAAATGTACTTTGTTTGGCAACTCATATTAGTTTGAAATGGTTTGAGAGTTTCTATATTACACGTTTTAATGTCACTGAAAGTTGAAACAGTTCATATCTTACTTTTCAATTTAGGAAAGAAGTTGATGGACAATATACTACGTCCTATTGTGAAATTCCCAAGTGTTGTCCCATCAGTCAGTGTGACCAAAAAGGTACGGTATCAAGGGGCGGATCAAGGGGGCGCGTCGGGGGCGCACAGCTCCACCCCCCCCTTTTCAATTTTTTTTTTACAAACTTTAAAAACAAATTGTGCACACTTTTCCTGCTTAAAGTGGTTAAATATTGCCCCATATCAGATCGCACCACAGAGCATCTAGAAGCCGTTAGGGCTTCGCGCTATGCGCTCGCTATTTCATTGTCATCAGCATTTCATGCTTAAAAATTTCACGCCCCCCCCCCCCCCCCCCCCATTTTTCCAATTCTCGACTTGGGCTTAGGCTCAGGCTCCGGCTTCAACTTAGACCTTTTGCAAATACTGTTTGAGTGAACTTGGACAAAAGACAGCTGCAATGTGGCAGGGTTGTTGGATCGCTTTACTTTCCACTTTGCAGTTCTGTTTTTTTGTGCAGGAGTATTTGCAAAAAGGTGTATGGCCACATGAAGCCAGAGCCTGAGCCCAAGTCGAGATTTGGAAAAGGGCCCTGGTTTAATTGTTCATGAACATATCATTTTACTTTAACAACAATCTTGGTCAAATTTTTTTGTGACGAAAGACAGAGCATAAAAAATTGTTTCCTTTGAACAAAATTGGGTTCATAGGGAAAACCTGAGGGAGTATACCACTGTGCCTTATAGCTCAGCTGGTAGAGCATCTGCCCGGTGAGTCGGAGGTCTTGTGTTTGAATCTCGATAAGTCCCTTACAAATTTCTCTCCCAAGTTTCATTTCAATGGTGATTCAGCACCATACCAGATGTTGCGTTCAAATTTTCCAACAAAATTATCGTGTTAAAATCCCTGGAAAATTAAGTACACTCCTAACATAGTTGAACTGTTTCTGCACATATCCTTTTACATGTACCAGTCCCAGACCACCAGCATTGGCTTTAAGGTGTTAACCAAGAACTCGACAGAGACGGTGGAACCTCAAACTGTCTACAAGAACCTACTCATGGTGCTAAAGGCTCTGGCTGGACCTCTGCTGAGTCTCAAGACACAGGGCCAAGGAATGGAAGAAACTAGCCTTATAAACATCTTAGGTAAAGGTAGTGTTTGGTAAAATAACTGCATAGAATTGTAAGGGTGGATATGTGCGCTTTACAAAAACTCTGGATGCAGCAATAGGGCGACAATTTGTGTGTAAAAAAGCTATATTAGGGCGACACGCTCAATAGGGCGACAATTTGGTGTCGCCGTAATATTTTTGAGTTTAAAAACCATTTGTCTAGGTCAAAAACCATTTTTTTTTAAATCGAGAACCATTTTTATTAGGTCTAGAACCGTCTCTCTTAGGTCTGTGACCATCTTTGGAAGCTTTGGGTAGAAAAATAAGGTGTCATTTTGAGTGATTCTTGCCGAAATTTTGGCGGTCCCCGGGGAGTCTTCCCGAAATGTCGCCCTATTGCGGCATCCAGAGTTCTTACAAATATTATTATTATTATATGTCACTTGAGATAAAGAGACAGTGGAACCCCAAACTGTCTACAAGAACCTACTCATGGTAATGAAGGTGCTGATTGGACCCCTGCTAAGTCTCAAAATACAGGGCCAAGAAGCTTGCCTTATGAACATCTTAGGTAAAGTGTTTGGTAGAATAATTGCTATGTATTATAATATATCGGCAGAGATGAAGATTGTCTTGAGGGAGTTTTAGATGGTCACGTTACGTCGACTATGTTGACTGGGTTGTGATCACGTAATTTTAAGGCGTTGCGCATGCGTCAAGTCGTTTCTGTCATCCACTGCCAGTATCGAGAATGCAGCGACTACGCATTTGGCATTCTCTCTGAAACCTGAAGAAGATGATGTCCTAGACCTTTAGTATCGCAAATACTGCTTGGTAGAGTTTCTACAAAAACAGAACTGTATTGTGGGATGGTTTTCGGGGCAGACTTTGCCCCATTTTCCTTCCCACAATACAGTTCTGCTTTTGCACAAACTCACCCAACCTGTAATTGCGATAAGGTTTATGGTGTTTCAGTTTACATAGTCAACATGAACATCTTAAAGTCTCTAATATCTCATGAAGTTATGGCTTCATTATCTGATTACCAAAAGAGACCTAACTTTTTTCCCATAAAATGTTTTCTTCAAATGTTATTTCCACTTTCCTCATCATGCGTCATTGTTTATCCTCCTCTAAGGTGAAATCGTCTGGCCAGAGTTGTCCAAGTGCATCATAACTGACAGTTTAGTCCACTCCATACCAACTAATAGTTCGAAGGTGAGTCAGGTTTGTTTTATCTCCTCCAAGACAATGTCTTTTCATCCTCGCATTTACTCCTTAGTTGAGAGAGATAAGTTATGGCAAAGTGCCTTTCTCAGGGGCACACAATACATACGTGGTCTCGTTTTGAACCTACAACCTGTAGAAGTAAACAGACCACTTGGATGGTTTCCGTCACTTTACATCACTTTACAAAGCTTTTTCTCAGATTATTAAATGTTTATTATAATTTCGTTGGTATTCTATTATTAATGCCAGTGTGTGGTTCTCCCATTTACAGAATGACAAATGATTGGTAAAGAAATAAATAGTTGTGTATGTTTTTTAACAATAGCTTGCTGAATACAAGTCAGTCATCGCTGCAACTGACGTATTTGAAAATTCCTTGCGCAAAACAGGTGAGCCATTTCAATTTCTTTTTAAATAGCATTATTAACTTCAGGGGTGAGATTTGTCTGGATTTCCAGAATTTTAGTGACGCGTCTGGATTTGAAAGTTTCCTGTTTTTCGTTGTGAAATCTCTGATTTTTAGCGGATTTCCGCTTTTTTGTTGTGTGCTCTGCAATCCACATTTTATTTTCTGTTTTTTCGCCCTTCCAGCTGGCCATATTTTTTTAACGAGCGCCCTCAATTGATTCTGTAATTTTGCAAAGCAAACTTGTGCAAATCTAGTCGCCACGCAAGTGCCACAACATAGAGCGCTGTACTGCACATGTATGTACTGTGCCGCTCAGCGAGCAGACCGAGACTGCAACGAGTAGCGAAAAAGACGTGTACAAGTCTAATCCCTAAACAAGCGCCATCTTTGTCTGTATCGTAAACTGGCAACGGTCGTGCGTTGCGTGTGGTGTGTGATTCGTGGATTTGAAGCTGTTACACTGACATGCTCAAAGGCTTAGTTCATGGGTACTGGGAAAGCAAGAAACAAAACGTTCCATAATAGATTGCATCGTAATCCAAGTAGCTGCAAGAAATCTGTACACATTTGAGGATTGTTAGGTCACGAGAACAGTCAAACCAGCGTACATTAAACATTTTCTATTTCTCTGTAGGTTTTATCAAAGAATCAGTGTCGCCATTACTCGTCTATGCAAGGGATGTCAATGTCCACTTTGCTAACAAAAAGGTTGGTTAAAAAAAGCATGAAATTAAAAAAAAAAATTCAGACAATTTCATTCAAAAATGCATCCATCAATTGTTGCCCACCCCATTTACCACACTGCTCCACCTCCTTGGGTAGGGATTTTGATACAAAAGAATCAAATTTTCTAAGAGCAAATTGAGCATGTTTTGTCCTGTAGGTAGGAATTTTTTATTTTCTACTTTTTTCCCTAGGGGTGGGGATTTTGACACTTAAAAAGTGACAATCCCCACCTCTTAGGGTAGCCTAGGAGGAGGAGAGGGGAGAAACGATTGATATTTACATAAGTAGAGAAATATGATTGAATCGGCATATTATCTTGATTTTTGTATCTTGATTTTTGACCATGTAGCTTCAGCAATGCACTATATACACTACAGTAAACTCTCGTTATAACACCCCCTGATATAAAACTCCGCTCGATATAAAGCTCCTTTTTCTAAGTCCCAGCCATTATTCTCTGCATTGTGCATGCACTGGTTATAGCGCTCTCTGGATATAAAGCTCCTTTTTTCTAAGTCCCAGCCATTATTCTCTGCATTGTGTATGCACTGGTTATAGCGCTCTCTGGATATAAAGCTCAAATTCATTCAGTCCCTTGAAGAGCGCTATAATGAGTTTATTGTATAGTATTCACTACCACCACAAACTGGGAAATCTGTCAAATCTTCAGATGTTTTTGTTTGTTGTTATTTCAAGTGTCAAGAACTGATTGTTGAAGCCAGACGACTTGTGAAGAGGGAATTACACAACACGAGGAGGGTTGGTTCCAGCATAGTCATGGAGAACAAAGAGGTCAAAGGTCAGGAGGATGATAACAAGGTAGGAAATGCTTTGTTGCTGTCACTGTTAGGGCTATTGTTTTAAAAAGAAAACCTTATTTTCTGGATTTGCGGCACTATACAAATTACAAGTATAAAAATTGACTCTCAAAATTTTGCCTGAAACCTGATGATCATTTGTTTAATATGTGTATAAACATTTACACATATTGTCGCAAAGCTGACATAGTGACGTATGTGTAATGGCTTTAACACTGCACATTCGTCACTATGTCAGTATTGCGACGTACAGGTCAACAATATTCAAACTCAACCCTGCTGCAGTTCATATCCTTTTGCATACGCTGCATAGCGACCCCAGTTCCCAATTGATCACGTTCAAATGACGTCATTTCCTACAAATTGCCAGTGCATCATGATTTTGAGTGTATTTGTTTGTGACACACATCGGTTGCGCTGTATTTTAAACAGATTTCATGCAACATGCGCGCGTGTTTGGAACATGTTCCAGCATGTGCGTGCGCGTACTTTATGGCGTTTAACACACAGTATTATTCTTCCTAGAAAAATGGCGTCTGTGAACGTGATCAATAGCATGCTAAGGGTTAAACTAATGTGTGCCAAAATTTACTAAACATTTTGTCTCATTAAATGGGACTTGCACTGAAAGATTTGTATTTATATGTATGAATATATTGATCCCTAGGAGAAGAACCACGTAAGCGAAGGAGTATTTGCACTGCCGGAGTGTGCCATCAGTGAAAGCGTAGAGTGTTTGGTCAATCTCGCCTACCAGACACTACAGGAAGCTTCCACCAATACACCACAATGGTAAAGTAATCCTTAACAAAATTGCCTTTTTGTTCACCCTCCAGCCCCAGACCTTGTTCCTCTAATTGTTTTATACTACTTCTCAATATTTTTGTCGCTACTTTGAAATGTCAATATTTTACAGTCCTATGCGGCCCTCAACCCCCCCCCCCCCCCCCCCCCCCCCCCCCCGCCCCTTCCTACACTTGTAGAACTGTGAAAATGTTGACAACTTTGTATAGCCTCTTCCCGTTTTCTTGCACTTCTTACAACTGTCATATTTCCATTCTAATTGCAGTGCCATCCAGTTATTCTACACAGTGAGAAATATGTTTGAGATATTCTGTGACGTTGTGCCCACCTTTCATAGGGACAGCCTCGTAAGTACAACTTTTAGTATTAGCCACCTTCCCTCTTCCCTCCCACCCCAAAAGAAAAGACTAAGATGTTTAATTTTATAATATTTGTTCCCAGCAGGATTATGAATATTACTGGAATGTTGGAAGAGAACCTATGGCTTGCATTTCTCACAGAATAAGTAGTAGTACCTTATGTGAAACTTTAAAAAGGACGAAAATAACATTATTTCACTGCCAGACATAATTAACCCTAACTCCCGAGGATATATGTAAAACCATATTGATTTTGAAGGATTGAGGAGTGTTAGGGTAATAACTTTTGAATTAAGCAAGATTTCAAGCTGCTTCAAAGGAATCGCATTAAGTCTTGTCAGGATTCTAATGCATAACCAATTACAGCATGTTACAAGTGGCAAAACTAATGCATACATTTATAATTTGTCTCTTTAACAGGAAAAGTTACCCCAGCTATGCGCTCTTCACCACAATAACTGCATGTACATCGCCCATCACCTACTGACATTAGGCCACCAGTATCGGAATTCACTCCCAACGCCCCTCTGTCACGGAGCATCAACATTCGTTGATCTTATTCCAGTATTTAGGAAGCTGGCATCAGAGTGCTTTCTGGCTCAAATGGTAAAAGCATGCACATATTTTAGATAAAAACGAACAGAGGAATTTTCCTTGCGTCAGTTTACACAAAAAACACCACCAATACAATCACCACCAATACAATCACAATACAACATCAAGGCCTTACTTTTAAATAAACCTGTGTGCATTTGCAAATGCTCAGGGATTGGGTGGCAAACATTGCCAGTGAAGTGTGCGTAAACCTATGAGGCAGAGGCCAACTCGGCAACATTTTCACCTCATTTTTATGAAAACCAAAAAGAGTTCAAGTATCAATCTTCAGGTATGCAACCTATCAACCGATTTCTTCTTTTTTTGTTTCCTCATTTGTCCTACAAAGTTGGAATGTTTTTTTAGCATTTTACTCTTTTTTTTGTTTGTTAATGTTTGAATCTTTCAGCATTTATTTCTTTAAAACATAACAAACGTAACAGGATATATCCTTTGTTTCCTGATTCCTGATTTTTAACTTTCTAGAGAATTCAACGAGACCAGTTACTAGAGAGCTTATCAGGAGCTGAAGGCTTTGACCAAGTCTCAACGGATGACAACTTGGTAGCTAGCGAAAGGGCCATTAAACAGGTACGATGATGATAATAGAGATAGTCTTTAATGAGGGTATATGATAGGATTGACAATTAGAGATGAAATTAGAAACATGAGGAAATTGCAATGTCCCGACTGGGATTTAAACCCAGGTCCTTGGCATACATGGCCAACTGCTCTACCGACTGAGCTATCTGGGCATCCTGCCGGAGCATCACAACAATCTCGTGCTTGCCAGGGGGTCCCAAATAAATGTTTTGTACAGGGGGTGTCTAGGCTAAACCAGGCAATTTAAGAATCTAGGTTCTCCAGATCCTAATAGGGAATCTTCTTACATAAAAAAGTCCTTATTTCATAAAAATCAGGCTGACTGCCTATTGACCTATCCTAAACTGGACGGCTAGTTCTTGTCAAACAATCATATCTTGGGCCAGATTCATGGGGCTGCTAAGCACACAAATTTGCTTAGAACAGGATTTATTTGCTTTATAAAATGGAATAAAAGCCAAAATTGTACGCCAACGTGTGTTCTTCGCAAGAGTAGGAGAATACCTTTCAATACACATCACTTACGATTTTGGCTGTCAATCCATTTTTGCAAAATAAAGAAAACAAATCTTGTGCTAAGCAAATTTTTGTGCTTAGCAGAGCCATGAAATTGGCCCCTGGTTGATGAACAATAACATCTGATTGTTGTGATTGATTTGGACAAAATAGACTAATTTTCAAGTAAAAATATTCCCTATCAAATCCTGGGAAACCTGGATTCTGAGGTTGCCTAGTTTGGCATGGTCTTTATTGGAGGGGGACACCCTGTATGCCAAACATCTATCCTGCAGGCAACCAATATATGTTGCATGTGTGATGAGGGTCAGAGATTCCTAAAAAGCAAAGTTGAATTTTGTGTTTATCTGTACTCAGGTTTTACATCAATTGGGCCATCTGCAGCGAGTCTGGACTGACATTCTACCCAGTAATATCTACACTAAAGCCATGTCTACCTTAGTCAATACAGTACTGCTGCACATTGTGGAGAAAGTTACTTCGTTGGAGGTGAGATAATGATAAAGGGATATCACGTATGGTTTAATCTATTAGTCTGCCTCCAAACTGAACTTATTTTACGTTTGATTTCTGCAGGACATTTCTGCCGACGATGCTCAGCAGCTCTATTCATTACTATCGGGACTTCAGAACAAAATTCCTGATTTGATTACGCCAGGAGAAGTCCAGGTAAGATTTTAGAAAATAAACATGTTAAATATCAATTGATTTAATGTTTGGGAAGACACAACCGCAGGTAATGACAGCGGTACCACCGTTAATTTTAGCAGTTCCATAGTTATTTTTAGCAGTACAGCTGTCATTATGGGCGGTTAGATTTGTGTGTCTTCCCTTAAATATCTTCTTAATCAGCTTACCAAAAATTAGATCAGGAGAATGCATAGTTCCGACCTGTCAATCAAGCCGAACCCGCGACCAATCACAACAGAGCTATTGGACGGCGCCCACATAGGTCAAAGTGATGCAATCATCACACAATCACACGATTTTCTGCCGCCTGCGCCAGTGACCGGGTAAATTTTGGTTTTAATGTCGGGCGCTTCGCTGTTCAAAGGTAGGAAAGCGCATTTTTATGAATATATGTCATCCCTGCATTACTAGCCCTTCGCTCAGTGTGTGCTACGGTAACTGTCGACCCTAAAACATAAATACCTTTGAGTTTTCTCCAATGAATCTGTGCTTTCCATGCCGAGTCCCGTTGCTTTGTACGTTGTGTCACCATTTTATTGCGATGGCTTGTGAGCACATAGCAACAGTATCTAAGGGGCGGGGTTAACTGGGCAATCTCGGAACTATGCATTGATGTTGACCTCCAAAGTTGAAAGACTCAAATTGTCTTTTTCTTTTCAGGAACCGATTGTTGTCCAGAGCACAGTTGACCAATGGACGACGTTCTCCGAGCTTTTATTCACCCTAGATGCCAGTATGCAAGATATCGTAGATCGTTGGGCCGAAGGAAAGGTGAGTCAATCTGCACTAGATATTTTTGGTGATGCAGTTTGAATAACCATGGTGCCAGACAGGTTGTATCAGCACATTCCCAACACCTTGGGAGTCCCTGAGATGTTATACCCAGCATGATTTGGGTCTTTCTATAAATTAGGGGTCCAGCTTTGGTGTCCCCCGTTACATTTTACATCTTGTTTTTGTAAATTCAGGACACATTCTTTAAATACTTTCCGTCTCAAAAAGTGAGTACATAAAGTACAATTCATACAAAATGGTTTAAAAGCCATTTTATTGATTTTTGTACGAAAAATAACATATCAGGTGTAACGGGGGACACCAAATGTCACACTTTTAGACCCCTAATTTATAGAAAGACCCATATGTGACATAGTGACTCCCCCAACACCTCTATAACACAACACACTTCCCTTTTGTTAACACAACAACTCTTAACCCCCACCCCCCAAAAAAATGAAAGGAATTTCTTTAAAATTCTTTGGATGTTTGAGACACAATGGGGAACAATGGAAGGGGGAGTACTTTCTGTCACATATCGTGCTGCATATGGGACGAGCGCCCCTAAAGCGGGCCTCCCACTGCGATTTTTGCCACGAATTAGCTACGATTGGGTACGATTGTCTAAAGTCTATAGGCAGTCTCCGATAATCGTACCAATTCGTAGGAAATTCGTGGCAAAAATCGCAGAGTGGGAGGTCCGCTCAAGACCAGCAGCCAACAAGTTGGGACTAACACACTGCTGTAGTTGGAGGCTCAAAGTGTAACGGCCCTCAAAATAAAAATGTCTCTCCCGTTCCTATCAATGACAGGGGCCACTATCCTTGGCGTTCAGTGCCAGCGAAGTCAAGAGCCTTATCAGAGCCATCTTCCAAAATACGGACCGACGAGCGGCAGCATTAGCTAAAATCAGATAGGTCATCTCCACCCCACCCCCACCACATCTTCCAGAATATGGACCGCCGAGCGGCAGCACTTGCTAAGATCAGATAGGTCATCTCCACCAAACCCCCCACCACATCTTCCAGAATATGGACCGCCGAGCGGCAGCACTTGCTAAGATCAGATAGGTCATCTCCACCCCACCCCCCACCGCATCTTCCAGAATATGGACCGCCGAGTGGCAGCACTTGCTAAGATCAGATAGGTCATCTCCACCCCACCCCCCACCGCATCTTCCAGAATATGGACCGCCGAGCGGCAGCACTTGGTAAAATCAGATAGGTCATACCAACTAATTTTAACAATACAGGGTGTCTCTCCCCCTCCCTCCACCCCCCCTCCCTCCCCCCAAAAAAAGTGAGTCAAACCAGGCAACCTCAGAATGTTTTCCCTGATTCTGATAAGAAATCTTCTCACATGACAATAGTCTTTAGTTTATCGAAATCCTACTAAAATTTAGTAAAGCCAATTGCCTATTGACTAATCTTAAACTGTCAAATAATCAAATCTGGGGTCAATTTCACGAAGCGCTACGATCCTTCAAACCTCAAGATGCACGTTACGACGGTTTCCCCATCGCAACTGGTGTTACGAGTATCATAGCGCTTCGTAAACTGACCCCCTGGTTCAATAACTCAGGTGTGACTTTGCTACACAGTACCATAACTTCTCGGTCTTAATCGATAAAATTTATGATTTTTTCATGTAAAAAGGGTTCCATGCGAACCTAGATACTGACGTCGCCTGGTTTGGCCTGAACCTTTTGGGGACAGTCTAAAACTGCATTTTTATGATTGGTTTCAAATTATAATCCACCAAATACTCCACCAAAAACATGAAAGATTTGTAGAAAACAATTTTCATTTTTTTCTTGATCTTTAATTTCCACATACAAAATTTACTTTAATCTGAGAATTGCCAAAAAACAAAATACCTGAGTAACTTGGTGTTTAATGCTTCACCAAAACAACATTTTTTTACTATGCATAGTGCTTATTGTTATGTACATCTTCATTATTTACAAGATCAAAATTATTGTTCTATGCCATAAAATTAGAGCAATTTAAATGGGACAGTTCATTAGTTGCATTTACTGAAGGAATCCTGAAATGGGTCTTTCCAAGGGGGCATTTTGGCAACACGGACCATATTTTCCAGAAAATACCTTTGTCTGGTCTCAAAATATAAGAAATAATTTCCAGTTGTTTTGAAGAGATAACTTGGGCTCAAAAAGGGTTACAAATAGTGTGACAACATGCCTTTCTAAAAACCCTGTGTACAAATTTCCAATATACGAGCATATATTGGAAATGTTTACACAGGGTTTTTAGAAAGGCATGTTGTCATACTATTTGTAACCCTTTTGAGGCCTAAGTTATCTCTTCAGAATTTAAACTTATTTCATTAATTTTGAGACCAAACAAAGGTATTTCCTCGAAAATATGGTATGTGTTGCCAAAATGCCCCCTTTACTGTGGAAAGACCCACATACATTTTATGTACAGAATCAGATGAGACAAACTTACAATAGAAAATAAACCCGAGTTTTCTTGAAACAGGTCATGTTGGTATTGGAATACTGACCCGTTATATCAAGGACAATAGACCCTTAATTTGTACTGGCAGATATGTAAGGGGAGGGTTTTGTCATGTAAATGATGATGATAGCTGATTCTTACATAGTGTATTTCAGATCCGCTTGATCTCATGCGCTTAAAGGCCCTATGTATCATTTGCAACATAAAACATTTTACAGATTCGTGGAATAAGAGTATAACATATCTAAGGAAGAATGTTGGTAAACTAGCCTGAAGAAATCTTAGCTACTTAGATGCATGGATGCTTCAGAAAACCTTGAAACTCCATATACGGATTTTGTGTACAAGTGATTGGTAAAAAAGTCCTGTGCACTGGACTTTTTTTTTAGAAAACCACCTTCGGTTGTCAATTTTCAGCATGAAGTACCATTTTTTACGGAAATAAATTAATGTGGTGTTTGTTACCATTGCTATCAACACTTTGAGTTTTAGGTTTTTCTTGTCAACTGATGAAAAACAAAATTGGGTCATTGCAAATGATACAATGGGCCTTTAACAGTCAAAATTAATGCGAAAGAAAATATACATATATCCCTGCATCAGTCACTTGACAAAACAATCATGGAAAAGCCAATTTACACAAGTGAGACTTTAAATGTTTCTAGTGATTGCCTCTCCCCTTATTGTCTGGAATTGTTTAGGCGTCATGTGTAGACCAAGACTATATCTTCATCAGTCCCATGTGATTTCCTGGCCTCATCCAGATTACTGAAGGTGCAGCAACACAGCTCTACAAAAGAAAACAAAAAGCAATAGCCTTATATGATCTTTGCACTGGCGGCCATGACAGGGGGCAGGTTTTTATATTTAAATGTTGACAATAGATGCACAGACAATGTGACTGCCTCCTATCATGGCCATTCATGCAAATGGTCTATAGAACCACAAAGAAAATGTGATTTTCCACAAATAGCAAGTTCGATTCACGACTAGAGTTAACCACTGGTCAAATGTCACTCTGGCAACACACGCATGCGAATGCCTTTGGTTAGCTAGTTGGTTCTGCACAAAACGCTGCATCAACTTAAAGTCACAGGCTCGTCAGCAATGCACGCTTGCCAAATTCGTGCCACGAATTAAGCAGCTCCATGCCATGGAGCTGCGTATTTCGTGGTGCGCACTTTGCTGACGAGCCTGTGCCTTTTAATGCACAATGGGTACCAGTGATCAGTGCGACTCTGCCCTGGTATCAAATGGTCAACTAGACTGCGTTCGGTTGTAAGTTGTCCTCACCTTCTGAAGTTCCTGAGTTGTGATACAGAAACTGTTGCTTGTCCGCATCAAGGCCACACAGCACGATAAAATGACCTGGAAACATAAGTAAATGTACTGACAAAATGTGTTATGTGGTGGCTGCTTTTGTCTTAGCTGAAAGGGGGAAAAAAAGTTCAAGCAAAGTACCAAATTTTATGACTGACTTTTATAAAGATTTATTTTTAAAATCTTCACTTTTTAAGAATTTGCATTAGTTCCAAAAACAGTCTTACCAACATAGCTGTCCTGTCTTCGCCTCAAGCATGACATGAAACTATCACTGTTGCAGTCCTATGGACAGACCAGAGATGAAATCAAGACATTATAAATACAAGTAGTAGCAGCCAGATGACTGGTCGACACATTCTCTTCATGAAATGTTCACTATTGATAGTTTTAGACCACGTTCAACATCCAGGAATGTTTGGGTGTCACCAGCCACGCGTGCCAATATATGAACATGAACATGCGTAAAAAATACCCACCAGCGTATTTTCATTCTAAAATGCTGCACGCGCGCGTTGCGATACGTTGAAATTATTGAGCATGTACTCGGCTTGTAAAAACGAAAGTGCTTTTACTTGATCACGATTTATCCTGAAGAAAGAGTTTTTATCTTTCTCAATACAACAGCCAGGGCACTCCAACATAAAGCAAGGTTAAGCAACAGAGGTAAGTGCAACCAATGCGCTTTTCTTGCTCTTTTGCACTCGGAGCCACGATTCTCAAATGACACCCAAAATGGTGGAAGGCGTGACGTCACCGTAAAGCAATCAATAGTGGTCTTCATTCGACAACATTCTACTGTATTCTACTCAGAAAAATGTACAGGGAAACCTGTCTCTAATGGCCTTTGCAGAGCTGCCTACCCTTCCTGATTTTGGAGAAGACACCCGGACAATAGGTTGAGCTCCCGACTTTTAGATGCATCTACAAATCTTATTGTTGTTAACTGACAACCCAGGAGGGTTTTTAATTTGTCTGAAATTACAAAATAAGCCTTTTTTTCCCCCAGAAAATGTTCCAAAATCAGGAAGAGTTGGCAGCTCTGCCTTTGGCCACAAATTGTATGTATTAATGCTTGCCACCTGTTTATAGTGGTCCTGGGGATGGCCACTGTAGTACAACTGGCAGTGAACTGAGATGCTTAACGTTGTCCTACCTGCCTGAAGCTAGCCTGACTGCACCATTCACACTGCAGTATACTGCTGTCTACAAGCGCAATAGCAGTCATGTGACTTGTCAGATGGTTAGTTATCTCCACATTACTGATTGATCTGCAAAAACAAAAAATACAGAATTAAGTGTTATAAATCTGATAATTTGAGAAAGAAATTGACAAGTATTTGATGTGATCTTTAAAACCCTTATCAAATGCATGCTGTAGACGTTTTTATCACACAGGAATTCAGAGTTTATTTATTGTAAAACAGTTGAATAAAAACAACACCATGTTAACGTAAAGTTATTGAATATTACAGTCAAACCTCATTTATATTATTATTATTATTTATTCGGCCACAACAGACGAGATGTATGTGCAAATAACAATTGCAAACAAAATGAACTTAGATCAGTTTACTGGAAGGGAAGGACTAAAGAAAGGAGGGATGAGGCAGGGATGGAAGGAAGTAGGGGGTGGAAGGAGAAAGTAGACAAAACAAGCCTATCTAGACGGCCAGGATAAACAAGTGATATTCACTGTAGATCGGAAGCCTGTTTATCCAATCCTAGATAGGTAAGAGGTCTTTGAGGTTTTGCCGATTACCTTGTTATAACAGAAACATTGTATTATCAGGAATGAAAACCATGAACAAAGAATTGGGCTCTAAAACTGCAAAATGTTGTATTAACACTTTTCTTATCAATCATACCTTTTATCAACTTTAATCCCTCTACTAGCGGCGCTGGCAAACAGCTGGTTGACTCGGTCCTCTTCTGTCTTGAAATCAAGTCTGATGCTTTCATTGTAGAAGTTCTAAAAGTTCCAAATAAAGACTTCAGATTTTTACTTTACATTTTGCAAAAGGTATGACTTAAAGGCCCTATGTATCATTCGCAAGATACAACTTTTTGCAGATTCGTGGAATAAGAGTGTAAAATATCTAAGGAAGAATGTTGGTTGGTAAACTAGCCTGAATTAATATAAATGATTATGTAAACTACAACATTTGTTAGACTCTGCATGGCAGCCATCTTAGGGGAGTATACCCAGCACGATTTGGGGCCTTGAGACTTCCTTCCTTCCCCCCTCCCCCACCCCCCCCCCCCCTCCCTATGACTCAACACACTTTTCCCTTTTGTTAGCGCACCACCCTTCCCCTTCCCCCCCCTCAAATCTGAAATTCCTTTGATGTTTGAGACACAATAGGGGAACAATGGAGGGGTACTCTCTGCCCTATATCATGCTGCATATGTAGGGAGCAATCACATTGTCACCATGCCGCATGCATGAGAAGGCGCTTTGTGGATTTAAATAGGAAACCTTCTTGTATTGATCACCCACCTATCACAATAGCTGTAGCAAAATTGCCCTCAGACAGATCTATGATGCTACAGCAGTCGTCATTTAATGCAGGGCTTGAAATTCGTCAATGAAAGGGCACTGCCATTTTTGTTTTTGGAGTCATCTTTTGGAACTTAAAAAGGGCACTTCCATTGGAAAATGAAAAAGTCTATGGGAGAATTGCAGAAGGGCACCAAGGCCAAGAGCAGGGGCAACAGAGGCAATGGCCTCCTTGGCCTCTGTTAAATTCAAGCCCTGTCATTTCAATTGGCCTTGCCTGTATAGACCGTATCGAATAGCCGCCATTTCGTGGGCCAGGGGCACCTATTGTTACTTAAACTGTTCAACAATGGAAGCACAATATGTGCAACCATGCATGTCCTCAGAGAACAAAGAAACTGCCCCACGAAATGGCGGCTAATTGATACATTCTATACTGCTGATCCTTAGGGATGTGTGTTAATATTATTAATAGCCATTGTCCTCACCACATCTTGGTACGTTGGGTCCACTCCCAGTGTTATGGTGTAAAACTGATGCTGGACGCCATACTGCACCAACAAATGAGCAAGGTCTATTGTCCAAACGCTGTGGGAATCAACCAAGAAATCTTATTTCAAAACTAAGTTGGTTAAACCGTTCAACAACGGAAGCACATTATGTGCAGCCATGCATGTCCTCAAGGAACAAAGAAACTGCCCCACGAAATGGTGGCTATTCGATACCGTCTTGTGTACAAGGTCTGAAGCCCTAATCAATTTCTCAATTCTTTCCAAAATGTTTAAGTCAAACAAAAAGCATAAGGACTGTCTCACCTTGTACCAAAACCCAATTTTTCACATTTGTTGTTGAAATCTGCAAGGTTTTCCACACTATCGGGATGAACAAAACTGCAGTTAAACAAGATAGAGATCAATTAACAAGGGCTGATGTATCTGTCATACAAAATTAAGTATGACAACCAAAAAACACTAATTATGGAAAAACTACCATACGCCTTCGCTAGTTGAGACTCCATGCACCAAGTCTATGGAACATGACATAAAAACCTAAATGTTTTAAAAGAAAAACTTGATATTTTTTTCATAGCTAAAATCATGTTTCCTAAACAAATTTACACTTTCTAAGGCACTATCATGACATAATTATTAGGGAGAATTAGTGGCAAATGTGTGCAGTATTTACACCTGTCCTAAATGATCGAAATGCAAGGGTGGTGTTGCATGCATGGATGTCGGCATGTGGGCGGTGCTTCCTCCCACACGTTTTTGTCTACACAAAACGTCAATACATACTTGAGAATCATCTTAACACAGGCCAGTCCACAATCCCAGTCGCTGCTCTGCATAATGTGGGTAAGTTGGACATGTTGGAGGCAAATTCTGGCCGCTGGCATTTCTGCTATGGAAGATTAAAATACATTTTTTGAGTGTGACTGATGTGAAGTGAAAACAGGCTGCTGTAAAACACTAGTCACTGCATAAATTTTGAGTTGAATCTTGTCACAAAAGACGGTAGGCCTACCTGACTTCGTGCAATTCATTTCTAACAATAATATTTAAAATAGACGTATTTATAAAGACACCTAAACTTTTAAGTGAGAAGTGATCAGGTGATGGATCCCACACATGCACGATTCCGCATGTAAACATTAGTTGAATACCCTGCTAATGCCGTACCTTACAATCATAAGTTGACGACTGGGTACCACACCCCGAGTCTCGCCCGTAAAATCGATGTAGCGCCCTCTCTTGGTGTAAGTAGTACAATTCTGGCGCTCAAAAACTTTGAGCAAGTTTAACAAAATCGGGTGAAAATCAAAAAGATGGAGGATAGAGAAATTTCAAATTGTCATCGAAAACGAGGGTCTTGGTACTTTCTTTTACGATAACATTTGCAAATGAAAAGTCCCGTGACGTAATACATTGGCGCAGCATCTGAAATAAGCAGTTTCAGTGCTCATTTGAAATTTGTCAGTTATGATGATTTTTCTTCCTCGGCCTTTCTTAACACAGGAGTGTGTTCACAATTAAAGAAAAAGCCTTTACGACAGGAAATAATAATTAAATACTCCAGCGCTAGAAATTGCATGGAAACTGTACATAGTAGAAATATATACGATCACCGGAAAACAAATTACAAAATGAGGGTGGGTCGGTGGATAGAATCTTTTTATTTTGCTCAAGTTTGAATGAATTGTTCAAATACATATTTTATGTTTGGCCTTACATGTAAAATGTTAGCAGAGTAAAAATAAAATTAAAAATAGAATCGTTTTTAGGTTCCAATCAAGTTGCATTAATTAGTCTGAGAGTGCGGCCAGTTTACTTAGGCGGCTGGTTTTATGTGCCATAAATTCACTGCTTTTCACGAAAGGCTTCTTTACAGTATATCTGTAAGGAATCGTCCATTTGAAAGCGACAAAAAGTCAAAATAGTAACTAAAAATTATAGCTTTGGAGGGTAAAATCGTATCGCGTCATTCATAAAAACGCCCACCGGCACAACCGCACTTTGTCATTTTATATATGTTTCTTTAGAAACACCCATCCTTTGTGTTTGATTAATTTTCCTAGCCCACAACATTCATATTATTATCATTATTACATATTATCTTTCTGGTATTTATACCAAGGATTCCTCAAAAGTGCCCATTGCAAGCGTGAGGAAACCCACGAAGAATTAGAAATGCCCAGAGACACCGGGGAATCCCCTTGCTCTTCACGAAAGAATGCTCTGGGATCTTTAAAGTGTGTTAACTGTTACCTAACACACTGACTGGACCAACGGCTTTACATCCCTTCCGAAGGATGGAGCAAGTGTGGTTGAGTGCCTTGCTCAAGAGCGAAGGTACCGCAGCCGGGCCGGGGGGGTGGGGGTGGTGGGCTGGGGGGTTGGGGGTGTTGGGGAACGGCGAACCCGCAACCCCACGTTTTCACCTATGATTGCGAGGCAATGACTACACCACTCGGCCACGGTACCCCACTAAGATGACTATTTGAGAAGAAATGTTTTGTTTAACACCTTCCTCCATAGTCTAAATCAGTAAATGCAGTTCGGGCACATGGCACGGGCACAATGGTCATGACCGTACCACAACTTTAATACTACCCCACAGAATGGTAATGCATGACGTAAAGTTCATTCATTCACTGTGCTTTGCCTATGTGGCAAGGCCGAATCACTCACACGTTCATACAAGTTAGTCCCACAGTTTGCATAATTTGAGCACACAAAACGATCAGAATGTAAATTATCATATTAAATGAAACTCATATTTCTTAATGAATGCATTTTTATAAAATAATGGCAAATATCAAGCGTTTATAGTGGGGAATTATTTCCCTCTCGCGTAGGAAATTTTGTTAAATATGCAACCGGAACTATTTGAACCTCTCCGTTCATGTCGGCCATTTCTGGCGACTTCGGTAAAAAAATCACGTTGAATACCGACATTTTTTGTATCTTTCAACTGGGGAGAACACCAAATATTTCATCATTTTCTTTTGGGAGAGGGACATATCTACTTGACCACCATGGCGCAGATTCTGCCTATACGTTTTCAGGAGCATTTACAGGTACGTATAATAAGATAGCAGTGGTTTTAAAAATTGTAATGTGTGTTGCACGGATTGGATACTGTTGTGCGAGTGCATATACACGCCCTCTCAAAATGGCCGGCACGTGTCGCCGGCTTTGGGCAGGTGTCCCGTAATTTGGAAACTAAACATACAACAAATATATCAGTTATATCAATTTTAGGTATTCCTGTTGCCTATTTAATGAAGGTAGGCCTATTTGTGATTTGTAAATATGCACGCAGGCTGTGAGTGTGTGTGAGAATGAAAGTGTGACTCCAAAGAATTACAAAAAAAGGGGGACATTTTGCCATTATTTGTTATCCACAGTGACATAGGCCTATTAATAGTATTATTGACTAAAAGGATATTAAATACCATACACCCTCGCCACTAATTCTTCAAAATATGACATGATAAGAACATTTCAAGTTTTCCTTTGAAAACACTTAAATTTGTATGTCATGCTCTATAGATTTAGTGCATGGAATCTCAACTGGAGAAGGTGTATCATGGTATTTTTTCCGTACATACTACTGATTTGATTTCATCTGTTCTTGTAGGATTTATCACCAGTGTCAGACCAATATTTAGTAGACTAGTAGTATCGACCAGACACCTGATGAAGGGGAACAAAATGGGGAAAGATGAACATACATGTACATTCATGAACACCCATGCGCTAAACCTATGGGACAACTCAGAAAAGGCCAATACTGGGTGTCTGTGCGTGGTAATCTTACCAAATCTTTGGCCGTTTCATTTTTCATTAACACCTAAAACACCGTTAATTTTTTCTAAAGTTCATGAACTCTGTGATTTCCTGACTCAAGTTGCAATATATTAATCATAGCATGCTGGCTAGGTAACTAAATGTACATCCTGTCTAGGTTTGTCATGTATGATATCCACATGAACCATGATTTAATATTGCAACTTGGTTATCACATACAGAAGATAGCGATGTTCAAAGTTGTAATTTCTTTCAGGTAAAATCTTCAAATTTTTCTTGCCCATCCTTTTTTTCTTATTTAAATCTGCACTGGTGGCTGATAAATCACTTGAACCCTTTACACCCCAAAGGTCCATATTGGGGCCCCAAAGCGTCCATATTAGGGCCCCAAAGGTCCATATTAGGGCCCCAAAGCGTCCATATTGGGGCCCCAAAGCGTCCATATTGGGGCCCCAAAGCAGCACCTTTTGCACCTGATGAAAATTATTCAGGGTGCAAAGGGTTAAGGAAGAAATGGGGAGTTTCATCGCAAAACGCGATAAATGCCAAATCCAAACAAATTGAGATAATGGTGTCAGTACATTCTTGATTGGTGGTCCTATACATTTGTCAACTCTGTTATATCCCACAAAAAAACTGTTTTACTTATTGGAATTTGCCATTGACTGCAGTGCTTAGTTGTAATACAAAATGGCAGTTTTCTGGAAATGCCAAAGATGGATATATAGTGTTTTGTGATGAAACTCTTAAAATAATGATGTCCGACTTGTACACTCTTGCCCTCAATTGGCACTTGGGCCTTTCAGATATTCAAATATGTGATTTTTCAGGTTTTTTCCTGAAATCAGGTTTCTTTAGCCAAAAAACATGAATCGTGTGAATCCCACGCCGTAATGGCTTCACGCTGCGCGCTTGCAATTTCAGGTGTTTTTTTCTTCAAACATCCAATCACATCCCTGGATATTTCGGTAGAAAGAGAAGTTGAAATTGAGTCAGTGGAAGGGAAAAGGAACTTCCTTAGGAAATTATAAATGGCCCAGTGGAAGTAGATGAGATAAGAATCTGGACAGTGAATGAACTTGGCTCTAGATCAAGTAGCAGTTATTGGCTGATAACAAGCGTAATAATCTTGGATCATTTGTGCTGATTGTGCAGTCACCCAGGACAAAGAATAAAATGAAATTGGACCTTGACTATCATTGACTGAATAATCAAAATCTGAAATTTTATTTGGCATACTGTACATAATTTTAAGGCTCAATATTCAAGTGAAGAGTAATAGTGTATTGGATGTATGTTCCAGATATGGGAACTATATTTGTCTCTAAAAAAAGTTATGTGAGTCATAAAAAGGAAGAGGTTCATTTAATTTCACATTTATACTTTCACAAAAGTCTACACATTCGTACTAAGAAATAGGAAAACAATAATAAATTTGACCAAGAGATGTCAGTTTCAGTGAAATTGTTGGACACATGTTTTTCATTCATTAAGAAAATGATTGCTAAAAATTACCATTCATAAGTAAAAACATCCTGAGATCTCAGGGAATTTCTACTCTGCAAAGCGACGTGACAATACCCTGAGGAAATACACGCAAATCTGTGGAGCGAGCCGGCTGTTGTCTTGAGCCAACTCACGCCCGAGTCATTTTGATGTAATTTAATCAATTCGGTCATGTTATGCCGAAAAGAAACAATTTCTATACTTTCCAGAAATTGTATTGGGTTCCGTTCCTTATGACTGTCCCATTCCTACCAAACTTTCAAACGACGAACCTTATTTACTCCGCAGTTTTTCAAATTAATAACAGGGATGCATGCTGACGAATGTAATGGAAGGGATTCCCCAATATGCTTTAAATAGCAGCCAATCGCCGACGCGGACAACGGCCAGCATTACCGAGTACATGCATGCACGGTGTTTACAATCTGTGCGCGTTACATTTGAATGCCTGCAATCGTGCTACAATGCACTGCAAGCGTCCTGATTGGTCCAGCAGAGGCGACAAGATTTCTGTCGCTAGTCCCACCGCCAAATGGGGCCTTTTTCAACAGGGCCACTGTACGCAGGAGTTAGGGAGTGCGTTAAAGGGGCACTTTTGCAAGAGGATGTAGTAAAAATGGCCACTGCTTTTTTAGCATGTTTAGCAATCGGCCCAATTTTTTTCACAGTCATGGCTTACATGGTCAACAATATTCTAAAAGAACATTACTTTCTATGCAATTGAACATCATGATTTACATAAAAGGGCGATACAACTGATAATTGTGCAATAAATGAGCTAAAAACTATTCAAAAATCAACTGTTTACATAAAGACAGCACCGCAACATTGGATAGCAAATGTGTGTTACACAGTAATGGATTAATGAACCAGTGCACATGTACATGCATAGTTCAACATGGATTCAGCCAGCAGTGGTTAAACCCATTGAGATGTAAATTCCCTGGTTTCTAAACTAAAAGACTTTCTCCCCCTCTGGGAGGGGACCAGTGGTGAATCATAACGGGAGTCATAGGCCAGGAATTAAAGCATCTAATTTCAGATTAATCCTGTAGCCGTGAAATCTGAGTTACAAGAGAAATTGATTGGTGCATAATTTATGCTTCAATATTTTACGTATCTCATATAATTAATCAGATAGTAAGATAGAGCAGTTTCTGGCTGCATTTTGTGTGGCTTGGCTGCACTAATTTTAAACACAAATTATTTCATCTGTTCATTTTGTTTTAAACTCCAATTCATAAAATCTTACATCTACCTGGTATCTTGCGAAGACCCCTAGATATAGGACCACATGCTGCATTTCTTTAATATCTTAAGACATTTGTGATACCGTAGTTGGGACTGTAGTTACAATAATATTAAATGCTGTATATTAATTTGTTTCTGTAGTCTATACCAGAAGTGGATCAAGTTCATAGACATCAAGCTACACATACATTTGTACATAGTACATTGTTTCTATTACTTGTTGTCTGGAACAAACAAAATAATCACAGTGAGCTGTAATTTCTTGGCACGGATTGAAACTGTGTTATCCAAAGAATTTCAAATCCAAGAGCTTGCCAAGGGATTGCTGAGAGTTTGCCAAGTATATGATGAGTGCACATTGCTTAAACACTGGTCATGTCTCCTGTCTCCGCCGTGTGGTAAATTTGTATTAAAGTCCAGTGCAGTCAACAATCATTACCCGTGTAGGCCTCTATAGACCATGTGCCCGTTGTTTATATTTAAAGCCAACGCTTGCCTGCCGTTGTGCGCACGCATCATGCTTTGCATATGTGATGATCGCGCGTATTATGTTCAAACACAAAACGCGCTACATGCACACGCATTCCAAAACGACCCAAATCGGTTACGGTGATGTGCCATTCAATAACAGTCGTTTCTTATCTAGCTTGTAATGGAAATCTGTGCCGGCGATTCATTATGCAAATTTATGTAAAACATGATGCGTGGGCATAATGCCAGGCATTTTTAGTTTGTTGTGATGTCAGAGGGCACATCGTCTGTACAATAAAACTTGGATACAACCAATCAAGTTTAATTCACTCAGTCATTTGAATGTTTTTCTTTTCCCAAATTTATTGGAATATGAAGCAACATAAAATCCATCTGAACAACCAAATTGACCTGTACTAACATGACAGTAGCAAGTATGTTATCTGAGAGCGATTGCGCCTCTCTTACCCGGAGCTATTTTGTCTCTTCGTCCCTGGTATGATTTATCATTGAAGCTTATCAGGAATAGGATATGAGGGGGCATGTAAGATACATGTAAGATGCATGGGACTTTCATAGGGCCTCTCTCCTGTGTGTCCTGTACTATAGTGAGGTTCCCAAGATACATGTACAATATCCAGCATGTAAATGTCACATGGTTGGATAGATGTACCGGTACATGTAGTAGTACCAAAGTATGCTACACTGTGCCAAATTGTAATTTTGTTTTTGTAGACGGGATATTTGGAGAGCTTGTAGCGTAATTTAATTTGGGTAATTATTTCCAGAAAAATGCCTGAATCAAAGAATTTTGTCATAAGCAATCACGGACACTTTCTAAACATTTATTTTATGTATGTTTACGATGTTGCCTGAGAAAACAAGACTATTAGAAGAAAACTTAATTGTGTAGTCTTGTGAGAACAGGAATGAGATGGTAAAGGTTTGTTTGCTGTTGAAGTACAACATTTAACAGGCTAAAAATGGGTCGTAATTCCTAAAAATAATCACTTATTCATACAGGCTAAAAAAAAGAAAGGAAACAAAAGATGAGCTGAGACAAAATATCCAAACTAAATTTTAATTTCTCATGTAAATTCTGAACAGCAAGGCATACCTACCTGTACAGTACATATCAATATTGAATTATTAATGATTACAACATTTGAGAAGATCAATTATTAAAGCTCTGTCATTTCTATTGATCTTGACAGCTCCAAAATCTGGGCATCAATGCTGCTAACATTGGCTTCAGCACGCTGACCATGGAGTCGGACAAGTTCATCTGTATCCGTGAGAAGGTCGGTGACCAGGCTCAAGTGGTCATCATTGACCTAAACGATTCAGCCAATCCGATCCGTCGACCCATCTCAGCAGACTCGGCTATCATGAATCCTGCTAGTAAAGTCATCGCACTCAAGGGTAAGGTTTATTAGAATGAGAATAGTGACTTCATGATAATCCGTAAAACACAGGTGATATAGACTGCCGGAGTGAATGTCATCTTTTGTTAGTTGCCTAGGCAATTGGCTCTCAACAAAAAATCACTCAACTGTATCCCTGTGCTTTTGCAATGATACTTTTTCCGACCGCCATGATAGTTTAGAGCCAATTGCCATGGCAACGCACGTCACACTTCGGCTGTCTATTGAGGAATTTCAAATTGTAATCCGAACTGAGTGTTTCAGTGCTTTCTTTTGTGATAAAATTTGCAAATGAAAAGGCACATGATATAATACAATGGGTCAGCATCTATAACAATACTGCCAGTGTCCATTTGAAATCTGTCAATCCCCATCGTCAAAAAACAAGACTAAACACTAAATGTCCCCATTGCCCCTAATATTGGCCTTGGTGCCCTTCTTTTAGATTTCCTAATGGAGGTGCCCTGTGCAAAAACTGTTTCCCAAAGCATGTGTATACATTGGTGGCGAAATAAATGCTTGTGAATGTTATTGTTATTTCATTTGCATTTTTTCCCTTTTTTTCTCGGTCTCTTTGTGTGTTAAATTACAGGTTTCTCTTCCTCTTTACGTGGCTGTATTCCTATTTTTCTCCTTTTTCTTTTCTTTGTTCCGTACTTGTATCTCGTACAAGCTTATCCTCACTGTTTCTGTCTCATGCATAATGTTCTCTTACCGTCCTTCATCGGAGATTATCAATCCGATTATGACCAGTAGACGTCAGTGGTTTTTGCCTAGTCTATAGAGTCGCAGCAAACCATGAAATCTCTTGAAGCAGACCTCCCCATTATCCCATGGGGAAATCCCTCGTTAGGATATCGTAATATAAGCGTAATTGATGATTTCCGTCAAGACAGTGCTGGCATCTTGTACGTCAGCATGATTACGATGGAATGTTGTATCATCAAATTTACCAGCTTATAAAAGTGGAAATAGCGAGGACCGTCAGTAACTAAAATTAGAACAGTTTAACCGGATAAAATGTGCAGTTTAGTTCATGTACATGTAGGCCTATTTATTGTATCACCCAAGTTTAATACACTGAATCATCTTTATCTGGAATCCCTACGTCTTATTTATGCAGTATTATTACTGTAAAGGTGATTAAAACCTTAGTCAAGAATAAAGTTATGTTAAAATTTTAGGCGCTTGATGTAGCACTTTCAACAAAATCCTAACCGGCTTCCCATTGGTAGAAGCACACTATTTTGTGAGAAATACGAACATGCTGAATTTGCGGTCGTTTCTCAATGAGATCATAGCACATTGTACCGGTACATGTACCATTATCCTTGTACATTTCTTATGTGTTAACCATTCATTTGACATACATGTACCCCGGTATTGACTGGCTTCATGTACTAAACCCAAACTGCAAAAGCTTGCATTTTATTTCCAATGTATTTTAGCATTCACACTCAAGCTACTGTGTTTAACGAGCCCCTGTAAATCAATACAAACACGGTTTATCAGCCGCTTGACATAGACTAGATCAATACAGACTCGTCATCTGAGGGGGTGGATCCCACTGCTACCCAGTATCATCTCATTGAACTGTGACCTTTGTGCCTTTTCAAGGGTCAAAGTGTGGGCTCGGCCCACTAGTTTAGGATTGGGAAATGATTCTAAATTTCAGGTAGAGAATTGATAAGTGGAAGAAATGAGTTGTGCAGATGTAAAAGAGTGCAGTATCATATGCATGTGATTATGTTAGAGTACATGTACAATGTATTACAGGTCATTTTATGTAATTTCAATGGTGGGGAGAGTAAACCAGACTTTTAAAAATTGTAACATGAAAATGTAGCAATTACATAAGAAGTAATCCTTTAGAAAAGTAAAAACTTCCAAAAAGCATATCCCTTGCCAAAAATAGAAACGGTGTTTTTGCAATTGGTATCACAAAATACCTTGTCAAAATTGGAGATTTTTACGTACCATCATTAGCACATAGATGATATTTGTTTAGTTCTGTGTATTTGACAACTTAACCACATCCATGTAATCACCTTTACAATTCTATGTGACCTGTCACAACGAAATGAGCGTTAAGTCGCACTCCGCTATTTCCTACATTGTATAACGATGGTTCAAAGTCAAAAATTGAAGGAGGTCAATTTTAGGCTTTTGTAATATTTGATTTCAAATTTTTACTGTCATCCAACAATTAAAAACATCATTTTCAGACCAATTTTAACGATGGGTTTCTTTATGCCTCATAAGAAATTTTGTTTAAAGATTTGTTAAATTATTTTGAACACTACATGTACTACTTCTCCAAGCTGTGTTGCATTGGGAGAATAGGTTTACTTTATGCATTATACATGTACATGTATGTATATAGCTCTTTTTTCTGCTAAATTCAAAAATACAAAAATTATATTTTTGAAAAATCCAACTTTCAGCTCATTTTGTTGTGACAGGTCACATTTTTGAGACATATGAATTGAACAGTAGAAATGTTTTTCTTGGGCGATTATGTACACTCCGAGTACAAAATTAGGGTTTAACTATCTTCTGTTATAGGTCAAACGATGTTGAACATCACAAACGTTTTAGCTTGAAACATGGCCTGTAGTTTACAGATATCCAGTTAGTAATGAGTTTAATCTCAAAAGTTCTATTGCACATAAAATTAAAGGAGAAATATACATAAGAAACAAAAGACACTGTGTTCAACGAGTCCCACTTATACATTGTTATACAAAGAGCAAGGAATATGACTCGCTGAAGAGTGAATATGGACTTCACAAAGAATATCATAAAACATCTCTAAGTCGACCAAAAGACCATGTCAAGTTCTGCTCAAGAATGTTTTTGTTTCATTTTTGTTTTACCCTTCCCAGCTGGCCGCACCCTGCAAATCTTCAACATTGAGATGAAGAGCAAAATGAAAGCCCACAACCTGACTGACGAGGTTCACTTCTGGAAGTGGATTAGCGTGAACACCATCGGTATGGTGACTGATGCCGCCGTGTTTCATTGGAGCATGGAGGGAGAATCGCAACCAGTCAAAGTGTTTGATCGACACTCTAACTTAGCTGGATGTCAGATTATTAACTACAGGACTGATTCCAAGATGCAGTGGCTTCTACTCATTGGGATCTCAGCTCAGGTCGGTATTACTTACATGCATCGTACATCAATATTAATAATTGATCTTTGTCTGATAGTAGATGGTTAGGAAAAAGGAATTTTTCATCCAACTTTTGATCTGTCTCATCTGGCTGATAGAATTTGCATTTAGGATTTAACGGAGAAACATACAAGAAACAAAACTAGAAGCGTACAAGAAGCAAAAGACATTTCTAAGGCATTCCTCTGGCAATAAATGAAAACGTGGTTTTCAAAAGCATCATTCTTCGCCAAGCAAAAGCAAAATTGCATTACTCGTACTACAGGGAATTGCTGCAATTGCCATTTGTTGTGAGGTTTATATCTGGTTTTCAGTGGGTTATATTTCATTTTTAATGTAGGTGTTGCACTTGTTTAACACATTGTTGTCGTTTTCTTTAAATCTTTTTAAATTATTGAAACTAACTAGCCAACTGAGCTACATGCACAGCAGATACGTACTTAATTGAACAGATGTACACCAAAATCAGAAAATAGAATGAAACTTAAAAATAAGGTCTTCTGAAGCACTTTTTGACTAACACCCATCGGAGCATTGAACAAGTATTGTGGCAAATGTTACTCAAATGTGTCCTCTATGATCTTGCAGCAAAACCGTGTTGTAGGAGCCATGCAGCTGTACTCCGTCGAGCGTAAAGTCAGTCAACCCATTGAAGGACATGCTGCGTGTTTCTCAACGTTCAAGCAGGAAGGGAACCCCGAAGCATCCACCATCTTCTCCTTCGCTGTGCGAGGCGCAGCAGGTGGCAAGGTGGGTAGGGTCTGGGCAATAGTAAGAGCAGTTTTAGTTTGAGCATGTTTCTCAACGTTCAAGCAGGAGGGGAACCCCGAAGCATCCACCATCTTCTCTTTCGCTGTGCAAGGCGCGGCAGGTGGGTAAGGTCTGAACAATAGACCCCTATCACGGTGCGGCCATCTTCCCTTTTCCTCCCATGATATCAATGTGACAGAATCTAGGCTTGAAGCAACAAAATGTTTGGCTCTATACTGGAAATCTTGCATGTGGATTGCTATGATGCACAAGTACATGTAGCACGATCAAGCAAATGTATGCAAAGTATGAGCTAATGGTTTTTTTGCTAAAAGCAGGGATGTGATTGTTCCGGTTTTTCCCGGAACTTTCTTTTGTCTCATTGGTTTGATTGATTTTGATGATTATTCCGGGGAAAACCGGAACAAATCACATCCCTGTAAAAGGAGATTGCAAGCAAAATTGTGCAGTTGTAAAGATGCACTGTTAATCCCTGACAGATATATGGAACAAAACAAAGACAATGGCCTGGTGAGTGTTATAAAAAGAGCAGTTTTAGTATACACCAATCTGGTAACTAAGGTCTCCTTCCCTGTACATCCGCCATAGCTGGGAGCTTCCACTGTATGTTTTTGCTGTTTCTAAAGCTGCATTTGTTTACTTCGAAACATTGCGCGTCTTTGTAGGGTTGTGTGTACGCGAAGGCAGGCGCGTCGCATGCACACGAAGGAGGCGCATTCGTGCATGTAATGGATGAGTGCTTTTCGTTCTAACACAAAACGCACAGCCCATGCACAGCCCCAGCTATGGCGGATATACATGGAAGAAGGCCTTAGTTAGCAGATTCGTCTATAGTTATGTCATGAGGTATAAAGTATGAAAATTTTGCCAAATGCATTTTGTCAAATGAAAAGGTGTGCGTTCACGTCAGGAAGTTTCTTTGTCAAAACATTGGCGCATTTTTCGTCAAACAAATCAATTTCCCCTGATATGTACATGTACAGAGTCTGTGTCTAATTCTATTATATATACTGTCTGTGCTTGTTTCTATCTTAGCTTCACATCATAGAAGCTGGTAGCCCACCCACTGGTAACCAACCATTTTCCAAGAAAGCCGTTGATGTGTTCTTCCCACCCGAGGCACAGAATGATTTCCCAGTTGCCATGCAGGTGAGGTTACAATGCAAAGGTAAACCTTCTCATAAATGAAATGTAACCTTTTGGAAGTAAAAAAAGTGCCAATGTGCAAGAGCTGTTCTCATTGGTGAACTTTGACCGCCAGTAGCGTAATAACTATTTTAAACTCAAATTTGAGCCGTAAATGGGTGTTTGGTCCTACAAAATCAAAAAATGGAATTAAATAACGATAAAGACATGCTAAAGCGCAAGCTAAATCATTTACTGATTAATTGCGATCCCCGTTGCAAAATGATTCGAACCGGCCATTTAACACCGGCTAGCTCGGTGGTTGAGTGGTTAAGACGTCTGTCTTGTTTGTTACCAGATGAGCCCCAAGCATGATAGCATCTTCCTAATCACCAAGTATGGCTACATCCACCTGTATGACCTAGAGAGCGGCACCTGTATCTACATGAACTGCATCAGTGCCATCTTTGTTACTCATCTTAGATTTCTTTCTATTCAATGTTACCAGATGAGCCCCAAGCATGATAGCATCTTCCTAATCACCAAGTATGGCTACATCCACCTGTATGACCTAGAGAGCGGCACCTGTATCTACATGAACCGTATCAGTGCAGAGACCATCTTCGTTACTGCGCCTCATGAGGCGTCCTCTGGAATCATCGGTGTCAACCGCAAAGGCCAGGTAAAGCCCGGCGCAAACGGGAGGCAAAAAAACACGAAACAAATTCGTTTACTCCTTGTTTCGAGTTTCAGTGTATCCACCCCGCAAACGGAAAACAGAAATGCCAAACAACAAAACAAAAATGCCACCGAAACGGATATAGCACCGCCAGCGGCGACAATAAAGTAGTACAGTCACATGATATCTTGATACCACGTGATCCGGAATACGATCCATGATTGGTCATCGGTTTCTCCAGTATTAAAACAAGTACTGCAGACGGTAGACCAAAACGTTTGTTTCGATGAAAAATGTTTTGCGAAACAGAAGTGTTTGTTTTGCGAAACATTCGAAACGGTGTTTTCTGTTTTTTAGTAAGACAGACTAATGTCAAAGTCACGAGAAGAACGTTTTTAAATTGTTGTGCTAGTCTTTTTGCACGAGTTTCAGATAATTTGAATGATTCAGTTTTTAATACAATCCAAGGTGCGACAACATACACTACGAATTTATCAAGAATCATCTACAGATTTTGATATAATTTGTCTAAATGCTTAAAATTATGCAAGATGTTAACATTTTATAAACCTTTTAACATGAGGGATCTATAAACTTTATACTGATTTCCCCCCCCCCCCCCACAAAATAATTATCTGCCAAAAGAAGACATCGGAGTGTGGTATTATCTCACTGCATCATGCAATGGCATATGCCTGGCAAGCAGATCTTGTGTCTTAAGCAGAACCGTGAGCCTCAGGTGTTTCAGTTCAGATTTGGTTCAGATTTCCATAGCTTTCTGTTTTTAATTGATAATTGGGTATTAAAAAGCTTATACAGAGCAGTTTACTACATGCGAAGTAAAGTGAAAGATATCATCTCTGTGATTATTATCTCATTGTCATAGTATGTCAAATTAGCATTGGGAGAGACGTAAAATGACTTTTAATTTTATTGTAATTATCTCTTTACTTATTTTATATTTTACTTTTATTTATTTATGGGTTTCAGTGTTTTCCACTACCAGTTTTGTCCGGGCAGGCCACCCAGACAAAATCATCAGTACCATTAGGTGTAAAGTCACCAGAAATGATTCGCTAGCCACTCAGTGGTGTCATTATCGTTCACTTACCACGCATATTTATCTATCACATCGGCAACCCAATCTGTGGTCGATAACAGTCATGGCAGTTGCATGCATTCGTTTTGAACAGCGCCCTCATGTGGCGAACACCGATTTGCCACATGAGGGCGGTGTTCAGCGCGCCCGGACAAAATGTTTAGCAGTGGAGAACACTGGGTTTATGGGACTTCATTTTGCTGAATTACACCTACGTAGTTGGGTGGCGCCATTGGGGCAGCTGACGGCCATGTGTCTTTCTATGTCCAGGTATTGTCAGTGAGTGTGGACGAAGAGAACATCGTCCCATACATCACCAACACGCTGCAGAACCCCGACCTAGCACTGCGTATCGCTGTCCGTAACAATCTGTCAGGAGCCGAGGAGTTGTTTGTGCGCAAGTTTAACACCTTGTTTGCCCAGGGCAACTTCGCCGAGTCGGCTAAAGTAGCGGCCAACGCTCCAAAGGTAAAGACATGGTTTGAAAATATCTTGTAGAATGGTGTAACTAAAAAGAAATTAAATGGTTTGCAAAATTTGCCCAGACTTCCAGGGGCCAATTTCACAAAGATGCGTCTTAGGAAGGGTCACTCTTATCTTAAGACATTGGAGTGAGAATTAGGATGCATTGAATTCTTCTTTACTTTTGTGAAATCGATCCCTGGTCATTGGGCTCAATGGTACTCAGCTCAATTATATTATTCCTCAAGTCTTCTCAGTTTTCTGGGTAGTATACAGCCCCAGCTGCTGGTTAAGCGCTCATGGGCTTATCACGCACATCACATTCACTACCCTGGCAGGTACACATTACCTCATGGGTAGAGAGGCAATTTTTTGCAAAGTGCCTTGCCCAAGGGCACACGCACCAGGGATGGACTAGACTCGAAACTACAACCTTTAGCATCAACCAATGTCTTGAGTGTGAGCCACAAGACGGCTCGGCTATGGCACTCCATAAACAGGGTTAGGGTAATCAGGGTGTCCGCGGGTCTTAAAAAGTTTTAAATTAATTATTTTAATTTAAGGCCTTAAAAAGCATTAAAAAGCATTAGAAAAGCATTAAAAAGTATTCAATTGTTAGCTAGATTTTGGGCCTGTGGTGGCCGAGTATGGAATTCTTTCCTGTTTTGGGGGTTTAATTGGTCTTAAATAAGACTTGCTGAAACCCGCTGACACCCTGGTAATAAGTCGGGTACTAATTGATTCAACATTTGGAGTTGTTGACTTGAAAGTGGTCATTAAATTGTCATCTTGATTCATCACCCACCCCAGGGCATCCTGCGAACACCTCAGACCATTCAACGTTTCCAGCAAGTACCCACTCAAACAGGCACTACCAGCCCCTTACTGCAGTACTTTGGTATCCTGTTAGACCAAGGACAACTCAACAAGTATGAATCCCTTGAGCTGTGCCGTCCGGTGCTGCTTCAGGGCCGTAAACAGCTGCTGGAGAAATGGCTGAAAGAGGACAAGGTCAGTCACATTGTTAACTCATTCAAACAAGATATCAATTAGTGTGCCAGTAGGGAATTTTAAATTGTCATTTTGACTATGAGTCCCTTGAGCTGGTGCTGCTTCAGGGCCGTTGACAGCTTCTGGAGAAATGGCTTAAAGAGGATAAGTTTGGTTCACTCTTCGATCATTCAAACAAGATATCAATTGATGTACTTATAGGGAATTTTAGATTATCATGTCGACTATGTGAACTGAGACGTGATGACATCATTTTAAGGATATGTGTATGCATCAAGTCATCTCTCTCTCTCTCGTCTACTGTACATGTAGGAAACAAGAATGCGGTGACTGGTTTTAGCAATCTCTGAATGCCAATACCTGAATATGACGTCATCAAGTCTCGGTCCACATAATCAATGTGATAATGTTAAATATCTGTAGATCTGTGACTGACAAGAATGAGTAGATAAATACTAGGAGTGCTTAAGTTGTTGAATGCCTTCTCTGAACTACATGTAAACTGACACTTTGTATTGTGAAATATCCTTAAAGGCAGTATACACCATTGGTAATCTCGAAAATCAGAAATGTTCACAGATTTACGCCTAACTTACACAATATAAACATGATGACCGTAGAAAAATTCCCCTGAAATGGTTTTGTCTGAAGTGCTATAGTCTTTGAGAAATAAGTAAAACAATTAGTTTTCGTCTCATGAGACGAAAATTCAATTCACCCCAAAACCAAATTACTTCGTCCAAACACTACATCGCCCAAATGCCACTTCGCTCCAAAACCACTTAGTGCACAGGCCGTGGTTCAGGGCGAAATGGTTCAGGGCGAAGTGGTTTTGGGACGAAATGACTGCAAAACCTTTTTTGACTGTTTTCTCAAAAGTTAGACGAAGTACGGAGCTGGTTTTTGCTCAGGTTGGTTTTAATCATGCATATCTTCAATCACACAGGGGGATAAAACTATTTGTAACAGTTTACCAATCATGTATACTATCTTTAACTGTAACAAACATTTCGTGGATCCTGCTACAACAATGTTTTTTTTGGTATACTTTAAATAGTTTAACATGCATGTGATGTAACTCAATTGTTTTGAATGTTAATCCCCAACAGCTTGAATGCAGTGAAGAGCTCGGTGACCTGGTCAAGTCTCATGACCCAACCCTTGCGCTGTCCGTTTACCTCAGAGCAAATGTCCCCAATAAGGTAATCATTCTTTTTACTATTTGTGAGTTGGTTGCGAGAAACCCATTTATTTTCAGTGCCAGTACAGATTTGAGGGGTGGGGTTTAGTAGGGTCTTTCTATAAATTAGGGGTCAAATTTTGGTGTCCCCCGTTACATTTTACATCTTGTTTTTGTAAATTCAGGACACATTCTTTAAATACTTTCCATCTCGTGAGTACATAAAGTACAATTCATAAAACAATTTTTAAAAGCCATTTTAATGATTTTTGTACAAAAAATAACACATATCAGGTGTAACGGGGGACACTAAATGTCACACTTTTGGACCCCTAATTTATAGAAAGACCCAGTAGTGGAATTTGGGGTAGGGTTAGGATTGGGCTTAAGGGAGGCGTGCAAGTTTAGGCAAAATGTACAAGAAAAGATCCAGAACTTGTTTGTACAGATTCCCATACCCGGACAACACCAGATCTGCTGATTATGATCATTAATTCATCTCTAATATTAAAGGCACAGGCTCGTCAATGCGCGCGTGAGGCCAAAATCGTGCCACGTAATACGCAGCTCCATAGCAAAGGCATGGAGCTGTGTATAACGGGAAAAACTGCCGTCTTGTTTCATGAGTTTTATACAGAGGGTCCGATTAGATATGGAAATCCTGCCTCCTGTTTGTACCTAAGCTAATGAATCACCCACTCCAGTAGGGTTAAACCATAACATGATTAAACCGTGATAGTCTGCTGATTTCGGATTGTCGTTTGTGCTGACTACAGGTAATCCAATGCTTTGCCGAGACCGGCCAGTTCAGCAAGATTGTCCTGTATGCTAAGAAGGTTGGCTACACTCCTGACTACATCTTCCTGCTACGCAGCCTGATGCGCATCAACCCAGAGCAAGGAACCGGGTTCGCTCAGATGTTGGTACAGGAGGAAGAACCACTCGCTGACATTAACCAGGTACGACATAGTACGACGTTTCTGATAATACAAGGTTTCTGTTATAGCAAGGTCCAAATTAGTTTCCAAATTGCTCAAAACATTACTAATTTTGTAAGAGCATGGCTTAATAAGAACGTCTGTAAACTTTTGTGTAAAATAAATAAAAAGACTGATTTTCAGAAAAGACATTTTTCCTTCTTTCTTCCTTCTCAGATCGTAGATGTGTTCATGGAGTCGAACATGGTCCAGCAGTGCACCTCCTTCCTCCTAGACGCTCTTAAGAACAACCGTCCATCAGAAGGCCATCTTCAGACCCGTCTGCTTGAGATGAACCTCATGTCTGCTCCTCAAGTTGCTGATGCTATCCTTGGCAATCAGATGTTTACTCACTACGATCGAGCGCACATCGCATCGCTGTGTGAAAAGGCAGGACTACTCCAGAGGGTCAGTACAAGATTCTGTGTCTTTTGGTTTTTAATAACCATCTTTTCCCTGAATGTTTCGGTGCTTTGGGACGCATGTGATCTAGTGGTTACACAGTCATGCTTATCATCGAGAGGTTGTGGGTTTGAGCCCTACTTGTGCCAATGTGTTTGTGTCCGTGGGCAAGACACTTAATCTTAATTGCCTCGTCGATCCAAGTGATATTTAGAGAGCTGTTAGGGGGAATGCCACAATATAAGTGCTGATAGAGTTGTGCACCTTGGCCAGGTAGCCACCTAGTTAAAGTGAAATGGTTCTGGTGATTTCCTGATGGCAGCGGTAATAATGGCAACTGCGCCAGGAGTACCCTGTAGGGTAGACATATGCGCCATACAAAAATTTCATCATGATTATTTTCTTTTAAAAATAGTCCATAATACGAGTTGGTAACTGAGCTGACTGATCAATGTTTTTAATACATGTAGTACAGTAATTTTGTCACTTAGCAAATTGTGGAGATTCCATACCAGGTGTTACTTGATATAGGCAATGCCGTTGTCAAAATCTCCTAGAGCAAAATACAACTGGTCTGTCAGACAAATGAGGCACCTTGTTCAGTGGGGCCTTGTTTCGTAAACATACCAACATGCCAATTTCGGTTGGAAGACAGTCTAATTCGTTCGCTCAGATAGTACAGCAAAAATGGCGATGCCAAGTTGTTTTGATACATGTACATCAAAATTGTAATGCTATTATATTCTCTTACTTTTAAAGTAAATTATTTTTGCTGCACAAAAACAAAAGACAAACTGCAGTGCTCCAAAATTGTTATTTCCAAGGCCACTTAAAACATGAATATATAATTAATAAAATACTTTGTTAATTTTGCAAACCGTTTTGAATGTTTTGTTTTGCCCGTGTAGGCTTTGGAACACTATACAGACTTGTATGACATCAAGCGTGCTGTAGTCAACACCCACATGTTGAACCCTGAGGTGAGTGCAACCATTTTGGTTTTTGGGTGGGGGGGGGGGTGGGTGGGGGGGGGGGGGGGGGGGGGTGCGTGCGTGTCAGGAGATTGAAGTAATCAAGCCATCTGCCTAGTGCTAACCATGGACTCTTGTGTAATTTAAATACATGGCAATATATTTCTCTGAGCACAGTCGGAGAAAAAAAGATGGTCCTCGTTGAGAAATGAACCTAAGAGACTCTTGCAAACTGAGTAGATGCTCTATCAGTTGCGCCAAGAGTTCTAGTGATATTGACCTTTATCACGGTACATCCATCTTTGTCTTGTTCCCCATAGTACGTGTCGAGTACGATCACTGCGTCAGTTCGTCTGCACGTGCATCTCCCGTTGAGAATCACCGTCCACGCTGCGTGCTTTCTTGATCGCGCAACACCTGTGCCATTGTGATGCACACAATGAACAAATTAAAAACGGGACCAAACTATTTTTTTCTGCAAGCCTCGCATTGGTTACGTTTATTTTAATAGGAGAAAAGTGAAGATGGCCGCACTGTGATAAAGGTCTATTGGTTCCTCGGGTTTCCCTGGAAACCTAATTTTTTTCTTAGTGTTCCATAAATATACAACTGCGCAAAGCAATTCACATATTTTGTGTGATACTACATGTACCAAGAGAGCAGTATTCTACAGGCATTGCCAGTGTTGGCTTATACTTATGGGCACTGTAGGATAGGTTAACAATATCTGACAAGATTCACACATCAGTAACCTAAGTGTGAAATATTCATGGAGTTATCTTGACTAATCCCCTTCATCTCGTAAAGTCAGTTTTAAAGCCTGCTGAGTAGTATTCTTTGTGTAACATCTTAGTTAAAATGGTAAAATGAATTTCAAACCGATGTTTCTCTTTTCAAACCTCAGTGGCTGGTGAACTACTTTGGCTCCCTCTCAGTTGAAGACTCCTTAGAATGCCTCAAGGGCATGCTATCGGCCAACATCCGTCAGAATCTTCAGATCAGCGTCCAGGTGGCCACCAAGTACCATGAGCAGCTCTCCACCAACTCGCTCATCGATATCTTTGAGTCATTCAAGAGCTACGAGGGACTCTTCTACTTCTTGGGATCTATCGTCAATTTCAGCCAGGATGCTGACGTGCACTTCAAGTACATTCAAGTAAGTGGGTTGCATGAAAGTGTATATCTTTAAGAGGCATTGGGACTAAGGGCAACGAGGCCATCGGCCTCAGTGGCCTTGGTTATTGTCAAGGCCTGCTACCGTTTGTTTTATTTTCAACATTAACCATAATAAAATGATTGAATAATTATATTTTACTGCAAGTAGTGGAGATTCAATACCAGGTTTTGTTTGATATAGGCAATGCCGTTGTCAAATCTCCTAGAGCAAAATACAACTGGTCTGTCAGACAAATGAGGCACCTTGCTCAGTGGGGCCTTGTTTCGTAAACATACCAACATGCCTACAAGAGATGTTGAAATTAGCAGTTCTGCAACTTCATTGATAAAATGGCCTTTTAAAACACAACGACACTTGCAAACGTGATGTAAACATATTTGTAGGGAGCATTAGATCCCTTTATGTGCAAGAGTAATGGTGGTAGGTGGATCCTAGACAACATTTAAAGGCACAGGCTCGTCAGCAATGCGTGCGCGCCAAATTCGTGCCACGAAATATGCAGCTCCATGCCTTTTGCTACACGGAGCTGCATATCTCGTGGCACGATATTGGCGCGCTGATTGCTGACGGGCCTTTGCCTTCAACAGAAGCGTTACAAGAGACTAAATATAATTCCCACTCCACTCCAGAACCTCAAAAGAATCCTACTTCTAGGAACACAAAGACAGTTGGAGAGGTGCACTCACTACTAAAGACCTTATCAAATAGCTGCCATTATGTAGGGCACCATTTGTTGTTTAAATTGGTAAACAATGTATGCACAAAATGTGCATCCAAGCATGTCCTCAAGGAACAAACTGCTCTACAAGATGGCAGCTAATCGATACGGTCTACATCAAGGTATGCTGAACTAGGTTAAGATATATGGATATTAGGGCAAGGCTTAACGCCGTGTCAAAAGCATCTTTTTGGCTTCAGGTTAAGGGTTAAAATCGTCTTCAATGTTCCTTTTTTTCTGTAGGCTGCTTGCAAGACCGGTCAAATCAAGGAGGTTGAACGTATCTGCCGTGAGAGTAACTGCTATGACGCCGATCGCGTCAAGAACTTCCTGAAGGAAGCTAAACTGACCGACCAACTGCCACTGATCATTGTCTGCGATCGATTTGACTTCGTTCATGATCTTGTCTTGTACCTGTACCGTAACAACCTCCAGAAGTACATTGAGATCTATGTGCAAAAGGTATGACCTGGGGTCAATTTCACGAAACGCTACTATCCTTCGTCTCAAGTAACATGCGTCTCCAGTTATGAAGGATTGTAGCGCTTTGTGTTTTATTTTATCTGTCTCAATATATCTCTGGTGTTTTTAGATTGTTGAACTTGCTACTTAGTTCAGAGCTGACAAAAGTTTGATGTCAAGACACTTAACCAGAATTAACCTTTTGTGTGTTTCGCATGAACACACGAAAGCGTCTGGTGCACACTTAGTATTCACCTGACCAGACTAAAGTTTTGTTGCTATGTGGTACATGCAGCAGGTTTAAAGTACAGAATCAATAATGCGTTCACCGTAGGAGAGAATGGCATAAAGCAACTAGACTGTTGGTTGCTCAGGAAAGGCATACACCACGTAGCATCATCATCGTAGTATGTGACTTTCTAAACTGCACCTCCATTTGAATACGAAGAATTCGGGGTACCAGCCATTATGCAAATTTAACATAAGATTACCAGATGTTCCTCGTCTCCCCTTAGGTGAACCCATCCCGCCTTCCTGTTGTCGTGGGAGGTCTTCTAGATGTAGACTGCTCTGAAGACGTCATCAAGAGCCTCATCATGGTGGTACGTGGGCAGTTCTCTACTGATGAGTTGGTCGAGGAAGTGGAAAAACGCAACAGGTTGGTGAAACGTCGGCTGTCATCGGTGCCTCTGAAACGCGATAAATACAGAATGTTGAAATCAAAGTTTAAGATTTATAACGTACGTTTGGTTGCATAAAAATGTGGATTTTTGCCTCTTGCTAATCAACATTAACCACTTCGGGATGGCTAGGCATTTTCCAATTTATTCCCCTGGAACAGGAGACTGCACTAGCAGTTTTGGTTATGCAGTACACATGTATGTCTCTGGGGCTGGAGACTTGATGAGTAGTTTTTATTTCAAGTCGTAAATCAAGTCCAGTCACAAGTCATTTTCTCCAGAGTCAAGTCACAGGTCAAAAACCCAAAACTGACTTGACCCCAATCAACAAGATGAGAGACCAGCTAGCTCTGGCCTGGTACTGGAAGTACTGACCCATGGGCTTATTCTGTATAACCGCCCCCAAGACACTCGCACTTAGAACTGCATATGCAGTTCGGTTAAGGGGTTAGATGGTGGGGATCTGGAGTGGCGGACAGTTGTGGGAGGCCGGGAGGCATAGAGGAGGGGGAGTACATGGTGAGTGAGAAAGGAGGGTGGCGGGCAGGTAGTAAGTTTCTTAACATGTTTACAGAAAGGAAATTTAGGTTCGTATGTAGCAGCGAGCTATGACATCTTTGCCATCCTCATTTTGTATTGACACAGTTTTAAATACACTGCCAGATTTCTGCTGTCTATCATCCGTGAGAGGTATCTGCATTTTTACCGAGAGAGAACACTGCTGTAGTTTTTGTTGTCTCCCTGGCATCTGCCTGCATGGTGGAATGACCAGGGGTCAATTTCATAAAGCTGTTTAGCAGAAAAATTTGCTTAATCCAAAATTTGTTTGCTTTATAAAAATGGGTTAATAGTCGAAATTGTTTGTCAATTTGTCTTTTTAGCAAGTCGATACAATACTCATCACATTAGGATTTTACTGCTAACCCATTTTTATGAAGCAAACAAAATTCATTTAGGCAAATATTTCTGCTAAACAGCTTTATGAAATTGGCCCCAGGCTGGACGTTCTTTCAACAATGAATGTCTTTAATGTGACTTATCTTGTCTGTTTATCCTTGATTTGCAGATTGAAATTGCTTCTTCCGTGGTTGGAAACTCGCATCCATGAAGGCAGCGTGGAACCCGCTACCCATAATGCACTGGCCAAGATCTATATTGATAGCAACAACAATCCCGAGAGGTTCCTTAGGTTAGCGTCATTGGAAAATGTTTTATATTTGGTTTTTTTACACTATAATTTAGTTGTTCATTAAAGACAAGGCTCGTCAGCAATGCGCGCGCGCCAAATTCATGCCACGAAATATGCAGCTCCATGCCTTTGTTATGGAGCTGCGTATTTCGTGGCACGAAATTGGCGTGCGTGCATTGCTGACGAGCCTGTGCCTTTAAGGTTTTCACGGCTGTCCAAATAACGTCATATTAAGGCCAATTTTTGTAACATTTAAAAAAACCAACAGGCATTTCCATAATAGTTAAGCGAAGTCTCTCTATTCATCATAAAAAAATTAAATAATCCTTGTTTTAAATATATTTCCGTAATTGTGGAGATTCAATACCAGGTTTTGTTTGATATAGACAATGCCGTTGTCAAATCTCCTAGAGCAAAATACAACTGGTCTGTCAGACAAATGAGACCCCTTGCTCAGTGGGGCCTTGTTTCGTAAACATACCGACATCAAATTATTTCTTTATTCACATAAGCCCCACTATGAATAACGTGTCTGTGTCCCTGGACAAGGCACATAATCCCAGTTGCCTCGTCTACCCAAGTGATATTTGGGAAGCTGTTGGGGGGAATGCCACAATCTAACTGCTGATAGGGTTGAGCGCCTGGCCAGCAGCCACCTAGTTGAAGCGAAATGGTTCTGGTGATTCCCTGATGACAGCGGTAATAATGGCAACAGCGCAGGAGTATATAAGAATCCACCATTATCATTATAAAAAAGATATTATGCAATTGAGCTTGTGCGGATCACCACACACGTGCAATTTTCTGTGTTTTGTGAGTCAAATGAAGCACGTTAGATGCATTAAATGCGCGTTGCACCTTTTCAAATGCAGCACACAGCAAAACACCAATGAGATGGCTTATTTTTGACTCCCAAAATGGCAGTCTGCACACGTGAGCACTTTACAAAAATGCTACATGAAAATAATCTTTCCATTTGTCTTGTTTAACCCATAGGGAGAACCAATACTACGACAGCCGTGTAGTAGGAAAATACTGCGAGAAGCGCGACCCGCACCTGGCCTGCGTAGCCTACGAGCGTGGCCAGTGTGACCGCGAGCTCATCAACGTCTGTAACGAGAATTCGTTGTTCAAGAGTGAGTCTCGCTACTTGGTGAAACGTCGAGATCAGGAGCTGTGGGCCGAGGTCCTACAGGAATCCAATCCATTCAGGAGGCAGCTTATTGATCAGGTTAGGGGATCAGATTCTCTCTTATGGTGTATTCACACTGAAATTTTTTCACAAGTGTAAATTTGACACACGTCTCCTTTCTAGGAATCTAATCCATACAGGAGGCATCTTATTGATCAGGTTAGGGGATCAGATTCTCTCTTATGGTGTATTCACACTGACATTTTTTCACAAGTGTAAATTTGACACACGTCTTCTTTCTAGGAATCTAATCCATACAGGAGGCAGCTTATTGATCAGGTTAGGGGATCAGATTCTCTCTTATGGTGTATTCACACTGACATTTTTTCACAAGTGTAAATTTGACACACGTCTTCTTTCTAGGAATCTAATCCATACAGGAGGCAGCTTATTGATCAGGTTAGGGGATCAGATTCTCTCTTATGGTGGATTCACACTGACCTTTTTTACATGTTAATTTGTGTAAATTTGACACATGCCTCCCTCCATGAATTCAACCCATACAGCTGATTGATCAGTCTAGGCATTCAGATTCTCTCTGTAAGCTAACAAATTTGATAGCGATTCGCGTTTTAGAACTCTATTGTTTTGGGCGGTAGTTAGCGACCGCCCTTTGTACTAAAGGGTTAATAACCAGTGTTGTCATATAGGTCGTTCAGACGAGGGGCTATCTCTGGAGCTAGCTCCACCCCAAACTCCTCTCGTTAGAACGCAATTTAGCTCCACCTCTGGGGCTAGCTCCGGGGCTAGCCCTCCCCAAATTTAGCCCCCAAAATTTGTGGTGCTAGCCCTACTTTTAGCACAGCGGGGTTTCTTTAATGACTTAGCTCCACCCTTATTTACTGACTGAACACAACTGACCTCGCTCTGTGGCATCTGGCCAATGTTAATATGCTATCAAATTTGACCACATTTTAGCTCCTCTGAAACTGTAGCTCCGGAGTTATCATCACCGTTTGAACGGGAGGGCATTTTGGACTTACTCACTTTAGCTCCAGCGAACCCCCACTGAGTTGATTAATTGGATTGGGGCTAAGAAAAGTAGCCCTCCATCTAAACATCATTGATGCTAATCTTTAAATTGGCAATCGTTAATTTTTAAATTGCAGAAGAATTTCAGAGAAAAGAGGATATTTCAGTATTTACTTTGCCAGGAAAATGGACTCGAGGCTAAATGGAATCAAGATGAAGGAATGGAACTGAATGTCAAGATGTTACTATTGTTTATTATGGATTATTTTATATACCACAGATTGTGCAAACAGCATTGACAGAGACCCAGGATGCAGAAGATATCTCAGTAACAGTCAAAGCATTCATGACTGCCGACTTGCCAAATGAACTCATTGAATTGCTGGAGAAGATAGTGCTAGAAAACTCAGTATTCAGCGACCACAGGTAAGATTGTATACAAGAAGATATCTCAGTAACAGTCAAAGCATTCATGACTGCCGACTTGCCAAATGAACTCATTGAATTGCTGGAGAAGATAGTGCTAGAAAACTCGGTATTCAGCGACCACAGGTAAGATTGTATACAAGAAGATATCTCAGTAATAGTCAAAGCATTCATGACTGCCGACTTGCCAAATGAACTCATTGAATTGCTGGAGAAGATAGTGCTAGAAAACTCAGTATTCAGCGACCACAGGTAGGATTATTGGTCTTTTGGTTATTTTATTTCCATTCCAGTCACAAGACTTGGTTGTCATAGGTTCACCCTATCCTTTGTTTTTGCCAAAAATAATTATTGAATGAAGGTTATGACAAGAAAAAGTAATGATTGTGCTAATGGCATGGGAACAAATGTATTTTAAAACTAGTTTTTAAATGAAACTTTGGTATAAAGTCGGGTACATACATTCGATATAGATAGTGAGATTTTGGTCGCACCCGGTCAGCCAATACGATGACTTTTAGTGTCTTTGCATCATCGCTGAGTGCATACTTGTTAGCAATGCCCCTACACCTTGGTAAAAAGCAAAAGAATTAGCTGGGGGCTTAGCTAAATGTAGCTAGTCACTTACCAATGAACCGTGCATGCCGAAACCTCACAAATGGCGAAACCTCACAAATAGCAAGCCTTTATAGACCTTGATCACGGTGCGTCCATCTTTGTGTTGTTCCCCACTGCATAGTACGTGTACGTGTCAGGCATGATCAGTGCATGTGCGTGTCTGCGCGATAGCCCGTGCAGTCTTCCGTTGTTGTTTTGAGAGAATCACTGTGGTGTGACATTACATATTTTGTTAACCCTTTTCCACCTTGCCTATTCCAGGAACCTACAGAACTTGCTGATCCTGACTGCAATTAAGGCCGACCGTACCCGCGTCATGGAATACATCAATCGTTTGGATAACTACGACGCTCCTGACATTGCCAACATTGCTATCGGTAGTGAACTCTATGAAGAAGCTTTCGCCATCTTCAAGAAGTTTGATGTCAACACCTCAGCTATCCAGGTCAGACTCAAAATATTTCGCTGTTATTTTTGTTCCTCTTTATTTTTAGCATTTTAAGAACCTCAATTTAATAACTGAAAAATGCAATATCAAGAGGGTCTTGCCCAATTATTTTACTAGGATGCATGCAACAAGTCCAAAAATAAATATTCTCCGAGACCAAGTTTTATTTTTATTTTTTATTTTTTAAATTTTATTTATATACCACATCCAACAGCGGAGGGACCGCCTATTACAGGAATGGGAGCAAGTGTGGTTGAGTGCCTTGCTCAAGGGCACAGGTGCCACAACCCGTCACGGCCAGGAATCGAACCTACATTCTAGTACTAGCACAAGAACTTAAGTTTGTGTTTAGAATTGCCGATTTGGTGTTTATCGCACACTGTGGTGAAATGTTTTCATTATACTGCTGACCTTCAAGATAACCAATCATGGAATGAAACAAAAAATCTTGTGGTTCTCATCTGGATTCAAACCCGAGACCTCTGACAACAGGCAGATCTCTACCAGCTGGGCTTTGAGATACGGTGGTTTACTCCCTCGGGTTTTTCCTAAAAACCTAACTCTTCTCACGGTGTTCCATGGATGCACTGCTAAGCCAAGTTACAAATGCAATATATACCAAGTAATGGCCGAACGGTTTGGTGCATTGAATTCAAGACCGTACTTAAAATCTGCGGTTGTGAGTTCGAATCCCGGCCTGACCAAGGTGCGTGTGCCCTTGGGCAAGGCACTTTGCCATAAGTTGCCTCTCTCCACCCAGGAGTAAATGGGTACCTGCAAGGGTCGCAGCTGTTAGGCACTTGTGTGGCAGGCTGCTGGGGCTGCGTACTCCCCAGGGAGTTGTGCCCAATGACTAGGGTAATAATGCTGTAAAGCGCCATGAGTATCCTCCATGGTGCGTGCGCCCTTGGGCAAGGCACTTTGCAATAAGTTGCCTCTCTCCACCCAGGAGTAAATGGGTACCTGCAAGGATTGCAGCCTTTGAATGCTTGTGTCAGACTGCCAGGGCTGCATACTCCCCAGGGAGTTGTGCCCAATGACCAGGGTGATAAGGTGTAAAGCACCATGAGTATCCTGCAGGATAGATATGTGCGCTATATAAGATGCCATTATCATACATTTGACAATCCTTACAATCCTTCTTTTTGCCTTTATGCAGGTCCTGATTGAGCATATATGCAATCTTGACCGCGCCTACGAATTTGCAGAACGCTGCAACGAACCATCGGTCTGGAGCCAACTGGCCATGGCACAAATGAAGAGTGGTATGGTCAAGGAGGCCATTGATTCATACATCAAGGCCGATGACCCCTCCACGTACACCGAGGTCGTGGATGCTGCTTCAGGGTCAGGTAAAGGGTCAAATGTCAAGGGGTCAGAAATTAGAATGTTGTATTGACGGGGCTCGTATTATCGAGTTTTAACTGTAAAACATTTCTGTGTAAAGATTGCTGTAATTAAACAATTTCCGTTATCAACAGGCAACTGGGAGGACCTTGTGCGCTACCTGCAGATGGCTCGTAAGAAAGCTCGAGATTCCTTCGTTGAGACGGAGCTCATCTTTGCCTTTGCCAAGACAAACCGTTTGGCTGACCTTGAGGAGTTTATCTCAGGACCCAACCACGCTCAGATTCAACAGGTAATGAATTTATTCAAGCTCCAAATTCATGTTCTGGAAGATAAACACACCATTAAACGTTTGGGTAATGAAACTAGGGATTCCACAATTTTAAAATCTAATAGACTTTGAAAAATATACCTTGAAGAATCAGTCCACAAAATGCCCTAAGTGAGACACATAAAACCAATACAAGTGGAAGATCAGTTCTATAAAGGTATTGATAAACATTTTCAAACAAGACGAAGAAATTTTCTTGCTGATGTTGTAATTTTACTTCTCTTGGAATTGTGACTTGTATTAAAGGCAGTATACATCATTGGTAATCTCGAAAATCAAAAATGTTCACAGATTTACGCCTAACTTACACAATATAAACATGATGACCGTAGAAAACTTCCCCTGAAATGGTTTTGTCTGAAGTGCTATAGTCTTTGAGAAATTAGTAAAACAATTAGTTTTCGTCTCATGAGACGAAAATTCAATTCACCCCAAAACTATTTCGCCCAAGTGCCATTTCGCCCCAAACCACTTCGCTCGAGTGCCATTTCGCCCCAAATTACTTCGTCCAAACACTACATCGCCCAAATGGCACTTCGACCCAAAACCACTTCGTGCACTTTGGGGCGAAATGACTGCAAACCCTTTTTTGACTGTTTTCTCAAATGTTAGACGAAGTACGGAGCTGGTTTTTGCTCAGGTTGGTTTTAATCATGCATATCTTCAATCACACAGGGGGATAAAACTATTTATAACAGTTTACCAATCATGTATACGATCTTTAAACTAACTTATTACTGATCCGATTACAGTATACTGGTTTTAGTGTTTGAATCAACTTTCACTAACCCTAACTCCCTAGGGTGTATGTAAAATCATACTGATTTTGGAGGATTGAGGAGTGTTAGGGTTAATGTGTTTATGAAATAACCAAGCTCCCGTACAACATCTCCAACTTTGCACGTCTGCCAAAGTTACATAAAAATTGATTTTTTATTGCTTCATTCATGCAATGAACCAATTTTCATTTGTCTGTTTTACAGGTTGGCGATCGTTGCTACAACGAAGGCATGTATGAAGCAGCCAAGCTTCTGTACAACAACGTCTCCAACTTTGCCCGTCTGGCATCCACCCTGGTTCACCTTGGAGAATACCAAAACGCTGTAGACAGCGCAAGGAAAGCCAACAGCACGCGCACATGGAAAGAGGTAGGATGCTGAACATTTATTGCCAGTATTGAAGCCGTTTTCTGTAATATTTGTGGCGACAGAAAACTGCTCAGATTTGTTAAGAAAAGAATCAAATGGAAAGACAAATGATGGAGTTGCAAGGTGTTACAAAAGAGTGAAGTGATTTAGCTTGCGTCGGGGAGAATGGATGTTAATTAAGGTTTGTTTTGCTCTTACAAGGGGCAAGTTACGTCAGGTAGGGGCAAAACTAACCATAATTAGTAATCCAGTTGTTTTGGAAGAAATATTATTGGAAAAGGACTTGCAAATTAAATATCTCAGATTGGAAATGGCCAACGATAAAGATTGCTCTATTAAGCTGTAGTTTTTTTCTCAAGTTTTTGTTTTGGCCCGTCGTATATTGTATCCTGACATCATTTTCACCAAAAGATGTTAAGCTCTAGTCACACGGGGCAATTTTTACAAGCAACTTGAAGGCAACTTACAGCACTGCAGGCTACAGGAATGCTTGAGTAGCACAAAAACAATTTTTTGTGACAATTTATGGATATTACAAAGAAAATAATGTGAAAATTGTAATGCAAATGCATTTGCTTCTTGGAGATTGCTTGGAATTGATTGCGTGTAAATTGCCTCGTGTGACATGGGCCTAACAGTATTTTTGCATCGTCTCTTATGGCATGTTGCACATAACATCTTTGTAATTATTTGCTTTCGCTTCTTTTCAGGTTTGCTTCTCGTGCGTCGACGGTGAGGAATTCCGTCTAGCCCAGATGTGCGGTCTTCATATCGTGGTTCATGCCGACGAGCTGGAGGAACTCATCAACTACTACCAAGACCGAGGATACTTTGAGGAGCTTATTCAACTTCTGGAAGCTGCTCTAGGTAAGCAGAAAGCTGCATAAACTTGCTTAGCAACTGAAATATGCAATACCAGACACTTGACATCATCTCAAAAGGCTGCTAATCCATTGGACCTTTGCGATTTACCGGCCAATTGGACATCGGACCTCGGACCATCGATTTGTCCTGGTCATTCGTGTATGGTCAGACTGGCCTAATGTTTCCGTGCACACCTTCCCAGTATGTGCACCGATAACATTTCGAGCTCTTCTGGTCAAGAGTCAACATTCTCGTTCTTTCATTGTTTATTTTCATTGTTAAGGTCTCGAGCGAGCTCACATGGGCATGTTCACTGAGCTAGCTATCCTGTACTCCAAGTACAAACCATCTAAGATGCGGGAACATCTTGAGCTTTTCTGGTCAAGAGTCAACATTCCAAAGGTACTTGAAGATGGCATTTTAATCAGAGTCTGAGAACACTAAAATATGAGTCGGATCCTTTTTGGCAAAGGTTGAGCACTGTTATTATTATTAGTTCTTTGAGGCACTGTAGCTCGTAAGCCGGAAGAAACCTATGAAAAGAAGAGATGAGATGAAGAAATGCTCAGTTTTAGAGGTGGGAGGAAAACCCCTACAGAATTCTGTATAGGGGGAACCCAGGAAATCAAACTGGGACTAAAAATCTACTTATTGTCTTAGACAGGATTCTAACCAGAGGCAAGTTATCCAAAAATGTATGCACGTCAAAAATCACGTCTTTCCAATTGCTTTGGGATTGTGTTTAGTGACTATACCCAGGGGTTGATTTCACAAAGACTTGCGAGGAGACTACCCAAATCCATCGCAACTCGCTGAACTCGTGGCAAACTTACAAAAGGGTTCTGTGAGTTTGACCTCAATAGACCTCAAGAGTTGTTTATATCAAAGTTTCATGCTTTGAGCGTGAAAGCCAACAAAAAACTACATTTCGTCATTGACTAATTTATCTTTTATTACAGGTGTTGCGTGCGGCCGAACACGCCCATTTATGGGCGGAGCTGGTGTTCCTGTATGACAAGTATGAGGAATACGACAATGCCGTAGTGACAATGATGGCTCACCCGACTGATGCTTGGAAAGAGGCGCAGTTTAAGGACATAGTAACAAAGGTAATGTGGAATGTGTGTAACTGGTAAAACGGGGCTCAACATTATTAAACGTTCAGTTACGTAATGATTCTTTCTCTGTCTGGTTTACAGTTTGTTAACATTGAGCTGTACTACAAGAGCATTCAGTTCTACCTTGACTACAAGCCCATGATGCTCAATGACCTATTGACCACACCCGTTAGTCTTAGCAGTGGGTTGGCCCCCATTATGTAATGATTCTTTCTCTATCTGGTTACAGGTTGCTAACATTGAGCTGTACTACAAGAGCATTCAGTTCTACCTTGACTACAAGCCTTTGATGCTCAATGACCTGTTAACGGTGCTCATACCTCGCATGGACCACACCCGAGCCGTTAGTCTTTTCAGCAAACTGAATCAGCTGCCGTTGGTCAAACCGTACCTCAGACAAGTTCAGAACAACAACAATAAGGTAAGTCGTTTACAAGCCAATAGACCTGTGATATACCCAGCACGATATGGGGCCTAGGGACTCTCCCCTAACGCCCCTATGACTCAACACACTCTAAAAACTGAAAGGAATTCCTTTGGAATTCCTCGGATGTTTGAGACACAATGGAGGAACAATGGTAGGGGGGGGGGGGGGGGTCGGTACCCTCAGCCCAATATTGTGCCGCATATGAGCCAATGGGAAAATATTCACATCCGTACAAGGGAGCGCAAGCATGTATAACCAAAAGCTGAAGACTTGGGCAACACAACTACATTAAAAAACATTGCGAGGCTGGTGGCCGCTTACGGCTGTTATAGGTGTTAGGCTTCAGGATGCTTGTAGCCGCTATGGTCTCTTAATTTGCAACATCACCCTCCCCACTACAGGCAATCAATGACGCTCTTAATGGACTCCTGATTGACGAGGAAGACTACCAAGGCTTGCGCACCTCCATCGACGCTTTTGATAACTTTGACAATATCGCCCTCGCTCAACGGTTGGAGAAACACGAACTGCTGGAGTACCGACGCATCGCTGCGTATCTCTACAAGAGAAACAATCGTTGGAAACAGGCCGTGGAACTCTGCAAAAAGGACAAGCTCTACAGGGTAATTACTGTCTCTCAGGCTGTGTTCAGATCCACAGTTAAAGGGCTAGTAACCCCCTTGACAACTTATTTCAAATTGTCCGTTTAAGTGGATAAATCGCAAGCAAAAGTGCAGTTTTCGAAAATGAAATTAGTGATTTCTAAAACGCTCATTAGGTATTAATGATATGCGCATGACCCCGTGACGCAATCCTGAGAAACGCGAATAAACACAGTTGGCAGTGCCATACGTTTACACGCAAAAAGTGGTTTTTATTTTATGAAGCTAATGCTCGTTTCATACTGGTGCACCAGAGTCACGCCGAACTAAATTATCCCAGAAATTTGATTAAAGTTCGACGTATGTAACAATTTGGAGTCTCCATGAATGTTTCAGGATCGATGCGTGTTGTACAAGATTCACCCATATAAATGTCTCATTCCTAAATATCTGCCCTTCCCAGGATGCCGTGCAATATGCCAACGAGTCCCGAGAGACAGAGACCTCTGAAGACCTCATAGCTTGGTTCCTAGAGCAAGGTCTCCATTAATGTTTCAGGATCGATGCGTGTTGTACAAGATTCACCCATATAAATGTCTCATTCCCAGGATGCCATGCAATATGCCAGCGAGTCCCGAGAGACAGAGACCTCCGAAGACCTCATAGCTTGGTTCCTGGAGCAAGGTCTCCATGAATGCTTCAGCGCGTGTCTCTTCAACTGTTACGATCTTCTTAACCCCGACGTCATTCTGGAATTGGCCTGGCGTCATAACATCATGGACTTCGCTATGCCTTACATGGTACAAGTCATGAGGGAATACCTAACCAAGGTAACTTAGCTTTGCTCATCCCTACTTAAAGACTCAATCTATTATTTGGAAGGTTAAACTTTTTTTTCGAATTTCTGGAAAAAGTGAATAACATTAAAAGAAGAATGTTGGTAAACTAGCCTGCGGAAATTTCAGCTGTAGACACGTGCATTAGTACTTCAGAAAACCTCAGACAAAAATCACATCCCTGTAGCATCCTTCTTTTACTGTTTCGTCGTATTTTTTAATGTTACAGTTGCTTGAAATTAAGTTAAAAGGATGAATTCTTTTTTAGGAGAAAAATTCAATAATCGTATATTAAAAAAAGTTGAGTTCTAAGGGTAAAACCTGAGGAAGTATACCACTGTGCCTCATAGCTCAGCTGGTAGAACATCTGCCCGGTGTGTCAAAGTTCTTGGGGGAAACCTGAAGGAGTATACCACTGTGCCTCAGCTCAGCTGGTAGAGCAATCTGCCCAGTGTGTCAGAGGTCTTGGGGAAAACCTGAGGAAGTATACCACTGTGCCTCGTAGCTCAGCTGGTAGAATATCTACCAGGTGTGTTAGAGGTCTTGGGGGGGAACCTGAGGGATTATACCACTGGGCCACATTTCTCAGCTGGTAGAGCGTGTGTCGGAGGTCTTGGGGAAAACCTGAGGAAGTATACCACTGTGCCTCGTAGCTCAGCTGGTAAAATATCTACCAGGTGTGTTAGAGGTCTTGAGGGAAAACCTGAGGGAGTATACCACTGTGCCGCATAGCCCAGCTGGTAGATCATCTGCTTGAAGTGTCGGAGATCTTGGGTTCAAATTTCCATAAGGACCAACAATGTTTCTCTCATCCCATATTTAGTGTATGTAAAATTGTAAATAACGTAGCATTTCTGGTTGTTACCATATTGTTGATCATCTTGATAATTTCTCTTCTCGTTATATTTCCTTGTCAGGTTGATAAACTAGCAGCCTCTGAGAAGGAAAGATCTGAAGAGGGTGAATCAAGTCAGCCTCTAGTTTACAGTAAGTTCACATTTATACATTTGTTTGTGTCATCTCTGTTCCCGGAGAAGTCCAGTATTATGTAAGCCGTGGTATTTTGGTATTCCTAAAATACAGCGTACATGCAAGGTGCTGCATTGTTTCAAACAGCTAGACCAGAAATAGACCTTACTGAGTCTCCGCTATCTCATGTAAAAGTTTCTTTGTTCCTTGAGGACATGTATGGTTGCACGTTTTGTGCTTCCATTGTTGACCAATTTAACCACTTGACGCCGGAGGACGTTTAAACACGCCAAGATTTCTTCATCGGTGTAGCAGGGGACTTGTTAGCACTTCCAGATGAGCCCCAGTTGATGCTCACTGCAGGCCCAGGCATGACGGTGCCTCCTAAGATGCACCTGTCACCCCAACTTATTCCTATAACAAGATCAACCTGTGTTTATCTTCCAGATGAGCCCCAGTTGATGTTGACGGCCGGCCCAGGCATGATGATGGCTCCTAAGATGGGCACCGTTAACATGCCTCCTAAGATGCACCTGTCACCCCAACCCATTCCTCTAACAATATCAACCTGTGTTTATCTTCCAGATGAGCCCCAGTTGATGCTCACAGCCGGCCCAGGCATGATGATGCCTCCTAAGATGGGCACCGTTAACATGCCTCCTAAGATGCACCTGTCACCCCAACCCATTCCTATAACAATATCAACCTGTGTTTATCTTCCAGATGAGCCCCAGTTGATGCTCACAGCCGGCCCAGGCATGATGATGCCTCCTAAGATGGGCACCGTTAACATGCCTCCTAAGATGGGCACCGTTAACATGCCTCCTAAGATGCACCTGTCACCCCAACCCATTCCTATAACAATATCAACCTGTGTTTATCTTCCAGATGAGCCCCAGTTGATGCTCACAGCCGGCCCAGGCATGATGATGCCTCCTAAGATGAGCACCGTTAAGATGCCTCCTAAGATGCACCTGTCACCCCAACCCATTCCTATAACAATATCAACCTGTGTTTATCTTCCAGATGAGCCCCAGTTGATGCTCACTGCAGGCACAGGCATGATGATGCCTCCTAAGATGGGCACCGTTAACATGCCTCCTAAGATGCACCTGTCACCCCAACCCATTCCTATAACAATATCAACCTGTTTATCTTCCAGATGAACCCCAGTTGATGTTGACGGCTGGCCCAGGCATGATGATGCCTCCTAAGATGGGCACCGTTAACATGCCTCCTAAGATGCACCTGTCACCCCAACCCATTCCTATAACAATATCAACCTGTTTATCTTCCAGATGAGCCCCAGTTGATGTTGACGGCTGGCCCAGGCATGATGATGCCTCCTAAGATGGGCACCGTTAACATGCCTCCTAAGATGCACCTGTCACCCCAACCCATTCCTATAACAATATCAACCTGTTTATCTTCCAGATGAGCCCCAGTTGATGCTCACAGCCGGCCCAGGCATGATGATGCCTCCCCAGATGGGCATGCCACCAGCTGGGATGATGGGAGCTCAACCGGGCTACTATGGAATGTGAGACAAAATTATCCATTAATTACTACTCACTAGCGATTCTTAATGCAGTAACTCTACCAAGAGGTTTACACAGGGGATATCAAATCTTAAGAAATTCCCAATTTCTTAAGGTGAATTTTTGAATTTACCAGGGGCGGGTTAGGATATGAAGATTACATCAGAAAATATAAATTGGAAAATCTTGTCAGTTTTTGACTCTTAGGAATAATAATGTTTAATGTATCTTAATTGAAAGGACTAACGGGTTGATTTCTTGAGTTTTCATAAAAAGACAAAGTTTTGGCATTGCATACATAGGCATATCACCTTTTGGGAAAAATCTTCATTTTATCAGCATTTGGAAATATTCACAACAATATAGCTTACCTGTTAACTAGTCAAATGAGATTTTATCGTATTTGTTCCGATTTTTAAGTGTTAAGTGTTAAGTGTTGAAAATCGGAACAATAGGTAAACGGTCGACTTGACCCGACTCCCCGCGCGTCGCATGTGTTGTGTACATGAAAACGGGTGCAGTACTAGGTCAACTTGATCGTTGTACCAACTCGACCGTTGCAAGTTTCACAATTTTGGCAGGTATGATATAGTGAAGCCAATACTTCATAAATCCTTTCAATTCCAATGCACAGCTTTTGATTGACTTAATTCAACAGTGCTCAATGATAATTACCTCGCTTAAAACACAGTGTCTCAAAGTCTGTAAATATTGTTAGACTTTGATGGTCGTAGTCCAGTGTAAAACTCTTGGTGGCGCTCTTCTGCATTAAGAATTGCACAAATTTTAGTTACATGTATCAGGTTATGGGGTTTGACGAAGAAACCCAAATATAGAGATGTAAAGGACACTTGACAATATGTAGTGCTGCAAAGTTACATTTTGCTGACAATTGTACTCAATAGGTTGATTATTGTTTTCTGCTGATTTCATTGTCCTGTTTTGTTTCATTATCTTGGGAAGATTAGCTTCAACGGCGATATGAACGAAATCCAAATTTATTTTATTACGGCTTTAAACAAATTTTATACGAAATTTAAAATAAATTACAATTTCTGGGGAAGGGAGGTCTTATTCGGCTTTAGAAATTGGTTTGTTGGTTCTTAAAAACTTGCCATATCTTTGTTCCCAGTGTGTGCGAGAAGTAACTAACTTTAATCCTACCCTCAATCCAGCCTGATCCAACTTAAATCCGATAGGTTGGTTAGCAAACCAAAGATCCCTTGGTTTTCTTCTTTCATTTACTGCATATCAAGCTTCTCTGTATAGGACATACATTGTATGGTGCTGTGTCCCTGTTAAAACATTTCCTCTTCAAAGTTTTAGGCCAATATTTAACACATTAGGAAATGTATTGCTTCAGCGATTTGTTCAATCAAAGTTACGTGTTTAAGTAAATTTATTTGTACGTAAAACATTCAAAATATATTCTACTTAAAGGCAGAGGCTCGTCAATGCGCGCGTGAGGCCAAATTTGTGCCACGAAATACGCCGCTCCATAGCAAAGGCTATGGAGCTGCGTATTTCGTGGCACAAAGGCTATGGAGCTGCATATTTCGTGGCATGAATTTGGCCTCACGCGTGCATTGACGAGCCTCTGCCTTTAACTAACATTCAGCTTACTTGGAGTATGCTCAGCCAAGAAATCTTTTTGAGAGAGATAGGGGGAGGTGGGGGTGTGTTTTCAATTTAGTATGTTGTTTGGACTAAAGCTGTACAGTTATTAGTAAAATAAAAAATTTAGTAAAGGCAAGTTATGAAAAGAATTGTACAAGAAATGAACTTAAACAAAAAAGGATGGATGTACTTTCATGTAACTTTACTAGGAAATCTATTCTTTAATGTATTATAAAATGGTACGAATTTTTGTTAGGAACAGATAATCATTAGAATGCACAAATTGTATAAAGGCAACGTAAACGAAAATTGCAATGTATGTAGTCGGAAAAAGATGTAGCATTTAGTAAACTTGTATTCAGTAGAGTAGAATAGTTGAGCAAAACATTTATTAGTGTTAAAAAACAAATTCAGCCCCCCTAAATGTGAAGTGGAATTGATCCATATCCACTGCATTGATATCAGTTTAGGGTTAGAGTATTATATATTGAGGGGTGGGCATGATGTAATCAAATTGATGGGAATTGGTCAAGTGTTAAACATTCCATGTATAGTGGTCTTTGTGTCTGCTTTATAAAATAGCAGCGAAAAACACTTGTAGCTTAGAAAAGTAGTTAGTCAGATACTTGCATTCATGTATTTACAGTAAATTGCTGAAGAGAATTTGACATGTAGTTATGATGTATGAAAATTGATGTTTATTTTTCCAGTTAATGTGTACAATTAGAACTTATTAAAATTAAAAATTAAAAAACAAAAACAAAAAAACAAAACAAAAAAAAGAGGGAAGGACGGACGTTTATGTAGCGAAAGATGTGCTCACATACTGCATCACATTAACAAAAAAAGCTGTAAATTTGCATTTGTTTGTTCCAAATTTACAAAATTTACTCTTATGATACGAGCTTTCAGATGGATTTGTTTGAAATTCAGGATGTTGGTATTTTAGAGCAGAATTTGGCTGAGCATATTCCAAGAAAGACTAATGTTATAGGATTAGGATTATTTTTGTGATGGAATCAGTCTGGATTTTTATAAAAACGACTGAAATTGGCTATGTGGTGGTCAAGTTTTAAGTTCGATTGGTGTTTCAGAGAGGTCGTGAACATGCAGTGTCATTGAATGTGGGATGAACAATTCAAAATATACGAATAATACTGTTGTGCGTATCCGTGCAACACCAACAGAAAAACTACCATATGTTCTACCCGAGGGGGTATACCACTGTACCTCATCGCTCAGTTGGTAGAGCATCTGCCCGTTGTGGCAGAGGTCTTGGGTTCAAATCCCGATGAGGACCACAATTTTATTTTTTATTGTAAGTTGTCAACAGATCTAATCATTAAGACAAGGACAAAAGCTATTTTTCTTTTCAGATTGTTTAATCACAAGCTTCATAAGGAAAAGTGCAACTTTAAATTGTATTATTAGAAAGAAAAATACTCTAAATAACTACACATTTCATAATGCCAAATATAGTCACTAAAATTACAAGAAAACAAAAGGTCATGAAAATCAAATCAGTTAATCCATTTGTAGCTAATTTTCAAATTTGTCATTGGAAACGATTGTCCGTTTCCAATTTATTATTCCATCGTATTGAAACAGAAATGTTTATTCTGCTTGTTTTGTTGTTTACTACACAAGGAGTATTTTTATCAGACTAGACATTAGCTATCCACTGTTAGTTGTTTTGCTTTTTAACTAGTTCGTTTCCCGGTGTTGGAGCTAGTCTTTCTTTGGCACCCCTTTGTGATCCCAGCCCTTCAGTGTATAGACACTTTACGTGGCAGCCATTTTGGAGGACAAGCACTTTGGTTAGGCACTTCGTACTTCTCTTGATTAATCATTTGAAAATTATATACAGTGAAACCTCTTTATAATGGTTACACATGGCATTTGGGACCAAAGATGGGTGGCCACTATAAACAGGTGGCCTCTTTATCAAGGTGGCCTTAATAGCAAGTTTGACTGTAGTGCCCTACAACATGGCCACCAGTGCCAAGTGTCTACTTTCATCATACACAGAGCATGTTATAATTTAACCTCTGAATGAGGAAAACACTAAAATCATGGTTATGTTCAGATTATACCCAGCATGATATGTGGGAAAAGAGAATGCCCCTAACGCCCCTATACCTCAAGTTACACACTCTTCCTTTTTGTTAACGCACCAACTCCCCAAAAATGTTTGAGACACAATGGGGTAACAATGGGAGGGGGGGTTGGGGTACCCTCTGTTGCATATCGTGCTGCATATGGTTCAGATACAATTTACCTCAGTATGTTGATTGTTAGGTTGTTTTCAAAGATGTTGTTTGTAAGCCTGTAATCTACTGTATCTATCAACTCAAATTTGAGCTAAAAAAATAATCTAGAAATCAAGTTATTTAGCAATTACATAAATTGATCTCACTACTCACAAGTGGCGTTCGGTGTCTCTAAAAGGCGGGCACTAAACAAACCAATATATTCAAAACACAGACATTATACAGTGATTGCTATACATAATTCACCACCGCTTTTAATGGGAAATAAAAACCTAAATTCTTATCTATCTATGCTTATGTTATGAACTTTTACTCACGTAACTTCAGCAGCATTTAGATATTTTGTATGTTAGAAAGAAAAAAAATTGTCATTTGTCTTTAAATTGGAAGTATGATTCGTGCCAGATATTATGTACGGTTTTATTCAACTATTAAATGGCTCCATGTGTGAGCCACGTAAAATGTAGTTATTGGTTTAGATGATTGCCGATTGTTTAAGGGGCTGTCTACAATTGTCAGGGGGGGTTGAGGGCTGCGTAGGACTTTACACGCACTGTAAAATGTTTACATTTCATGAGACTGACAGAAAAATATTTATAAGTAGTATTTCTGGGGAGGTCTTAAAAAATACCACGCTCTGTAGAACCGTAAAAATGTTGACAACTTTGGACGGCCCCTACTGACCTCTACAAAGTGAATAGATCTGTACAACAGCAGATTTTCCTATGAAGGGCTGGATCTGAATTAGTGGCTTTGGCTGTTGCTATGGGTGGACAATGACAATCCTTAGAAATAGCATAGCCAAAGCCACTAATTCGGATCCAGCCTAAGAATTGAAGCAACATGTCGGCTATCTTTCACCAAGCAAGACCATTCTTTGCCTAGACTGCTCTCCTGTCCATACAATCACGTACATTCCATGAACTCTAGTGAATGTATTACATGTAAAACCAGTCTAGGCAAGGCATTGAATCCCCTGGAGTAACATGGCGGATGTTTGCTTCATTCAGTGAATTGTTAGTCCATTGTTTTATTGTTCAATGGCTCGCTACTACATTTCCTTCACAGAAATCTGCCCATCCCAGTGCCCTGTAAGGGCGGTGGATACGAGCGAAGGGCTAAAGTTTGAAATACTATATATGCCAACTATCTTTGTCCGATATAGAGTACTAAGTGAAAACGTCATCCTTTGTGTGCTGCCAAGATTACTGGGTCTAAACTAAAACCAGTGAACTGTTTCTCTGTGCTTTAGCAATGGACGACCAACGGATGTTCAGACCCAGTAACCCTGGCATCTAACGTCACACTTTAGTAGTCTATTTAAAATTAAACTAAATGTATTTCAAATAAATATGAAATCTGACCCCGTATTGCACTTGCATTTTTCCTCTATGGACGTCCGGACCCAGCGACCGCGGCATTTTGGCTGATCCACCGAAGACCAACGGGTCATTTTCCCCTCAATTCCTTCGCCTCGACACCGGCCATCCGTGTCAAAGGCCGGTTGGTTGCACTCTACGCATACCAAGGTACCTGGATACAGAAAACGCCAACACCCAAATACATTGTAATTTAATAAAAAATAAAAACCAAAATCGAAGTCATTTACTGAATTATTTGCTAGTCTTTTACTTTTTTACCAATTCCGTGTTTTTTTCCTTTGACCATCTGTCGTCGTTAGCCAGAACAAAACGATTTAAAAGATGTAATTTATAACAGTGGTATACACTGTTATAACTGTAAAATAATATGATAAATTAAACATGAATATTTAAAAGTATGAATAATTTTGCATAATACCCCCGATCGTGCACTAAAGTCCACATAAAATAACAATTGCCTTGAGGCAAGTCTAGGTATAATTAACTATTAAAGCAGGTGTCGCGTGTAAATATTACCGCCGTGTAAATTCTTCCGGGTTGCGCAATAGGAATTTCCAGCACGTAGCGGTGAATGTATTTCATTCCGTGCGTGCTAAAACTTCCGGATACTCTGTACGTACGGCATAGCGCTGTGCAAAAACAGTTCACGTATGTCCGCAGTGCATGGGCTGTGTGAACATAAATTACCACTATCGTGTGCATGCGCGCGTGCGACGGGCTGATGTAGACTGGTTCCCGTCTACATATTCCAGATAGAGAATATTCCACATGAGAATATATTATATTTTCCCAGTAAGCGATATAATCGGGAACCAATCTAGGTCTGATGAAACGCATTCACTGGAACGAGAACGTACCGACCTCTTCTCACTCTCAGAAAGTCCTGTCAAGTACGATCCAGTGCTCAGATAGTATACTATTCTCTCCTTTCGTGTTTGCATCTCTGAAAAACGCGTAAATCTAGTCAGCATGGTCATCAGTACAAGTTTCGCGCTGGAAAGATAGAGATGCGCCAAGTGCAAATACAGTATGTGTACATACGTGCATGCTACGTACGTACACACATGGCCGGAAGATTCAGCATGCACGGAAGCAGTGCACTTTTGTTATGCAGTGCGCATGACGTTGCATTACGTAGATGACCAAATTTGGTCATCCCGGAAGAATTTACATGGCGGTTAAATTTACACGCGACACCGGCATCGTTGGGGTGATCTTTAACAGAATTTCAGTAATGTTCAAACATTTTACCGATTTTTAATAATATATTTAATATTTTGGGTATAATTATTGAACATTTGTTATTATTTTTAATGATAAAATGTTTCCTGACCGGCCGACTGACGTCATCATATGTATATTTGAACAGCTCCCTCTAGGGGTCATTTTTACACAGTGCAACATTTTGGAGGGAAAGTCAAGTGTCGGCGGGAGTTTCTGTTGCTTGTCACAGTTGGCATGGTTTACCCTGCATATGTTGCTTCGAAAAGATATAAAACGGATGGTTTGGACCGACGGAAAATCTCGTAAAACCTGAGGTTTCCCGGTCCCCGAAATGACTTTTATGCACATATCAACCGGATAATTTGGAAGCTTACTTGTCGAACAACGCATGTGATGGTCTACGCCATATTGGATTTTGACCGTACCTTTTTTAACGATCTGTGACCACACACTGTCTTGGTTGGATCTGCAAGATTTGTTTCTTCCCGTCACCTTGAAATAAACGCAGTAGCTGTCAAACCTGTGGGTGGCCATTTGCCAAGAAAATTAAAACGGTAAGTGTAATTATTATCGTACTGAACGTTTAATGAGTTTTGGTGTTTTAATTTTGAGTTATAACGTTAGATATCAAACATGTTTCGTGTAGTATGTCGCGGCCTTGCGTGCCGTCATGGACGTTGAACTGCATGTGTTCACGTAGGGCCTACGCGCGTCGTGATTTGCACTGCAATCTTGCTATGTTTTCCCTTTTATGGGCGCCTGCCATTGCCGTTTTTTTCTCTGTGAGTTATGGATAGAATGTACACCATATGTCAGAAATAATTATTACATAACCCCAAATGTGGTAGAACATGTACTCGCCATATGCACAAAGTATGCGTACAAGCTGTACATCAGAAGTGAACTCAAGACGCCAGAGGGGAAATATGAGGAAAGAACCCCGGTCGCCGACCCACGCCCTAGCTACAAATATTAAAGCCTATTACTACAAATTGAAATTCCCACATACGTTTTATATTTGCCCAAACTAATAAGGAAATTCTTCATAAGGTTCATGTCCGGATCATTCCTTCTTTCGCTGTGGCTATACGGCAATAGGAGAGCAACACCTGTGGGAAAGATGCAAGATTCATTACTAAGATTTAATTGTATTAATGTCTTAAATTTGTGAGATGCTAATTATCGTTAAATCGGCAAAAATGTAACGACAAAAGAAAAAAAACGGCAGTCTTTTGCCTCATTCTAGCTGCAGATTGTCTTGGGTATTGTCCTGTGTGGCATATAAACAAGCGCGCTCGTGACTTGGGTCATTGAGTAATGTACAAATTTGAAATTGATTACTAGATTATTTTGGATATTGCACCCATACGTCCTTTATTGTCGTTTTATTTCGTATGTATTTGATCATTACCGTTTGCTGGGATTTCATTGCTTTCGCAATAGCTAGCAAAGCACGCCCTCATTTGGCGAAAAGGTGGACACTTCTTGCCAGCATTGTCTGGGTCTCTAATCTTGTAGCGTCTTCGTTCGCTGACACCGATACCGCATAGTACACTGCATCCGCTCCAGTAACTCCACGATGAAACCTCGCAATCTGAAGCTGTGTATGGGGGAAATAAATGAAATTTAGATCAAAATTCACCTAAAATCCACCCTACGGTAGAGCTAGAGCTAAGTTCAACCTGGAGCCTAGTACCGTCTCTCTTTGTTTCTCGTCATTAACTTCAATCTAGTTCGATCATGCCATATTTTCTATCTTTTGACTATGCTTGATTATTAATGTTTGATTTTTGGACGATCAATTCGTGTTTAACCCGACAGTATTTTGTCTGTAAATCCTCATTAGCCAATAAAAATGCAGCCTATAAATTATTGTGCATAGTGGTAGAATAGCTCCATGGTGCATGGTAGTAACTGAAACCCATTTCCTTGGCCATTCTACTTGGCTATATTATGCGCCCAATTATGGGGTTGCCATCTTGGATTTCCATAACCAATCAAATGTTCAGGTTGCTACTTTTAACTAATCAGGGCGCAGCTTTTACAACCACGTGGGCAGCTGGCGCTTTCCACGAGCCAATCGGAATGCAGTTTGCATCGATGCATAACCTCATGTGTATTATAGTCTGTAAGATATATCCCGCCGGTACACCAGTATATAGCTGTACCTCCAACCCCGAACCAAAAGTGCCTTCACCCATTCACCGGCCCACGCACCCCTGCAGCACCCCTGGGCATCAATCTGACCCTATCATCACCCCTGCTAACATCGCAATGTTTTCGTCTTGTTGACTGTCAATGTTGTTCAGTTGGATGGTTGTGACGATACCAAACCGGCGCCCTAAGCTGTCGCCTTAGTTAGGGCCTATATTTGATTCTGATGTTTTCTTTTTAAACTTTCTTTCAATTTGCCTTTATGAACTCACATTCGGCCACATTTTTGTCAAAAACTAGCAGTCCATGCTTTAGATATAATAGGTTTACTTTAGGCTTTATTATGTCTTTAAAGTCAAAACGTGGGTCGTTTATTTAAGGCGTTTTAAAAAATATTAAATCATTATGAGACAGGTATGTTATCGATGAGTATACAATGTATCATTTGGACTTTGTTTTAGAGAAGCGTATATAATTGGGAAAGAGGATTCCCGGTTTCTCTGGCTATCGGTTGCCAATGGCACCACCCACCTATGTATCTCGATGTTTAGGTGGAAGATACTTGCAATGTAAGCTTCTGTAAACTCATAATAATATGCATGTGAACATGCTCATATGGAATGTGCGCTATAGTAATGTAGTAATCATCATCACATTGTATGTCTTTTTATGTATTATCCAATGGAAAATATGTCCATTGTAGTCCAACAAGCACAGGGCCGAGGCAAATGTTTTGCATGGGGGTTTTATCATATAGGATATATACTTCGTTAAAATGAAAGCACTTCACCTCTAACCCAATGAAATGGAGGCAACACGATTGGCGTTAAAACAATACGCAGTATTACAGTTTATGCTTTAGATTTCCCATAGAAGGTTTTAAACTGATGATAGTAGAGTAATTTTTACAGGCAACTTACAGCACTACAGGCTACAGGAATGCTTGAGTAGCACAAGGACATTTTTGTGACAATGTATTGACATTACAAAGAAAATAATGTGAAAATTGTAATGCGAATGCATTTGCTTCTTGGAGATTCAATGCTTGGAATTATTGCCTGTAAATTTCCTCGTGTGACATGGATGGCACCCATATGGCAAAAAGCTATACATAGGTTGGGAACACGTCGTTTATTTTGAAGAGATTATTTTTAGGTCGCGTATGTGGGTCGTTGGCAAAGTGGAATCCCGCGCGGGAATTCGCAATCGTGCACGTTTCTATTTTCGACAAGTCACAAAACAACGAACATGCAGCACCAAAACAAGACCACACGTGTTGTTTCCCGTGCGGGGAAAACTACTCTCGCTGTAAGAGTTCTTCAAATAAACACGAGCTGATTTAAATTTGTAAGTGGCTTGACTTACAATTTCAAGCCTTTTAAAGGTATACCTCTCGTAAAAACATCGTGGAACGAAAACGGATGGCGAATGTTTTCTATAAAGGTTTTACAACGCTAACATTTCAGAAAGTTACATAACTTTTTTTGAAATATGCTTTTAAGGTGGTACGTTCTACTGACAATAAAGTTCCCTTGCCCAGCAAAATTTAATCTTAATTGAAGAAACGACTAAATAATGGGAAATTAAAGAAAGGCGCCAACGTTCCTTGTATTTTAACAACATCTTTATTTGGGCTATATACACATGTACCAGTCTGCGATTGGGCGTTGCCATCGGTATATATACATACCCGCGCTCGCGCGATGTAGGGCCTATAATAGGTATCATTTTGTGGCGTTTGCTCAGAAAATGAATGTTTTGGATGACATCTATAGTCATCTACATGTAGATATTTGCAGCAATGTTCGACGAGATGGGCAAACATTTCATTTATTTTTAGGGCATGAGTGGGTGTGAAAATAACTTGTATACGCCCAAAGTGACCTTCGCAATAATAGGCTACTGAAAGTTTCCCAGGCGTTTTAGCAACACGAGCAGCAATGTTCGACCCTTGTGTGTGAATTAACACACACTAGGGTTGTGTTGAAAGTGGGAATTGATGTTTCAAAATGCAAAAAGAACTTACTTCTTGTTTGCAATGGCAGACCAAAACTATATAGGCCTACGCTTGAGGATCATGTCAGCCATCATTTGTGAGTTGTGACATTTTGCCAAAATTAAACGGAAAAAAATAAGTGTACCTGATAACTAGTGATAAGCAAAACTGGACTCGCTCACTTAATTACACAGCCGAGCCTAACTTTTTTCCATTTTTTAAAAATTGGTCGCGTCTTATTTACAGCTATAGATGTTAGCGTGATGGCACTTTTTTTGCGTATCACCTTGACTAATTGATATAGGTAAAATATATTGATATAGGTAAAATATATTGATATATAGGTAAAATATTTTTTTATTTTTATATATAGGTAAAATATATTGATATATAGGTAAAATATATTGATATAGGTAAAATATATTGATATAGGTAAAATATAAGAGGTAGTATTTCGTACCTGGGCAGGCAGATTCATAATCTGTACAGCAATCCCTGTTGTTCACGCAGGCCTTGTCACAGAAGCACGTCTCGTGATAATAAGGCGAGTTGATCTTGTACCCATTGGCAATGCAATTAAAATCCTTCCCCTGACAACATAGAGCTCCTCCGAATTGTCCTCCGTCTCGGCAAGACGCCGATACGAGTGTCTCAAGATGGCTCCACGCCAAACAAAGCACGAGCAAGGCAACCATCTTAAGTTCCTATTGTCTTGACCAAGAACCCTCTAGCCTTCCGAGGAAATCTCGAGAGGCGATCTAGTTGTACCCGTCAGATTCCCGTCTCCCTGAGAAAGTTCCACCTATCTTGTGAATCAATATGTAGGTCTACTAGCGTCAGCTGTTATGGAGCCCTGGGAGAAACCCTGTCGGTGGAGGCGCAATTGGTAGACGCGGTGTCACAGTTGGCACTGCGCGTGACGGCGGCAATTCTGCCTTCTCATTGGTTGCTTGATATTATCGCTAACGAGATATGAACTGTTTTGAAACAAAAAGTCGGTGCTGACATTTAGTGTTTAATTTATGCAAGGGCAGTTTCTTATTGAGTGGGATATTAAGATCAGATATCACGGGTCAGGTCCGCGCCTCTCTCTATAGAAATGGCAATGTTGGGTCGTCCTTGCTGCATATGACTTGCAGTTCGGCGCAGTGCAATTCGTGTATAATCAGGTTACCCTCTATTATATTCTGCCATTTAACTGAATGGCTATGATACACACTATAGGTGTTTAGATCGATCCATCCGAGATTGAGATCTTCTTCAAACTCGTGTGTGAACGGGCCTTGAAGGTGTTTGTGTGCAAAAATGTATGTAACGGAATGAATGCTGATGTGTATTGTTTTAATGAACACAACATCTGCATGGTATGGTGCCTGATCACCATTAAAATGAAACAACCAAACTTGGGATGAGAGAAAAATCGTAAGGGCCTTATTGAGATTCGAACCCGAGACCTCTGACTCACCGGGCAGACGCTCTACTCGGGTTTTCCCTTGGACCCAATTTTTCTCTCGATGTTGCATGGTAGCGCAACTAGGCAAAGTAACAAACTCAATATCTGGTATATGGTGCCTAATCACCATTGAAATGAAACAACCAAACTTAACTTCGGATGAGAGAAAAATAGTAAGTGCCTTATCGGGATTCGAACCCGAGACCTTTGTATCACCAATTTAATGTAATTGGTATAAACGGTTATTCCAGTTAATTCACTGCTAATTGCACTTTTGAATTCCCTCGTTTTACCTATAATTTATCAACTAAAGGAGATTTAAGCCGGAAACGGGGTATATATATCGTTTCTGATATATTCAAATCGACAATCTTTTTTCGATAATGATAATAAATCACTGCGCAAGAGCCCACTAAGCATAATTTTGTGTCAGATTCGATGTTATATTGGCTTTAAATGTTCTCATTTTGCAACATAATTCAAATTTGTAAGTAAAAGAAAAATCTCTCAAATTACGACTTTACATTTATTCCAGACATTTGGTACTTGTCATTTTTCTGACCAATTCTTGTCTGCAAGCTTCGGGGCACAAGCTGCCAAGTCAAATTTATCTTGTAAAAATAAAAAGACGACGCCAAAATTCCAATTCAAAACGATCTCACATGTATGGCGATATTGTGACCCTTGTCAAAAATTAAGCCCCCGTGGACACGCCCCGCGGTGGTAGATTTGAAACTTAATTCCTTTGGATGTGGGTCATTGTTGGGGACTGAATCAAGGACCTGGGGGCGTTTCAGTTTTTATGAGCAAAGGTAAAGGTGATTAGGCAAACGATTGTTTGATTTAAAAAGCTTTATTGACATGGGTTTAAAATGAATTTTCAAAAAATGAAAATATTAGCCTGCAGAGAAGTTGCAGTTATTTTCTTTTCGACTTTGTTCACTGTGCTTTAGGTGTCAAAAACCATAGATTCGGTGTCAGTGACCGTTTGAAAAATAATCTGGTTTAAATTCTTCTTGGCATTCGCTGAAAAACTCGATTACCGTCTGGCGATTCAAATAGTCTCAAACAAGTTGAAAAGAAGTGTCGACGTTAAATTTGTAGGACTACTCCTCGTTCGAGTTTCGCCGTTCGCCTGCATTCGTAAATCGAACGCGCATGTGTAGAACGACCAAGCACGTGTAGTACGACTACGCGTTGTACCAAACATTCAGTTTGATCGGGTGTAAAAAAATCACGTGAAATTGAACGGCCAATAACGAAAATGATCAGAAAAACTAGAAAATTTGCCGGGAGAACCTATATTATGAATTCTTTGCGCGAGATGAGCACAAAACACGAAAATAATATGACTTGTTCTCGCGACTATATACGACCATGAACATATCTGTGACGTAATTACTGATTTAGCCAATGGTCACGTTTGATCGTCGACAACCAAAGTCATTCATTGGTTGAACTGATTATGACGTCAGAAACATGTTTTTGGTTAGGCCTATATTGTCTCGAAAGCAGACCCTTGTGGTCAAAGTCTTAGATACATGATTTACTGAGGCGGATTCCATAAAGATGAGAGTTTCTGTTGCACAAATTTGACTTTTCGTGAAGAATATTCTTCCTTCATTTTTCTTCTCCGTTCACTCGACATCGAACCGAGTAGGCGGGAGACGATCGAGGGTCGAGCTTGCGAGTGTGCCCCGTCACACTGTCGGCGCCGCGCCCGCTGCTCCGAGCCCAACGCTTCACCGGGACGGCCCACTGAACAGACATTCCACCGGTCGTGATGAAATTGCTACCCGGTGTTCGTGGCACGTTCACCAAGCTAAAAGTCTAAAACTCGTCAGTCTTCCCAGCTCTTACAAAAGGTTAACAATGCAGTTGATCTTTCATGCCGTCAAATGGTACACACCGGTCGTGCTAGTAAACGTCTGATGTAATGTGATGTGCGCAGTGCACCCAGGAGGGCGGCTCACTATTATTTTTCCAAGACGATAATATTGTACCTAATGTCTGTTGCCAGTTGGGTCGCGTTTCGCCACTAATTTGAAGCCCAAGGTTACAGCAAGCGTGTGTTGCATTCTACATTAATTACACGTCTTTACCTGCCCATATTCATCACGTGGGATTAATTTGTTCACACTTTTATGATTATGAGAAAATTATAATGGCGCAAAGATTCTTGTCTACGGCCTCCATGCCCACCTATATATCTGGCCTGTTTGATAGCGCAAGCAACGTAAATGTCGTATAAAAAACGCTAATGTATGCTTGCATATTAATGTATACATAGATTGACATTAAATTATTTGATCTTGCAATGCTAAAAGTGTTCTTTTAGTACTGATACTTACCACCGATTTATTTCCTCGTCCTATGTCGCGTTGGTCCCGCGGCGCTGACACGAATCCCTTCGTATACTCAACACCCGAACGAGGCACAAAATTCTCATGAAGAAAAAGTAGAGCTGGTGTGCTCAAGAACACGGTCAAGAAAGGACTGGCCGTGATTTATACAAATTTCGTCCTTAAAAAGTGCCTCTTTTTTCCACAATGCACCTCCACATTAAGTCAACACCTTAAGGGACAAACTGTGCCATTTACGCCACTTATTGTGGCATGTTCTTCGTTATGAAAATAAAAAGGTCCGACCCGGCCGTTTACTTACAGTTCACCCAGTTTGGTTTACTTACAATAGGAAAAAGGGCGGGAATTGTTTGACTGACTGACTTAGTTGAAGCTTGGTGGAATTTGCTATTATTGGGCTTGAAATAGGCGCTGAAATGTTGACTTGACTGCTAAAAGTTTTTGTTATGATTAGCCGACGACTGTTGTGTTACCGTTATTACTTATTCCTTGTCACTATGCAGTACAGTTTGCATTTTTTATGTCACAGGTGAAACAGGAATATCATAAAACAGCTGTCAACAACTTTGTTAGGTTTGTTTGATGTGTTTGATTTGCAGACAAACTTGCACTGGATATAAGTGACGTGTCATAACGCTGCTGTTAAAAAAACACATTCTCGCCAACGTTATTTTAGCAACGGTATACACATTAAAAAATATGTTTTAGCTTCACCAAACCTCAAGCATTAAATTATATAAACTGACCCCAAGAATTGACCCACGATAACGACAAATGAATGTATATAAAGCAAAGAGAAGAGAGCTTAGGATCAAAACCATGATCTTCCCAAATGGAGACACCTCCAAATTTAATTGGTAAACCCTAACCTAAGTATACTGGGGTATCAAAAACATGTCCAATGTCATTAAATCCTAGCCAATCAAAATCTTGTAACCCGACAGGTTCCCCTCCTAGTTGGGAATTTGGTAATTATCCCCCAAGGGAGCTGCACAGCCCCCGTGGGTATCGTGACCTGGAGGGCGTTTTCCAAACGACTTCTCCGACTTCATGCCGCGATATTCCCGCTATGCCTCCGGTTGACAAGTTATATAGCTATACTGGCTTTAGCTGGCACTCGGATTTGCATACGGTTAAAAAAAAATCCGAAATCCAAGAAGACGAAGGCGAAGCTGTCGTTTTGAAACGTGTGTAGTAACCCGCGGTGCATCATGGGTGGGATTGTAAGTAGCCAGGCGCCAGGGTGCGTGAAGTGCTTTATGATGTCACAACGTGTCCTCGTATAGGCTCCGTAGTGGGTGTATTCTGTGTGTGCGGGTCATTTCGTGTCAAATCACCCAATGTGCAAAACTCCATCATTTACAATGGGCTTAAATTCTTTAAATTGGAAATTACCTGCTCCTTTACTGATTTGCTCCATTGCTGATTTATTGTTAGTGCAGAGTTATCCCGAGACTGCTGTATACATTTTCGATTATCGTTGAAGATTCGTATACTCGAGCCTTCGGTTGCGATAAGAAGCTAGGATGTCACGAAGAGAAAGAATGACGTCATACTTATAAATCCACCCAAAAGCGGATGAACAGACCTCGGGCTCCGGAGTGGGGGTTGGGGTTCGTTTGAACTATCCGAATCCCCCCTCCCCCTACCCTCCACCCCCACCTCTACCCCAGTAGGCCCTATATATACCTGCAGTACCCACTAGACCCCCAGGGTACGGTCTTGACATTTGGTGCAATATATGATTATGAGACCGAGTGACTCCTCCCCTTCCATTGTTCCCCTATTTTGTGTTTAAAACATCCAATGACTTGATTTCCTTTTAGGTTTTGTGGAAGAGAGTGTTGAGGTATGGGGGCGGTAGCTAGGGGGAGGGGAGGGTATAATCACTCGGTCTCATATCATGCAGCATATAGGTCGTGTTCCCTCTGAGTCTGCATGAAGAAGCTAAAGTCGGAACGTGAGGCCACTAAATTTTACGTTAAAACTTTACGTGTGTGATTATTGTGTAGACTGTACTTAAAGGCAGTATAGGCCTACATCATTGCAATGGTAATCTCGAAAATCAGAAATGTTCACAGATTTACGACTAACTTACACAATATGATGACCGTAGAAAACTTCCCCTGAAATGGTTTTGTCTGAAGTGCTATAGGCCATATAGTCTTTGAGAAATTAGTAAAACAATTAGTTTTCGTCTCATGAGACGAAAATTAAATTCACCCCAAAACCATTTCGCCCAAGTGCCATTTCGCCCCAAACCACTTCGCCCGAGTGCCATTTCGCCCCAAATTACTTCGTCCAAACACTACATCGCCCAAATGCCACTTCGCCCCAAAACCACTTCGTGCACAGGGCGAAATGGTTTTGGGACGAAATGACTGCAAACCCTTTTTTGACTGTTTTCTAAAAAGTTAGACGAAGTACGTAGCTGGTTTTTGCTCAGGTTGGTTTTAATTAACCATGCATAATATCTTCAATCACACAATTATTTGTAACAGTTTACCAATCATGTATACTATTACGTGTGTGCATACCGTGAATATTTGCGTGTGTACTATAGAAATCAGTGGTGTGTATTTTGGAGGACGCGACAGCTGCGCTTGCGCTTTGACCCATGGAGGATCAGGAAGAATGCCAGCTATACGCAAAGTCCAAGGGTCTACTTAGTGGTGTATGCACAGTTACAGTGGTACAACATGGCAGCTCTGATGGTGTACGACTGCATAGTAATTGGAGCGGGTGTTGAAGGGTTAGCCACTGGCTACCACCTGGCTAAGAAGGGCTGTAGGACCCTAATCATCGAACAGGTGAATAATGTAGATAGAATAGTCTGCAGCGAGCAGGTTGGGCACCTACCTCCATGCATGCTGCCATGCAAGCTACCGCGGCTGCCGTGGGTTTGAGATTCATTGATCTACTAGTATACAGTATATACAGTGGACTGCCCAGGGGCGGTTCCAGTAATATTCCCGGGGGTGGGGGAGGGAGGGGCGGGGTTGACACTGAGAAAGTGCATTATTTGTATTGGTGTCAGAGTGGAGGGGGGGGGGGGGGGGGGGGGTGGATCCGCGCCTGCTGCCTGAAAGAAGCAACTGCTAACCATCTTGCTCCAGGCAAGACATAATAGGCGGTGTCGCTAGACTTTTCAAAGGTGGTGGTAGGTGATGGGGGGGGGGGGGGGGGGGGGGGTAGGGTACAAGGGGTGGCACAGCGCGTTGGAGGAGGGGAAGGGCCACGCAAAGCAGCTTACACATGCATTAGACCCAGTAACGGGGGGCATTTTGACGATCAGTCAAAACCAAGGATCGTCAAAGAATCGAGCATTGTCCCAGTTACTGGGTCTACTCACACATGCAGTGGCATGTTCATACCTCAAATCTCATTGGGAGGCTCAAGGAGGTATGACACCTTTTCAAACGTTGAAATGTTTTGCTCGAGCCGAACATGGATTCGCGCCAGCATGGAGAAAACTAGGAAAGTCAAACTGTTGCATGCTTCAGGTCACATTGATGTCAGATCCTATCATCTAATTACCGCACTTTGTCATTTTGTTTTATCCTTAAGTTCCAAGTTGGGCATGGCCGCGGGAGCTCCCACGGCCAATCCCGCATAACACGCTACGCCTACCGCCAGAAACACTACGCCCTAATGATGGAAGAATGCTTTCAGACGTGGGCGCAATTTGAAGCCGAAGCCGGCACTCAGCTCTACAGGTACGTGCGTATGTGGATGCATGAGTCTCAAACTCTTCGCCAGGATTCGCGAGATTGTATTTAAGATTTAAAAGGGGCATTACATATTTAGAGCCTCGGATGATATCTATGGTGTCCTTAAAAAATGAGGCTCTCATGTGCAAACGTCATGCTGTACAAAGTTACGTCCGAATAAAGCCCGAGGCTGAGATTCAGTCAAGCCCGGTTCATACTTCGACGGAAGCGAACGCGAATCTGACGTAAATCTGATTCCAAACATTTTGCGGCGAACATTCGCAGAATTTGAAACTACATAGTTAAACTTTCTGATAATTAGCGGCGCGAAAACTGGCTGTGACGTCAATTTCGCGTTCGCGGTCGCTTTCGCGTGAATCGTGACCTAAAACTGCCCTATAATGCGCGTTTTACGTTTTGCGTCCGCATCTTACGTTCTGTCATGTTAAGCTATATAGTTTAGGATAAGTTCTCGAGCGAATACCACAGGATAAAGAAACGTCGAGAAATACAACCGACGTTGCTTTTCTGAACCACGCTCCTCTCTCCAAAACGAGTTACCCCTTTGTGATCGGTCCTCCACGAATCTCCAGCATTTTACCTCATCATGAAATTGTGTATCTTGTTATGCCCAGAAAGGTTGGTTTACTCTCTACAAATACTCCCCCATACATAGACTTCACCAAGCGGAGCGAGGGGCTATTGGCATCGGGCAAACCGTGCGAAGTGCTGGCGGCTCGGGAGGTTTCTCGCCGCTATCCCGGGTTTGACTTCGGTCCTGAGTTCAGAGCTTTCATTGATCCGAACGGCGGAGTACTGAAGGCCGATCGGTGTGTCCAAGCAATAAAGGTATAATGGTAGATTACACAATGTCATTTTTATCTTGCAATAGCCTATACTGAACTCCTGGTGCTGTTGCCATGCATTATTATCGCAGGCTGCCATCATTCAGAGAATCAACAGAATAATTTCTAATCATCTAAACTAGGATGCCTGACCAAGGCGCAGCCGCAGAACCATCTTGGTTGCGTCATTCAGATTCCCCTATAACATCCCAAATCGCTGTGGTTGACCAAGCAATTAAGATTAAATGTCTTGCCCATGGACACAAACACGTGGCACAGTTAAGTTAGGCTCGAACCCACAACCTTTCGATCATGAACACGGCTAGCTGTATTGTATTTTTTAGGACCAGGCTGATAATAGAAATATCTGTGTTTTGTTCGTTATGTTAAACTTTGAACCATTTTTAATCCTATTCTGTTTTTCAATGATCATCAGAGTGCCTTCGTGAAACATGGAGGCATCTTACAAGAAGACGAAAAGGTCGTGCATATCGTTCCTGGCAAAACTGTCACAATACTGACCAACAGAGGGCGCTACACCGCTAAAAGCATCGTACTTACGCCAGGGGCGTGGGCACCAAACATCTTAAGATCTCAATTAGGTCTCAATCCGCCTCTGAAGGTTTGTCGAAACTATTTCCCATCATCGTAAGATCAGAATTTTACAAATAACTGAATTAATGACTCAAATAATCCTATTTCATGTAAAATAAGATTATTTGCAATAAATTTGCATAATTTTCGACTTAAAAAAGTATTGTATGCAAACAGTTTTACGGCAGTTGAATTTAATTTCGTAAAATTATAGATAACCCGAATCAAGGTGTGCTATTGGCCGGAGAGGCAACCTGGAGCCTTCGCCAACTACCCCTGCTTTTATGACTTGTCAGAAAAATATGAAGTCTTCGGAATGCCGAGTGATGAACATCCTGGCCTAGTTAAGGTACAATTCCCGGATATGAACAAAGAAATTCCAATTGACTGCAGAATTGAACTGTTGGATAAGATAAGATTAGATTGGATTAGATTACATCTGGTTTTCACTGGGTTAAATTTAGTCAGGTTTTGGATCGGACTCATGCGATTGCAATTCAATCAATGTTGCGATTTTGTTTACGAGCATAAATAATATTAATTTAACTTATTGGCAAATTTACAAACGGGAGACCAGCAGCCGATTTCACGAATCCTAACGCACTGCGTAAGTCCGCTTGCGCAACATTTTATTGCGTAGGCTGCGCAACATTCCTGTGAAAATTACACGCAAGCTATAGGGCTTGCGCCATTTTGCAAAAGTTGCGCAAGCTGCGCACTCTTTCTTGAAATCGGCTGCAGCTGATTTCACGAAAAAGTGCGCCCAGCTTGCGCAACTTTTGCAAAATGGCGCAAGCGTGTAATTTTCACAGGAATGTTGCGCAGCCTACGCAATAAAATGTTTCGCAAGCGGACTTACGCAGTGCGTAAGGATTCGTGAAATCGGCTGCTGAAATTGATATTTATTTATGACTCAAAATTAGATGGCAAAGAAAATAATTCTATAAAATGTACGTATAGTTACCAATCGTGTTTCGGTTCTACAGTCATGTATTTTAAAGAATGCATGACCAAGCATTTTAAAAATATAATTTCGTATGATTTTCTTTTCGAAATATTTTTCAGGTGTGCTTTAATGGCGGTGAAGAGGTGAAAGACCCCGATGTTGACAATTACGAAAATAATCACACCGTAGAAATTGGTTTGTTGAAGAAGTTTATCGCGAAGTATATACCTGGACTAGAGCCCGAACCAGCGATCATAGAAAACTGCCTGTACACGGTAAGTGTGCATATTATTTCACGATTTCACATAATCCTTAGCTTCCAATGCTAGTCCATGTACGCTGTTGGGGTTTTGTTTTTATGACATGTCATACGTCAATGATGTGAAACTATTTTCATTGTACATGTAGTTCAAACATTAATGACCGGTTTCTGGCCAGTTCCTCCTCTGTACTTCAACCGATATTACATTTTCCCCCACCAATCAAAATGCAGATGGGTCTTTCTATAAATTAGGGGTCCAAAAGTGTGACATTTAGTGTCCCCCTGTTACACCTGATATGTGTTATTTTTCGTACAAAAATCATTAAAATGGCTTTTAAACCATTTTTTATGAATTGTACTTTATGTACTCACTCTTTGAGATGGAAAGTATTTAAAGAATGTGTCCTGAATTTACAAAAACAAGATCATGTAAAATGTAACGGGGACACCAAAGCTGGACCCCTAATTTATAGAAAGACCCTGATGGTAGTTTAAATCATATTCCGAGCATCATTTCTCGTTTTATAGTCTGCATGATGACGTACGTATCATCTCGTTTACCAAATTATGTATACAGCCGGCCAATATAGTTTCGTATTTAGTTAATTAGCACAGATATCATTTCACTTTTATGTAACTATTGTTTTTGTTTTATGTAGACAACACCAGACGAAGAGCTTATTATTGACAAACACCCAGACCATCCCAACATCATTATAGCATGCGGATTCTCAGGTACGTAACCTATTCTTGTGAAATTATATTTGAATATCTCGGAAGTTCAAAGGTTTTATTTTATTGAACAAGGTTCAGTAACAAAATAAGAACAAACGGACTAATAAGAAAAAAAGAACCCGCAAAATGACGTTTTTGGTTGTTCGTTTGTTTGACTTGTTCGATTGTTCGTTTGTATTATTTTGGTCACATCCTTTACTGGTTATTTTTGTACAGGTCATGGTTTCAAGCTGGCACCAGCCGTTGGAAGAATTCTGAGTGACCTAGCAACAGGAACCACGCCTAGTTATAATATTTCGCCTATGAGTCTGAAACGGTTCCCCAACAACGGGAGACTTCCCGGTGCTAAATTGTAAAAACTACGCAAAAAGAAAAACAAAGACCGGCAGACAACGGACCCCAAATGGACCTCAAGTCACGTTTTCCTCGCAATTGAGCAAAAAAATCTCAATTAAATATCAATCACAATGTTTAAGTATGGTGGAACAAAGGACCAGGGAGAGGGTGTAATTTTTGGGGAAAATATATTTTTTGTGTGAAAATGTAATTAGGCCTAGGCCTATAGGCCTATATTCTTTTCTAAAAACTTGATTTATCTATTGTAATTATGTTAGATGGAAGGAAAGTGAAAAACGCAATTTAAACTTTTTATTTATTATTAATGGTTTATTTTTCATATTTTCATATTTCATTTTTCAAGTATAGAAACATTTTGTCACAAATATTTCGTTCTACACATAGTACATGTAGCCTACTGTACTATATACCACCATGGAGGGAGGAAACAAGGTGGTTTTACGCCTGTTCTAATTCTGCCCGCTGCATGCACTGCATAAAACTTGTAAATGTTTTAGTTTCATATATATATATGATTGTTCACTAACCCTGGATTCGCTTTACTAATAAATACTGGATAAAAATGAACTTTGTGGCCACGTTGGCACAGATATGACTAAATGTGGAACGATATTGCATCAGAAATATCCCCGTGTGGCACGACTTGCATTGAGCTATTTTTGTCTGTTGCCAAGCAAAATATTTTGGTTATTACAGAAATATATACATATTCATTATGACGCACGTATGACGAACCAATCGCCTCTTTACAATGTGACATCATTCTTAACGCTGCGACCAATCAACAACAGCCACATCGCCATAGAGCTTACGTACGTGGCCGGCCGGCTAGATTATTTCTGTATGTAACTCGGAGGAGCAAGATGTGAAATCAAAACGGAACATTTTGCTCAATATTTTTAACGGCTTACATGGAGCTGTTTTCTTCTGAACATCGGAAAAGGGGAGAATAAGACCTGAGCTATGCAACATGGCAACTACAAGAATAGTTATCGCTTCTTTTCCCGAAAATTTGAAGAGAACCGTTAGCATGGTTAGCGTTATGGACCAGAATTCTCCACCGGCGCCCGCGCCGCGCAAGCGGCAGAGGCTGACGCACTTGACACCGGAAGAAAAAATGCTCCGTAGGTGAGTGTAGTGTACCTTGCCATATGGTGCCTAAAATGGTAGATTTGGGGACTAATTCTCGACTAATTCTCTTGAATTAACAACTTTTAAAACATTTACAAAGATTGTGTAAAAGAGAATCAGTTAAATCATGGAGGAATTTCTTCCTCCATGGTAAATAAACATAATAAATCATGATTTATTTGTCGTATAAATTGTCAACAATGTTTTTGTGGAAATGCGAAAGGACAGTAGGCCTACGTCGTGGGGCGTGTAAAGGGGAGGAGCGTGGCAGTGTCGAACTCTTTCTCGAATTTGTTTTAACCATAGAGCTCTATGTTTTAACTAAGTCATTTAGGAACCCATCCCCAACTCTGAATTACAACCCTGGGCATGCATGCTTCTTTGCTATTTTAATGTTTTGGTGTTGAGAATATTTGAATTTTTTAATTTTCGTGCAGAAAACTCAAGAACAGAGTGGCAGCACAGACAGCACGAGACAGGAAGAAAGCTCACGTGGACACAGTCGAAGATGCTCTTGAAATCACACAATTGTCTAACCAAGAACTTCATAAACAAAACAAGGATCTAAAACAGCAAAATGAGAGATTGATGAAGGAGAACCAGGAACTACGAAGACGCTTGAGTCTTGACACATATAGCCAAGTGGTATGCAAATCAGTCTTTAAAAGATTTTTAAAATGACATTCTAATTGAGAAATCAAATATAATTTTATGAATTTGAAGAAAAAAATATAGTTTTTTAAATTCAAAAGCACTTAAATATGTTGAGAAACATACCAATTGATCTTTTGGAGTAAGGAGAATTAATTATTTTGTTCAAAGTAAAATCTTATTTTCCCTGCTTAGTTTGCTTAAAATTGACATAAATTAACCTTTTGATTGTTGTAAAATAAGTATACAATTACATGTACCTGTTTCATTCAGGAAATTAGGAATGCCTAGCAAAAGTTTTATAGTTAACATTTTAGCACGAGTGGGGAAGCTAAGAAACTTTGATTTCAGTTTGGGTGTTTATCATACATTTGCATTTTTCTTTCATTACATAACAGGAGACCGATGATGTTGTCGTCATAAAGAAGGAAGTTGAATCACCTGAGTCCGCAGCACTCAAAGCTCCTCCGCAGCAGGCGCAGATTCAACTGATTTCAACATGGCTGACAACACTTCTCTGCTTCAGGTGAGCATGTTGTTTTGCTTGTGTTTTAACCACTGTGGTCTGGGTTCGAGTCAAATTTGTGCCATTTTGTGAAATGACAATCCTAACTTGACAGGTGCAATTGCACCGTCGGTCCAGAGTTGTATGTCAAGTCCATCACAAGTCTTTCACAAGTCCAGTTATACACCAATCCGAAAGCTGAAGTATATTCTGTACGTCCCCCATAACTGGGGCCATCCATGCAGTGCCATGGACTGTACGTTTTGTGTTGATTATAAGCTGTTTTATTATGTTGTCACTTTGAAAATTTGTGCGAGTTTACTGTAAGCTTGCGAAGCCTGTGTACGCGAAGGAATCACGTTGTGCGCTGTTCGATTTAACACAGAACGCCCAGTTCATGGCAGTGGATAGCCTCCAGTAATGGTGGACGTGCAGGGAAGGAGTCCTTAGCTACCGGATTTGTCTATAAGCTACAATTATGCTTTACATTATGAATATGATACCCTTCTGCCTGCAATGTTGTTTGTGAGAAGTGCTCAGTGGATTTTTTTCTTAAGCTATGAACTAAAAGGTTATAATTAGATTTGAAATTGTGTGGCTAAAGTTTCATGGTAACTACCCATTTTATTATGAAAAAAACATGAAAAATCCAAGTTAACTAACATTTCCGTCCTTGTTTTTTTTTTTTTTTGACAGTCTGATGTGCTACTGGGACTGCTTGATAACCTGGACTCCCAAGAGCCTAACCAGAGCAGTACCCAAGGAGAAAATGACACCCTTGAGACCCTCCCAGCCCAAGACGATTCTTTCACAGTGGTGGGGCCCTCAACAGAAGAGTTGGAATCCCTCAAAGAACTGATTCGATTTGATCATGAATACATCAAGACGACACCTGTTGCCGCACCCATTCCCTCACCTGCTAAGGACGTTAAACAGGAGAAAACATTGTCTTATCGGGCTATCCAACCCAAACCTCAAGAAAGACCCATAGACCTGGACGATTCAGTGATTGATTTCAACACCGATAATTTCCCCACCCCTTCTGTTTTTCACGAGAAGGCTGAAGCCGCTCTTCAAGACATGCTCGTCTCGCTCAATGATGCCTCGTTATCCATGAACACTCAAGGCTCGGCAGTCCCCAATCTACTTTCCATCGACGATGACGGAGTCTTTGATTGTGACATTTCAGATCTTTTCTCCATGGATTCCGATTTCAAAAACGGTGACACGAAGAGCGAAGCTGGCCTGAGTGAGGACGGTAGTTGTGTTGATTCAGCGTTTAGTGAAACTCCCAGCTCGCCGTTCAGCGATGATCTCGACATGTCACCGAATCTTGGGGACAGTATTTGGGAAGAATCATTCACCCATCTTTTCCCATCTCTTAGGGATTTGTGAACATTGAACTCCGATAAATATATTTAATGTACAGAAAATACAGATTAATAGACTATTAACAGAGTATAAAGCATTCTGAACGAGCAGTACTTAATTCAGAGAAGTATATTTCTGTATTTAATTTCCCTCCAACCTAAATGAAATTTTCTCTTCCCCTCCCCTGTTTACTTATTATTTATGCATTGCATTGCATTGCATTGCATGTGAAGGCGTTAAACCATTCCAGTTACACATCAGGCTTCATGCTCAATCCATTGCTTCAAAGTTAAAGGGGGAAATGGAGGTTGTGTACTTCCCGTCTCTCGCGGCGTCTCGCTCCCCCTGCCCCCTCCCACCCTCCTCCCTCCCCCCCCTGCCCTCCTCCCTTCCCCCTCCTGCCCCCCTCCCACCCCCTGCCCCCTTCCCCCTCCCACCCCCCTGCCCCCTCCCACCCCCCTGCCCCCTCCCACCCCCCCTTACCCCCTCCCACCCCCCCTTACCCCCTCCCACCCCCCTGCCCCCTCCCACCCTCCTCCCTCCCCCCCCTGCCCTCCTCCCTTCCCCCTCCTGCCCCCCTCCCACCCCCTGCCCCCTTCCCCCTCCCACCCCCTTCCCCCTCCCACAAAATAAACATTTGTTGCATAGTAGTAAAAGGCATGCAGGATGAGATGTACATTGTGACCAATTTCTGTTCACATTTGCCATCCAATACTGTGTTACTGTCCTAATACAGTGGATTTATTGTCCAATTATCAGTTTTATTGCCCCAGTTTTAATGTTTGAGTGCTCAAACATTTTTAAGGAATATTGTTTAAAAGCTCTGAATGTGAAAGAGTAGTGGCCGATTGCTGAAGAATAGTGGCCATTTTTAACACCTTGGTGAAAACCCTGGTACTTCAATGAACTCGCATCAAGAATCTAACCCAAATTATAGTGTGTCGTGTCACAAGTAATAAGTGTGCTAGTACTAGCTCTTTGTTTTTCCTTTTAGGAAATAAGTTAATATGTAAATACAGCTTTGTAAGGCATTTTATTTTCTCCTGTTTAATGTAAATACACATATGTTCTTGCTTTGTTGTGATGTGGCTAAAATAGATCATGCATAGCCGAATAAAAAGGTGCAGGGAAAATGCTTGTTTTTGAGAATTTGTTTCATGGGTATTAATTTTGGGTGAGAGAAAAGGCTGGGTACCATTGATGTGACCTATAGACCATATCGAATAGCTGCCATCTTGTAGGGCAACTTTTGTTGTTTGGTCAACCATGTGGGCACAATGTGCAACCATGCATGTCCTCACCGAACAAAGAAACTGCCCTGCAAGATGGCAGCTATTCGACAGTCTATAAACCATGTAAAAATGTCGGGTGATAAAAACGAAAAACTTAATCTCTGAGCCGATTAAGTGGGCAGAATTGGAGGAAGCCTTTAATTAAAGGCAAGGCTCGTCAGCAATGCTCGCGCTAAATTCGTGCCACGAAATACGCAGCTCCATGCCTTTGCTGTGGAGCTGCGTATTTCTTGGCACGAATTTGGCGCGCGCGCATTGCTGACGAGCCTATGCGCGCCTTTAAGTTGCGAATTATATCATGATGTAAATTACTGATACAAGTACAAAAGTATAAATGATGTAAATTTAGTCGACATGGTGAGATGATTTATGTCAACAAGTCGTCATAATTTGGAAAATATGTCCCAATGTTAAAACAAAAATCACATTTTATGGTCAGAACAAATGGCGCCCTCATCAAGCTTGGTCCGCCGCTCATTAGTGGTCTTGACTTTATGGGGACCGAGAACCAGTTTAACCCTTTTTCACAGTCACTTCCGGGTTATTCGTCTGTCATGCGTGGCGCGCGGTACCGGCGTTTTTAGCAGGAGCACACATGACACTATATGTGACTGTCAATTTCAGCGTTTTCATCTAGGCCTATGCTTATTTTGTTCGACAAAAGGGTCCAATGGTATAAATACCATACACGTCACCACTAATTCTCCCTAAATTACATGATATTGATCATATTAATTATTAATGCCCCAGAATTTGTGTAAATTTGGTGAGGAAACATGATTTTGGCATTGATCGAGAAAATTTCAAGTTTTTCTTTTAAAACACTTTAATGAGTTAGGCTAGCTAGTAAGATAATCTCAGCTCTTGCTTTATCATTTGTCATTGGGATGTGGTCCTTTCACTGGTGAAAAGACCACATCCCAATGACAAATGATAAAGCAAGAGCTGAGATTATCTTAGCTAAACCTAGGCTACGTTTTTTCAGAGACGTATAGAGAAATATGAAGAAATATGTATTAATATTTCTCTCTAGGTCTCTGGTTTTTTTAAAATGTAATATAGTGAGAGAGAACTGTACGCTCGAACGCAGCCTGTTGACCTCTCAGCTTTCGCGCACATTTGATATTTTGGAGTAAACTGCCTTGTTTTTATCTCACGGAAGGTCAACATTTTGCAGACTTGTGCAGAGAGTCAACTGGTGAACGTGTATGGATTTTTTTTCTTTTTCTGTTGCACAAGTTGTCTCAAAACCGGGGTAATATGAATAAGTTGTCCAGAGTTGAATTGTCTTAGTGGTCGAGATAATAATTGTGTTATCGGTTATAGCACACGTTTATAGACCCAGTAACTGGGCAGTTGGCTCCTTTTTTGACGTTTTTTTTTTTTTTTTCAAGAAAAAACCAAAATCGTCAAAAAAGGAGCCAGCGCAGCGGCCCAGTTACTGTGTCTAATGCACCTATATCAATTGTTCCCTAGCCGTACAATGATAAATTAATTAAATTCAAAATATCGCTTTCAGATGAAGACTGATGAGATGTAAAAGATGAGACGGATTGATGACTTCAACTCGTGTTTTTAGTGTGAAGTCAAACTTTCTGTGAGATTTATTCAAAGAGCTCATCCCCTTCAGCCTCGGCAAAATGAAACTTGTCAGCAAAGATTTGGAAAAAGATGGAGCTGGGTAAGAACGTGGAGGATACCAAATTTATTTCAGCAGAATTATCAAAATGAATTCAAATTTCATGTTACACACTAATTATATTTGTGCCACAAATTTGCTAAAATTTCATTTCCAAAAAGGATGACCAGGGATCGATTTGACAAAGGCTAAGACGAGTTCAATGCGTCCTAAATTCCATACCAACGTACCAAGATAAGAAGAGTGACACTTCTTAAGACGCGTCTTAGCGCTTTGTGAAATCGGCCCCAGAACTGTTTGGGGTCAAACTTTTGACACCTACACCACAGCAAGGTTGCAAAAGAGTACAATTACAGGCATAGAATTCCGTTTACTGGTCGCCACTTATTCTCCTTATAATGACTTAATAACCACCAAAATGTGTAAATATTTTAAAGGGAAGTGATTTTACGAGTGAAAAACATTAAACAATTTTCTTGAAAATACATTTTTTGCCATGTTCTATAGACTTAAAACACGGCGTCTCAGTAGCAACCAGTAAACAGAGTTCATACCTAATACTGAACAACCACTAACTGTTACGGCTCGTGAAATTGATTTCCAAGTGAATGATAGTTGCATTATTGACTAGAGATGCTTATGAGGTTTTATATAACGCCCAAGTAGATCCTTGTGATCTGATTGGACGATAGCAGGTCACGTGTCGTTCAATATTGAATCCATTTAATGCTACATGTACGTCACTAACCGTGCAATTTTGTTCCATTAGCCGTGCAATTTTGTTCCATATGTTTTTCCATTGCACGGTGCGCCCGCACCCACTGTAATAATTCAGTGTAAGTGTATCACTGCGTGTCGAATGTATGACGCGAGCGCGACCAATGAACGCGACCCCTGACACAAACTTTTTTACAATTCAAAAGCAACATGACGGGTTTTGTACTTTTGACGGACGATGAAATAAACTTGAAGGGTAAGCCTGAATAATTTGTAAAAAAAAGTAGGATGACAAGAATCTTCTTGTGCGTTATATAAAACATATAGAACGTGTTCCATTCAGCTCGGCTTCACCTCGTTGATTGGAACATTCCATCTTTCACCTCATAAAAATATTCCTCCCAGTGCACTCATAAACATTCATTATTTGTATAATGTTACTACAGTTACCATCTTGGAGGCTTGTTTTACTTTGTTTACATGTTTATTTACTTTTTGTATTTGTCTCAAAGACAATTGACCCTTATTCCAGAGGAATCTGAGGACATGTGGCACGCTTATAACTTGATCCGTGCTGGTGACAGCCTGAGGTCCACTACGGTCCGTAAAGTGACCACCGAATCGTCCACTGGAAGCAGTAGTAGCAATAGAGTCCGTACCGTGCTGACCATATCGGTAGAAGATATGGATTTTGATGTGCAGGCTTGCGTACTGCGTGTCAAAGGTCGCAACATACAGGAGAACCAGCATGTCAAGGTATGATGGAGTGAGCAGCAAGCATTAGGCTTTGTTAAGTATAACGGTGTCTTATCCTGTGGGATACTCTTGGCGCATTACAACATCATTACCCCTGGTCATTGGGCACAACTCCCTGGGGAGTATGCAGCCCCGGCAGCCTGACACAAGAACTCATAAAAGGCTGCAACCCTTGCAGGTACTTATCGCAAAGTGCCTTGCCCAAGGACATGCACCATGGATTCTGTCAGGTACATGTATTTTCCTAAGGTTATTATACATTTCATTCCTTTGCAGATGGGAGCATACCACACACTGGATTTGGAGCTGAATCGAAAGTTTACACTGGCTAAGAAAATGTGGGATTCAATTGACTTGGAAAGAATAGGTGAGGGCCCGTTGGATTAAACATACTACTGAGTCATTCCCCGGTAAAGGGGGCATTTTGGTAACACAGACCACATATTCCAGAAAATACCTTTGTCTGGTCTTAAAATAAAAGAAATAAGTTTCACTTGTTCTGACGATATAACTTGGGCCCAAAAAGGGCTACAAATAGTGTGACAACATGCCTTTCTAAAAACCCTGTGTACAAATTTCCAATATACACTTGTAACCGGGACGGCCTAAAATGTAACAAGTGTCCGTCCTGTGTTGCCAAAATGACGGCCCCCTTTACTGTGGAAAGACCCAACTGCATGCTAACTAAACCACACTGTTAGGCAATTTCAGAAATTTATATTTTACATTTTAGAAACTTTGAGGCCTTGTAATGCATCAAATATTCAAGTTGTTTGATCTTAAACAATCGTTCTTCAAGCATCCTTGATCTAAGCACTATTTCTGAAAAATTTATTGTAATGCCATTAAAGCGTTATAGGTCCAAAAATAAGTTTCCGATATACTCATTGAAGAACATGTGTTTATAATCTATAATCATGGACTGTGACATTTTCTCCACAGAAATGGCGTGCGACATCGTGCACACAGCCGATGTAGCAGCAGTTATAATGCAGGAAGGCCTAGCTCTAGTGTGTCTGGTCACCCCTAGTATGACAGTGGTACGAGCCAAGATTGAGCACAACATTCCGCGCAAACGTAAAGGGTCATGCTCGCAACATGACAAGTCATTACTACGGTTCTATGAGGCTGTCATGCAAGGCATACTGCGACACATCAATTTTGATGGTAAAAAATAAATATTACTCATATCAAAATGTATATCTGACAGTTTTCTTAAAATAGCAATTGTTGATCAGAATGGAATTTTATTGCACACAGTGAACATGTAGATAACAAGCTTAAGGCACTCATATTGACCAATCACTTTCAGATCGCTTTCAAGACTGTTCTGCTTCAGTGATTTCCTCCAGGTCCAAGAGGACCTGTTTGAACAAAGTGATTCCCACATGAAATGGACATTTGATGTTTCTGTGAGAATACTATTTTTAAAGGTTCTTGGTAAAGTGCATTTTATTGGTTTTCAACCTGATTGAACCTGCATGGCTCGAGCTGACCCCTGGATCTGCATGTCTCCAAACCCCCCTTGAATAATCACTGGTGCACATTAGAACTAGACATCGGTTTTTAGCAGGCTATGAAATACACTCAACATTTCGTCTTAAACAGAAATGACCAACTTGTACATATCAATCTTCATGTCTTGCCTCAATATCTTTATCTCCACAGTTGTCAAGTGCATTCTGGTCGCAAGTCCAGGTTTTGTCAAGGTAAGATTAATGTAACATATTGAGCTTTGTCAAAGATCATACTACAACAGGGTTATAAAGAATATACTGTAAAAGCCAATATTTTCGCGTACAGATATTTTCGCGCATTTCAACATCACTGACATTTTCGCGAGTTGTTAATTTCGCGGATGGAAATTGTCGCCTTAACAGGGATCGCCACAATTGTTGCAAACAATATTTTCGCGGGTTATTTTCGCGGGCTCTGTCTGGTGCGCGAAGTGCGCGAAAATAAAACCACCGCGAATATTTCAGCTTTTACAGTACTTTTTGTCTCACTAGTGGCAGATTACATTCATGAAAAAAATTGTTCTAATTCTGTCGTAAAATGATTTGGGACATTTCTTTTGGGAAGTTCCTTTCTTTCCAGCAATGGGTAAATTTGTAGCCCAAGAATTAACACATTTATTTATTTTTACACTGACATTAGCTCTTCTAAAGATTGATCCTTACTGGGTATTGGTGAAAGACGTGCCTAGTTTACCTTTCTTCTGCCTATTTTACCTTCTTTTCAGGACCAGTTTTGTGAGTACATGTTCCAAGAGGCTGTTAAGATGGAGCAAAAAGTCCTTCTGGAAAACAAATCCAAATTTATCCAAGTTCACTCATCATCCGGACACAAGCATGCACTCAAGGGTGAGTTAACCTGGTTTTGCCAGATGTCATACAAACTGAGGGTCTAGGTGCTTTATTTTGTGATAAAATTTGCAAATTATGACATGTGCGGCATAATATATTGGCTCAGCTAATTTGAAAGTTGTCAATAGGCTGGATGAGGTTTCTTTTGCCAGAAAGTTGGACCCAATAGACTACTAAAGTGTGACGTCGGTTGCCATGGTAATTGGGTCAAAAAATTCGCTGGTAATCTGAAACGTCCATTGGTATAGCGCAGGGAAACAGTTCACTGGTTTTAGTGTAGACCCAAAAACCATGGCAACACGCAAAGGGTGACGTTTTCTCTTTAGTAGTCTATTCCCCTCTGTTAGGACAAAAGATGTCATGACAAGAAGCAGTAGTCTAATGCTTCTGCTCGGTTTTTAATCTTAGCTATTCTCTCTTAATTGTCTCTCCTGATTTAGAGGTTTTATCCAACCCAGCGATCACGGCCAAGTTAGCCGACACGAAGGCGGCTGGCGAGGTTAAAGCACTAGACTCATTTTATCAGATGCTGCAGAATGAACCTGACAGGGCTTTCTATGGGTACGTTGAGAACAATTTAATGTTTCTGACAGCTATTTTTGTATCTTCCACCTCTGTGGCCCTGCTTCAAATTCCGCCCAGGGCCAGGGGTGGATTTCAATAAAGAAAGTTAAGATGTTATAACTTTTGGGACGTCCTTAAGATTGGTATCTTAAGGAATCAGAAATGTTCACAGATTTACACATACCTTACACAATATAAACACGATGACGGTAGAAAACTTCCCCTGAAAAGGTTTTGTCTGAAGTGCTATAGTTTTTGAGAAATAAGCAAAACAATTGTTTTTCGTCTCATGAGACGTAAATCCATTTCATAACTGTTTATAACTGTTTACCAATCATGAATACTACCTTTAAGACATGATAGGTTATTTTTGTCTTGCAGTATTAATTTGTGTGTCATAATTTGTATCTTAAAACACCTAAATTCAATTATAATATATGACAGATAGCTATTTTGCAAAAGACCCCTGGCCAGGACACAAATTGATTTTTGATTTTCTTGCAGGTTTTCCTCCAGATCTATAACTGAACATTTCATCTTTGTTTGAATACCAACCTGCAATTTGTATTTTTTGTGATGCAAAATCACAAATGTTGGATGGTAACTGAGCAATTCACATGGAATCAGTGTGATTTTGCCATGAATTATTTCTCAACAAAGGATCCCATTGTGACTGATTTTCTTACACCTATGACCTATCAATTTGACAATGTTCTTTCTCTGTCAGAATCAACCAAGTTGAGGAAGCCAACGCTGGTATGGCCGTTGAGACGTTACTCGTCAGTGATCAACTCTTCAGGTACATTTTGTTTTTAACTCATGTTATATTCTGCTTGTTAAATCGTTTCTTACAAACTTGAATGGTTAAAAAATGAGGGACACATTCTTTTATGAAATATGCTCTTTCAAAAACAAATGCACTTTTTCCTAAAATATGAATTCTTAAACTTGTGGATAACAAGGCTCAGATCAATCAATTTTGGAAAATTTTGCTTTCAAGACCGTTTTACTTCAGTGACTATTTAAAGCGTATACAATTATAATTTGTCTAATTCCGTGTTCAGGTCTCAGGACATAGCCCAGAGGCAACGATACGTCACTTTGGTTGAGAGTGTCAGGGAGAACGGGGGGGAGGTTAAGATATTCTCAAGTCTGCATGTTTCTGGTGAACGTAAGTTATGACAAACCATTGTACAAGCAAGCTTTTTGTTTGACTTACGTGGATCACGGTTCTCGTGAAATTTGTTTTCCTAAAGGCTGGTTTATACTTTATGTAAAAGTTAACCTTATTATATATGATCCGACATCAAACATTTCTCGGCAAACATTCGTGCAAGTTGTAACTAATGCAACATTCTAAGAATTCACAGCAATAAACCCTTTCACGGTTATCGACGCCATGTTGTTCACGGGGCAGTTCGAACACGCGTTGCTGTGCGCGGATCGTATACGAATGCATTGTTAGGTCACTGTGCATTAGCTACGATTTGCGCACGCACACGGCAACGCGTGTTCGAAGTGCCCCGTGAACAAGATGGCATCGATAACCGTGAAAGGGTTTATTTCATGTTCACTTTCATGTAAAACGGGGTTAAGAAAGGTTATTTTTTAACAATGCAAACATATTTTAGTAGCTTTACATCCATTTATTTAAAATTCTGTCACATTCTGTCACGCTTGTGAGAAGGTATTTAGAATTTGAAGTTGCGTGTGTGACCTCCATATGCTGAAACTCTTCTTTTTTTTTTTTGTGTTTTGCTTTTTCCCCACCCCACAGAACTGAACCTTCTAACTGGCGTAGCAGCAATACTCCGTTTCCCCATGCCAGACATTAATGAACTTGAGGAGTCTAGTTCAGATGAAGATTAAATCAAGGATAAACTGTCTGACACGCTAATGCTGTTTTAGGAAATAAACCGCTCACAGGCAAGTCATGTGTAGGTTCCAAGTTATAAAAATACAGATCTTCATGGAGGCAGCCATTTTGTTTGTCAATACTTTTAATATGGGCACATTATCTATATAGTGTTATTGGCACCAACCTATAATGCCTCCATTCGTAACACATGCTGTATCTCAAAATCACCCAAGTCTATGGACAGTTATCAAGCAGTCTACCAACCTGTAACATTTAGATACGTTGGTAATTTCAAGCAACAGTCAATTAATTCCCCTTTGAACAAAAACGATAGTACAAAGTATATCTAGCTTTAAAAATATTCATTAAAATAAGAAAAGAATTTACATCTTCAGATTAACAAAAATCTTTCTTTCTGTATAAGCCTAAGTACTAATAACATGACTCTTTGTATACATGTGTTTCTCTATGGACCTATGAACCGTCTGGTTCCCTGTAGCTCTCATAGAAAAATGCACATTAATATAGAGTAATGTCATTGGTACTCCAAGCTAATTAATCATCTAAATTTTACAATGTCTTTATGAATGGAAGCTTTCCATTGAGTTCTTTAACCCTTAATTAAGAAACTAAAAGGTCAGTAATTTTTTTTGAAAATCGGTTATATTTTTCAACAGAGCCCTGATTTTTAGTTCAGTGAAATACATTATAATATCTTGCAAAATGCTGAAGCAAATCGTCACCTTAATAAAATAACTACCTAAGTCACTTTTTAACCAAATTGGGATTTTTGCCTAAATCAGGTCTATACCATAGGAAGTACCTATGGTTGAAGTGCCCATATCATACTCCTCTAAAGTGTGCTACAAGGATAACTGCCAAAGTCAAGCATGTGAGTTAGGCAGATTTACTGTTTTTCTCAAAAGTAGTAAAAATGACTTGGACAGTTATTTTATTAAGGTGAAGAAACCAACAAGCTACATACAATGTCTTGAGTATAAAGAGGGTTACCGGTAGTTTAGGCTGTGACATTCAATGATGCATTGATTATGCTAATATAGCTACTTTTCTGTGCCCCAGAAAACACCTGATGGAAGGTGGTAGATTATTTTGATGTAAATGAAACATTTAATTGTAATATTCCAGGGTATTGCATACAAAAATGTATAATTATTTATGAAATAAATCTATTGTACAGATCGCCAGTTAAACCTGTGTTTCTTTGCAGTGGGATATAACTGCTTGCTTGAGTTTCACTTTCCCAATAAGGATCATTACAAAAGTCTTGACCTTTCTGACCAATCCGAATGGCAGTCTTTGACCTATAGGGTAGCTTCCTTGTAGCTAAATGCTTACGTCATCGTCGCCATCTGGGGGAACAAAAATAATAGTGGATACTTGTATAATGCACTTATCTTATCTACAGGGTACTCCTGCGATGTTGCCATTATTACCGCTGCCATCAGGAAATCACCAGAACCATTTCACTTCAACTAGGTGGCTGCCTGGCCAGGCGCTCAACCCTATCAGCACTTAGATTGTAGCATTCCCCCTAACAGATTACTAAAGTGAAAACATCACCCTTTGTGTGTTACCAAGATTACTAACTAAAACGTCACACTTTAGTAGTCTATATCACTTGGGTTGACAATTGAGAATAAGTGTTTTGCCTACAAACACAATGGCACTGGTGAGACTCGAACCCACCACCTCTTGATTAAAGCATGGCCTAGTACCCACTAGACCGCACAATAATACCAAACATGCTGGGAAATCATTTGGTCCTCATCAGGCACAATAGACCATATCGAATAGCTGCCATCTTGGCTTGGCTGCACATTTTTGGCTGCACATTTTTGACCAATTTAGATGACAACTATTCGATACGGTCTATATGTCACATCTTAAGGATCTTGTCCTTGCCACCATCTGCCCATCAGGAATTCAATCCACAGCATAAACCTCGTCTGCATGACCTGGCAGATACACATCAATCTTACCAAACTGACTTACTCATTGTTAAGGTTCGGCAGCATCAATACTCACATCTTAAGGATCTTGTCCTTGCCTCCACTCGCCACCCTCTGCCCATCAGGACTCCAATCCACAGCATAAACCTCGTCAGCATGACCAGGCAGATCAACACCAATTTTACCCGATTTGACATTCCAGACTTTTAGGGTGCTATCAGCGCTTCCTGTACAGAGAAGTCGACTGTCGGCGGACCAAGATACCTGTAAGCAATAACCAAATCTCTAAATTAAACGACTGTCCGGGTTGTTTCAGTGTTGTTACTTGTCTTCCACCTCTGTGGCCGTGGTTCAAATCCCATCTGAGGTCAGTATGTGGATTGATTTTCAGACCCAGCTTGATTGATTCAACGTGAGTTTTTTCTCATCTCTTCACAGGTTTCACCCCCTCCCCCAGGCTTATGGGCTACTGTGCCTTGGACTTTTATCCATTACAGACAGAATTAATAATTAAAACTTCAATATCGACCATAATCACCTGATAAACTTTGCTGACATGACCTCGCAGAGTTGTTATGAACCTGTTTTAATAGAATAGGAAAAAAAGTAGCAAATTAAAGTTTTTGTCTGTATACAAGTACTCATATTTAGAGCTTATCTAGCTAAGAATACATTGGACAGTTTGGCGAGAGAGAGTTGCGGCAAATATTCCATCCAGCTTGGAATTGTGGAGGTTTGTTTGAGTCACAGCTGACCGAGACACCTAACAATGCTGAACCAATTGAGCTATTATTTTTCTTATTTGAAACAGATTCTGGTGCCTAACCCTAAATTGGATACCGTTACTTGGTGGTTGGACAGCTGGTGCATTTAAACAAAGAGCTAGGATTTTTTCTTTGCTTATTTTAAATTTTACTCGGTCATTTGTGACTAAGCACAGAATCACTTTTGATCCAAAACAATCCATTTTATTTACGTGCTTAAAGCAATAACATTAACAGAAATGGTCTGGTTTCAGACTCACTTTCCCATTCTTCCATCCCATAGCTTGATGGACTTGTCGAATGACGCACTTGCGATGAGTCTGGTATCCGGGGAGAAAGCGACCTCGTTGATTAATTGCTGGTGGCCCGTCATACGCGCAAGAGGCTTTTTATCTTCTGATGGTTGCCATAGAAACAGAGTGAAGTCATCGGAACCAGACACTAGTCTCTCAGGTTCAATGCCCTATTGAGTTGGTTTGAAATATTACCAAAAGGTGATTCATTTTGTTTAGCAGGAAAACAATACAACAGTGTACATGACTGAACATTATAAGAAGAAAACTTTTTTGTTAAGTTGGTGCTTAAGCAGTCATCTTAGTTAAGGGGTTCAGCAAATACAACTATACCTTTTATGATAGTAAAGAATTTTCTCAACACAGACCATATTTTCCAGAAAATACCTTTGTCTCAAAAATAAAAAAAATATGTTTCAGTTGTTCTGAAGAGATAACTTAGGCCCAAAAAGGATTACAAATAGTGTGTACAAATTTCCAAAATACGCTCGTAACCGGAACGGCCTAAAATGTAGCACAAAATGCCCCCATATGTATTGAGAGTATGGCTCTACACATTTTCAATATCTTGTTGTATTAACTAACCTTAACACTGTTGTACCGCTCCAAAGCTAACTTTGACAGCTCCTCAGCTATGGAAAGACAACAAAATAATACCAAATGTATGATGACATTACCCAACTGAAACAAAAATATACAATCTCTCCAAGCCGTACTTTGCATTTATTCAAGTCACCAACTTGTGGCAAAGTGTCTTACTCTAGGACATAAATCCCTTGAGCCACCCTTGACCGGAATTTAACCACACATCACAGACTCCCTAAAAGTGGGAGTAACACCCGTTTCAGACAGGCGCACCAGAGTCGCGCCGAACTAATTGTATTATTAAAATTTGGCTTCAGACAGGCGTTCTTAATGCGAGCCGTGCGCACATTAAAGATCGACATCTGAAACCAAGTCGATCTTTCGACTTCTGGTGAACCAAGTCGCTCCTATATGTTTCATACGTTGATCTTTTGGCGAACTTAATTCAAATTCTGGCAATAATATAGTTCGGCGCGACTCTGGAGCGCCTGTATGAAACGGGTGCGAGTTGGACATAAAGACGTATTAGTAATCTTATACCTGTTTCAGTGACTTTTCTGTAAACAACAGAAGCCTTTGTAGGATCGAATGCTCCAGTTCTCATGACGTAATCTGTGCTGAGGGCCATAGTGTTGACCCAGTGACCATGGCCTTGTAGGGTCCTGCACAGAACACCCTGAGAGAATGAAAACCAAATGCCATCATAATTAATTATTACATCTATATAGTGCATATTTTATATGAATGTGTTTAAGTGGGCTGCACATTGCACAATATTTTAGGTTTAGCCGTCTTCGGCCTAAACATCGAGATACATAGGTGGTGGTGCACATTGCACAATATTTTGTGTTTATAGAAGCTTACAAATGTTTTCTTCCTAAACATCAAGATATGTGGGTGGTGGAACCACTGGCAACTGACAGACAACAATGGGTAATTCTTTTACTCTTCATGAAAGAGCATGTCCCACAACACACACAGCCAACATCCCTTCTGACAGATAGGGCACTAGGCCTTATTCCTGAACGCACGAGGGCGCTCTAACTTGGGGGGAAAATGGCCATAGGGGAATGTACGTCCGTACATGGGGAAAAATCGCGTACGCGCGATGGGCGCAGGCCTTCTGAAAGCACGCGTCAGGAATACAGGCTATTGTGGTTAAGTGCCTTGCTCCAGGGCACAGGTACCACGACTGGGTGTCAAAGCCATAACACCAAGTATTCACCAAAGTATTGAGAGATAACGACCCAAACCACTTGGCCATGGTTACCTCACAGCTTTGTACCATACCATAGCAATTTGCTTAGAATCTTGAAAAATTATGACTCACATTTTGTAAACGGACATAGCTGTGCAAACTTACATCTTCTGCCCTCCATACTTTAATGGTCCTATCTTGTGACGATGTGTAGAGCAGACCAGTGCCTCCCCACTTGACGCATGTAACTGACTGCAAGTGGCTTGATAATGAACGTAGACAGGTACCTAATATGACGTCCCAAATACGCACTGTGGCATCCTGAAAGGAACAAAGATTGGCCTTCTGTTTGTCCCTCTTTCTAGGTGCATGTACCATTAAAGGCACAGGCTCGTCAGCAATGCGCGCGCGCCAAATTCGTGCCACGAAATACGCAGCTTCATAGCAAAGGCATGGAGCTGCGTATTTCGTGGCACGAATTTGGCGCGCGTGCGCATTGTTTATTAATTTTTGTTTATTAATCACAACCCCTATTTCTGCATGACTTTCCATTTTTGTTTGCCCTAGCATCCTGTTTTAATGTGCTACTTTTCCCCATGTCTAGGGCCGGGGTCACATGGGAAATCTCGTAATTACTCTATCATGATACGATCATGATAGAATGAACGACGAGAGCGGTCACACGCCAATCTATCATGATACGACCATGATAGAATGAACAACGAGAGCGGTCACACGCCAATCTATCATGATACGATCATGATAGAAAACAACTCGATGATGAGAATTCTCTTTGTTCACCTATCATGATAGATTTGGGGTCACACGGACAAAATCTCGGAATGCTACTATAGTAATACTATGATATGGAATCTCGTAATTCCTGTGACCCCGGTCTTAGTCATTTGCCTTTGATAAAGACTACTAGGGTCGGAACGTGACGCCATTAATTTTACAGTGTGAATTTATTACAGGTCCTGCTGGTTGGTAAGCAGTTTGCAACACTGTTTTGAGACCACCAGTTGGCTTCATAGCTCAATTGGCAGGGCGTCTGCACATTAAGCAGGTCTGTTGTTCGAATCCCGGTGGAGCCATGTTGCTTTTCACTGTATCCAGATTTCCCAAACTCATGGACATTTGTCCACATTTGTATCGAAAAATAAAAATGGTTAGCTGCAATGCTTTGTTTTGCCCAGTTGTACATCCATGCAACGTCGGGAATAAAACTTGGTCTTCACCTTAGATGAACTAGCGAGATGTCTGCAGTTTGCATTCCGATGGAGTGGTTCCCAGGCTAGTGATGTTATCCACTGTTTGTGGCCAGTTAGTGGCCGGCCAATCTGCTTACCGGTTTCTGGATTCCAGATCAAAATCTGCTGAAGACAAACCACAAACAGTTTAGTATAACCAGCTTGAGTGATGTTGGCACTTTTTCGGCTGACGCGACTCAACTCAACTCAACTGGAGCCAACTAGTTGGTGAAAGTAGGTAAGTGTATACCACTTCACGACACAAATCGGAGTCAATTGCTTCTAGTCTGAAGTTGTCTGAACTAGTCTTAAGTTGTCTGAACTAGTCTGAAGTATTTTAGCAGTGTTGAAAAACTAGGCCCGACTTTCGCCGACTGACACCAACTCTAGCCGACAAGTTGATTTAAGTCGCACCGGCCAAAAAAGTGCCAGTGTATACCGGGCTTTACTTGTATAATGGTGAGGCATATGTTGTATAGCTTTATTCCTCAACATAACAACAAATTATTCAAGGCAATATGAATATTCAGATCTAGACCACCAATGAGAAGCACCGGGAACTCCCTTTCCTATGCCCAAGTCCTTGCCAATAAACAACAATGTCACCTGACTATTTTTGCAACCAGAAGCAAGCATTCGTCCGTCTGGTGACCAGGCTATGCATAGAACCCAGTGCTTGTGACCTACAAACAAAAAACAAATTACAGATTTTCACAAGAAATTAAGACAAATGTAAACATGCATCTCCAGAACTACTGAAACCAAGGGGGGCCGGGTTCCCCCTAGTGTGCACAAGAAACCCCCCATTGGCAAAAAACATTTGCATAAATAAGTTCTATGATGCCCTCCCCCAACTGCCTGCAACAAGTTAAAGCACTGGTTATCTCTCAAAGAATTTCTGATTTAAATGCCTTTATGAAAATGCGTGCGTGGCCGACAAGAATTTTTTTCATTACCTCTGCATGTAAAATGTGGTGTTTCTGTGTTGACATCCCAAAATCGTACCGTGGTGTCACCAGATCCGCTTGCCAAGTACCTGAAACAAAGGGCAGCATTAATATGTATGGAAGAGTGCCTTTGTATGATGACCTACTGAAAGACTTCACTACATAAACACTAAGACCCATGGAGTTGTGAGAACTTACAGGGCCCTTGTGATGGCCTAGTGAAATCCTTGACTACAGCACTGAGACCCATGGAGTAGTGAGGACTTGTAGGGCCTTGTGATGGCCTAGTGAAAGCCTTTACTACAGTACTGAGACCCATGGAGTTGTGTGGACTTGCAGGGCCTTCTGATGACCTAGTGAAAGCCTTTACTACAGCACTGAGACCCATGGAGTTGTGAGGACTTGCAGGGCCTTCTGATGACCTAGTGAAAGCCTTGACTACAGCACTAAGACCCATGGAGTTGTGAGGACTTGCAGGGCCTTCCGATGACCTAGTGAAAGCCTTTACTACAGCACTGAGACCCATGGAATTGTGAGAAGTTCTGAGGACTTGCAGGGCCTAGTGAAAGCCTTGACTACAGCAATGAGACCCATGGACTTGAGGACTTGCAGGGTTTTGTGAAAGCTTGGATTACAACGGGATGTGGGCTATCATTTTGATAGTATTTATCCTTCATGGATGTTAGGCCATGTACAGTGATTTACCCCAAGCCTACATGTACCTGCCATCAGGACTAAATGCGACTGAGATAACGGCCTCCGCGTGCCCCTCAATAGAGCTGGTACACCTGGTCACAGCCCGTACTCTAAAGATTGCCTGCGGCTGATAAACGATGTTCAACACTTTCTCTGTCTCTTGTTTTTGTGTCGCTAACGTCTCGGCAAGGCTTGAGGTGACCTCAGTGTCGTTTACGAAGAATGAGTAAGGCACTGCCTCTTCCTAAAAAAAGGGAATCAATTTGGTCCAAAAAGTTGTTTTAAGACTTGTACTGCCAAAAGCTGTTAGCCACACTCAATCATAATTTTCAAATGCACATTGATAACCATGTTCTTAAAAAATTTGGAGTTAAAAAATTAAATCTGTTTTCGACTCTCTGCCTCATCTTTGAACAAAATCCTGGTGCCATTGAGAGGACACAGTTTGTAGGGTTGTATTGATCAAGTCAATGACTTGAGTCTAACTCAATTCACACCTTTTTTTGGACTTGCCTCGAGTCACTGGTGCATATTACAGTAGAAGAGCACTATAATGAGAGGTTACTGTATCCCACTTGACCCAAGTCTCAATCACATCAAAAGACTGAACTTGGGCTTCCAAAAGGATTGACTAGAATTGCTGGGACCTGAAACATGCTGAACTATGCCCAAATACAGCTGAATCAAATACCCAAAATCCGCAGGTTTTGGGTTCAAAATCCAATATGTCCGTGGTGTGTGCTCTTGGGCAAGGCACTTTGCCACACGATGCCTCTCTCCGCCCAGGAGTAAATGCATGGGTACCTGCAAGTGTCAGGAAAGATTTTTGATTAGTCCCTGTGCGCACATTGAAGCTGCATGGGACTGCGTGCTCAGGGGGTGCAAAAGGATTAAGGAATGCTATTATTAATTGAGCCTGATGACCAGGGGTAATAAAACAAACAACTGACGTTCTACTTTCCCCACCTTCTGCAATATCGCATTGCATATGAGCTGTAGTTTGTCTGTGGAGACGTTGATTGGCAGATCAAATGGGTCACCGGTTGTTTCACCGGTTTCCGTCACAAATTGCGTCAGTATTCGCTCACTGGTTTCCTCCATATCTCACTGCAGCTACATGCAAAAAATGGCAAAGAAAATCAAACAAACTAGTAATTGGGCATTTGAAACCATCAATATAAATAAACTCATTTCAATTGCCCCTATAAATTACTTGGGGGAAAAGATTACCATACGTTTGGGACGTAGGCCTACCCCTGTCGGGATGCACATGGGACGAGTACGAGTTAGAAAAATTCCACGTTTTTCTTGAGTAAAATTGTCACATTTCCCTTCTAAATTTTGTGTTTTTTATTAAACCACAGCACAGATACTCGAATACCTATCCACGTACGTACGTACACGCGGCCACGCACTGTGGCGGCCACGTGCGTTTGTGTATAGCGCCCTCACCGGCCGGTCATACAACGCTGCGGCTTACTGGCCAGACGGTGAACTTGTTTAGTCCACAAATAAATGGCGTTATTTTCCAATTTTCTTATTAAAAATTAAACTTAAGAAGCATAATGTTACGATCAGTAACTTACTCCGTGTGGAGACGAACAAATAGCCTTCAACTATCAGCGAAAGGTTGGTTAATAACGTCAACTATTTTTCGTTCTCAGGTTCTGTGCGTGCAGTGTATGTTCAACGTTTGATTGCAACCCCAGATAGAGGGCGCTGTTGTAAAAATGAGTCAAACTCGGTGGGCGGAGACTGGGAGGGGGAGTGGAGACATGAATTTTTCTTAAGTTCTGTATTACCCCGTAAATTATCAATAATTACAAATTTGATGTTAAAAACACAATTAGCAGGCAAAATGTCAAGATGTTTTTTTTAGAAGATCTTTTGTTTTGTGCACAACATAGCCTAGGCTACATCATTTTAGCTAATGAAATTGCATTTAATTCATTGTTTAAACTCCTTTGTTTTGGTCAAAATTTAAACAGATCACACACCCATCTCATTAGCAAGATTTCTTCACACGTCCGACACCAATACAACACAAGCAGAACCGCAGCAAGGTACAGCGTCTACACAGACGAATGAAAACAATGAAAGTCTCCCAGAGGATGACGTCGTATCTCCAGACTTCATCAACCGCAACCCTCGTAACTTGGAGCGTATGGCAGTGGCTCGAAAAGACAGAGGATGGAGTCGCTCGCATCCAAACAAATACTTCTGGCACAAGTACGCAACCTTGCTTAGATACACTGTTTGATCTCAGTTTCTCACCATTAGTTATTTTGCACATGTATGTCTTCACAGAGTTACAAGTAATTACATGTACAAGGAAATCTGACCTCTTTTTGAACATTTCTTGAAACTACTGTATGTCTGGCGCATGAAACACTTAAAGGGCCTGTGACATGCTAAACAACTTTGTGCCTAATCTTTGCTTCATAATGACGGATAACTTGTTCAGCAAGACATACTTGTTCGTTTGGATGTAAAATCAATAAAAGGTGGCCTTTTTCAACTTTGAAGATTTCACTGCAACAAATCACAGACAGAGGGCGCTGTTTTGAGTGCATCACATAAGGAAGACAGAAGGGAAAAGTTAAGAAAAAACATAAGACTTCAAGTTGGACTTGTGGCAAATTGCTGCAGTTTCTACCCCCAGTTTTGTCATGGCTTACAGCAGGCAACATGTAAAACAAACTCAAACAGCCATGGATTACAAATGTTTCAGGAAAATTGAGAAAAAAGTGGAATCTTTTGTGCACAGTTGGATGTGATTTTTCTGTGTTTGCCTCTTGTGACATAGTGACCTTGGTCATGAATATGCATATTTGCATTAGCATAAAAACTAAAAACCTTTGTTTTAACCCCCAAAGCAAGCTCCAAATAGGATTGTTATGACTTTAACCGAGTAGAGTGGTTTTAAAGCATATATTTCATTGATAAAAATCCTAAATAAGGGGCCCTTTAATAATACTTGTATAGCCTCCATTCAAGGCAGCAGCTAGCTCCATACCTTGGGCATGAACCTTTCAGCACACTGAGTAACCTCTTCAAGTCTTGTGCTGTGCTTAATTGTTTTGGCTGAAGTCTAATGCAAGGAGGCCAATGTAGCATGTGTGCAGCAGGGTTGTCCTCACAGGCCTTCACAAGTCCACCACAAGTCCCTGGATCTTAATTCAAGTCACAAGCTATTCAAATGAACTCCAACAAAGGCATTCTTTTGGTGCGTGTTCATCCTTTGCTTCTTGTTTAATTACTGGACTTGTGACATACTTGTGATAGACTTGTGATGGACTCGACTACACCCCTGTCAGAGTTGGTTTTATCAAGAGTCTAGTTGAACATTCTATGCATACCTGGGGCCAATTTAAAGCTGTTTAGCAAACAAATTTACTTAATCCAACATTTGTTTGCATTATAAAAATGGGTTAATAGTCAAAATCGTATGTCAACTTGTGTTTTTAGCAAGAATAGCAGAACACCAGTCAATTGCAATACATATCTCATAAGATTTTGACTGCTAACGTATTTGTTGTGCCTCTGTCACAACAAGACTGCACACACAATAAGCCAGCAGTTAATAAAAACCTTGTCAAAAAGTTACTATGGACTTGGTTCTGTTACAGCCCAAACTATGCCAATGGCCTCAATTTATTGTCAGGTTTTCTTAACAATAAGTTATAGAGCTGGTCTAATTATTACTGGGGTACTGGTAGTCACTTGAGAAAGCCTTGTATGTTGGGACAGTTGGTACCATTGGTATACCTGAAGCAGTTCCCCAATTAATATTTACCCCTATTTTAAAGACAAACTGGTCCTTTTTTTTTTTTACTGAACTCTAAGTATTTCATGTTCCTTTGCCAGAGTACTCTTTGAGAAATCCAACCGCCACATTACTGCCTACATCCAGCATTACAATGGAAGTGTTGTTGTAAGCGCTTCAACCAAAGAATGGGCAATCAAGAAACATCTATACAGCACGGCAGATGTCACTGCTGCTGAAAACATTGGACGTATCCTGGCCCAGCGGTGTCTACAGTGTGGTATCAGCTATATCAAGTGTCATATTGAGGAGGAGACGAGGGCTTATGAGCGGGTGGGTAAACAGGTTGCAATAATGTCACATGTCCCCACACAGGCTCTCTTCGTAGGCTCCCTTCACTGCCCGCCCCCCTCCCCCCAGGCCCCTCTCATGCCCCCTCCCAAGCCCTCTCCCAGACCCCTCACCCAGACCCCCTCACAAGTTCCCTTGTGCTGCCATAGTATATCTTGCTTATCACAGAATTATGTTCATTGCAAAGCCAATATGAAATCTTATACAGTAACTAATGCATACACAATGAAGAGAATAATGGCTGGGACCTAGAAAAAAGAGCTATATCTAAAATTAAAAAAAGCTTTGTATCAGGGGGGTGTTATATTGAGAGTTTACTGTATACTCAAATTTTAAAATCATAGTCACACTCTTTGATATACAAAGTAATGTTCAGTTTAAGTTCTATATTTGCCATAGACCTTTTCACAAAAACCCTCTGATAAAATACAGAACTGCATTGTGGGAAGAATAGCAATCAAACAACCTTCCCACAATGCAGTTCTGTCCTTTGTCCGAGTTCACTCAAGATCTAAGGAAAGCAGCAATATTACATAGTTTTGCTCATTCTGATCAATGTCCACAGCACCCTTCAGTTAGGACCTTGATCAGATACAAAGACGACCATAAATCTGGTGATACGTGTTTAATGGTGTCTCCTAAATAGACTTTCTGTTAATGACTTCTTATCCCTTCCCTTTTTTCTTCAGGTGGATGCATTCATCACGGCTCTTAAGGAAGGAGGCATTGTCCTGACGGAACCCAAACAAATCACTGACTTCACACGACCCATAGACTACTTCCCAGAGAACTACTGAAACAATACAGTGTACTGTATGCACCAAATGCAACGTTTCTATGCCACAAGCTGGAATGCGTGTCTTATTAGTGGCTAGGTCAACTTGTGATGGTTGTGTCCTTAGGCAAGATACTTTACTAGACTTGCTCACTATCTTGGGGTGCTTCATATGGCCTTTTAGTTGTCTTGAAACAGACAAGTTACCCCTCCAAGTCTAAGCTCAATTTTTACTCTAGAGAGACAAGCATGCCTTTCTTGCATCAGCGTAACGGGCTGCTTTCTCCACACAACTAGGCTAAAAACAAGCCTTGAACACAACAGTGTTTGGTTGTTTTATTTCAGTGGTGTTTACTGTTCGGCATCATACCCAATATTGCATTTGATACTTTGCTCAGTTGCACATCCATGCAAGACCAAGAGAAAAATTGGGTTCATAGGAAAACCTGAGGGAGTATACCACTGCTTCATACTTAGTTGGTAGTGGTAGAGCATCTGCGCGATGTGTCAGAGGTCTTAGAGGGAAAACCTGAGGGAGTATACCACTTTGCCTCATAGCTCAGCTGGTAGAGCATCTGCCCGGTGTGTCAGAGGTCTTGGGGAAAAACCTGAGGGAGTATACCACTGTGCATCATAGCTCAGCTGGTAGAGCATCTGCCTGGTTTGTCAGAGGTCTTGGGGAAAACCTGAGGGAGTATACCACTGTGCCTCATAGCTCAGCTGGTAGAGCATCTGCCTGGTTTGTCAGAGGTCTTGGGGAAAACCTGAGGGAGTATACCACTGTGCCTCATAGCTCAGCTGGTAGAGCATCTGCCTTGTTTGTCAGAGGTCTTGGGGAAAACCTGAGGGAGTATACCACTGTGCCTCATAGCTCAGCTGGTAGAGCATCTGCCTGGTTTGTCAGAGGTCTTGGGGAAAACCTGAGGGAGTATACCACTGTGCCTCATAGCTCAGCTGGTAGAGCATCTGCCCGGTGTGTCAGAGGTCTTGGGGGAAAACCTGAGGGAGTATACCACTGTGCCTCATAGCTCAGCTGGTAGAGCATCTGCCGGGTTTGTCAGAGGTCTTGGGGAAAACCTAAGGGAGTATACCACTGTGCCTCATAGCTCAGCTGGTAGAGCATCTGCCTGGTGTGTCAGAGGTCTTGGGGAAAACCTGAGGGAGTATACCACTGTGCCTCATAGCTCAGCTGGTAGAGCATCTGCCAGGTGTGTCAGAGGTCTTGGGGGAAAACCTGAGGGAGTATACCACTGTGCCTCATAGCTCAGCTGGTAGAGCATCTGCCCGGTGTGTCAGAGGTCTTAGGGGGAAACCTGAAGGAGTATACCACTGTGCCTCATAGCTCAGCTGGTAGAGCATCTGCCCGGTGTGTCAGAGGTCTTGGGGGAAAACCTGAGGGAGTATACCACTGTGCCTCATAGCTCAGCTGGTAGAGCATCTGCCTGGTGTGTCAGAGGTCTTGGGGGAAAACCTGAGGGAGTATACCACTGTGCCTCATAGCTCAGCTGGTAGAGCATCTGCCTTGTTTGTCAGAGGTCTTGGGGAAAACCTGAGGGAGTATACCACTGTGCCTCATAGCTCAGCTGGTAGAGCATCTGCCTGGTTTGTCAGAGGTCTTGGGGAAAACCTGAGGGAGTATACCACTGTGCCTCATAGCTCAGCTGGTAGAGCATCTGCCTGGAGTCAGAGGTCTCAAGTTCAACACTTCGAATCCAGATGAGGAGCATTAAAAAGTATTTTTCTCATCCCATGTTTGGTTGTTTCAGTTTAATGGTGGTTAGGCGCCATACTGAATACTTCAGGTTCCTATTGTTCAGCAACTCTAAGAAGGGTTGCATGAAATGAGATATCTTGTAACTATAGACCCTTTGCACATGCGACCATGACAGTGGGCAGTCACATTGTCACATCATTTAAATATGAAAACCTGCCCCTTGTCATAGCCACCAGGGCAAAGAGTATATATTGTGCATTTTGGGTTTTTTTTGTTAGGCTTGTGCATCCCCTGCACAATGTGGAATTTTAATATTTTGTGCCATGGAGAATAAAGTTATATTGATTTCTACTGTATTCATTGTGCTTCAGCTGTCCAGTTGTCCACTTTTTTAGCACAATGTGAAAATGAGTTGGACCATGGAGGAAGGACAGTTTCCGTTCTCTGTGGTTGGACTTGGACCTAATCACAAACAATTCGTCCGATTGCAGGATCACCCCATAGCAATTTCTCTGAGCTTTTGATGTGAAATGAATTCTCTTTATTTGGGCCCAAATGAACATTTATGGTATTTCTCAAAATACCAAAAAGCGCATATTCTGCAGTAAAATGTTTTGTGACATCCGCGAAGGCATCTCATTTTAGTGGAAATCTATCTTACTTTATAATATACATTTAGGCGATTAATGACACATTATATGTCATGAAAAGGTTTGAGATTTTTAAGAAGTCAAATCACGTTTTCAAAAGTTTTGAGTGCGCCAAACGAATTTCAGTTTAAACAAGGTCAGTTGCTTTTCCGAAAATGGGAGTTGGCAGTTTTCAGTTGATTTCCTTCAAAAGTTTTCCCGGGAAGTTTCTTCTCGTGTGTCGCCTCGGTGTTTCCCCTTTCTGTTTTTTATATCGTTATGATTTTAAACTCCTGGAATGGCAGGGAATGGTGGTGATTTTTAGAGAAAGATAACACGAGGAAGTGAGTGGTTCTCTTTGTTTTTACCGGATGTTTGCGACACTTTGCGTGTTGCCATGAGTAATTCATACAGGAGCTTTGTGCTGATAACGGTGGGCGGGTACCTTGGGGCGGATGCACCGTAAGAAGGGGGCGGGGCGATTTGTGACTGTCGTAAAAACAAAAGAAGGGAAATGGTAGCGCCTTGGATACTCGGAATGCATCCCACTTTTTTCCGCAAATTAAGAATCCACCCGCAAGCTTGGTGTACTTTTGTTTTGATTAAAATATCACAACGGAGATAAGTAAAAAGAGCAGTTCACTTTCAGTTTTGACAGAATAACCTTCAAGTGATCTTTCAAGAAAAATTAAAGATCCCCTGTGAAATTTTAATTTGTGACTTTTAACTTCCATGAACCCGCCCTCAGTTCTAGGAAAATCAAGATTTCAGGAAACTGATGAAGTCTCGTACAATCTCGCGAGACAGCGTAGCACATGGCTTTTTGTGCTCTTTGTACATGATGGTCGTTCCATATTCATAGATCTACTCACCGTACGTGTCATTTGCGTGCATAAGAAATTGCTTTGTGTGGTACGTATACTGTGTGCATGCTAGGCCTGGCAGCCTACGGCGGGGGCATCAGTGGTCGCCAAGACTTTACACCAATTCGGCGACATTTTCTCCACTTTAACCCGCCGTAAGCTACCTTCTTAGTTCGCACATACACTGCTGAGAAGTCACACAACAAGTTGTGCAATTAAAAGCCATGCATTCGACGCAGAAGTGATATTTTGAGCCCGGATTTTGTACCCGTATCGTTGGGGAAATCGAGCAAGCCGGCCGGGGGAAAACTGCGTGGCACCGAGTGCATCAGCGAGTTGGCCGCGGTCAGTAAGCCATATTCACCGGTAGCCAGTGGGGGATTTGTGTGCGGTGTGTGATGGCAGTCTGTGGGTCGCGAGTAGCGGCCAGACAAATGGCTTTCACGGGCACACCTAGAGATCATGCCATCCTAAGTGCGACTCAGACATTCTACCAGAGTGCTGCAACAGCTTCCAGCTTGGCTAGGCGAGATTTTGAGCCCGATAGACCCATCGGTTACGGTGCTTTCGGCGTGGTTTGGTGAGTCGACCTTTCCTTTCTTTGTTCTCACTCGCCGTGCGCTGGCACGATTTCACCGTTCACATTGTCTGCTTGTGAGCGACACTCAAAACTTACACCGTGCCTTTGTAATTAACTGAAACATGTGAAACACCAAACCCACCTAATCCTTCACTCTTCCCCTTCTTTAACTCCTTAAAGATAACATAAGGAACAGTTCTGTCGTTTTTCAATAATTATTTTGTAAATTCTCTGTAAAATTATTGCCGGTTGATTTCATTTGTTAGCGTGTGTGAGAGAGAGGGCACGGGGTCGGAAGTTCGTCCTTCGCCGCCCGGCCTTTGTCCGCTGTCTGACCGTGATTAGTGTGTGGCAGGTATTTAAATGCCTTTGTTCCCCACAGTTTCACCGTCTTTCTTTAATCTTCTTGATATTAAACTAAAAGTCTGAGGAAAAAAAACGTATTCTTATCAATCTTATTCTTGTCTGCCTGTGTAATTCAATGGTCCTGTGTAATTTGGGTATGAAGTAAATCCAACCAATTAAAAGCATTTTTAATAGTTCCACCACTATACACAGTTGGATATTTAAAAGCCTAAAGTATTGTTTGAAATAAAGGTATAATACATGTATATCTAAAGAAGCCTACATAGATGCGTCAATGCTTCAGAAAACCTTTAAAATCTGTGCATTAATGGTAAAAAAAATGTGTGCGCACGCCTTTTTAAAAACCACCTTATTTCAGAAAGTATAATCACGGACAGAAATAAATTCATGTAGTGTTTGTTTCCATTGCTATGTCAACACTATGTTTTTTTTCTCCAAGTGTCAACGCATGTTTAAGTTAAATTTTGGGTAATTGAAAAATTCTTTAACCATTTAAATCGTTACAATGCTGCATTTGTGTTTTGTAGACATTGTAATGCATAGTTTAATGTTATCCAGGACCAAGGATCATACATAATACTGCATTTTCCATTTACATGTGCACATGTATATGAAATTACTAGAGGTCAAATTCCATCCATGCGATTGTACAATTTGATATTATTAACTTATCGCAATTTAAACAGACATTAGTGCATTAACAATCTATAAAATGATTACAGAAATAAGCTTGTCTTCCCTTTTGAACTTTAAAGTTGTTCAATCTTTCTTAAAATCAGGGTATGTGCACTTGGTTGATGTCTCGAATGTGTTTTGGTTAATGAAAGTCGAAAAAAGGAATGAATAGTACAACCAAAAGGGCTAAATATCTCCAAGAATTTAAGAAAATAAAGTTGTGCCACTTCCCTCATTTTGTCCTCTTGAGGATGGATTTTAATTAGAAAGAATGCAGAATCTTGCCGCTACCACTCGTTCTTTATCAGAAAAAGTTGATTTACCAGTAAAACAGTAAGATTACCAGTAAAACCATTTCATTTTCTTATTTAAACCAACCTACATCAACTGTTTCTATGTAGAGCATATATTTTGGCAAATGACAGCGAGTCAACATCCTTTCCAGTCGCACAACCCTCAAAAAAAGTTATGAATTATGACAAAGTAGAAATCATGTACAATAAAATAATTTAGTGATGAATCATTAGTAGCAACACTTTGTAACACACAAAGTATTCTCTGTACCTAGGTAGGTACTTGTATTATGACTGTTTGTGGTGTGGTTTTTAGTGCATTGTAAATTCTATTGTCCACCACATGTGTGGTGTTCTGTATACAAAATGGTCTTCTGTCAAAGGTATTGCCAGGAATTATTTTAGTCTACCGGTAAATAAAAATGAAAATTTTCTTAGTTTACTGAGATTGTTTTAAAATGCGCAAATTTGAAATTATGAAAACGAAAATGTGCAAGCTGTGATATACATGTACGTGTGTATGTCGGGTATTTATGATCTTTTTGTCCATGTCTTGCCATTTGGAAATTTTCCAATAATCTCATTGAAAAGCTACATTTATCTTTCAAGGGCATGTTTGGACATGGTACTAAAATTTCTCTTTCTTATATATAATTAATTTGGACTTAAAATGGTCCGTCACTAAAAAAGGACTACATAGACTTCATACGGACTGTTTTCAGTAACATGGAGACTGTACGAAATACTACGTCTTAACCAGCTGTCACTGAATCCTCCTATGTTTTGGAACTACAAAACTCCCCCCTCCCCCCTCCCCCCTCACCCCCTCCCCTCCCCCCTCCCCCCTCCCCCCTCCTCCCTCACCCCCTCCCCTCCCCCCTCCCCCCTCCCCTCCCCCCTCCCCCCTCCCCCCTCCCCCCTCCTCCCATTATTGCAAAAGTTTAAACCTTTTCATTCTCCATAGTGTCTGACCATTTGACCCTTAATTGACCTTCTGGGATTGACCCTGAACACAGACAATAATGTATGCTTTTGTTACAAGTCTGTTTACGCTGCATTTCAGTCGTAATTGTATACTGAATTTTATCAGCAGAGCATTAGCATGACATTTTGTTGTGAGCATGACTTCATACATGTAGCTAAACCTTCCAAAACGAAACTGAATTTGGATTTTGTTAACAGCAGTACAAAACTACATGTGAGTGGTTCATTGAAATACTAGCCTTCATTCAAGGACTGCTACCCTACCATTAATCAGGCAATTAGAGCTTGCTAAGTTTATAGCAATATTTAAAGTACGCACAGCACAGCAGATGGCTAGATTCTAACAAGAATTTAATAAATGGGATGACCCAGTATAAAAGAATGTTTTTGTTTAGTAAGACAAGAATGCTAAAAATGTCTTTGTCCATCCTACACCAGACCTGTGCAGTGCTGATTCACACAAACACTAAACTCTTCCTGTGTTAGCTAGGGCAGCTAGGGCCCACCTGGGCAGTGCAGCTGGCAGGATACAATGTACAGATTGGTTCATGAATATTCATAGCTTTGTTAACACACTGCTAGTAGTGTGGGTTATGTAACAAGCCATAATCTTCAGATCATCATGCTCATGTACTGGGTAGAGTGTAGTGTAACTGTACAAAGCTTTACAGTATCAAAAGTTCCTATCCAACCAAAATAATTAACAGACCTAGCCATTGCAATCGAGGCAATTAAATTGGTCTGATTGGACGAACAATGAACGAAAATTTTCATGAAAAATGGAACAATACAATAAAGGTAGACAGGTCTCTGGACTTTTAATAGACCAATCAGCAACATTTATGACCCGCCCCTAGATTCCACCAACCAATCATTCTGGAGGACAATGATGACGATGCATTTATGCATTGCTAAATGGGTGGAGCTTAATTGGTCTAATAATATTCAACAGTGTTCAAAGAAAATCATTCATTGTGAATTGTTTTAGGTAATGAATTTTCTCTGTACCATGCTTGTTGTTTTTACCTTACACCCTCCCCCTCCCCCTAATCCTTCGGCTTTTATTGCTGTTAACAAGTACAACAAACGATTCCATCGTTATGAATTGTTTTTGGTACTTTTTCTCTTACCTTACCACCCCCCTCCCCCCCCCCCCCCTCCCCACCCTCCCCACCCCCTCTCCCTCTCCGATCCCTCCCCCTCCTTCGGCATTCAGTGCCGTTAACAACTGCAACAAACAATTCCATACAGCCTAATTGTCTCAAGGCAGTACAATAACTGTTCATTGGTCGTCATTGACATTGACCATTGCATGGTACAATGGATGCTACATGCATCTACTCAATGCCCTTTTGTTCCGATAATCAACACCCAAAGACACCTCCAGAAACTGGAGCAAGGTCAACAATTATATAGCCTATAATTTCACCATCTTGTATCTTAGTTCTGTAATAGCAATTACATGTACTGGTAATTCTAAAGCTTCAAACCTCTTGTTATTAATTTGATTTATTTATTTCCATGAAGTGTTCTCATGAGATTTCACATTAATCTCGCAAGCAATTATGCCTTGTTTAATTGGATAATTAATTTGAACACTCAAATTTCCAGTACACTTTCAAGAAAAAACGAGGAATTTACTTTTGTACCTTGTTATAACAGAAACCTTGTATTATCAGGAATGAAAACCATGAGGAATAGATTGAAGCAGATAATTTCCCTTGTTATAAGCAGAATGTTGTATTAACATCGAGGTTGGACTGTACTGCATTCTGTACTTAGGCACTTTGTCGCAGCCAATGATTACTAACAGCAAGCGTCTAAGTTTCCTGTATATGTGACGCTTTAGCCACAAACGCCACTCGTATCTAATTACGCTGATGGCATTGCAATTCATTAAGTCACCACACACACCATTATCGTACGGTAATAACAGGTAGCAGGCATGGGGATGCCACATCGACACACAAAGAGCATTTGTTGTCGGTACGTTACGCTGTACAGAACAATTTGAGCCGAGAACTAATGAATGAGCCCCAGTGACTAGACATTTAACACTTCACTGCACATCACTTTTGCTTAGTGCCTTGGAAAGGGATGCAAATAAAGTGGGCCTGACTGATATGGTAATTTTGTTGGACAAAATATAAGAATTCAAGAGTATATTATTTGCAATTTCATTGGCATGGTGCAAATTCCAATATATTTCATAAACATTTACAGTTAAACCTTGTTAATAAGAGGTCCTTGGGACTTGTTAAATAACCTTGTTATAACAGGAAAGAAACACATGAGAAGTTAGGAATTGGGATCTCATATTTTCCTTGTTATAAGCAGAATGTTGTATACATATTAGCAGTGTTTTATTGTTAAGGTTCGTAAGGTTACTTTTCCTCCAAATTTACCATCCTAGATTTTCCAGACATTTTGGCCAAGCCGGCTGTATGAGCATATTATACTGTAATTATAAAATGCCAAGTGTAGAAATAGGGTTCTTAGGCCCCTTTCACATACGTTGCAGGATAGGATTACGACGGGTCCACGACAGAAAATAGGGCAAAATCCTGCGATAGTCGTGACTCTGTCCATTCCTACCTCCATGCTCTGTCCTACGATTTTTGGGTGTCCTGCGACAAAAAATAGCGTCGTAGAGGACTGTCGTGGGGTTTTGGTCCAGGACATAATCAAAATGTTGTTGTGGGATTTATTTTTGCTCATGGCCATGTCGTAGCATAATCGTACGAGTATGACATGACTACGTTATCGTACGATTTTAGGGTCTTCGAAGGCCCTCAAAATCATACGATAACCGTACACGTGTCGTAGGACAGTCTTACGATTGACGTAAGATTGTCGTACGATGTTTTGTCTTGCGACAATCGCACGACAAAAAAACATCATACGACAAACGTAAGACAGTCGCAGGACAATCGCAGGACATTCGTACGATTTACCTACGATATAAAGAGCCCATTTTTCCCCACGACGGATGCACGACATGATTTTCCTTTGTGACTCGACTAAGAATAAGATTGTAGCAGAGCCTACCCCAACATCGTGGCCCAAGAATTTTGTGGGATGAAAATATCCTGCAACATATGTGACAGGGGCTTTACTGCCAGACTTTAGACTTATAAATGTGTCATTATTGTTATGCAGAGGTATAAGAATAAAAGTCAATATTGAACTTAACTGCTTTGAAAGTATACATAAGGCCGAGTAAAAAATAAAACATGTTTCTCGTCCGGGTTTTCAAAAAAAAGGAGGAAGCGGGGCTTTTTATTTTTTATTTTTTATTTTTCAAGATGGCCGCCATTAGAGATTTTCGGCAATCTCTGGTGTGTTCGCTATAAATGAAATGTTACAAATAAAAGGGACAATTGTTAGCCACACAAGAACTGAACATATTTTTATTGTTTTAAAGCATTTCTGATGGGCCTGGGTTAACCTCTACATCGCCACAACGCTGAAGCAAACTAGCTCTCAAAGTAGAAAGTAGAACAACGACAATGAATGTACGACTACCGATGCCAAGTCACCATGATCTTTCTGCAAAATATACTTTGCAGGACCCAGAGGAACGAGTGGCTTTAGACCCTGGGCACCTGTATTTTCTATTCCGTTGACGCCATATTTCGAGTGACACACCCACGGTGAAAAGCAGTCCCCAGAAAAGGCGAATCTGAAATAAAAAAAATAATAAATACGTCACAAGAAAAATGCACCTTGAATAGCAATTTTGGGTATAGGTTTCTCTCTCTCGGCACTGGCCAGCAAATTGATTAATGCATGACACGTCATCTGATGAAGGAAAACCTGTCACCATGATCACTGCCATGATCAACCACAAAGGATATTTAAAAAAAAAATTACAAAATAAAATATTTTTTTATTTTTATTATTATAAATAATAATTAGGCCTAACAAAATTCAAATGAATAGCCTACATTAATCACATATTTTTTAAGGTATTAAGCTTCTATTCATTAAGGTATGTTTTGTTTTTGTACACCAACTAAAGTTTCGCGTCGCCTCACGCCACCTGAATCGACCGATCATGCTTTATCCATTCTGCATATCGCATAGGCCTAGCCTACATGCATAAAGTTGGCTTGCGCTGAAATGTGCGACCACTACAGCGACCAAAGTCAACTTTTTAAACCTTTTTAACGATCGTACTTTCCATTTATGACATGCTTTTCGACATTCCTCAACCCCCTATACCTTAACAATTGATTTAAAGTTGCTTACCTTTTGCAAAAACAGCGATTTTTAATCAGCTTCTAAGGAATTTTTTTGATCAATTGTTTTTTTTTTCGAACGCAAAAAATTACGACTGCTCAAATATCATCTCTTCTACTGGCCTAGAGAGGGCGCAATCACAATAGAAGCGATAGCAGGAAGATAAGAGCACTCATCGCGCGCGATCGCGTCGAGCGATTTTTTTGCGACGCGCCCGAAACGAAGGTTTTGTGCATGGAAGTGTCGGGGAAAAAAGATGCGCAGAAGCGCCGCGTGCGGTCTCTAACTGGAGAATTAGAAGACTTCGAACTCGCAAGTATTTATTTTCCGACGGATTTGTTGTAGTTTTTAATATTTTTTCTCTCATTTTTTGAAATAAAAAATAAAAAATAAATCTAGGCGGCCTCAAAAAAGGAAGCGGGCGGGGACGCGAAACATGTTTGTTTTTTTTATTTCGCCTAATATCAAAGTTTGTTGACCCAAAGCTGTGAAGGAAATTTCACAGACAGCACATTGTTTAACTTTCACACTGGGAAAGTCTTTAGAAATCCAGTCAACTTGCCAAATTTTCAAACCTTTGTCATGTTTGTGAAATTGAACTCTCTATGGGGAATAATTTATGTGTGTATTTTATAATGTCAATTTCGTCACTCGAATTTCTATAGTCTACTGATGTGCCAAAAATGAACATTTCATACTTTTTCTTTTTGTTTGTCTGATTTGTTCATTTCTCAAAGCATAATAAGAATTTCATCGCAAAACGATATAAATCCATTGTTGGCATTTTGAGAAAACTGCCATTTTGTATAACAACTAAGCACTACAGTCAATTGCAAATTCCAATAAGTAAAACAGTTTTTGTGGGATGTAACAAAGTTTGCCAGTAATCTACCGGTACATGTACATTGTAGTACATGTATTTGACAAATGTATTATTGGACCACCAATCGAGATCGACTGACACCGTTATCTCATTTTTTTGGATTTGGCAATGAAACTCTTCATATAGACCTGTGCAAATTAAAACTGCCTTTTTTACAGCACGTGTTGTTCCAATGTTGTATGTTTTTTACCTCTAATTTTAGAAATTACCCAATATCGTTTCAGATCAGTTTTGACAGGGACAAAGATTTTTTCCCTGCAAAACTCAAAATGTCAATGAATCTACCATCTGCGGTTGCATCTCCATGATAATGATTTATTACTGGCTGACCATCACATATTTTTCTCTCATCCCATGTTTGACTACCACAGAGTACAGATGTAGTGTACATATGAAGACCTAAGTAGAAAATCAGAAAATTCCTCACCATTCAAGGAAATGTTCATTTCTGTGATGTCTACAAATATTGAGTTTGTTTTTCACCTCTTATGAAGTACTCACTCTTGGTTGATGCTGCACAAATGTGAATCGCTCGTATCCCATAGTGTTGAATGTGCCCAGGGCAGGAAATTTGTCACTGAAAGGGTCTTGCCAGTTGTGTTTTTGCAGGAGTCTTTTGAAGTTTAAAAAGGGCACTTCCATTGGAAAATCAAAAAGTCTATGAGAGGATTACAAAAGGGCATGAAGGCCAAGACCAGGGGCAACAGAGGCAATGGCCTTCATGGCCTCTGTTACCTCTGCCGCCTCCCAGCCCTGTGTGCCTCGTGGGGGAGGGGGAGGGAAGAAATAAGTTCAGTTTGTGTGAAACAAAGCAGGGTTGTATTTACAAATTGCCCCTAGCATGACCCAGAGTTGTGATACATGTACCACACACATGTACCTATGTAAGTACACTGCTCTAAAGTGGACTTTGTATGGACATCGAATTACTGTAATAGTTTTTGTACTATGCACAACTACCAGAGAACTCCATTAACACAGCTGGCTCCTACACACAAGGGTGGACTTGCAGGACGGGAGGAAGGTGTTTTTGTGATTCTATTTACAGTGCATCGTTTCACTCCAAATTCCCTCCACGCAGCACTTTTTTATTCAAAGTACATGTAACACCTGTCATATTTGCATGTGAAAAGGCTCAGTGTGAATCCATCCTAAATTAGCATTGTTTTGGGCACCTCATTTACATACTTTTGGGCATGTACATTGTATCATAGTGAAAATTGTCACAGAAAGAAGAGTTAACACGTCGAGGTGCTGTTTTTCTTCCTAGATCCACATGATATGTTCAAACGCCAAATGCGCTACATGCGCACGAGAACCAAACTGACCAAAACTGGTTAATGTGCCATTCAATAACACAGCCAATGCTTATTATGTGGCTTGTGATAGAAATATGTGGCACAAACCACAGAAACAGCAATCAGCTCAGCTGTCTAGGTCATCTGCCTTGTGGATGATTTTACTGCATGGTTCCATATCAGTAGCTCGTTACATACATCATACTAGTGACCTGCCTAGAGTAGGGGGTCAGGTCTAGGACACTCGGCCGGCCCCAAGCAACAAATACCCACTGATTAGCTCTGGTATGAACACAACATGCTCAACAATTTAACCTGCACAATGCAGTGAGATGAAACATTTCAAATTCTTTGGAGCCTGTAATATTTAAAGTTGTCAAATGACGCACCGAACGAGGCTACATGTATTTAGAATGCGGATGACAGGCATGCAATGGTTTGTTTTGATATCAATATAGGCTAATACATTTCATTGTACGAGTGGTTTTTTTAAAAAGCATGCATACAAATATTTGTTAAATATGACTCGAGGCATTTGATACATGTATCTTGCAAATAATCTAGCTGCTTTTTAAGGTTTGGGTTACAATGCAGTTACCGGTAGTTGAAATAAGTTTGTGTTTGTGAAAATGCCATACACATTGTGTAGTCATGTTGATGGAACATTAATGTGTGCAGGGCTCAAATTTCACGGCGGCCACGACGGCCATGGCCGCCGATGCCCCTCTTACTGACCTTGATGCCCCTCAAAAATTTGGCCCTTTCACGGCCAAAAATGCCCTGCCTTTTTTCGCCGATGGCCGTCGTGCCCATTTTTTGCATCAAGATAAAATGGGCGATAAACGACACTCGAAGTGTACCGCGGTACGCGTACGACCACGGGTATAAACTCTTCCAAAATTCCTGGAAACTGAACGAACATCATATCAACAAGCGAGAGCACAGCGCGCGCCATGTGACTCGACTATGCATGGCACGCAGTCGGTCGTGAATGCATAGCGCATGTACGGTACACGTGTACAGTACATGTACTGCACTGCACTGATAAGCCACACAGCTCATACATCGTCTATGGTGGGTACACCAGCGCATGGAAGGAAAAAAGTACATGAGCCGGCATTTGCATCATGCTTTCACTGGTATTCGTCAGGTACATGTACATGTACATGTACTGGGTATACCGCCCAGTTTTACCGGCGTGGCGTGCGTGGCGAAAACGTTTTGTCCAAACAAACTCGGCCCCAATTGCCTTGTGTACAAACTCGGCCCCAGACCAACTCGGCCCCAATTGCCCTGTGTACAAACTCGGCCTCAGACCAACTCGGCCCCAATTGCCCTGTGTACAAACTCGGCCCCAGACCAACTCGGCCCCAATTGCTTTGTGTACAAACTCGGCCCCAGACCAACTCGGCCCCAATTGCTTTGTGTACAAACTCGGCCCCAGACCAACTCGGCCCCAATTCATTTGTGTATAAACTTTGCCACCAGACCTACTCGACTCCAAACAAACATTTGTTTTCATTGTTTTTTTTTGCCTTGTCGCCCTTTTTTAAAACTAAAGTTGGCCTTAGTGCCCCGCCTTGTGGCCTCGGTGCCCTTTCTAATTTGCCTTCATGCAAGGCCAAAGTGGCCTTGCCCTAAAAACTGCGAAATTTGAGGCCTGGTGTGTTCACTTTGCCCTTGAGTGTCCAGTGATTGTTTACCAGCTAACCTCTGCCCAAGAAGACTGACCAGGAAAGAAACTACAGATTTAAGCCTCAAATGTTGCCACAAAAGGTCACTGCCAATTATACATCAAGAGCACTTAGGGTGATTGCAAAGGACACTTCCATTACAAAATGAAAACACAAAAATAATGGAAAGACTGCAAAAGGGCAACAAGGCCAAGACTAGCACCATTGGAAGCAATTGTTTCCTGGCCTCCTTAAATAAACAAAAAATGCATGGTACAAGTCTGCATAATAGCAGCCTAGGTATCACAATAAGAATACATTTGATCATAATATGAGTAAAAAATACAACTAATATGTATGATTTTTCTTCCTCCTGACCCCCACTCCACCCCACCCCACCATCCAGGTCAGTAACTGATCCCCGAGATGGCAAACGAGTGGCCCTTAAGAAGATGCCTCACGTCTTCCAAAACCTCATCTCCTGCAAGCGAGTCTACCGAGAACTCAAGATGCTCTTTTTCTTCAATCATGATAATGTGAGTAAATACCGGTACATCCTCCCCAACATTTCTATCCCTAAACCACTAGTACCCGGTATGTGGGTCTGTCAGTGACCAAAATACAGTAATCTTCTCCCTAAATAGGATTTGTCAACAGGTATCTAATATCCTCATTCTAATGGTCTTACATGTAGCTGAGATCCAAATAGACCAGGGCCAATTTAGTGGCACTGCTTAGGACAACAATTTGCTTAGCATAGAATTTGTTTGCTTTATTTTGCAAAAATAGGTTGCCAGCCAAAATCGCAGGTGATGTGTATTTACCAATATTCTGCTACTGTTTCCTAAAAACACAATTTGACATACAATTTTGCCTGGTAAACGATTTTACAAAGGATTCTGTGCTAAGCAAATTTGTGCTTAGCAGCGCCATGAAATTGGCCTCAGTTTGTGGATTGATTTCAAATTAGCTGCATGTAATATTGCCTACAAGCAGGCATCACAAATTGTGCCCCTAGTGTTATGCACTCCCAAACCACTCGTGCCATCTCAGGATGCAGTCTTAAATTGCTACGCTTTCACAATATCTGTGAACAGTCACGAGTTTACAGGGGAAAGTTCTGAAAGTAAAGATTGAATTAATAGCAACTACCCAATGAAAGGTTTTCGCTCAAAATGATATAATTTTACCAGAAAATAATCCGTAAAGATGAAATTACCGGTATTTAGATAATTTGCAAACGATTTACTTATTTTTGGTTCGCATCTACGCGGTCCAAAATGCATGGGCGCTGAGTACTCCGCATGCGTGTTCCAACGCGATGCATTTTTATGGATCGCGCGCACATGCAGTTTATGATGTGTGCCACAGAGTGCATGACGCAAGCCACATAGTACCCAATCAAATGAGAACGAATATTTGAAACACCCCGCCAAGACCAGGAAAACTCATATGGATTATCATGTTTTTTTTAAACGTGGTACATTTGACAAAGCTGAAATTTTTTCGGATGAGTTTGTTGATGTCTTTCAGGGTTCTCCCCACGTACAAACGTGCGTATCGGCCCGATACGCTGAAATTCCGACCCGATACGCAGGAAAAATTGCCGATCAAAAAATTCAGCTCCCGATACGCACCACAAAAAATCAAAAATATCACACATGGTGCTGCTAAAAAATACAATAAAATTACCAGACATAAATTCTCTCTCGTGGAAAAAGAACCACAGAGAATTCATGGCAAAAAATACTTCATTCTGATTAGCACGGCCGACCAAAAACAGCTCTCGATACGGTACGGCTGGCCCGGTCCGATCCCCCGGTGCTGGTCCACGGGCGCCGGAACGGAAAGTGCCTAGTCTGGTTTCCGGACCAAAATATTGCCGACTTTAGTAGGGCGGTAACTAGTCCAACTCATGCCGATCACCTTTTGTTAACTTAACGTCATTGGCCAGAATTTACCAGCAACGGGTCATATTATTTTTATCAGCCAATCAGCATGCGTTTTACAACACGGGTTGGCCTCTTACTCTGAAGGGGAAATTCACTGCACGTGAAATTCCCTGCACTAGTGGTCGGATGTACCCAAAGGTACCGACCCGGAAGTATATTGTGTCCAACGCAGCTTGTGTGCAATATACGTGCATAGCCATACACACATCTGGTATCCGACTGCGGCCCCAGACTGGCTCGGCCCCAAACTCGGCCCCAGACCAACTCGGCCCCCATTGCCATGTGTACAAACTCGGCCCCAGACTGACTCGGCAGCAATTGTCTTGTGTACAAACTCGTACCCAGACTGACTCGGCCCCCATTACATTGTGTACAAACTCGGCCCCAGACTGACTCGGCCCTAATTGCCTTGTATACAAACAAGTTGAAAAAATAAAAAGATTTTTAAAGATTTTTGTTTTTAAACAAAAAAATTTATCTGCACAAAAGCAATCTTAAACTGAGTTAAAGAATTCATAACAAGCCCTTCAAGTTCAGGACCCCAGGATAGCTCTAAAATGCACCAGAAAGCTTGTAAAGTCACAAATTTTCCCGGGGCCCTTAAGCGGGCCCCGGACCCCACGCCGTGGCTTCGCAGTTGGGCCCCACACATTTTCAAATAACCTGGGGAGAACCCTGTCTTTCTTTTGTTTTATAATGGTTTTGTTCGCAGAATCGCTCAAAAACAGATCATCTACAGGGCCTTTAAACCATTCAACAATGGAAGCACAATATGTGCAACCATGCATGTCCAAACAAAGAAACTGCCCCTCGAAATGGCGGCTATTCGATACGGTCTATAAGAGGAAAGGACTTTGCAGATTACCTTGTTATAACAGGAACCTTGTATTATCAGGAATTAAACAAGAATAACAAGTTTGCTTGTTATAAGGAGAATATTGTATTGAAAGTGCTATATCAAGGTTCAACTGTATACCGCTTGCATTAGAGAAAAATTGCACATTTTTATATCAGGACTGCAGGTTTGAAAATCAAGCCTTTCAGAATACTTTGCCCTGTATGACCTGTCAGAAGATGAATTTTTGTGAATGATTTCCATTTCCGACCCTGCGTTGTAGTAAAAGCAATCTCCCCATTTCTGCTCACTCTGTCATTTGAGTGCAGCTGGCTTATTTGGCAATTCGCCATCGATGGCCGTTAGCCCGTTATGAATTGTGCATGGATCTGGTTACATTCTAAAAGGGGAAAACAAATAAATATTTGCTCATTTCTAGAAGATGCCTGTACGGTAGTTGGTGGCAAAATTGATGAATAAATTGATGAAAATAAAACAATGAACAGGGGCCAATTTCATATAAAATTCAGAATTTGTTTGCTTTATAAAATGGCTTAATAGTCAAAATTGTATGTCAACTTGTGTTCTAGCAAGAATAGCATAACACCAGTCAATTGCAATACACATCACATAGGATTTTGACTGTACTACATGTACAGTACATGTAACCCATTTTTATAAAGCCAACAAATTTTGGATTAAGCAAATTCTTCTGCTAAACAGCTTTATGAAATTGGCCCCAGGGCTGTTGTACTTAGTTATTTTCTTTTCTAATTACAGAAAACTAAAGACAAATGTATTTAATATATTTCTTTTGAAAGAATATACCGGGACAGTCGAACCTCGTTAATAAGATGTCCTTAAGGAACCTTGTATAGGGCGGTTTCACAGCTGTCACGAGTCACTAAACCCTCTCGCGTTTTTCTTCCAGATCGAGGAGAGAACAATAGAGCCACGTGGGGAAATGCACGTCGTGGCCGCTACCGCTAGCAGAATAGCAAGAGGCTCTATTGTTCTCTTCCCTTCTGGAGGACAAACACGAGAGATGTTTAGTGACCCGTGACAGCTGTGAAACCACTCTATTGTCGAAAATGAAAACAGTGAAGAGTGAGGGATTTGGACATAAAATTGTCCTCATTATACGCGGAACGTTGTATTAACAGTGCTCTTAATAGGTTCAACTATATGTATACGTATGTACATGGTATATGTCCATGAATATTATTATAAAGTACACAATTTGTAGTCTCATGCTGTTTTCCCTTTTTTTCGTCCTCCCTCAGAATTTCATTTTTTTGGGGGGTGGAGGAGGGGCATTACGCACAAGACTTATGTGGCTAATGTAGTTGGCCCCAGGCTGCTCTCACCGTAGCGTGTATGAACGTGGCTCTGGGAACAAGTACGATTACGCAGATGGACAGTTTCTTTTGCCAGAATAATTCATTCTTCTCTCGTATACTGTTCAAAGCAGTGTCCTCTTGCTCTGTTGCAGTGGAAATACATTGGGCTGCATTTTCATTTCTTCAATAATTTTTTTTTGTTGGAATGATAATGTGATTGCATGCAAACTGCAGAGACTGCTCAAATCTTTATTTCTGCACTAACAAAATTCATGTTTGATTTGGCGTGGTTTAGGGGGGTCAACAGATAATGTTTAGATTTATTAATTATTTTGGGAACAATTTTAGTACATCCACATTCACAAATTATATGGTAAACACGTACAAGCCTTTTAATGCCCTAAATGTTTAATGCCTTACATTTATTCAATAAAAGGATTATTATTTCCTGCCCACATGTTCCAGTAGTGCCATTACATGTAACCGCTGTTATATCCTTTCCATAGGAAATTATCAGGCACAATTGGAATGATCACGATTCAAAACCAACTTCAGTAAATAATCATGATAAATTGTCTCTTTTTGTCTTCTGCAGGTTCTTCGTGCACTAGACATTCTTCAGCCGCCTCACTTAGATTTCTTTGAAGAAATGTATCCTTTTTTAAATTTTTAAATGGCCAAAAGAATTGAACACAAATGTTTACAAAAAGGCTAAAACGGGGTTAATGGAGGCAATTGCCTTCTGGTCTTTTTAAAACCCTACCAAACTGAGCTACATGTACATGTTTTGAGCAGACCAGAAGAAGATACACCATGATGACGTTTTGTTTAAAGCTTCCCAAAAATGTTTTTCCGCAATTGCACATGCCTTCAAAAGTCCTAGGACAGCCATAAATAATGATTGATTTTTCCCCTCCCCTTGTCTCAGCCTGTCTGGTCATTCAGTAGTGTCCCAATATGTTCCTTGTAGCTGTTTTTTCATCTTTGTCTCCCTCGGTTCTCAAGCTGTCAATAATTTTAAGGTGTTGTGTTTCATTCATTCGTGAAATTTCTCTCCCAAAAAATCAACGAAGACTTTCCAATTTGTGTATTTGCTTGGTTTATCCTGGTCATATGATATCAGTAACTCTCAAGAAAAAAATCTTGCAGCTTATAAGAAGTAGAGTTGAAAAGTTAAAATTTCTTCAGGCTAGTTTACCAACATTCTTCCTTAGATACGTTACTCTTGCAAATGATACTAAGGGCCTTTAAAAAGTAATTCATATCAAAAATTCCAGTGCTCTTCTTAAAACAGAGTTGTTGCTAGGAAAGAAATAAGTGTCTTCCTTAACATCTTGTGGCCAGATACGTAGTGACGGAGCTACTACAGAGTGATCTGCATAAGATCATCGTGTCTCCACAATCACTCAGCTCAGATCACGTCAAGGTCTTCCTCTATCAGATTTTAAGAGGTAAGGTGCTGGATTCCCACTGGCGGCATTTTGCTTCCGCTGTCTACACTTATTCCTTGATAATAATACACTGTTTAAGTAATGCTTCGTGTATTCGGATCAATACTTCGCAAGGAATTCTTTTTCTGGGGGTTTTGTTTTGACAGGTTTCACTTAGAGGTTTTTCACTTTTTAAATTTTAACTTTGAGTTGAATCTGTATGCTGTGGTATTTCTCCTGTTTTGAAGTAAGCAATGATAAAAACAGTTCTTAGCATATATTTCATAAAGGAGACACTTGGAATTTTAAACCGTTTTCAGTCTAAGGGCCGTCCAAAGTTGTCAAAATGTTCCCGGTTCTACAGAGCATAGTATTTTTCAAGATCCCCTCTCTATCCCCTCCGAAATACTACTTATTAAAATATTAACATTTATGTCACTACCATGAAATTTTACAGTGCATGTAAAGTCCTACGCGGCCCTCGACACCCGCCCCCCCTCCCCTTTCCTAAGCTTTGTAGAACCATGAAAGTGTTGACACCTTTGGATGGCTCCCTAATATGGTTATGTCTAAACTCTAAAGGCTCAGTTTTGCAGATACCCCCCACATTGACCACAGAATGTTAGACCATTGTACTGTGCCTAAACAGAGCCACAGTGCACCCACTGTATCGGTGCGTTGGTTCTCCCAAACAATTGTGGACGTTTTAGGGAGGTTTAACAAAGAGAACAATATCGTCCGCCATTGCCAAGCGAACGTCCGCGATTCGCTCCTGTACAAAACAAATGAGAGTAAGGAAAAATAGACTATGTCTAAACAAAAGAGGAACAAAGGGACGTCCGCAATTAGAGGTCGATTCACACCTGCATGAACATGTACCGGTATTAAGGTGTAATGTTGGCTTTATGTTCCCTATTTAGGCCTGAAGTACCTACACTCTGCTGGCATACTACACAGAGACATTAAACCAGGCAATCTACTCGTCAACAGTAACTGCATATTGAAGGTTAGTTTGCCACTTTGTTCCCCTTTTACTTTTTAAAGAATTGTGTTCATGGGCAGGTTTTCTTATTTTCTTAATTCAACTTAGAAGTTGATACTGATAGTTATCCGAATATCTGTTAATTTATCCCATTCCTGTAATTGGCGGTCCCTCCGCTGTTGGATGTGGTGAATAAATAAATAAATAAATAAATAAAAATTCAGATTCGTAGCCAATTTTCCTACAGATAAGTTATATGCTCTCACAAAATGTTATTTTGAGAGAAAATAAAATAAAGTGCCAAAAGGTAAAAATCTAGAACATACCCTTCTTAAACCTCCTTGTACAAATTTCCCATGTAATTTACGTACATGTAACAGGACAGGACAGACAAAGGTGTCCCATAAGTACATGTATCTGTCCTTGTTACGTAACTTAAAGTAAAACAAGTTTTAGAAAGGTATGTTGTCACACTACCCGTTACCCTTTTTGGGCTTAAGTTAAATTGTATTTTCTAAACTTCCCACTCGTGACAGATATGTGATTTTGGGCTGGCCCGACTGGAGGAACCAGACACCAACAAACACATGACCCAGGAGGTCATTACACAGTACTATCGTGCCCCTGAGATCCTGGTTGGCAGTAAGCATTATGGGTCGTCAGTCGATGTTTGGTCGGTTGGGTGCATCTTCGCTGAGCTCTTGGGTAGAAGGATTCTGTTTCAGGCACAGACTCCCGTTACACAGGTGAGATTAGAACCACCAAAGTACAGATCACTGTTTTGAGCATCCCATTTTCCCCATAGGTGTTGAGATTTTCATATATCCTTTGTCATGTTTTTCTCATTACCATTCTGAAATTTCACGCTCTCAATCGGTATATTTTCATGGATATTGTCAAAAAAACACTGTTTTTTAAACTAATTTATCCGTTCCATACACCAGCCTTTTTGCTTCCACATCCAAATTGGAGATCACAAATTTTAGATGATTGTTGGGAAAATCCATTTTCTGAAAAAAATCAGAACTAGCTCCCCTAAGGATTTTATACCAAACTAAATTAAAGTAAATACAGGCCAATTTCTTTGAAAACTGGATAGAATATGCATGCTTTAACAAACAAATGATGCTGTTGCGTTATTTTTAAAACCTTGGTGCATTAACGGCGTAACATGAGGGAATACTGTATTCCTTATCCACACTTTACAGAAAGGTCTAACTTGAAAGCAACCTTTTCAAAGGCAAATTAGGCCCATTTTCCCATTATCTCAGGAGAACTGTTGATTTTGCAAAATGTAATCTGAAACTGTGTCCAGGTTTGCCTCATACAAATTTGAATTTCATTTTTGGTCTGCACGGAAATGTAAGAAAAAAGGGGAAAAATGGCTTTGGCTTGCTATCGTAACAGGTTGGACCCAGTAACACTGCACCGCAGCCCCCCTCCTTTATGTGTAAAACGTCATTTTTAATCAAATCGAGAGCAGATTTTGCAACTCTTTTCATCGGCACTAAAATGCTCCTCTCTGACAGGATATTGGAGGGTATTTCCTTTGCATATTTTGTTCAGCATTGCTACTAGCTGAAGCTAACTCGCATCTCGCGTTTCACTAGTACCTCAGTAATTTATGCTTTTCCAGTTATTCGTGAACAGCAAAACATTTCTATTTCTGATCATTTTGTTGTCGGTTACATGTACATTTTAAATATTAAATTATTTACTTTGATCTAAAATCATATTCGCTTATTTAACTTTTCATGCATTTTAGAAACAATTCATACCTATTATTGCTGTTTCTAATATTTCAATTAGATCTTACTTGTAACAGAAATTAAGGTATTAAATATTTTTTGTATATCAATTATCCTCAACCATTTCTGTAAATGTTGATTTTTAACACTTTTTCAACACTTTTAAAGCACAAAGTATCCGATATAACTGAGACGCTAAATATTTTTGGATCCCGGATACAAGTTTGATTAGCAGGGCAAGAATTTTGTTTTTTAGAGGGCCTTTTGGAGTTTTGAAAGGGCACTTACACTAAAAAATCAAATAGTCTTTGGGAGGATTGCAAAAGGGCACCAAAGCCAAAACCAGGAGGCAATGGAGGCCAAGGCCTCTGTGAATTTCCAGCCCTAGATAAGGCTTTTCAAACCTGTACTAACATACACGTTGTGATTTCTGTTACAGCTCAATTTAATTACTGACTTACTTGGTACTCCCAGTATGGAAGACATGAGATATGCCTGTGATGGGGCCAGAGCTCACTTACTCAGATCACCCCATAAACCTGTAAGTACCAACTATTTCCCTTAGCAAACAAAAATGCTTAATCCAAAATTTGTTTGCTTTATTAAAATGTGTTAATAGTCAAAAATGTATGTCAACTTGTGTTCTTAGCAAGAATGGCAGAACACCAGTCAATTGTAATACACATCACATAAGATTCGGACTGCTAAATCATTTTTATAAAGCAAACAAATTTTGGAATAAAGCATTTTTTTCTGCTAAACACCCAAGGTTCTTGAGCTTCTTACAAAAGAATTTTATAATACTTTATTGAGTTTGTTCTGGGGCAGTGCTGGTCTCGGGACAAGGTTGAAAGTGAGACCAGCAGAAAGTGAGACCAGCAGAAAATGGTCTCAAGCCTGGGGCCGATTTCACAAAGCGCTGAGATGCATCGAGGAAAGGTCACTCTTCTTATCTTGGGACGTTGATATGGGAATTAGGATGCATTGAACTCGTCTTAACTTTTGTGAAATTGATCCCAGGTCTCAGTGGCTAGTTGATCATTAAATTTTGTACTAACCGGCGAGACCCGTTACTTGATTTAAATACATGACCTGGGGCCGATTTCACAAAGTGCTAGTACGCGTCTTAGGAAGGGTCACTCTTCTTATCTTGGGACGATGGTATGGGAATTAGGACGCGTTAAACTCGTCTAATAACTTTTGTGAAAAACGATCCCTGGTCTCACAGATACACGTAGCAGAGAGCACTGCATTAAAACAAAATGTATAGTTCATGATTTTCTGTTTCGTTAAAAATCATTCAAAAAAACAATCACAGAAAGTGGCTTTTCTTTGAAATGCCGTTTGCACACACTCATGGTCAACGACGCTGCATGAAAAAGAACTTCAACCCGTAAAACAGGATGCAAAATTTGTAAACAGAACCATGCCATTTTTAGCAATACAGGCCTAAGCAGGATGCCGTAAAATGGGAGCATTTCATTTTTAATGAATTGACAAATGAAAATCTCTGAATCTTTCTTTGAGTCTGTTATGTGTTTCTTTCAACACACAGCCATGTTTGTCAGCATTGTATAGTCTATCCACACAAGCTACCCATGAAGCTGTTCATCTACTCAGTAGAATGCTCGTCTTTAACCCGGTGAGTTTATTCATTTCATTCTATAGAACCTGTACTTTATAAATTCATTTTAAGCAAAATTTCAGTAAATCTTCAAAAAGTTTTAAAATGTCACACTTGCTTTAAAGTCGCACTAGTTTATTGAATCGTTCTTGTCATGTTTTGGGTAATATCAACAACTAAAGGTGCTGTTCGATTCATGAGGTCATATGTTGCTTCTAGGCTGAGGGCAATCATTCTCTGGAGTCTGGAATATAAAATAAAATCTAAAAGAACGCTGTTTCCTGTTTTCATGTACCGAGAAACGGCGAGAACAACTCATATCAACCTCTTAAGGAGGACATTTTTCCTCAATAAAAGTGCCCTGAGATACAAGTAGTGTTGCTTTAGTCAATTGTGGCAATTTCATACTTTTTCAGTATACCATTTATCTCATTTTGCTAGGAAAGTCCTTATTCTATAAATTCTGTAAAATGTGTCAAAATAATATCCTGATACCGACACTACTTCACCATAATTTTCAACATTTATTGAACAGCCCATAATCTTTCTCTACAGGACAAGCGAATTTCCTGTACAGACGCCCTGACCCATCCGTACTTAGAAGAAGGTCGACTACGTTACCACACCTGCATGTGTCGCTGCTGTCACAATACGGCGGCTGGCAGACAGTACACGTCGGACTTTGAGCCGACCGCGGTACAAAGATTCAGCTCAGAGTTTGAAGATGGTCTGTGCAGCGTGCACGAGGTCAAAGGTCAGTCTAGTCCTTTCACGTGACGAGTGTTCTACTCTGCTATAGACGAATCCCAAATTAGCTCATTCTGCGCACTTCTGCATTTAAACCGAGGCTCTGTGTGTCAAGTCGGCATTACGCCTGCGCTACAAATTCAGTATTGTACAGTGACTTAGTGTGTACGTGTGCTGTTCTGCGCGTGCGTGGCATGTAGGACTGATTGTGCATTCATCACGTGCGTACATTAGTTCACTTCCAAGTTTGATAAAGAGGAAGTCCGCAGATCAGTCTCAAATTGGTTACTTTGGGATTCGTCTATAGAGCTTCTGCACCGGCGGCCATGACAGGGGGCAGGTTTTCTTATTTAAATGATGTAACAATAGAACCACAAAGCACCTACTCATGCATGGCACACGGTAACAATGTGACTGCCCCCTGTCATGGCCGCCGTGCAAAGGCTCTATTGGTCTGTTTCATCTAACAAGCTCCAACAAAGTTGAGCGACAAAGCTCTACATGGTTCCAAGTTCCAACGTTACCCAACTTGTCAGATGATGTTGGATGTTGTCTGGAGTGGCGTCCACACCATCCAACTTTAGGTCGGCCGACATCGTCGGACAAATGTTGGTCCTTGTTGAACAACAAATGTTGGTTCGTGTAGATAGGCCGTTAGTTGTCACAGTGCTTTAGCCAATTGTGTGCAATGAGTGCACATTGCCTTTCTCAATGTTTGCAGTGTTTCCTAACATTTTGTTTTAACGTGACATCACGTATTAATTTAGCAATTGTGTCTTGTCTTACAGAGGCATTACACTCGTTCATCACGGAGAGACACCAGGGTAATAGCGTCCCGCTTTGTATAAATCCACAATCTGCCGCCTTCAAGAGCTTTGCCAGGTGAGATCGTCTTCTAAAAACGTGCGCAACTGAGTAGTCTCAGTGACTTGAGGCGCTTCACACGACATCAAAAAAACTTGCAGGGCTTGAGACAGAATTTACGAGCAGGGATTGTTTACTTTATGGATAACACAGTCGGGTGATTTGACGTACTTTCACATGACACAGCGAAACCATCACGGGCGTTCCTTAAGACAATGATGCTTTGTCTGCTGGTCACTGTCAGACCATTGATTAAAATGCACTTAAGTGCTGCTGGTATCAGCAGCCAAAAAAACATTCCTCCATGCAAAAACATAGCCTACCCGCGACAAAGAAAATGGATTATTTTTGTTCGAGCGGCAAAATTTTGTCCGGGCGCTAACGGTACCTCTGACAATTTTGTCTCGGCGGTACACCCAGACAAAACGGGTAGTGGAGAACCCTGCACACTGTGAAGTATGTCAAAATAAAATCTGTTGTGACCTGACTTACACCCTCTCAAGTCCGAGCGCCAAAATTGCAAAACATGGCAACTTACACGAAGCGTATTTAGACGCAAATTAAAATTGCTTTTTCAGATGGTCAGAAGGATACAGTTTGAACAGAATTACTCACATTTTCTGTTCTGTTTGTTTGTCATTAACAGCTCATCCGTAGCCAGTGCCTCAGAATTGCCCCCCACCCCCCAGCCTTGGGAGTAAGCTCCGCCCCTTCCCATCATATCCAATGGGTACCTATAGGGTAAGCCAGCCAAACCCTCCCCCATTATGCCCTGCCCCCAGCCTTGGGAGTAAGCTCCGCCCACTGTCTCCAATGGGTACCTGTGGGGTAAGCCAGCCAAACCCCCCGTTATGCCCTTCCCCCCATTCCAACCCAATCTATAGATGATGTGATATGTGTTTACATTTGGGGTGCCCTCTGTTGATTTGAGAAAAATGTCGACAGGCAAAAAGCCCACTCGTTTACATAGCCAAGTCCATGTTTTGTTGACGTAGCTTTGGTTTCAAAGCAAATACATGTATTTCTAAAATTGTCATTAAACTTGCTTACAAGTGTCACAGCTACATGATTTAGCCAAATAAAGATAGCTTTAGTTTTAAAAAACGATATAATAATAGATTGAATGAAGTTTCATAGACCAAGCTGTACTGTTTGCCTGTCGTTAACAACAGAGGGCATGCTAGATGTAAAGTGACGTCACAGAGCACCTCATCTATAATTATCCCGGACTATGTTGCACCAAGCCCTATGCACTCTTAACCGTAATCCTATTTATTAATATCAATCATTGTGTTGTAAAGATTTTTAATAAAAGCAATATTGTGTGAATTCTCTAAGTATCCATTAATCTCCCAGAATCAAATGCTGCAACTTCGTTTTTTTTAATGTTGACTTCTTTTAGTGAGCATTATTTTCAGCATTATCACGTCTACTTTTAAATGCAACTTGAATCTAGATATCATATATATGAACACATCGTGATTGAGTTGTTTACTTTTTCTGCTTTTTGCAATGGATTTTGTTTTTTACTGCATTTTCGCTAGTATCCGGGTTTGACATATCAGTAACTTGCACACCCCCGGAGACAATGGAGTAGCCTATACTCGCCTTTAGTATTGGACTGATCAATCCTGTTTTATCAGGGGTGTTCTTGAGGGTTAACCGCATTATTTGTTTGTTGTTTGCTAAAGAAGGTGCTAAGTTTTGCTTTGATCAAAACAGTCTTGAGCCACTCTTTTTTTTGTACCATCCTACATTTAATATGCCTAGAAAACCTTTATCAATCATTTTTCTCACTGTTTTATTATTACACAAGACTGGCTTGACCAATTTCCAACTAGTTTCTGCCGATTGCTCAGACTTTTAAGTCTGGAAAGGGCAGCGTAAGAAAACATTCTTGATATCAGGTACGTGGGCAGATTGTACCATTTTAGACTTATTTCAAGTCTGAGATTGCGCATACTAAACAAATTTATGAGAAGTATACCTTATACATAATTGGTGATATGCAATATCAGACTTGAGATAAGTCTAAAATAGCACAACCATCTCCCTGTACCTATCAAGTATTTTTCTTACGGTGCCCCCTGGGAAGGGTAACACAAATGTTTCTTTCTTATTTCAATGGGGGGTTGGGGGGCGGGAGATTTAAAACAAATTCCACTTTATTCAAAATTCTATGCAAATGTTCAGCATGAATTTGCATAATTAATGTGAGAACGAACCAGACCCACCAATAAATGGTAGCATTTTTCAATTAAAACACTCGAGATTCCCTTGGATATCGTGAACCTATTCAACTCGTATTGTGAACCTTCCACCCATATCCGAATATTTCGTATTTTTTGAAGGTTTTCTTTTTGTGTTGCTGCTTTTATTGCAATCCACATTTTTTGGACTTGTCATTTGCATAATTCAATGTTTTAACATGAAATGCAGTCTAAATAGACCGTATCAAATAGCTGCCATCTTGTGGCACAATGTAAGGACAATATGTGCAACTGTGCATGTCCTCAAGGAACAAAGAAACTGCCCGACAAGATGGCGGCTATTCGTTACGTCTATTCTTAGCAAAACAAATGCATAATATTAATTTTAGGGTTCAAGTTATATGCAGTTTTTTGCCATTGAACTACCTCCAAAGAATGGATCTGCCTATTAGGCTAATAGATTATGGAATGCACCACTGTGTTCCCAGAGGGGTGTGGTTATTCAAATTAAGCCACGCCCCTTCATGCATATAGATAACACAGTAGTGTAATTCCAAACGCTAGTCTATGATAGGCCTATTTATTATTAGTGGCTTTTAAAATATTGGATGTGAACTGTGCAATTTTTTTATTGTAAAACTCGGCACAGAACATTTTTGGTTGCTCATATTTGTATACATTGTGATTTTTGTTTTTTGGTTAATCATAAGATCGGCATTAATAGTTATTTTTTTGTATTTTGTGGTGATTCAATGTAGACAACCGCTGATCATTTCAATTCTTTCTCTATCAGTGCTTGATTTTTGATGAAAGGTGGCACAGAATGGGGCTTAACATTCCAGATTTGTCTCGGAACGAGAACCGTCCTGCTGTGTATTGCACATTGGCAATGTTTGTCGGATTTAGTGCGGTTTGTTGAAAATGGAAGAAATTAAGAAGTAGGTTTGTGAAATGAGGACAATCATCTTTTGAAGTTGGTTATCAAGAATGTAGTTCTTGTGGAATTCAGAAGGTTAAAAAACGATTTCGGCCGAATTCGCAAAGTAGGAATCATGCAAGTGAGATTGTTAGTGAAATGGCGGTTCTCTAATATTGATTGTGTTCAGCAAAGTTCATCATGCCATGGTTTTTTAAAAGTTGCTACGACTGCCATGTCCTCCCCTTCAGCAAGCAATGCACCATTCCGGTCCAGAACCTTTCACTGTTGTAAGTGGAAGGGTGTATTTATCCAAGAGGGGTGGTCAACTGCAGTTTTGAGATGCTTCCTATTTTTAAAATTGAAAATGACAAAATGTCACAGGACTTCTTCCAAAACGAGTGAAATACGCAACGATTTTGTAGGACGTCAACTTGAATGAAATGTTGAGATATTGATACAGCTTTGTGTGACATTTGTGTTAAACAATTGGACATTTTTTATCCCGACTGTATACGAAGAAACGTCCTCATTTACTCAATAAGAAACAGACTTTGTGCAGTATTGAGGAATTGATCGACGGTTTAATTTTTACCGACGTAACAGATTTGTACAGTTTTAAACTTTGTATATGTCTTATTTCTAGATTATTTTTTCCTTAACATCTTTGTGCAGTAACTTAACAAGGATCGCTGTTGTCGTTGGTTTCATTGTGCTTGCACTGTGGTCGTTGTCGTTAAGTGAAAATGGTAATATTTACAAATGAAATGCAACGAGGTGTTAAAATCGGGCCACTTTCGTATCTCATTACCTGCTTTGCAGCAATTTTTAGGGTTTTAGTAGTGACAAGTTTTTTAAAAATACGTTGTTACTTTTGCAGTAATTTGTGTAGTGGGTAACTTGTTGAGAAAATGAACAACTTTGCTGCATTTTTAATGAAGTTCTTGTCAATGCTGCTATGATTGAGACAAAAAGACGTTTAGAAAAAGTTCAGTTTCCACTGAAATTGGTTCTGCTTAGACATTTTGGGGCAGCCATTATGGAGGGGCTTATTAAAGCCACATCTCCCCCAGTTAAAGCAGTCATGACTTTAATGCTTTCATATTCACTGACGTTTTAAATGCAAAATATTTGACATTTGTTGACGTGTGAAGTATTTTAAAGACATTTTTAGACAGTTATGCACCTACCCAGCTGCCTCTGAATAAGCTTTTCAGTTTTTGTTCGGACTATGCTGCAAAATGTTAAATTCTTGTGCTACGTCCCATGTTCATCTCTTTTACTACTTAAGCCACGCAAGACAAACGCGACGAGTGTCCGATGTTGTCTGTACTAGTGGCTTAGTGAAAGAGAAAAAATAACTAATATATCATAACTAATGTAAATATCTTTGTAGAATGTAGTTTATTTCAATATTTATTCAACATAGTATGAAGAAACAATCTGTTTGAATTACGTGTTTATAGGAAAAGGTACAAAAAAATTGCAATTCGTTTCTGCTTTTTATCTTATTTTTTCCATTCCATGTTAACGTGTATGTGTGTGTACTGAGATTTCTTTTTTTTTTCCCAAAGTGGGGGACTATTGCGAGTCGACGTTAAGAGAACTAAATTATGATGTAAAAATGAAATTATTGTACAGTTTTAAAACGATTATGATGCACGTAGGTTCAACTTCTTTTGTAGCTCGTATTTAAATATAGCACGTAATTGTTATTTTTATTTTTTTTCAATTTGATAATGCCCCACAATTAAATCTGTCGATTGTGGCCGTGAAACTTAAAATATGCAAAACACGTTGGGACCATTTTGTACTATAGCATAGTGTTCAATCTACGTACATGTATAAACATTTCCTGCTTATCACAAGTGATCCCAAAATTTATACGCCAAGTTTGTTTTTTTACCATAATTCATATAAAATATTTAGGTCCACTTATCTCGTATTCAAGGGACCCATTTCATATTTAAAATACTGCAGTTAAGTTTTAAGGGCATTATGAATTGTATTTAAGCCAACTCAAAAACAAAATTTCTTGTGTATTGACAAAGATGGGCATTCAACTTTGTTTTGGGGTTGAAAATAGGTGGGTTTTTTATTACCTTTTGAAAAAAGGCAGAATTCTATTGTTATTGGATGCCATTTCTGGCCCAAAATTATAAATTTCATAAGGGTCCGGCATTTTTTCCTATAATTTGACAAAAATTGACTTTAAAAATATTGTTTCGGAAATGATAATTTATTCTGTTTGGAACCTATTTCGGCAGTTTTTCGAGCTAATTTCTAAGAAAAAAATGAAACTTATCAAATTTGACATTTTTGTTCAAAATTTCATATTTCATTTCCTAGATGAGAAGTCAATGTCAAATTCAAGGAATATCATCTATAGGTTCTAAGCAACATTTCCTGCAATTTTTAAGAAAATCGGTTTCATAAATTTTTTTGCCAACAAATAAATTTCATAAGGGGTTAATCCAGCATTTTCCTCAAAATTGGCCAAAAATAAGCTGCCCGACTTTGTTTTCATATCATGCTTGGTTTTTAAAGGCCATATTTGTACGTCCAAAGTGACCATGTGTAATGAGCTAACTACTTTTATTATGCGCATATCATTTTAGGGAAAAACAAATGAGGCAGGAGTCAGTTATGTCAATACAAATGGGAAAACAAATGCAATTTTAAGTATTACTATTCTCACAATGCACATAGTTTTTCATCCCAACTATTGAATGAATATAATAGCAATATAGGCTAGAAGCCAGAATAAAATAGGTTATAATTGTTAGCAATTCTAGTTTGAATATTCATATTATGCAAAGCATAGTTTGAATATTCATATTATGCAAAACATAATGCCCACTTGAACTTCATTGCCGTTTGCTTTCACTAGCCACAGTTTTCTAGTCGTTGTGGTGAATTACACCTTTGTATTTTATGGAAAATGAGGGTTAAATTCAAACACAATATGCTCTGGTTTTTGTGTGCTCTAATTTTTGTATATTAACTTGAGGTTACACAATGCCCTTTTGTATGTTTTTTCCCAGATGTTTGGCCCACTCCTTAAAAACACAAATTGGCGATCAGCAGGTTATTTTGAATAACCTGTCTTTGCCAAATGTTTAACTATTTTCAGATTGTTGGGGAAAAAAATATGCATTTTGGTGTTGGGGATAAATACAAACTATTTGTAATTTATGTATTATAGTCATAGATAAAAAATTAAGAACAAATTATGAGAGATGTTATTAGTTTAGAAAAATAGTAGCAAAAAATATGAAAATTCTGATAAAAACAGTGTTCGTGTTTTAAGGTTGCGGGCATGTTTGGCTTTTAGTTGAATTTTTTACCGTTAAATTGTAGTGTGCTGTAGACGACACAGAAGTATTCTTGTTAACGTCTTTATACGTACATTTTATTTATTTCATGTCCGAGAATTCTTTCTTCTATGTGTTATAAGGTCAATAGGATAGTACAGAATACTTGATCAGAGAGGTGAAAAAATGTGATGAATAAAAAGTGGGAATATGTGAGAAATTTTAAAAATACTGCATTATGTCCTGTAATGTTTTTCCCCTCAGACAAATTTGTGATTACAGTGAAACCTGCTATTAAGGCCACCTTGATAAACAGGCCACCTGTAAATAGTGGCCTCCCGTCTTTGGTCCCAAATGCCATGTGTATAATGCTTAAGCAACCACTATAAAGAGGCCACCTGTTTATAGTGGCCAGTTTTTTACGGTCCCGAGGGTGGCCACTATATACAAGTTTCACTGTAATGAGGGTTCAAAAATGTCCTGCTACTCTAGGTTGGATTCACACTAGGCTGTTTTTTTAAGCATAAATTTGATGTAGATCACTTCGAGAAAATGCGGTGTGAAGAGAATTTGGAGTGAAACAACGCACTGAAAACCACAATCAACTTGAAGAAAAATTATTTTTCATGTTTCTGTGGTTTTCATTGCGTTGTTTCAATCCAAATTCCGCGTGTTAAAATTACGCACGAAAATAAGCTTGGTGTGAATCCCTCCTGAGGAAACAAATTATTTGGATGTTTAAAATATTTACCATTCTGAAGATGCCTCCAGAATAAGTACAGGGCTGCGTTCCACATACACGAATGTTTGCAAACGTCTGCCAACAATTTCGAGTGGCACGAATTGTGCGCCACCAACGTTTGCCAACAAACTTTTGGGTTGTTTGCGAATCATTTCAAAATGGCGTAGGCGACATGAAAGTTGACAGACGATGATTTTCAGTTTTGAAAATACCAAATAATCGCATCTTTCGTGGTTTGTTTCCTTATCTCTGGCAATATGAAATCAAAGGCAACGTGTCACATTTCCTCAAAAATTGGAAAGCAACGCCGAGCCACATAACAACGTCTCTATGACCACTGCCATCTTTACAACGTATTTGGCAAACAATCCGTTCTACATTGGTGCAAACATTGGCGCAAGTGGAACGCAGTACAGGCGGCTCTACAAATGCAAATTTCCTACAGAACTGAAGAACAGGAAAAATAGTCATTTATTTCATTAGAATGGAAAATCTGCCTCACAATGTTGGAAATTTTAAACATTCACAATAATCTGACCACGAGAAATCGCTTCATTCGAAGAAACAAATTTGTAATGTGAACGCTGCCTTCATTCAACGAAGCAATTTGGCAGGCCTGGTTGCACAAGCACGTTTAGCGTCAAGCAGCTAGCAGGCATTGTTTTTTACGTGCCACTGGAAAACCACACAGCGCGTATACACGCTTGAAGGTCGGTGCTCAATGCGCGACACGCATGTACGACATAGTGGCCTCCCACAGCTTCATTCCATCTTCGTTATCAGTTGCTTAATGTGAAAGGTACCGCTCTTCGTTCGATCTTTGTTAAGACGGATGTGAACGCACGCTTCATTAACTAACAATGATTAACTAATCTTCGTCGAACGAAGCGCTTTCTCTAGTGAGAACGGGATCTATGTAATTCTCAAGACATTCGTCCACATTTCTATCAAATTAAATTACCCCAACAGTCCCTGGGTCACTATCCCTAAAATAAATCACCTGAAGAATCCTGAAGCCAGTAATTCCTTGCTAAAAGTGTGTTCGGAGAAACATTTGTAAAAACAAGTGTTTGGATTTTGTGGGTTCTTCTGCCAAAAATTCTTTCTGAGAATAAAAAACAACTAAAAATTGGCTAGAAAATAAAAGAAATATGATTATAATACATACAAAGCAAAAAACTAAAAATATATCACATAAAGTCAAGAAAAATGTCACAGAGGGGTACTCATCGATCTTCGTTTCTCAATAATTCCACCTTTTATGCAAAAAAAAAATCAATCGCTGTTGCAAAAAATCAAACCTAATTACAAGCACAAGTTATTATAATAAAAAAAAGAAGAGACCATCCATACAAAAAAATCTGATTTGATTTTGAAAAAGAAGTGTCCAACTTTCACAAATCCCCACTTGTATTTAATGTTATTAAAATAAAAATGACATTATTTACACTACTTCATTTCCCTACTGGAAAAAATGTTACCAAAATCTATCTACTCGGATGCACAGGTGTCTATGTACAATTAAATGACTCGATAATAGTTTTGTCCTGATTGTAATGAAGGTATTTGTGTTAATTTTATGAAGATGCCAAGCACAAACTACTTTTAGCAGATATCGTTTACCAAACGTGATAGGCAAGCCAGAAATTACTAAGCAAGAAAAAAATAAACCACTTCTATTTCAGTTTCATACTACATGTAATTTACTAAATTGTGACCAGCTTGATGTGTATTTCACGTTTATATGAAGTTCGTATTAGTTAATTGTTTTCTCATCTACGAAGACGTCAACATTATCAAAAATCATTTCAAAACAATTTGCCAAATACACGTATGAAAATATGATGGCGGTTTTAATTTCTCCCTAGCATTAAATGTAATATTCCCATCCCTGAAGCACAAACAAAACAAAAACTCAAATCAAAGTAAGATTTCTGTCAAGTTTTTAATAAAAAATAATGGTGGATTCTTACATAGCGCACATGTCCACCCTGCAGGGTGCTCCTGGCATTATTATCGCTGCCATCAGGGAATCACCAGAACCATTTCGCTTCAACTAGGTGGCTGCTGGCCAGGCGCTCAACCCTATCAACCCTATCAGCTCCCCAAATATCGCTAGGGGTTGACGAGGCAACTGGGATTAAGAGCCTTGCCCAGGGACATAGACACATTGGGGGTGCTTGAACCCACAACCTCTGATTGAGAGTCCCGCTACATACCCACTAGAACACACGCGCTCCATTTGTTAGAGCCGTACTACTTTTGAACAATGGGAAAATTCTTCATATTCACAAACATTTTTTAAAAATACACGTTTTAAAAATGTTTTTGTAAACTTTGAATAAACTGCAAACCTTTTGGAACTATAACTTGCGCCAGATGCAGATGACATTCCTGTTTGTTACCGACACGATGTATTTGCAGTCTGAGCTGATGGCGACGTCATTAATAATGATATGATCATTAGATGATGTTGAAGCGTTGTCGTTGGGCTGCTCGTCTGGCCAGTACAGTAACTGCAGAAACAAAGTGTGTAAAATCTAGATTGGGTATTTCAAATTTAGATTGAGATATTTGATATTTGACACTCGTCAGGAGTAAGAGCACACTCCCATTTGTTGGGGAGTAGCGAGAGCAGGCTCACTTCTCAGAAATCTGTTTTCCCCAACACAATTCTTGTCTTTAAGAAGCTGTCATACTTACATGCGTTGGTTTTCTGGTGGCAGGTGATTTGACAGGGTTAAATGGAATCTTGGTGATGTCATAGACCCAAATCTTGCCTTCGTCATCGCCGCTTACCAGCGATCCACAACCTGGCGAAAAACAACAAGTTTGCGGAACAATGATATTCGGTTATTCTTGGAAGGCAACATTCGACATGGCGCCCAATCACCACTGAAACAAAACAACTAAACACGGGATGAGAGAAAAATTAAGTTATTTTTGGAGTATTTGATGCATGAAGTTACCAATTTCTAGAAAAAAGCCACACTGTAAAAATAGTGGCTTCACATTTTGACCCTAGCAGATCGAGCCTTCTTCATAAGCATAACGTGCCTAGCTGGCATTACTTTTGTGCAAGTACCGCAAGATTGTTACGCAGCTTGCAGCGCGCACGCAGTTTATTATGCGATTCACTATGATAGCGCTATGAACGTCTTGAATTGAACAGTAATACAGTATTGTGTGTGCCATGATGTTGTAGCAACATGCTTTGTCACCGTGCGTGGCCGCTGCATGCTGTATGCACTAGTGCGGCAGAAACCCGATACCATCGGAGTTGTGCTTCGCAGTTTGGTTGTTTCTGGTACATCGGTACGGTCGGTGGAGAAGTGCTAGACTTGGTCAGCGTCGGTCACACGCAATGCATGGTGAATAGATTTTGTGTGCATGCTGTTGTGTGTACATGCGGTGCGATCAAAAATCATGGTATTCTCGCTGTTTTTTTTTCCCTCATGTTTTCAACAATCGTACTCTTCCGATTTTCAACACATACGATAAAATCGGACTAGTTGGCAGGCATGATATCTCCTTAAAACGCTCCCTATAGGAAGATAAACAACTGGACAACACAATGTCAAGATGATAATAACCTAAATCCAACTGACCTTGCCATGTGCCAATGTCCAGATACACGCTGTCCGAATCACACCACTGCATAGTGGACTGCGGAGTGATAGATATCTCTTTAACGTTGGGTTTCTTCTTGATTGTGTCAGCCAGGTTCCAGACGTGGATGGCCCCGTCACAGGCAACTTTGCTAGCTGTAAGAGTCAGGGAATTAGACTTCAGTTAAAGGGGAAATTTTGTGGTTTTAATTTTAACTTATTCACGACAGTGAACAAACAGTGACTTTTATTTAATTGAGTCTTTCCACAGTAAAGGGGGCATCTTGGCAACACAGACCATATTTTCCAGAAAACACCTTTGTCTGGTCTCAAAATAAAAGAAATAAGTTTCAGTTGTTCTGAAGAGATAACTTGGGCCCAAAAAGGGTTACAAATAGTGTGACAACATGCCTTTCTAAAAACCCTGTGTACAAATATCCAATATACGCTCGTAACCGGGACGGACACTTGTGTTACATTTTATGGTCTGTGTTACCAAAATGCCCCCTTTACTGTGGAAAGACCCAATTCCGTCATAGACCTTGGAAAAGTTGCGTAGTCAAAAAGTTAAGAGTTAACTGGAGCCTAGTTGAAATTCATTATCTTTGGTGTGAATTACACACGAAGATGCTAGGTAAGATAATAATAATAATAATGAAAATTTATAATGCGCTGGTATCCATCAAAAAAGATGCTCATGGCGCAATGAATATAGCCAATGAATTTATATACTGTCTGAGAGATTGTTGAAAGCATGTAAGTATTCCTTACATATTGCACAAGTGAATGTAACGTTCTTGCTACTAAAAATTAATAAATATAAAAGAATTGAATGCAACTTACCGACTAATTTGTCATTGAGTAGCGCCAGACCGTCAATCATATCACCCTCCCCTACATCGTCATCATCGTCTCCCTTGATGGCCTCAGCAAGACGAGCTTTGCTGGGTAGCAGGAACTCAACGCAATGGGCTCTGAAGAATAAATAAATATGGTTGAAAATCTTATATTATCCAAGGGGCAGAGAAAGAAAACATTCTTGATATCAGGTACAGGGGGGAGGGGAGTGAGCTATTTTATAATTATTTCAAGTTTGATATTGCGTAACACCAATTATGTATAAGGTATACTTCTCATAAATTTGTTTAGTATGCGCAATCTCAGACTTGAAATAAGTCTAAGATGGTACAATCTGCCCCCTGTACCCGATATCAATAATTTTTTCTTATGCTGGCCCATGTATTATCTGGAATAAAATGACCGTGCCCTGGGCATGATTCCTAACAGTCAACAAGACATGACTAACCATTGTTAACTACAGACTGCATGTGCCAAATGTTAACTGCACTCGCTACTTGAACACGCTTTACCCAGACAAGCAAATTCTACAAATTTTCACTCCTAAACGAAATTTATGTGAACCGAGATGCTTAAGCGTACCAGCAGGCAGAACCCTAAAGCCTGTTTCATATATTTGACATCACAGCAAAGTCTCAATGCTGCAAAGTCGCAGAATGTTGAACTACAATGCAGTTTCAAAAGGTTGACATCAAATTTATGTCAATATGCATTCACGTTCCCTTTCACGTAAAATATGAACTAAGCTAAACACTTTGAGCCCAATAGACCTTTATCACGGTGCGGCAATGTTCCCCTTTCCCTATCAAATATACGTAACTAAAGCGAGGCTTGCAGAAAAACAGTTTGGCCCGGGTTGAAAATGTTCATTGTCTGCATCACAATGGCACACGCCACATGGCGTGATAAAAAAAGCGCGCAGCGCAGACAGTGATTCTCTCAAAACAACGGTAGATTAGACGCGCTATCCCAAGGTCATGCCGACGCACTGATGTACTACGGGGGAACAAGACAAAGATGGGGGAACAAGACTAAGATGGGGGAACAAGACAAAGATGGGCGCACCGGGATAAAGGTGTATTGCAGAATACCCCGCAACACCCGGTCTGAGTAACATTTAGTGGACTTTGTGGCTTCGGAGGATTATTTTAATATAAAGGGAAGTACGGTCTGAGAACCAGTCGATAAAGCATGCACAGTAAGGTCATTTCATGTTTGAGTTGTGGGGTATTCTGCAATTGCTCCAAAAACAGTGTCTTTATACATTTTTATACGTTTTGACCCACCTTCCTTTCTTGCCAGTAGGTAGTTTACTATCCAACCTCCATCCATAGCAACCGTTCTCGCATCCTGCCAAGATGAAATCACTAGAGGGCAGCCCAACAAGACCGAGCACTCGGCCGGGGGCGGCTAGGTGATACAACTTCCTGTGTGTTAAAGATATCGCATGTTTAATGTCAGACACTCGACTAAAGAGCACTACAGATCGTGGGTTCGAATCCCACACGAGAATGTTGTGGAAAAACACCGAGTATACAATACTAATTAAATTTACTATGGGAAAGGGCAAAGCAAAACATATATAAAATTCCTTTTTCAAGTAAACAAAGCATTCCCAAAACTCTGTTTAACTCAAAATTTTACACCCGTTTCACACTGGCGCACCAGAGTCGCGCCGAACGTTTTATCCCAAAAATTTGAATTAAGTTCGACGTATAAAACAATTTGGAGCGACTTGGTTCGCCAGAAGTCGAAAGATCGACTGTTCCAGTCAATCAGAACGACTTGAAGAGCGACCTGGTTTGAGACGTCGATCTTTATTTTAACCGGAGCGACTCGAGTTGCTCTTAATACAATTAGTTCGGCGCGACTCTGGTGCACCTGTATGTTCCAGTCGGTCAGAACGACTGAAGAGCGACCTGGTTTGAGACGTCGATCTTTATTTTAATCGGAGCGGCTCGAGTTGCTCTTAATACAATTAGTTCGGCGTGACTCTGGTGCACCTGTATGAAACGGGTGTTAGTTGATTCCCTCAATGTGTATATATCAATGGATTCTTTCGCTGACCTGCATCAAGCATACTCACTTGGTTTTGCATTTGTAGTCCGGTCCCTCTGGTATTCCAATATCCCAGATTATGATGTCTTCAGACCCACCTGCAAATAAAAGTAAGTAAGATATCGCAAATTAATTTGTCTTGCAATAAAACGTTATGTCATAACTTGCATCTTAAAATAATAATAATAATAATAACAGCAATCTTATATAGCGCCAAATGCCAGGGCCTCTAGGCGCTTTACAGTATAAACCAAAGCGATAACATACATATACATGTACATAGATAAAAAAGATTAAACGTTAAAACCAGAGAGCATCATCAAGAGCATCAAGTCTGGTAATACTGAACAAAAAGATGTGTCTTAAGCTGGGACTTGAAATTACTGATGGAATGAATTTGACGCATGCTGTTAGGAAGACCATTCCAGAGGTGTGCCGCTGAAAAAACAAATGATCTATCACCATAGAAGTTTGTTGATGAGCGAGCAGGTACCCTCAATTGACAGTACGATGATGATCTTAGAAACCTAGATGGGGTATACAACTGGACAAGGTCAGAAAGACAACCCAGAGCTATGTTATGAATGGCCTTAAAGGTAAGTAAAAGAGTCTTAAATGCTAATATTTGCTAAAACACAAAATTAAGACACATAAATCGTCACATGTGTCTTAACTTAAGTCGTTTATATTGCAATCCACCCCTATATTGTCTACTTACACATTAGCCATGTAGAATTCTCAGGATGAAACAGCAATGAATTAATGGGCCTTGGCCGTCGATCTCCCTTGATTTCAGAGTAGCATAACAGCTGGTTAGTGTGGAGTAACTTAACGCTCCCTCGTGTGCCCGCTACAGCTAGGATGTTACACATGTTGGATGCACTATCGCTGGCTTCTATGGGGATGGTCGTCCAGGCAACGCAGTAGAACTCCTGATTGGATAACAAGATAATAGACCAGGGGCCAATTTCACGAAAAAGTTTGTATAGCTTGCACAACTTTTGAAAATGGCATTAGCTCTCTAGCTTGCGTGTATTTATCGCAGGAATGTTGCACAACTTATGCAATAAAAAGTTGCGCAAGAGAGCATACGCAGTGCGTTAAGGTTTCGTAAAATCGGCTGCAGGGGCCGATTTCACAAAGCGCCAAGAGACATATTAGGAAGGGTCACTCTCCTTATCTTAGGACATTTGGTATGGGAATTAGATGCATTAAACTCATCTTAACTTTTCTGAAATCGATCCCAGGTCTCAGTGGCTAGTTGATAATTTGTACTAACTGACGAGACCCGTTACTTGATCTAAATACATGACCTGGGTCCTATTTCACAAAGTGCCAAGACACATATTAGGAAGGGTCACTCTTCTTATCTTAGGACATTTGGTATGGGAATTAGATGCATTAAACTCATCTTAACTTTTCTGAAATCGATCCCAGGTCTCAGTGGCTAGTTGATAATTTGTACTAACTGACGAGACCCGTTACTTGATCTAAATACATGACCTGGGTCCTATTTCACAAAGTGCCAAGACACATATTAGGAAGGGTCACTCTTCTTATCTTAGGACATTTGGTATGGGAATTAGATGCATTAAACTCATCTTAACTTTTCTGAAATCGATCCCAGGTCTCAGTGGCTAGTTGATAATTTGTACTAACTGACGAGACCCGTTACTTGATCTAAATACATGACCTGGGTCCTATTTCACAAAGTGCCAAGACACATATTAGGAAGGGTCACTCTTCTTATCTTAGGACATTTATTATGGGAATTAGATGCATTAAACTCATCTTAACTTTTCTGAAATCGATCCCAGGTCTCAGTGGCTAGTTGATAATTTGTACTAACTGGCGAGACCTGTTACTTGATCTAAATACATGACCTGGGGATGATTTCACGAAGCGTCCAAGAAGCGGGCACTCTTCTCAATCTTAGGACGTCGCTGTGGGAACTAGGACACAATCTTAACTTTTGTAAAAATTTGACTTAAAATTTGTGAAATCTTTCCCTGGGTTGTAGACAAGTGCATCACAAATACTTGCAAGCTTAAAAAAGTCCCTGGGTCTTCACTGATAGCATATTTCAATAATTTAATTGGAAGTTTGACTTGACTGATTACCAGCTCGAATCATTCACAACTCATCCTCTTACTACGTTGTTTAGAATTATTTAAATTGTCAAAAATGTCCATTAATTTTGCGGATGACTTGCCTCTTTATCCTTGGCATGTTGATATTTCTTGAGTACTTTGCCTGTACTGCAGTCCGTTATACACACCGTGTTGCCACCGCATGACGCTACTGTCCACTTGCTAGTACCTAAACAAAGAAATAATAATTATATAAAACAAAATAGCGCCCTCTTGTCGTGGGAAATCATGGTTTCCGTAAACTGAAGTCTTTTTTAATATCTATGAGGATTTGACCAATGCGCATACCTGGTTTTTCGAGGCTGGGTTCAAACGCACACTTCCAGACATTGGTTTTAGCATCCGTAGGGTCGTTCTCCATGGAATGGCATCGTAGCATGTGGGTTACCTCATAACCGCTGGAAACTTTCTGTATGTATAGAAAATCAAATGCAACCAGAACTATAAAAAAAAGTTTAATTATTGACAGTGAATTTACACCCCGTTTCAAAATATTTTCATGACCTTTGAAAATGGTTGTTGACCTCTTTGTAGGGACGAAACATGGGATGAGAGAAAAATCATCGGGATTCGAACACAAAACCTCCGACTCTCTGGACAGATGTTCTACCAGCTGAGCTATAAGGCACAGTGCATACTCCCTCAGGTTTTTGTAGGACAATGAGATTCTTGAGACTTTGCAGATTACCTTGTTATAAAAGGAACTTTGTATTATCAGGAATTAAAAGGATTAACAACCAAGGATTGAGACCTAAAATTGTCTTTGTAATAAGCAGACCGTTATAAGACCGTGTTATAAGCAGAGTGAATTAAAAGTTTTTTATTATTCGGATAATTTTCGTACCTTTTCTGTCTTCACTGAAGTGTTTGTAATCGACGCCTGGCCTGTATTCTGCAGCACTATCTTCGGCTTGCTTTCTTTATCTGGTTTTTCCTTTTTGATGTACTTGCCCCCTGCTCCGACCGGACGGCCACGCCTCCTTTTCGCCGGTGGCTCCTCCCCCTCCGATGACGACGGTCCTTCGCTCTTCGTCGGTGTTTGTTTCTCTCCGTTTGTCGTGCCGGCGCTTCCCGGGGCCTGCCTCTTGACAACGATCACCTTTATTGGGGTTTTGGGCGGTGTCTGGAGGGGAGATTTGAGTGTGGTCGGGGCAGGAGACTTCGTCGGTGACTGCACCGTCGATTTATTCCCTGCTTGGATGGGTGATTTGCTCCCAGACTGCGCAGGGGATTTACTACCAGCCAACACTGGGGACTTGCTGCCGGCCGGGGCTTGTGATTTAGCTCTGGTTTGTGTAGCAGTCTTTTTAGCCGTGACCGGACCCTCTTCGGATGCCTCTCCTGTCTCCATGGGTGTCTCCTTATTCCCCCCTTCAACCTTCCCCATCACAGCGGCCTCTAAACTAGCTGCTAGCGAGTTAGTCTCATCTGCTTGAGTCTTAGTCTCGGGCGACGCCTCGTCCTTACTAGCTCGTTTAATGCTAACCTTGTTGCTAGGTGACTGGGTCTTATCAGAGCTTTGGATCAGTTCTGGAACCGTCTTACGCCAGCAGGCTGTCTCAGAAGATACGTGTTTCTCAGCAAGGACAGAAAGCTGTGGGATGGAGTCAGAAAGCAACTTCGCATTAACCTAAGATCAGTTTGAATTACTGCAACTAAACTTTTCAACAGAATTTAGAAAAAAGTCTGGTCAAGATTTTTTAAGAAACCAAAAGATGCAATAAGGGATAATCTACGGACCATTTTCCCCAAAGTCTCTCATTTTATTCACGACTGATATACATGTACGCTGGACCAACTTGTAAATTCAGGTCATGTCACTGAATACAGAAATTGATGAATGTAATAAAAGTACAAGTGAAATTTCCTAAAAGTAATTCTTCTCTTTATTATTATGTCAGTCCATATGGTGTTAAATGGATGTAAATTGCCTTTACACGATGCAGTAAATGCACAATATACTAAATGCTTTTCCCAAGAATATGCCACAAACACATAGCACGCTCATGTGGGACTTCAACCCACAACCTCCTACATATTAGGCAGACTTCTTAGGGGCCGTCCATAATGTACGAATGCACAAAATGCCATATATACACATTTGCAAAACAGAAATGTTCTTTAAAGGGCCTGTGACATGCTAAACAACTTTGTGCCTAAGCTTTGCTTCATAATGACGGATTACTTGTTCAGCAAGACATACTATTGTTCGTTTGGATGTAAAATCAATAAAAGGTGGCCTTTTTCAACTTTGAAGATTTCATTGCAATAAATCACAGACAGAGGGCGCTGTTTTGAGTGCATCACATAAGGAAGACAGAAGGGAAAAGTTAAGAAAAAACATAAGACGTCAAGTTGGACTTGTGGCAAATTGCTGCAGTTTCAACCCCCAGTTTTGTCATGGCTTACAGCAGGCAACATGTAAAACAAACTCAAACAGCTATGGATTACAAAAGTTTCAGGAAAATTGAGAAAAAAGTGGAATCTTTTGTGCACAGTTGAATGTGATTTTCCTGTGTTTGCCTCTTGTGACATCGTGACCTTGGTCATGAATATGCATATTTTCATTAGCATAAAAACCTTTGTTTTAACCCCCAAAGCAAGCTCCAAATAGGATTGTTATGACTTTAACCGAGTAGAGTGGTTTTAAAGCATAGATTTCATTGATAAAAATCCTAAATAAGGGGCCCTTTAAGTCTGTGTAACTTACACCCGTTTCATACTGGCGTACTAGAGTCGTGCCGAACTAACTGCATTACCGATTAAAATTTAGTTTCAGACTGACGTTCTTAATGTGAGCCGTGCGCACAATAAAGATCGACGTCTAAAACCAAGTAGCTCTTCAGTCGTTCCGACCGACTGACAAAGTTGATCTTTCGACTTCTGGCGAACCAAGTCGCTTCAAATTGTTTCATACGTGAACTTAATTCAAATTTCTGGGATAATTTAGTTTGGCGTGACTCTGGTGCGCCAGTATGAAACGGGTGTTATGCGACTAACTTTTTTTACAGGTACTTTCAAACTAATGACATTGAAACTGATTTCTTGTATATTTCATGCAAGTAGGATTGGTATGTTAAAGCCACCCATCTTACCATATGATGTGTGAAGTCAACCAGTGTATTAGGACCATACTGAATGCTCTCTTTCAGACGTTGGACAAACTCCGTTTCCAGGGATTTTGTCTCCGTTTTGTTCAATGGCACCTTGTTCCTTTCAGCAAACTCCTCATCCCAGAGTTTCTTCAACTGTAAAATTTGTCAAAATATACCATAATGATAGATTATTCTCAACTTAAACTTTTAAAAATGTTAAGATGGATGAGATTTTTAATGTTCAATTTGATATCAGTTATAGAGTTCGAATAGGGCAGTTTCATGCTGTCACGGGTCACTAAACCCCTGCCATGTTTGTCCTCCAGACAAACACGGAGATGTTTAGTGGCCCGTGACGGCGTGAAACCGCTCTATATATATCACCAAATAGATTGGCAAGAATATTTTCCCTTTAAAATCATCAAGCATCAGTTAAAGTGCAGATTTGATGGGAAAATTTGTTGAGTGAAAAACATTTTTGTGAGGAAACATTTTTCACCCCCATCTCAATTTCTTTCCAAAAGATTTTCATCTTACCTTATCCTTGAGTGTATCCTCCATAAGCTGAATAGTGTCTCTGATGTCCACATCTTTCCCGTTTAATTTCTTGAGTTTAGGCAAGAGGTACACGGCAATGTATTGGTCTGGAGGCTATGAAATAATGCAAATAACCCAGAGGTTTAAGAATACATTTATAAAATCAAAGACTCAAATGTGTCAGTGTACGGATATGTGACAAGAGTTTGTCTGGTTACAAGCAAATTAAACAAACAAGCAAGAAAATACACAACTCCCAATAATAGAACAACAACTAATAACGTCTTACTCGGAGGTCATTATCCTCAATGCTGAGTTCCTCCAAGTTGAGGAATTGTTCCAGGGTCAAAACACTCTTGAGCAAGTTCTTCTTGAGGTTCAAATATCGCAACTTCCTCAGACCAAGTGGCGTATCAAAGCCCTGTAAACAGAACATAAGACTTTAATACAAAACGAAAAGGAATACCTTTAACTGCTAGAAAAGATAGTGTTGTATTCTTTCCGAAAGAATTTATGCACTCGGCGCAGAAATCAGATCTTTAACCCTAACACTCTTGGTGTAGAACATTTACGTTATTATGACATAGTACACATTAATGTTAAAGGAGCGTGACCAGAGTTTCTGGAAAATAGTTTTCGATGTAACTTACCAATATTATCAAGTAACTCCCATACACACCTCCCATGTCCCAAAAACCCAAAAACATTCGCAATTTCCAGTAAAAAAATTAACAAAACTATCAAGTCGGCTTTCAGCGGATAAACGTTGATACTGGAAAATTAGTTAACAAATAATCGGTGGATTTTCAACGATATCCTCGGAAATATGCGGCCTAGAAGCGCGGGAGTTTCAGTTTCGTAATCAGAAAAATATAACGGATGTTATGATATAAAAATCTCATGACCCATAAGATAAGTCCCGGGGAGTTATGGGTAAAAAAAAGTGATCTGGTCACGCTCCTTTAAGAACACAGAATTAACAGGAGAAAGGGGAGAATCAAGATTGATTGGGGAAAACATTTCTGTGTTACAAAGGTCTCTGATGACTGTATATTAACATTCTTTCTAAATATGCATTGAGCTGCTAAAACTATGTCTATTGTGTACAATTTGCAAGCTGGAACTTTGATGGGTGCAACTATTTTGTAATATTTTAGTGCAACCGTTTTGTGATATCTTACCTTAATTTTATTAAAGGAGAGATCCAGTTCTTCTAAGTCTGGCATGCGTGAGAAGACCGCCGGGTCGAGGTTCATGATCTTGCGACTAGACATATCCAAGACTCGTATATCGGAGAGAGATATGCAACCAGCGCAGTTCAAGATAAGCTGCTCAACGAGTTGACTGCTGTTGGAATACTTGCCAGCTAGAGCCGACATGATGCCCGGTGTATAACGCATGATGCCGGTTGTGGTGTGAACGGCCGTGTATGAGGTGATCTTGGGTGGCGAGATTGGGGGCGGAGCTCGTTGGGGATTGTAGGCTTGTACGCTGGGAGGGGGCTCCAGAATTGGCATGGTCGCTTGGGCTTCTTCGGTAGACTGGGGTTCTTCAACGGACTGAGTTGCTACGGCAGACTCAGTTTCAACGGCAACCTGAGATTCTATGGTACCCTGGGATTCCACCACAGAAACCTGGGTTTCCGTTGTAACCTGGGTTTCCGTTGTAACCTGGGGTTCCGATGTAACCTGGGGTTCCATGGCAACTTGGGGTTCCATGTCGGCTTGGGGTTCTTCAACCTGAAGTTGTCCCTCCACATCTTGTTGGACGGTGAGATGCTGCTCTTGTTGAATAGCCTCCATAGAGACTTGTTCAACAGTCTCTACTTGAATGATCTCTTGGGTTTCTTGCGGCGCAGACTCACTCGGAGCATCCGCAGCTGCCTCAGATTGGAGTACAGGAGCCTCTTCGGCAGGAACTTCAGGAATTTCTGGGACAAGCTCTGGAGGGACATTATCGGTCTTCATTTCAGAGATCTGTTCAGCGGCTTCTTGCTCCGATTGCAGAATGGGAACACCCTCCTGGGTCACGTGAATGAACTGCGTTGGTTGTTCGGTAACGTCTGCTGCGACCAACTGGTGCGCTGATCCCGCTTCAGGGAGGGTAGAATCTTGAATCTGAGGTTGGGCCTCAAGAATAGGAGCGGCTTCTTCAGCTGTGGCCACTAGGATGGGTTCCGTGGCCACTAGGATGGGTTCCGTTGGTGCAGCCTCAGTGGTTATGTTCACATTTTCGGCCATTTTGAAGCTTGCTGGAAACAAAAACAAGATACAAAACAAGAAAACTTTACCTTCAAATATCCTCAATCCTCCATAATCTGCGCACCTAACGCTTATGCACGCGCGCGCATTGGCCGGCAAACATTAAGGTGAGTGCGTAGAAATAGGACCGCGTGGATTTAGGGGTTCTGACGATACAATTTGGATTTACAAGTTGGACGTCACATAAGACCTCCTACTCTGTACATTGATAATAAACCTATGGAGAAGATTTCTACCGGTAAGTTTTTCTTTATAGTAAAATCTTCATTTTCCCCTAAAAATTTAGGTTTTTAAAATTAGATTTGCACCTAATGATGCTTACTAATACTAGCTTAGTAAATAATTTAAAGGAAAAAATAGTGACAACAAAACTTTGTTTCAATTTAGGTTGAATTGTTTGTGAAAATTTTATGCAAAATAAAAAACAAAATCAGCTTTTATTGTCACAAAAATAGGTCCAAATGCAGAATTACTGATAATAGTGTACTCTGACTTACTTTTCATAGTTTATAGTAGAATTAGAAAGTCTTCAAAACGTTTTAACAGAAACATGTGTATAGCGCCCTCTATAGGCGGAAACAACTGAAGGCAAATGACTTGAAATAAGCTCCAAATTTGGCCCTCAAATTACGACCTATATTTCTTGGGCAAGCAGAAATTTCAGCCAACAAATTATCTCTAAACCACAACGGACACATACGCGGCATTTTGTGCAGATTACTGGCTGGTTTCCGTGCATTTTTAATCCATCAAAATTAGGCGGGTCCTGACGCTCCAGGAAAAACAATCTGCAAATTTGAGCAAAATGACGCGATTGGCATCCGCGTTTTTCTCGGTCAAATCATGCCTTCCATGGATGAATTCGACCTTCTTGTTTATACTTACATACTACTGAACAAAATGTAACATTGACTGCAAATAACAGTCACGGATTGTCCAGAAATTTCAGTTTTTCAGAGCAGATCGTTCAGGAAAAACCCGCCCGTCGCGTCGAGTTCACAAAAGAGGAAAATTCTGTGTGAGGGCGCTGTCAAAATGTGAAGAGCGCCCCCTTTGACGACATCCCATAATTTGGCGATATCCGAGCCCAATAAAATATTTGGGCTATCTCGTTAGCATTAACACGTGCAGAAATTGGGCTACATGTATTGAAGATATGGAGCACCTGTTTTCCCCACATAATAAGTGAAATTGTGGTTTACTGCTGAAAATAATGGGAGAAAGTAGCATGATTTGCGGATGCAAAGGCATACGAACATGTTTAATTTGTGAAGAACAACATAAAACTAATGCTAACGGGAATTTTGACACAGATCTAAAGCTTAAACAGGTGTGCAATGTCATGATGTCAGATGTTTATGCCATTTTCTGGTTCCACTAAAAATAAAATTAAAGTGGAAAGACATCTTTTCATATAAATAAAAGGTTAACCTTATGCTGTCGGTCGCACTTTTGTGACCTGGTGTCCTACCCAGCCTTTGTATACGGGCATAGCACCATGACTGGAGAGAGAACAAATTCGTTGATGCTTATACGTGTACGTGTTGCATATAGAAAACGGCTTTGTTTCTTCGCTTGTCACCATGGGCACAACGTTTTCACTCCAGTGTCAGTGACGTTGCGCGACCGACAGAATACTTGGAAGAGAACTTGAGAAATAAATATATATTTTTTGAGCAAACGAGTAATACAATTGAATAATTAAACTAAAGGCACAGGCTTGTCAATCATTCAATGCGCACGCCAAATTCATGCCACGAAATACACAGCTCCATGCCTTTGCTATGGAGCTGCGTATTTTGAAGCAGGAATTTCATGGTGCACGCACATTGCGAAAATAAGTCGACATCAAAATGTTCACATAGACAACAAGCTAAATTCTTTGTGCTAAAAGTTCCCTCTCATAATATTGACTGCCTTTTTAATAAAAAAGTGGAGAAAACTTTTGTATTTCTTTTGTATAAAACAAAAATGTGTAATTTGTTTGAAACAGGACTGGTATTGCTACTGTTGGAGATGCAGCAAAGCATGGGGACCAGAGACGGAGTTTACCCTCCCACCAGGGACGATTCCAGGTGATTGCCATGAGCACGTGGGAAAAGACTTGGAATTCTCTGGTGTTACTCTCGTGCCTGAGTTTGTTACTGCAGAGGAAGAGGCGGAGCTGGTCCGAGTTATAGATGAGTCACCATGGAAACCGTCTCAATCTGGTCGAATCAAACAGGTAGGTACTGGCATCCCATTTCATAAAAAATTGTAATTCCCATCCAGTCAATAGAGATCAGTAGTTTTAATACTGTATGCAAATATTGAATTTAACCGATTTATTTCTTCCAGGACTATGGGCCCAAAGTCAACTTCAAGAAACGAAAACTCAAGCAGGCTGGTTTCACTGGTCTACCGTCCTTCATTAAACCATTTGTGGAGAGAATGACCCTAAACAGCGATCTCAGTGACTTTGTACCAGTTGAACAGTGCAATCTCGATTATCGGCCGGACCGAGGGTCGGCCATTGACCCTCATGTGGACGATAGTTGGTTGTGGGGTGAACGACTGGTGACGCTAAATCTATTATCAGGGACATATCTCGACATGACCCCGGTTACCACTGAGAATGTACATTCAGCACCTGCAGTAGGAGTCAGGGTACCGCTCCCACCACGGAGTCTCCTCGTCCTGTCGGGGCCTGCTCGGCATCAGTGGAATCATGGGATACAGAGGGGTGCAATTGTAGCCAGGCGTATCGCCATCACACTACGGGAACTGGCAGGGGAGTTTTTAGTGGGCGGAGCTCAAGAGGCAGTTGGAAGGGAGGTGTTGTCGATAGCCAGAATGTACAATGGGACAGTTAATGTCTTGGCTGAGGGCCATTTTAACCTTATAAATAAATTTGAAATAGATTCTCAGTTTGCAAGTTATCAATGGTAAAAAAGTTAATTTCGACCTCAATGAACAAGTTGACATAAAATCTCAAAAAAACTGCACAACTTTTATTTACAAGTCACAACTATGTACAAATAACTGTTGTCCAATTTAATTGTTTCAATGTGCATGTATTTTTAATAAAAGTGAATACGCAGAACATTTACACAAATAAGATTTTACAACTCTGTGCATTTAAAACTAAACAAGACCCTTTTATGTACAACTAGGATAACAGATTTTAAATCTAGTTCTCAAAAAATGCAACATGCACAACACATTTACTATAGAAATATAGTTGAACCTTGTTAGTGAGCGGTCAGTTGGACTTTGCAGAACTGCTATGACAGAAATCTTGTATTATCAGGAATTAAAACAGTCCCAAGATAAGAAGAGTGACCCTTCCCAAGACGCGTCTTAGTATTTCGAGAAATCGGCCCCTGGTCATATATTTAAATCAAGTAACAGGTCTCAACAGTTATAACAAATTATCAACTAGCCACCAAGACCTGGGATCGATTTCACAAAAGTTAAGACAAGTTCAATGCCTTTTAATTTCCATCCCAAGATAACAGGGTTGTAGTCGAGTCCATCACAAGTCTTCACAAGTCCACCACAAGTCCCTGGGTCTTAATTCAAGTCACAAGCTATTCAAATAAACCCCAGCAAAGGCATTCTTTTGTGCGTGTTCATCCTTTGCTTCTTGTTACTGGACTTATGACAGACTTGTGCGGGACTTGTGATTTTATCGGCTCTAGATTTGTAATGGACTCGACTGCCAGATAACAGTGACCATTCCTAAGTCCCGTCTTAGTGCTTTGTGAAATCAGCCCCAGGTGTAGCAGGTCAACTTTCCTCTTGAAGGCCAACTCTGACGTAATTTGTTAGGACTCAGGACTGTGCATGAGGTCCCAAATCATCATGTACTCACAACTACCGACATGGATTTAGAAGTTTGGGTCGCTGACATCCGTGAGTTTCTTCCCAAACACCGTCTGCTCCCAGTTTGAAAGTTGATGAATAAAGGACCTATGGGGACGGATGTTGCTCTTACATGATGCTAGATGTTTGTAGGCTTCCTGTGGGATAACAACAATGGGCAAAGCTGTGTCCTTGAGCAAGGTACTTTGTTATGAATTGCTAATAGACCCTTTGCATTTGTGGCCATGACGGAGGGCAGGTTTTCATACTTAAAATGATGCGACGAAAGATCCACAAACTGCCTACTTATGCACGCTGACAATGTGACTGTCTCTGTCATGGCCGCCCATGCAAAGGGTTTATACCTCACAAAGGGCATCTGTGAAAGTCAAGGTGGTATGAGCTACTGGCAGTCTTAATTAGCCTTTAGTCAAGATGACATAGGATCGGTTACAATGCACATTGAGAGGGTGACATCTAAGATTTGCACCAAGATCTACAGGTGCAAATAGACTAAGCTAGTTTGAAGTAAAGTGGTGTGTACGCCCAGGTTTGGTTTCAACTTTGGTTTCAACTTCAGATTTTTGTGCTTGAAAGTGGGTTTTGCACCTTGAAAGCAAAAGGTTCGAGGCCTAGCCATCACGCAAGACAACTTTACATTGTCTCTCTTTCTCTCACACAGGTGTATAAATGGTTACTAGCAAACTATTGGAGAATCCAGCTAAACTTTGAAGTAACGCTGCAATGGACTGACATCCCATCTGGAAGAGTGGCAGATCTCCAAGTCTATTAAGCTTGTGCGGGCCACCACTGATGCACATGCATTTTCTGTGTTGTTTTGGGAGTCAAATTAACCCACGTCACAATGCAATAAGCGCATGTTGCGCATTTTCGAACGCAGACGCACAGCAAAACACCAATGAGATGCCTTAATTTTGACTCCTTAAATGGCAGTCTGCACACATGTGCGGTGGTTCGCACAAGCTCAATTCAGAAAAACTTAAACCAGTTAAGCTTACACACAGGTAGTGTCTTACCTTGAGTGACCACTTGTGGAAAACCATGAGATAAGCTAGGATGACACTGGCACTGCGACTGAGGCCATGGGTGCTGCACACGAGGGCAGCTTGGTCTGACCCTATAGCAGCACCTAGTAATGCAAAAACAAAAATAGAAGACCATGAGATAAGCTAGGATGACAATGGCACTACGACTGAGGCCATGGGTGCTGCACACGAGGGCAGCTTGGTCTGACCCTATAGCAGCACCTAGTAATGCAAAAACAAAAATAGAAGACCATGAGATAAGCTAGGATGACAATGGCACTGCGACTGAGGCCATGGGTGCTACACACGAGGGCAGCTATGAAAGCAAGATTCCAAAGCAAAAAAAATAAATAAAATATATTTTGGCTCACTGAAGTTGCATCAAAGTTACAGTGTAGAAAAAGAGTTCTCAAAACTCAATGTAAAATGTTGGGATTTTAGCCGGGGCCAAAATGTAAGAAGAAACTTTTAAAATAACACGTCCTAAAAGTAATACAGTCAAAAGAATGCAGTCAAATGTCATTAATAAGAGATTCTTGGGACGTTCAAGATTACCTTGCTATAACAGGAACTTTGTATTATCAGGAATAAAGAGGATTTGACTTAAGTTTTCACTTGTTATAAGCAGACTGTTGTATTAACAGTGCTCTTTTTGAACACTGTTTACACAGAGAGAAAAATAATTGGGTCCATAGGGAAAACCTGAGGGAGTATACCAACTGTGCCTTATAGCTCAGCTGGTAGAGCGTCTGCCCGGTGAATCAGAGGTCTCGGGTTCGAATCCCGACAAGGTTGTTTCATTTCATTGGTAATCAGGCACCATACCAGATGTTGCGTTCAGTACTATAATTGAGCATTTATACAAGTTTGGTATCTATCTACGAATCTGAATGGCTATCTCACTTCAAATTACTTTATTACAAACAGAATAACTGTTCAAAGAGTAAATTGGGTCTATAAAGTCTATAGGAAGAAAGATAAAGACATATGTTTGCCATTACCAAGAAACTGGCAGGCTGGGTTAAGGTTAGGTTCCAGGTCCCCTTCCTCATCGTCTGACACTTGAATTTGAAGAAACTGATCGCTACTCAGCTCACTGCCTCTGTAGAAAAATACAATTCGGAAATTAAATTTCATTCGCGAATCCAGCCTCATTAAAATACTGGAATACAAAGCGAGAGCAGAGGTTTGATCCTCAGAACTCAATTGTATTCCTGCATTTTAATGAGGCTGGATCACCACTGAATATCTCGTAACATGTAACGCATTTAAATAATAAAGTGACTATGTTAATTGGTCCATACAATGTTAAATAGATGTAATTTTCCCATACAGGACGTGGTATAGACCGAATCAAATAGCTGCCATCTTGTAGGGCAACTTTTGACATTTAACTCTTTCACTGTGAGTGGTCACAGCGGCTCGGGAAATGTCTACTTCCTGCCGGTAAGCCGCTGCCAGAGGCTCACCTTTACACATAAACAAACGGTGGCCTTCAATTATGTCGCAGACGTTGGAAAATTCCATAGTAAAAGAGTTAAATGGGACAACAATGCAAGCACAAAATGTGCAGCCATGCATGTCCTCACGGAACAATGAAACTGCCCTACAAGATGGCAGCTATTCGATATGGTCTATATGCACCATACACTAGTCCGGGAAGTAGGGGGAAACAAATGATAGTGCATTATAATAGATGTAAGAAAATATAAACTTACAATTGACACCCCTCAGTCGACAAACACACAACAGCTTTTATCTTGAGATCCTTCCTGACCGATTCCTTGGTCGCCTGCAGGCAATCTCCCAGGTACAATTTCCCAGGTAGCACCTCTACGGGATAAGGCTGAAGATGGTCCAACTCCCTAGGCATGTAGATGATCTGCTGAGTGCGTAGGAATGGGTAGAGAGCTGAGAACTCCTCATAGCCTCCGCGGAGCACCTTGACGGAATTGCGACTGCCCATCTCAGACATGACACGGGCACAAGCAACTGCTGGGCCTGTAGATCAATCACACACTGATCAATTCAGCCAAGCAATTAATCAATAACTCAGCCAACTGATCAACTGATTGATTAATCAAATCAATTTGTTCCTCTCTGCAGCTTGGCCCCCAAAATATGCAATTGAAAATTGGGACAATGAGTTTGTTATTTCATCAATGGAAATAGTGCTCTTATTCTTGTTTTTGTTTGATGATGTTACAGTACGGTAACTGTTGAGACAATGGCTTTTACAAGTAATTTTCTTCAACTTGATATTTGTCATAATTTGCATGTTTTACCTTCATCATCCAAGCTGTTTGTTTTACTGTCCAATACTACAACGTGGATTTTGCATTCTAGCTCGCCATCATACAGAACAAGAAACTCGCCAGAGGGGGACTGAAAACAAAAGGAATACACCAAAACTTTGTTGTTAGCACAAGAAAGTAATAGTTACATGTATGTTTGAAGTTTGTGCTTCACAAATTTAACGTGGGATATGGGTTTTAACACCCTCGGGAGCTCATAGCACCCTCGGCGTTGCCTCGGGTGCTATGAGCTCCCAAGGGTGTTAAAACTCCATATCCCACACCACGTCAGTCAACAATTTTTTATTATTTTTGTTATAAAAAAAACACAATAAAAAAAAGAATTTAACAGGGGAGCATAAAATTTAACAGGCCAACCTCAAACATGAATTTTAAGTGCATGGGTGTGGAAAGCGATGCACAAACTAAAATGTGGCAAATATGTTTGTATGAATAAGTTATTATTTTTAGGGATAATGACCCAGGGACCGCCGGGGTGAATGAATTCGATACAAATGTGGACAAATTAAATGCTGTTTGCACAGAGAAAGCAGAACAAATCGAAAAATGTGAAGAAAAATAAAACACAAACACAAATTACCCTTGGAGCTTTCTTGGCTGTAATAATGTGACTTTCATTGTACTCATTTATTTGCCTGGCATCTGCAAGTTACACAAAGTGAGACAATTAATAAAAAAAGGAATTTAACAACAATTTGAGAAACTTACATCTTGAAGACATCTTGATCATGGATTTTCTTTGTTCATCTAAGTGGATTCAGTTTCAATGAAGTAATTGCAATCAATTGATTCAAGTCAACCATGTTTCACAAAATTAACTCTGTAATTATCAGGATGGAAGTGAAAGTTATAATAGCAGTTATGTTTTCAATACTGGAGAGACCTTTTTCTCCAGGATTATATCTCTGTACAATGTCATTCATCTTTTCTCAAAACAAAATAAATATCTTAAGATGGATCTAAGGAGATAATTTCAGCTGAAGAACTGCAACGAATAGTGTCACAACATATCTTCCTGAAAGCCATATTTGCAAATTTCCAATATACCATATGTAATAAGGACACCGACAAAGTATGTGTCCTATGTTACATGCGTTAAATAGGAAATTTGTACACAGAGTTTTTAGAAAGGTATGTTGTTGCACTATTTGTTGCTTAAGTTATCTTCTTAGATCTGTCTGATGATATTTCTTTTGTTTTGAGAGAAGATAGCTGACATTGCACAGTGTTATATCCTTGTGAAAAAGTCTCTCAAGTATTGAAAACATACTTATATTAATTGGTAAACTGAAGAAAAAAAACATGAGTTGTATTCTCTTACTAATACTAGACCGTCTGAGCTATGATCAGACGGTCACAACCCCTCGAGGGATAGAGTGTCGGCTATAAAAATCTATAAACGCTCCCCCCCACCCCCCCCCCCCCCCCAAACAAATGAGTTCTTTCCCTCGAGGGAAAGGCCGGGTACAGTGCGTCCACACAGCACAAACCCCCCGAGTTCACTTGGAGGTTCGTCGGGGATTCACGAATCCCCAAGTTTTTTAGGGAGAAATCGTTGGGGGAAACTCGGAGGAATAACCCCCCCGAGTGCGTCCACACGGTCATAAACCTCTTTGCTGGGAATATTTGTCATCAAATCCCATGATGCATTGAGAACGTCGATAAGGTTTATTAGAAGTGATTAGACTGCTTACCAAGTAGGAGAAGATAATTAGCATCACTGAGACAGGGATGTGATGTTGCCTGCTGGAGGATGTTGTACAATTCAGTGGGCTCACACAGCACTATACGATGACTCGTGGTCGTACTAGACATGGTGTGACCTGATTTAGTAGGCTATAAAAAAAGAATTTTTAAACGTTTATTGCAAACACCGATGTGCCATGACTATGTACTGGTGATGCCGGACCTCGTTTCTCTTTATAAATTTTTGTGCACTGACTGCAATTCTTGCAAAACATTTTTTAAAACTAAAAGTTGATCTGAAAATGAGTGTGAGGACAAAAATCACAAAAATGCAACAAGATTTTTCTCGGAAACCATGGAAACACATTATTTATTACAGTTGTTGAGTTAACAGCGGGTTGAGAGAATACACTGGACTGGAAAGAGTAGTCCTATTTCAAAATTACCCGTTGATTCTAACAAATAAAATCCTAAAAATAAAATTATCAGTTTGACTGTGTCTGTGAGTGTGATACTGATTATGATGATACGGATAGTGATGATACTGGCTTGATAGGCCTTACATGCCGCCTACTGTAGTACTGACTGTAAAACATCCCCGGAGTTGTAACTAATTGCAGGGAACTAGCTAGGGCGCTATTGATTATTAATTTATACACACACAAAAACAATCGCATCTTTCATTTATTTAATAAGAAAATAGAACGAATGTGTCGAGCTGTCCATTCGACAGTAATAAATGTTAAGGTGAATTTGCTCACTAAACTTGCTAAATATTGTACCTCTAGTTTCCATATGAAGTTTCATCATCAGCGCGCGTTGCAAGTTGCTGTGGAGATCTAGACTAGCTTCAAGTCCCTGCAGTTAATTCTCGCTGCGAACAAGGCATGCAAGTCGAACAACAGAGGGCGACATTGCAGGTGCACGGTATCCGATCCTGTAGTTTCGCGGTTGCCGGGTGTAAAAAGTTCACATTTTTGTCGTCATTCTGACATCTTTGTTCGATTTTTTTTTACAAGGATCGTTTCCGTATTTTACGAGGAAAATGTTCAGGTGTTGTGTGCTTCTGAGAAGGGTGGGAACACCAGCTCAATCAAAGCGATTGTTGGCCGTTTCTGCAAAGGTACGACTGGCAAAGTGCATTGTGCACAGTACGCATGCAGAAGGCCGAGGAGGGGGCGGGGTGTGGCAGGAGTGGTGGAGGATAGACTTGTTTGGGGTTTTTCGCACACAATGGAATTAGCATATAATATAGGCTATGTATTTTAGATACAGCGGACCTTTGACATACTATGCCTATGCCTGGACCGGTTCCTAAGGCTATCGCTTATTGCGGAATATGCCATCGTCGAACCAATGTCATTTTTATCTACATGTCAAACTTCAAAGGTCCGCTGTACCAAAAATACATGAGTATGCTAATTCCATTGTGTGCGAAAAATCCAGAACTGGTATATTTAGGGACTGGGGACTATTTGGAAAGAATTGAGAAGTTGATTATGGCTTGAGACCTTGTGTGCAAAACATATGAGACGGGCTGAAAAATGTCTAAGCGTTTCCTCACAAAATCTTTAATTTTTCCCACTCGAAATTTTTGGTTTTTCCATCAAATCAGCACACTAATGTGACGAGTCATCAACTCCTACCGTTATTATTTGTATAGACCTAAATCATTTTTCTTCTTTTTTCTGATCTGTGAATTTTCAGGACAACCAGAAGGTGGCCGTACTCGGCGCTGCGGGTGGAATCGGACAGCCGTTATCCCTATTGCTTAAACTCAATCCCATGGTGACCAACTTGGCACTGTACGATGTGGTCAACACGCCCGGCGTTGCTGCTGATCTAAGCCATATTGAGACTGCAGCAAAGGTTGCTGGTTACCAGGGACCGGAGCAGCTACAGCAGTGTCTGGAAGGAAGTCAGCTGGTTCTTATTCCAGCCGGGGTACCGAGGAAACCTGGTAAATTGATTGCCATAGTTCGCAATCAGAAACGGGTCTTTCCACAGTAAAGGGGGCCTTTTGGCAACACAGACCATATTTTTGAGGAAATACCTTTGTCTGGTTTCAAAATAAAAGAAATAAGTTTCAGATGTTCTGAAGAGATAACTTAGGCCCAAAAAGGGTTACAAATAGTGTGACAACATGCCTTTCTAAAAACCCTGTGTAAAAATTTCCAATATACGCTTGTAACTGGGACGGACACTTGTTACATTTTTGGCCGTTCCGGTTACGAGCGTTAGTCAATCTCACAAAGCTTTCTCTGTTTTTGTCTAAAACAGGAATGACAAGAGATGACCTGTTCAACACCAACGCATCCATCGTGCAGATACTGAGTGAAGCTGCTGCCAGATACTGCCCTAAGGCCGTTATGGGTATCATCACTAACCCAGTAAGTTAATCTCAAACTATTATTCTGATTTATTGCTTAAAAAAGGTGATATGACACAATGCCCACTTAATGAAGCTGTTATGCCCCAACTACAGCAATGGTCTCAACTTACAGACCCTTTGCACTGGCGGCCATGACAGGGGGCAGTCACAATGTCACGCACGAGTAGGCACTTTGTGGATCTATTGTCACATTTAAATATGAAAAGCTGCACCCTGTCATGGCCGTCTGTGCAAGCGTGAGGAAACCCATGAGGAGAAGACGATGAATTAGAAACGGCCAGAGACACAGGGAATCCCCTTGCTCTTCACGATAGAATGCTCTGGATCTTTAAAGTGCATTACCTAACACACTTGACCAACGGCTTTACATCCCTTCTGAAGGATGGAGCAAGTGTGGTTGAGTGCCTTGCTCAAGTGCACAGGTATCCCCAGCAGGGTATCGAACCTGCAACCCCAAGTTTTTACCCGAGTATTGCGAGTCAGTGACCACAAACAACGTGTATTCATTTTGTCAAATTACATAGGATCAGTGTGTCTTGTTACTTTTGGGGAAACACCAAATTAAGCTGTATTAATGTTTGGAGTTACAGGTGTGCAATGCATTGTAGAAGTGGCGATGTAATTATTTTGGGGAAAATATGACTAAGAATTGAATGAAAATGCAATAGAAAGGAACTTGTATTGCGATATGTCATTAACCGACTGTGATCTTCATAACCCTGCCTCCATTTCAGGTTAATTCAACTGTTCCAATCTGCACAGAAGTCTTCAAGAAAGCCGGCGTGTACGATCCAAACCGCATCTTTGGCGTGACCACTCTAGACCTCGTCAGATCAAACACTTTCATAGCCGAGCTCAAGGGTTTGGATGTGAGCACGACCTCTGTGCCGGTCATTGGAGGTCATTCTGGAATCACAATTGTCCCACTACTCTCACAGGTAACAATTCGGCCATATTTTTTTTCTTAATTGTTCATGACGCTGTTTTAGCATTGGGACCAATATTTATTTCATTATCATTCACTTAAGTTGTACATGTCATAAATCGCCCAAACACCTAGCCCAAACATGATACTAGTGGAATTTTCTGCAGGAAACAACCTACACTGTACCCAACTACATGATTCTGTAAGTCATGTACTAGGCCACACCAAAAAAACATACATGATTCATTCCTTTATACTCGAAAACCCGGAATTTAATGGGACAACTGGATGTGGTTTTATTAACTCTTTCACTTCCAAGATCGTACATGTACGATCTTGATTGTATCATTTCTTTTCTTTCAACGTGCCAACCGTCGCGCATATACGACTTCGATTTCAACAAATTACAAAAAAACGCAAAAAAGTTGGGCACTTTTTAATTAAATTTTAACAATAATGGGCAGGGAAGTTTCTGTTAGTTTCTGTTAGTTTCAAATCAGAATGACCGATGATTTGAAGCACAGTTGAGTTTTCTATTTTGTGTTCATCCCAGACGCAGCCCCCAGTACAATTCTCACAAGAAGAGACTGAGCAGCTGACAGAACGCATTCAGAATGCAGGAACTGAAGTGGTTAATGCCAAGGCTGGTGCTGTAAGTTATATCATAGATTATACCAAACAGGTCTGGGAATTCTCAGAACTTGAAATGCGGCCGTACTATACCCAGCATCATGTGGCAGAGAGATTCCCCTATTGCCCATATACCTCAACACAGACTTCCAGGGCTCGAACATAACAGTGGTCCGGTGGCCAAATGCCAGTTAAAACTCTAACGGACCAGTCAAAACACTGTTCAAAAAGTCCGGGTGGACCAGTCAAGATAATCTGGTACTTCACTTCTTTAAAACATAAAGTACATGTAGCCTAAATATTCAGCCTAAATATGCTGCAATAATCTAAAATTCAGCTAATCAAGCAAAGTGTAAATACATGGCATTTCTTTTGGAGGGGGAGCACCCTGCAAAAATTACATGTAAAAAATGGAGGACCACTCAAGATGTGACCACAGTGGTCCGGGTGGCCAGTGTTAAAAAAAAAAGTTATGGGGAAGCCCTGACTTCCCTTTTGTTAACATGCCAATCTTTCTAAAAGAATTGCCTTTAGAATTCTTTGGATGTTTGAGACACAATGGAAGAGGATACCCTTTGTCACATATCATGCTGCATGTGGTCTTGACTATTATCTCAGTAATGTCTTGTAATTCTAGTAGTTAAAATGATCTGAGAGTTTGGGTTTTTTGTTCTGGTTTGTTTATCATTTTGATATGTTTTTGCAGGGTTCAGCCACACTGTCCATGGCTATGGCTGCTGCAAGGTTTGCCAGTTCGGTAAGTCAACTTTCATTATGCCAACTGTGTATAGGAAACCTTAAATTTGAAAGTTGTGATGCATTATTAAAGTAGACAAAGGAATAGGTAATTTCAATAGCTGCTGTCGTATGATGTGGTCAGTGTGGGGACCACGATATTTAAAAGGTGAACCTGCAGGCCTTCATTGCACGATTGTGTAGACAGCTCGGTGTCACTGTGTCCTTATATAGCTGCCTGTGTTAACCAGTTAATTACTTGCAGACGGTTTCTATTCAAACTTTGATTCTCAAGAACAGAACAAAAATATACTCTGCATTTTAAAGAGAAGCCAATTTGGAGTAATGACCATCAGGACTAAGTTTTGAGCATGTGAACATTTTATCTAAGAATCAAAGCTTTTTGAGTAATAGGTTTCTTCCACAGGCTGTGCTTTAAGTGTTCCTGAATCTTAAAGCTGTTACTCTTTATCAACAGATGATGAAAGCTCTTGCTGGTGAGCAAGGCGTAGTGGAGTGTGCCTTCGTCAAGTCCGATGTCTCAGAAGCTGGTTACTTCGCCAATCCGATCCTGCTTGGGGTAAGCAACTCATTTGGTCAGTTACAAGCTTTGAGACAAAGTTTAAGCGAAGTGCAGCATATAGGAGGACACTGGGATAAAACAAGTGTGTAATTCCCTATTTCATGTAATAAAAATGCAAAAGGACTATCATTTACCCCGTGTTTTGATTTTGAGGAACAAAATTAATGCAATAATCATACATGGTCCTCATTGGGATTAGGGGCCATCCATAAAGTACGTATGCTCGGAGGCGGTATATGTTGGAGCCAATGCGTACTGGGGGGTGGGAGTTGTCTAAAAGGTCGGCATTCCGTGCGTACGTATTTTATGGACGGCCCCTTAGAACCCGAGACCATTGACACATGCTCTTCCAGCTGAGCTACGAGGCACAAATGGTAAATTATTAGTATGATTTTGCTACTGGTTTTGTAAGAAACATGTTCTTTAACCTTTGGTCCTACAGGGAAGGAATGTTATCACTGAAAGGGCACTGCCATTAAAAATAAAACAGGCAACTGAGGAGGCTGTGACCGCCGTGACATTCCCACGTATACTGTTAATGTTACCCTTAAAAAATTCCTTCTTTCACAGCAAAATGGCATGGAGAAAAACATGGGCTTTGGCACGATTTCAGAGTACGAGACGAAACTGGTGGCTGATGCGATGGGGGAACTCAAGGGCAACATTGCTAAAGGCGAGAATTTTGTTAAAAATAGTTAATAACAAGTCAAACTTGTGTCCAAAAAAAAAAGAAGTAAGTCCTCTCCTAGTTTCTTCTCACCGAATCTCCCACGAGTGTTCTCCACTGCCGGTTTTGTCCGGTCGCCTGGACAAAAAGAATCAATTTTTCTCTCTAAAACACTTTGAAAATACAGCCAAGTCATTACAAAATTAGCCATTATCGCATCGGCAAACCAATCTTGTGGTTGATAACTGCCATGGCAGTGTGGCAGTTGCACTTGTATGCATTCGTTTTGAACAGCGCCCTCACACGGCAAACACTGATTCGCCGCATGAGGGCGTTGCTCAGCGCGCCGGGACAAAATGTTTGACAGTGGAGAAAGCCATTATTTAATGCTCACTGTGTTTAAATGTGTAGCAGACTAGGGCCCTATTCACATCAGGGAATTGCTTCATTTAACAAAGATTAGTTAATGTAATGTTTGTTCACATCTCACTTAATGAGGATCAAATTAATCTTGGTAACGTCCTATCTTGTTAAACAAAGGGATTGTACACATTGTCAAAGTAAGCAATTTCCTTATTGTGAATGGGGTCTAGGTATTTCAGAACTGTTAAATTTTGGTAACTATTATTATTAATCTATGCAGAAGTGACCGTCTTTCCCTTGCTTTCTGTGAAAAGTACTGGTTGCAATGACTGCTCGTTGTAGAATGTGTTTTTTGGCAGCTTATATTTTGTGCCCAAGATAATTTAAAGCACTATGGAAATACTATTTCAAAAATATATTTAGGTATTTATTCACCAATTTAAAAATGACAATTTAATAGAAATTTGTTTCCTATTTGAAATCTGAGACAATTTGTCGCATAGGTGACGAATATACGGCTTTAAAGCCGCTGCACATTCGTCCCCATTTCATAACGCTTGCTTGACGTTGAATTCCATCAAGTCTTAGGAAGGAACCCCAATGTCAGCCCAAGGTACATTTTAAATTTGATCTAAAGTAAACTCTTGGGAATAACTTCAACACTGAACCAATACAGCTTGGGCACTTTTGGTACAATTAACAGACTATTGAAGCCCTGTGCATGGTCTTACTGTGACTCATATGCATTCTGGGGCATTTGGACTGAAAAATGATTTGTTAAAGTTTCCATTTTGTTACCGATTGTGTTTTTCATTAGTTGTGGCAATAAACTTACAAGTGATGCCAGATCCTCTGTATTAATATATGGTTTTCCTTGCATGAACAACCAATGCATAGTTCCGACCTGTCAATCAACCGAACCCACCGACCAATCACAACAGAGCTAGCAGACATAACCCACATAGGTCAAAGTGCACTGTCTCACAACAACATCGCGCGATGTTCTGCCGGCCCCATACAATTTGTGAATTTTTGGTTTCAAGGCCAGTCGTTCAAAGGTACGAAAGCACGTATTTCATGATATGACATCCCTGTATTACTGGCCCTTTACTCGGTGTGTTCTAAGATAACCGTCGACCCTAAAACATGAATACCTTTGAGTTTTCTCCAATGAATCTGTGCTTTGCGTTGTGTGTCGCCATTTTGACGATTGCGTGTGAGTCATAGCAACAATATCCAAGGGGGCGGGGCTAACTAGGCAAAATTAGGAACTATGCATTGCTTAGATTTTTAAAAGTTATTCTGGAGCTTACAAAAATATGCTATCAAACAGGAATTGCAGACTTTAATACTGATAGTTACTGTAAACAAGATGTCTGACCTACTATGTGCCTCCATGCTCCTTAATCCTGTCTTCAATCCACTGCCTATAGTGAGCCACTCTAGTATACACCCCTGGGTTATTGGGCATAGCGCAGCCACGCCCCCAGCTGGTGACACCCACGAGGTGCCAACGCCCGTCTGATAGCTCGCATACCAGTGGTCCACCCGAGTCTCCCTAAAAGAACAAAATACAACAACAACCTTTTAATTGTGGGCTCAGTGCTCTAACTTTAACTGACAAGCAATATTGGAAATGTCAGTGCTATCCAAGGGACTTGGACCTCAACAGGATTCGAATCCAAGACATTGTGATAAAGCTTTTTCGCAAGAAAATTTGCTTAATCCAAAATTTATTTGCTTTATAAAAAGGGGTTAATACCGGTAGTCAAAATTGTATGTCAAACAGAACACTCGTCGATTGCAATACACCACATTAGATTTTTACTGCTAAACCATTTGGATTAAGCAAATTTCTCTGCTAAACAACTTTATTAAATTGGCCCCATCTACTCCTCCAGCCAGGAATCCAACAATGAACAAGCTATCAGTAGGACATACCAATCTGGACAGGATTCGAACCCGTGACTTTGTGATCGCCAGCTCGGTTCTCTTACTTGGCAGGAATCAACTTCCCCAGCCAACAATTTAGCACACAGCATATTATCTCTGACCATGTCGTTATACACATTGTAATGGTTGCATTGGCCGTGTTAGACACAGTAAAACATGCAAACCTGGATAGGATTCAAACCCAAGACCCTCACATTGCCAGCTCAGTGCTCTTACCTGGCAAGCGTCAACTCCTCCAGCCAGCAATCCAGCACACAGCATAGTGTCCATGATCATGCCATTGTACACATTGTGATGGTTGCATTGGCTGTGTGTTAGGATGGGTATGTTAGCCTGTTGCAACTCGGTAGCTTGCGTGCCCTTCACTGCGAAACAAAAATGACAAAACCTCTGAAAGTCAAACTGCAGTGTAATTTATCCTCAGAATACACGGTTAAACAAAAGAACACAAATTATGACTATAACATCAAGGAGGCTGGGATATGTAACATTTTATCGGTCAGTAACCGATGTATGAACACCTCTTGCGGCAAGGCTGACTGCATCAGTGCCCATAAGAGCCACTGAGGCAGGGTGTACCACTCTGCCTAATGAGCCTCTCTGAGCTCCTGCACTAGCTTCTAGGGCTCTTAGGGAAGCAGCTCATCCCACACAGGTTCAATCAATTTGGAAATTCAACAAAATGTGTTTTCTGAGAGCCCTTAACTACATGATTCTCACCCAAATACAAGTATAGTTTAATATCCGTTGGCCCCTCAGTCACGCCTCGGGCATACACCCCCTCCTAACATTTGAAATCCTGGTACTACATTATTGCTTTTTTTCACCTTCGCTCTCCCATAAAAATATGCAGACATGTGGGTCTTTCTGCAGTAAAGGGAGCATTTTGGCAACACGGACCATAATTTCCAGGAAATACCTTTGTCTGGTCTCAAAATTAAAGAAATAAGTTTCAGTTGTTCTGGAGAGATAACGTAGGCCCCAAAAGGGTTACAAATAGTGTGACAAAATGCCTTTTTAAAACTCCTGTGTACAAATTTCCAATATACGCTCGTAACCAGGACGGACACTTGCGTTGCATTTTAGGCCGTCCCGGTTACGAACGTATATTGGAAATTTGTACACTGGGTTTTTAGAAAGGCATGTTGTCACACTATTTGTAACCCTTTTTGGGCCCAAGTTATCTCTTCAGAACAACTGAAACTTAGTTCTTATAGTTTGAGACAAGACAAAGGTATTTTCTGGAAAATATGTTCTGTGTTGCCAAAATGCCCCCTTTACCCTGGAAAGACTCGTGTACTAACTAACAATCCTACTTACTTGCCGTGAGACCCCATCCAGTCACAAAGCAGTGCGTCTTATCCGTCATATCCAATTCCTTATCCAAACAAGCCACATTGACATGATTCCCATCTAACGATATCGACCTGTCTAGAACCAGCATAGCTAGGTCATTCTGTATGTTCTTAGGGTTGAAGTTGGCATGCATGATGATCTTGTCGACTCTTGCTTCTTGTTCACCCTCGGACATTTTCATGTCGACTGTGTGCTTTCCCATATGCACCTTCCATTTTGTGGGATTTTTCCTGTTGATAGAAATGGAGAATACACGACAAACTCTCGTTATAACGCCCCCCTGATACAAAGCTCCTTTTGTAAGTCCCAGCTGTTAATCTATTCACTATGTTTACATTGGTTATAGCACTCTGTGGATGTAATGCTTGGGCCCAATTTCATGGCGCTGCTAAGCACAAAAATTTGCTTAGCACAGGATTTGTTTGCTTTATTTTGCAAAAATGGATTGCCAGACAAAATCGTAAGTGATGTGTTTTGGAAGGTATTCTCCCGTACTCTTGCGAAGAACACAAGTTGGCGTATAATTTTGGCTTGTAATTTATTTTATAAAGGAAATAAATCCTGTGCTCAGCAAATTTGTGTGCTGAGCAGCCCCATGAAATTGGCCCCTGGTCTCTTGAAGAGCATTCTAGCAAAGACTTACTGTACAGTTCTTTCCAAATGTATTGTTGCATACCCTCGAAATTCAACTCAAAATGTTGTTCCACAACTTCAATAACTTCTTGAATACCTTTTGACAAGCAATTTGTTTTTGTTTATTATTGAACGATATCATTGCGTGCAACTGCCCCAATCAAGTCTAGCCCTATGTTGCTGCCTCTATTTTCCTTGAACAACCTCGACATAACCTACAAGTTAGATTGCGATGTCCTCAAGATCTGAAAAACAGGCAAATACTAACATTTTAGATTATTATGGTCCGTAATTTGTCAAGGCAAAGTGTGGGTCAAAGAAAACCTAGTACAGATAGGTACTAGACAGTCTGTACCATTTTTCTCTTGACCCATGCACACTTCACCCCAAAGCAGGATTAGAGATAGTAGTCGAAAACGTTGGCAAATTTGCCCTTTTTTTCAGATCTTGAGGGCATCACTATCCACCCAGTAAAATGCCACAATCATTGCTATTTCGCACTGGCGGCCAAATAAAAGTGCCTACTTGTGAATGATGACAATGTAACTGCCCCCTGTCATGGCTGCCTGTGTAGAGGGTCTATACAACTTACATGGATTTAAAGAAACAATGTGCAGCAGTCAGGACTAAGTTGTGCCGTATCAAGGTGCCCCCACACGTAGCCACCTGTCGCCCACTCCTATACTTGTATATGAGCTGAGCTTGCCATGGCCATGTGTTCTTGATTGCCTCCGTGCCACCTATGATGCGTTTCTGGTTGGCCGAGGTAGCTTTTCTTGTGCCGCAACCAAACTCTGCCATGGACAATCAGAGTTTCGGTTCAACTCAAATATTTCATCAACTTAAATATAATCAGTGTGAAGAGTGGTTTTGTTTTAAGTCTTTTTTATGATCGAAATGGAGGTATCACAATAAAAGTTTGAATTTTGTAATTGTTACTTTCTGTCAATTTCTGTAAAACACATACTAAAATTACAGACTCCCATTTAACTATTTTTCTCCGAGCCAAAATTACAAGGAAAGAACAATTTAGGACATTAACACACCAAGCTAGTGCTTTCTTTAGTTCCTAGGTGGAATTCGAACCCACAACCTCTGAACTTCCCTGAACACTCACCCTTCTCCTGCACACACACCTTCACCTGGCACTCCTCCGTCTGAATTTCTTTACCCGTGCAAGACAAGCTTAGTTCATGACATAGCCGGAAACGTTGTCGTTCGCCAGATCCACAGTCCGCATTGCATCCAGACCACTCACTCCATGTGCTCCAACCATATACAGGATCCCAGGCAGCGTCGGCTTCTGTGAACGGTGAAATAAAAGTTCAACCAATGGAGTAACAGTTAATCAAGTATCGATATGATTAATGCCTGTATATCATTCCAACTTTTTGCTCCAAGTACTCTCATAATGCACAACTCAGTTCAATTCATTAACATTTATTCCACACACTTCTTATTACATGTAATGTCAATAACATTCATAACAGGTTGTAACGAATGTACTTCCATATACCTGAACAGAATGTATTGTGCAGTTGCTGAAATCTAAACTTAACCAATGACTGCTCAAGTGTGTTTAAAACTCGGACAGTTTTGACTTTTAAGAATTTAATTATCTAATCTGGTTTATCTTCAGAACCTGAATTCGACTCTAGATTTCTGTGGGGAATAATTTCATCAAATTTGCCTGTACATTTTCAAGAAGTTTTTAGACAGAATTGTTGTGTTTTAACTTCGAGTATTATCGTGCCTTTCCAAAAGATCTACCTAGTTTTACTTCTTCATGAAGCAAGCTACTGGCTTTACAAAATTGAGAGCTAAACTAGCTTACAAACACAGCTAGCACTTGTAAGCCACCTACCGCAATTTGCTTCATCAGACATATCCCCACAATCATTGTCCTCGTCACATCGCCAGTTCTGGGGTATGCAGAAGTCTTTATGACCACAGGGAAATGAGCCTTGCCAACAGCGATCCTCCACTGTGCAGGGGTACAGAAAAGAAGATAAACAGTTACTCTAGAGTAAGTTCTTGGGTATGCAGAAGTCTTTATGACCACATGGGAATGAGCCTTGCCAACAGCGATCCTCGACTGTGCATGGGTACAGAAAAGAAGATAAACAGTTACTCTAGAGTAAGTTCTTGGGTATGCAGAAGTCTTTATGACCACAGGGAAATGAGCCTTGCCAACAGCGATCCTCCACTGTGCAGGGGTACAGAAAAGAAGATAAACAGTTACTCTAGAGTAAGTTCTTGGGTATGCAGAAGTCTTTATGACCACATGGGAATGAGCCTTGCCAACAGCGATCCTCGACTGTGCATGGGTACAGAAAAGAAGATAAACAGTTACTCTAGAGTAAGTTCTTGGGTATGCAGAAGTCTTTATGACCACATGGGAATGAGCCTTGCCAACAGCGATCCTCGACTGTGCAGGGGTACAGAAAAGAAGATAAACAGTTACTCTAGAGTAAGTTCTTGGGTATGCAGAAGTCTTTATGACCACATAAGAATGAGCCTTCCCAATAGCGATCCTCGACTGTACAGGGGGACAGCAGAAAAAAACCAGTTTGAGCAGAGGCTATATAGAGCCTTTGCACTGTTGGCCATGTTTAAAGGCACAGGCTCGTCAGCAATGCGCGCGCGCCAATTTCGTTCCACAAAATACGCAGCTCCGTGCCTTTGCTACATGGAGCTGCGTATTTCGCGGCACGAATTTGGTGCGCGCATTGCTGACGAGCCCCTGCCTTTAAGGGGAAGGTTTTCTTATTTGAATGATGTGACAATAGTTTAAATGACATGACAACAGTTTTAAAGTATGTTCTTATCTTCAAGCATCCCTGGTAGAAGTTTGACTCCTTAAAAGTAAATTGTAGGCCTAATCTGTTTTGGACTTATAAATTTAGTATGGCATCACAATTTTTCTGAGATTATACTTCCATCAAGGATGCTTGAAGATAGATGCTTTTAAAACCAAACAACTCGAATGTGTGAAGCATTCCTTGCCCTCAAAAGCTTTTGAAATGTTCTTCTGAATTTCTGGAATTACCCGTGTGTATGGAAAGCAAAGCAACTGATGGTTGCTTTGCACATATTAAACGCACTGTGTCGTTGCCTTACCAGGGCCACAGTGATGTGTGGTTTCGTCCGACCAATCCAAACAGTCGGCCACGTTGTCACAAACCCAGGACCACTTGATGCACTTCTCACCAGACAAACATCGAAAGCAAGCTGCATGTCAGGAAAAGGAGAAAATGCAGGGATTAACTAGAAATTGTTTTTTACCTGAAGTACATGTACTGGGGAGTACCACAGAAACTGTTAATTAAAATCATCTAATTTCTAAAGAAACCATGTTAATAATAATAATAAGATGGACTTGTACCATGCTCTTAACTGAAGAAACCCCGATTAAGGCACCTACATTATTATTATCCCTAATCACAGGGCTCCATTAAATCATTCTATATATCATCTCAGCTCTCTGGGGAGTATATACAGCCATGGCTGCCTATTAGGCACTCAATGGCTAATCAAACACATCAACATTCACTACCCTGTCAGGTATATTACTCCTGGAACTGGAAGAGAAAAGCAATGTGTGGCAAAGTGCATACCAGGGATGGACTGGACTGGGATTCGAACTCACAACCTTTTATAACTAACAAAGGTTTTGCATACGATCCACTAGACCAGAATAGACTAGGATCGCTCTTACTTCTTGCATCGTTGCAGTTTTCTTGGACCTCATCAACACCATCTTCACACTGCTCGTTTCCATCGCACAGCTCATGTTCTCCAAGACACTTTGTGCCACCATCACAAGTCAACGTCGGACAGAACTTGTTACGAGCCGATGAAATGGATGTCACTGTTGAAGTGTTTTCAAGACAACATGATAAAAAGACACAAACTTAGAGATGTTCTTGGGTGGGACTGGATGAGCAACCTACTGCTTTCTACAAAGACAAATTTACCATTATAACGGGTAAAAAGCTACATTTTCATAAATACTTCATTGGCTATAAACTGAAGAAGAAACCATGCCAAGTTCTTGTTTAAAGGCGCAGGCTCGTCAGCAATGCGCGCTCGCCAAATTCGTTCACGAAATACGCAGCTCTATAGCAAAGGCATGGAGCTGCGTATTTCGTGACACGAATTTGGCGCGCGCGCATTGCTGACGAGCCTGTGCCTTTAAGGGGCTTGGCGGGGCTGGACCAACCAACCTAGCATATTGATACAGTAGCATTTCAGAGTCCTGCTCAAAAGAAAAGCCTCCCAAAAAGTGAAATGTTGGAGAGAAAAACATCGATTTCTGCAAGCTTACGGCAATTTTCCTGCTTTTCATCCGACTCATCCCGACAGTCAGCGTGTCCGTCACACAGCCAGGATTCAGCAACCACAGCGGTCCCATCTTCACATTCAAATCCTGAATCATTCAAATACAAAGAAATGTACTAAATAAACCACCAAGAAACGAGACCATGGCCGACTAGAAATTTCCAATATTCCTTTTTAAACGTAATTCAGGTCTCAATTTTTGTTCTTGCTTATTCCCCAGTTGGCCTGCCTCTGCTGTCATAATGGATAAATTCAATGGACAAGGAAAAGAAACACTGGGGATGTCGAATTTTAAATCTTGATGCTTCGAATCCATGAATCCTGGTATTGTGTTTGTAAATTGTAGGCCTACACAGATTATAAGGATGGATCCGAACAAAACAAATCTTTGTCTCATCACATTTGAGACACATGTATATGGGCCTTACTATGTCAACTTTCTCATGGAAGGATATTCCAGGGCGCAGGTTGCCGGCCTTGTGCTGAGAGCAGTGTGTCGGCGCAGTGCCGGGCGCGTTGTGGTCGAAGTGCCGGCCTTGTACCGCTACCGGCGCAGTGTCGACGTAGTGCTGGGTGCAGTGTCAACGCAGTGCCGACGCATTGTCGGCCTTGTGCCGGCGCAGTGTCGGCCTTGTGCCGGCGCAGTGTCGGCCTTGTGCCGGCGCAGTGTCGGCCTTGTGCCGGCGCAGTGTCGGCGCAGTGCCGGCATCGACAACCCAGTAGACAAGGCCTCCGCCTCATTGTTTTCGCTTGACGCTATTGTTCAATTACTTAACAGAAACTTCATTGTTTTCGGCATTAATACGGCATGGAAATGTTTATGGGTCTTGGTCAGCCGCGCACTCCGATGTTGCTTTGGGTAAAAATGCCCACGCACGCCACTTGTGTGGTCGTTACGTTCGTCTCTTCAAGTATGGTGCTCTAATAGTACCACTTCACATATTCATTTAAACATAAGAGATTTACACAACCCGAAACAACTTAAGTCTACCATGAAGTCACGGTCAGCGATGTTTATTACCCGTGTAGTGGCAATCACCATTCTCATCGCTAGAATCCTCGCAGTCGTAATACCAGTCGCATTTTCGATGAATTTCGATGCATGAGCCGTCATCGCAGGCGAACATTCCCAAACCGCACCCCTTGTGGTCTAATATAGTTCGGAGAATAAAAATAAACGGTAAGATTTGAGAAGTTGACCAGAATAGTTCTTCTTTAAAATGACCCATTAAGCATTAGCAAGTGCAGAAGTGATGGATAAACCCAAATTTAAGGGTGAGAAAATTTTGTGTCGAGGGAACATAATTTTCTAGCCAGTCTCGTATCTTTTGCACACGAGAGCTGATGCCATGGTCAATTTCTAAATTCTTCCCCTATTTAATGTCTTACTGCCATAAACGGACCACATACTACATGCACAACCGGTTTTATCCACCCTAACACCTGGTCCTAACTCCCGGCCTTAACCCCCCGGTTTGCGGACCTGAATTAACTAAGTAATGTCAAATATATCAGTAGTTAGCCACTTTAGCCAGGACTGACGGTGGTGTTTTAATTCGCTCTTACCCTTTATCATAGAGACCGGAGAGGTGGTACATTTTACCGGCGGATGCGAAAATAACAGTAGCGACTGCAAAATCATATAACGCACAGTAAATCTGGTAAAATCCACAGTACTAAACACACAAGACAACTTGGGCACTATAATTGCCATCTTACAATACTGAGCGGCCCGAACAGAAGGAAGCTAAAACGGGCAGCAGGAATTCGTTAAATTGATTATTTGTTCCTTTCCTGACCTAGCCATTGTTACACGCAAGAATGGTTTCACGTGGGACCGGGATTATAGACTGCCGAAGTGAAATGTTATCTTTTGTTGGTTGCCTAGGCAATTGGCTCAACAATAAAAATTACTAAACCGTGTCCATGTGCTTTTGTAATGGTACTTTTTCCCGACGGCCATGTTAGTTTAGAGCCAAAGGAATTCCTTTAAGATTTTAGGGGGATGGTGCGTTAAAAAAAGGGAAGAGTGTGTTGAGGTACAGGGGCGTTAGGGGCAGTCCCTTTGCCACATATCGTGCTGGGTATTTTCACACCTGCTCAGCCAAATATATTTGTTCGTCCTTTAAAAATGGCTATCTGCAAAAACAATCAACAGGCAAATGATCTTAAAGGAGCGTGTTCAGATTTTTCCATAGAACGGAAAATTTCAGAATGGTTATGAGAAAATATGACAAATGATATGGCATCAAAATCTCCCCATGGGAAAAATGAATAAACGAATTAACAAAAGTTCTCTCGTTCGCAAAAAAAGTTCTCTCGTTAACTTATGGTAAGTCATAAATATGACTTACCATAAGTCAAGTCATAAATATGACTTACCATAAGTCATACTTGTCATTGATAAAAGTCATAAATATGACTTGTGCTAATTAGTCATAACCATTAATTTTTTTTTTAATTCATGTCCCTTCCACGCTTCCATGCATACTCTCGGCAGTGTCCTGACACTTGTATAGTACGTGACCCTGAAACCGGCGGAGCCGCCAAGCATGTGGCGCCGCTCGCTCGGACGTTGGTCTGACCACGCGGTACCAGAGAGCAGTAGAGTTTTGGCCATGCGTCATTGCAAATATTACAATGGGTCACTCATAATTTCGCTTTGGCTAGGTTTGTTATTGTACGTGACTCATCGGTAGTCTTAGCCTCCGCTTGCAACTGCTTGCATCAGCCAAATTACATGTAATGTCATCGGAACTTGCAATTAGCATCCGAAGATTTTTGTAGCTGCTCCTTGAGTCATTATATAATCCATAATAATTCATAATAATACATTCTTTCTTATGCAGATGTACATGATAATTTGAATTACAATGTTTACATATTTTGGGGAATCGAATTTATCTTTTCTTTCTTTTGCAGAAAGTTTTCACGCGCAATAATCATCGTTTTGAGTTGTTTTAGTATGTCTGTTTTTAAATAAAGCGACCTGTACCTGCTGGGGAAACTGTTCTACAAATAGCCTATAGGTAAACCAAAAAAAACACGCAATCTTTGTTATATAAATATTAAATTGCCTTTATTCGCAGTCTATTTTGTTTTACGCGTGTGTGACAGTCGATCTTTAACCAGAAATGAATTTAAAGCGAAACTAGTGAAACAAGTACAATATGCTTTGTGTAGTGTCGATTTTGTTGTCCAAAGTCCATTTCAGATGACGTCTGCGATACTGACGTATGACGTGGATAAAAAAAAGTAAAACATGAGGTAATCACCTATTTATAGTAACAGCAAGGTGTGCTTATCGCTGATTGGCTGCTGATGTGTATAGCTCTATTGCACAAGAGGCCTGAAACACTCCTTTCGCTTCGTGTGGTCATATGGGTGTGATCGAGCTAGCGCTAGCTGCATAAAACTGCACAGCATTTACTGCATTTTTTCAGCAGGTTCGACGAGCGTGGTGAGGTGAGTGAAATGTTTCGATGTGTCCAGGTCCAGATTTTTTTCCCGAGAAGCACATTGTGCAGTACAACGAAAGGGCTTTGAAAGGAATTGAGATTGTGTTGCACATGTTGCACTTGCATTTGCAGTGTTTTGTTGAAAATTTGATGGCTAATTTCGGTTTCCGGGTTGCAAGAGCAGGCCTACACTGAACGCAGAATTAAGTTGACCTTTAATAGTTAAAATTACTTATCAAGCATCAGTAAATGTAGATTTGATAGGGGTGGGAAAAATTAAACTAGCCTACCGTGCCGGGTTGCGTTGAGCAAGGCACTCAACCACACTTGCTCAATCCTTCGGAAGGGATGTAAAGCCGTTGGTCCACTAGTGTTAGGTAACGGTAATATTCTAAAGGGAAGTGAATTAAGGAGTGAAAATCATTCAACAATTTCCTTGTAAATTCCTTTTTCTGCCCTGTTCGTTTATAGACTTAACACACTGCGTGTCTCTGTGGCGACCAGTGAACGGAATTCATACCCTGTATCAATCTATCTTTTACAGCTTACGGACTAACAATGACAGACAAGGCCAAGCGTGGTGCAAGCTCTGCCCCTTCATGGGGAGGGGGTGGTTTGGACGAGTCCATCTACAGAATCCCACCATACTACTTCATTCATGTTCTGAACCACAACACGAATGTCACCATGGTGGCGACTGGTCCGCAGACCTACATCAGGCAGGACCATGAAAGGTTCGTTTTCATTCAAATTGGCCCTTCAACTATATGCTGGTTGGCTTGTTAGCCCGCCCTCTTGTGGTTATTTCTTTGTTACTGCAGTATGATGTCATGTCAAATCTCAAATTTTCAACAATGACAAGTGCAAAAAAATTCACATTCGACAAGTTTTTTATTGTTTAGAAGATCCATTGAGAAAAACCGACCATTGCACAGAAATCTTGAGGGGAGAATAATCTGCATGGTATGTTTTTCAAGGTTTAATTTTGACTGTAATGTTTGATTTCTTATACAATGTACGTGTAAAATACCTAAAGTAGAGAATCCCACACTGATTTGATGGGGCCACAGTATTTTTGCGAAGGCCTTAAAACTCGTACCTTCCCTAGTTAAATATAAAAAAGTCACCTTTAGCCTTGGTTTTCACTCATCGTTCTGCATCTCTTACAGGGTCATCTTTGGTCCCGAGAAGATGATCATGGTACCCCCTCGTCACTACTGCATCATTGAGAACCCCATTCAACGTGACGAGGATGGGGAACCAATCAAGGAACAGAGTGGACAGGTCAAGCTCAATCACGCCGATCAGGAGATCCGACTCAATCAGGAACCGTTCCCTCTCTACCCTGGAGAAACACTCAAGCTGGTAATTTCAACTTTACTGTCGTTTTTGCATTAATATTGACCTCTAACTCTCATCTTCCCCTTAAAGTAATGTTACTACGGTCAAAGTTCAACACTGTAGTATTCAAAAGGATCAACAAATGACAATTTTGACAACAAATAAAGCCTTGTCTCATGCTTTCCTATGATAAGCACCACTGCTGTAGTCGAGTCGTGTTCACAAATCGTCACAAGCCTTTATTGGAGTCAAATACTGAATTTGGGATTTTTCATCAAAATTGCCCCTTCTGATGGTTAAGTCATTTTAGGACAAAATAGTGATGCTCGAGTACTAAATTCTTACAGAAAGTAATACAAACTGAAACATGATTTGGAATTCTATTGAAAATCTGACATGTACGAGACCTCTGGGACATTAAACCATGCATTTATGTTTTTACACATTTTCATTTTTAGCCCGTGACTGCACTGAAGGTTGTCCAAGCCAACTCAGCTCTCCGCCTCCGTGCAGTCTTAGACTTTGAAGACGGAGCAGCCAAGACCAAACGGGTAGCCGGTGATGAATGGCTGTTTGAGGGCCCAGGCACCTTCATCCCTCTTAAGGAGGTGGTCGTGGATGAAACGATTCGTGCCACTGTCATCAAGGCTAACCAAGCTATCAAGCTAAGGGCACGTAAGGAGACGACGGACCGACAGGGCGTGGCTAGGGTTACCGGGGAGGAGTGGCTTGTTAAGAAGATTGGCGCGTACCTCCCAGGGGCTTATGAGGAGGTGGTGGGCGTGGTCAATGCGTACGTCCTGACAGACAAGGTAGGAGTTTTGTCGGACTTGCAAATAGAGCGTATCCAATAGCTGCCATCTTGGGGGCAGTTTATTTGTTCCTTGAGAACATGCATGGCTGCACATTTTGTGCTTGCATTGTTGACTGATTTGAAAAGCAAAAGTTGCCCCCACAAATGGCAGCTATCCGAAAACAGTCTATATCATCTAACTGGTTTATTTCATCATCCTTTGGTTTGGTTTTCATCAGTGGCATTGTGTGGACTTATCAAAGATATTTTTATTACAAAGGAAGCTTCTAACAGCAAAGCATTTAGGATATTTAAAAAAGAATTAGGATAAATATGTAAGCTCACTGGTTAAGTGGTTAAGACGTCTGCTTTGCATGCAGGAGGTCATGGGTTAGAGTCCCACCTGAGCACACTATGACTATGACCAGTTCTCGGGATAAGCAAAAGTGTATATATACTGCATCGCGTATGGGAAATTGCATCTATTTCACATCATTATGGACTGACACAAAAATATCATTATTTCAGCAAAGCGTTTCTTAATAATATTAATGTTTCCCCCCATCAGTAATGACTCATTGTCTGACTTTCCTTTTTTACCAACAGAAAGCTCTCCATGTACGAGCTACTCGCACCTTCAAGGATGACGGGGGCGTGGTCAGAAAGAACGGAGAGGAGTGGCTTATTACCATGAAGGACACCGAGACGCACATTCCACAGGTGTATGAAGAGGTAAACTCAACAATAGTCAGTTTCTGTTTTTGGTAAAACATTCTAGATTTATAAAGTAAAGGCCCATTGCATCAATTGCAATGATCCCAAATTTTACTTAATAAGTTGGCAAGAAAAATAAAACAACTTACTCAGTGCTTATAGCAATGGTAACAAAACACAGCATGAATTTTATTTCTGCACATATCTTTTTTTACCATACTTAACACAAAATTCATGCCTGGATTTTCAAGGTTTTCTGAAGCATTTAATGCATCTATGTAGCTGAAATTTCTGCAGGCTAGTTAGTTTATCAGATTATGTTATGCCCTTATTCAAAGGGATCTATACAAAGAGTTTCATCTTGCAAATGATTCACTGGTCCTATAAACACTAATGATGCAGCACACCCCCTATAGACCGTATCGAACAGCTGCCATCTTGTAGGGCAGTTTCTTTGTTCCTTGAGGACATGTATGGTTGCACATTTTGTGCTTGCATTGTTGACCAATTTAAATGTCAAACGTTGCTCAACAAGATGGCAACTATTCAATACGGTCTGTCCACATTCCTTACCTTATCATTGTCATGGTATTTCGTTGCCAGGTTGTCGGTGTGGTTGCCATCACGACCCTGACCAACAGGCAGTATTGTGTCATCTTGGATCCTGTCGGTGCTGACGGCAAACCTCAGCTTGGACAGAAAAAGCTGGTTAAGGTACGGTTTACTCATTCTTTATGGTGTGTGTGTGTTTTGTTTAAAGCCACATTCTTGTCTTTTTCAAGTTGCCATAATAAGTATACTGTACATTTACAAGGAATGCTGAACTGTTGATTACCACCAAATATGGCTGCACTTTGGCACGTAACGAGATGGGGCGTCGTACAGTTTAATTTGATCTTTGTTATCAGTTGCCTAATGTGGACAGACACTCTTTGTTTCATCTTTATTAAGTAAGATGTGAATGCACACTTCAGTAACTAATCTTCGTCGAATGTTAATTTGTTTATTTCTTCTCCCTTGCAGGGTGAGAAGTCATTCTTCCTACGTCCCGGTGAGCATCTTGAGAAGGGAATCCAGGGTGTGTTTGTCATGGGTGAAGATGAGGGGCTCATGCTGAGGGCCCAAGAAGCTTTCAAAGACACTGATGCTGTAAGTTGCCTCTCTGAGAATGAAAAGAGTATAATGTTAGCTATCAAATTAATCTTGAATCACTAGCGAAGTATTTATGAAAGCTTTCCCAGTGAATGTGGTAAAGCCTACCGATTTATTTCAAGGATTAGACAAATTATGAGTATGAGCCATGAAGAACCCATTAAAATGTTAAAATTTAATGGACATTCTGGGCACTTCTCATATTTATGATCCTGGGGCTGATTTCACAAAGTGATAGGAAGGGTCACTCTTCTTATCTTGGGATGTTGGTATGGGAATTATGACGCATTTAAGTCATCTTAAATTTTTGTGAAATCGATCCCTGGATCAGCTGCTGATTTCTAGAAATGGTTGGAAAAACTATTCTAATGCTAGCCCCACGTCATGTGTTTTTATTGCAGAATGTTGATCGCCAGCCTGGTGATAAGTGGATGATTCGAGGTCCCAAGGAATACGTGCCTCCTGTTGAGGTGGAGGTCATGGACAAACGCAGGGCAATGCCTCTGGATGAGAATGAGGGCATCTATGTCAGAGATACCAAGACTGGAAAGGTGAGTTGTCTGCTGATTCAAATAGACCCTTTGCACCGGCGGCCATGACAGAGGGCAGGTTTTCATGATGTGTTAATAGATCCACAAAGTGCCTACTCGTGCATGATGCACAATGACATTGTGACTGTCCCCTGTCATGGCCGTTTGTGCGAAGGGTCTATTGGCCTCAAATTGCCATGGTCTTGGGGAAAATCGCAATAATTTTTACAGAGTGACCCTTCTGTATGTGACCTTATTCAGTTTGTATATTGGTAAGGCCTACCAATGTGCAATGACCACTTTGGTATAGCAAAGGTTTCTTGTGACTGGAGAGTATAGGTACAGATGAAATTTAACTTTTGTTAGATGTGTAGAGACAAGTTACTTTGCACTGAAGGTTTTCTGACTAAAATGTCTACTTCATAAGAACCTTTTATATTCTCAGACTTTGAACACAAAAATAGTGTTATCATGTGACCTGATACAGACTATTAAATATCGCTCGAATAAAAGATAATGGGAAAGCAAATGTTGCTGGTATGGAGGAAACTTGGAAACTCATAATAATGAGTGTCATGAGATCCATCATAGTGTCTGCTTGTTGAATAAAGGGATACATTATAATCTAATAGTTGTGAGCCATGAGTGATGTTCACTGTAGTAGAATGTCTGCTGTATCAACTTAACACTATACATCGTTGAACCACGTTTTGTCTAATTTCCTGCTCTGGACTTGTTCTTAATCTTGTTAAATTTTCTTCCTATAAAAAATAGTGATAACAATTAGTAATGGCCACAATTGATGCTATTGTTTGAGAAATGTTGGAATAGATGTCAGGCTAAAAAGTGGTGGCACTCCCCCTTCCCATAAACCCCTACCCCCAGTCTTGCCTTTGTGCTAACACCCTTCTACCCTCACCCCAACCCCCCTAAATAAATATTTTCTAGCATTCTCAAGCAGTGACTTTGTCTGTTTCAGGTCCGAGCCATCACTGGTGAGACCTACATGCTAAACCAAGATGAGGAGCTCTGGCAGAAGGAACTCCCACCAGCCGTCGAAGCCTTACTCATCAGCATGAAAGACCCACTAGCTGACCGTGGTGAACGTGGTGTCTCTGGTGGTCAGAAGGATAAGCAAAGAGAGAAGACTCGTGTTGTTACGTTCCGTGTGCCTCATAATGCTGCTGTGCAGATCTATGATTACAAAGAAAAGAGAGCAAGGTAGGAAAACGTTCTGGATTGTTTTCATCGTAAATAAATAAATATTTCTTCTTTACCCTGGGGGAACCTCTCAGTGAAACACTGTTTTTCAGAGGTGCCCAGCAACTACAAGAAACTGCCTAAACATCTAGATACATAGGCGTGTGGCGCCTTCGGCTGCCGAGCCAGGAACACCGGGGTGAATCCCCTTCTCTTTACGAATGAATGCTCTGGGATCTTTTAAGTGCGTTACACAACACACTGGACCAACGGCTTTACATCCCTTCCGAAGGATGGAGCAAGTGTGTTTAAGTGCCTTGCTCAAGGGCACAGGCACCGCAGCCGGGGATCGAACCCGCAACCCCAGGTTTTCACCCGAGTAATGCGAGTCAGTGGCTTAAACCGCTCGGCCACGGTACCCCACGGCATTGGTTTATCCTGGTTGTCTGTAAGAACATTTATCCATTGATAAATAAAAAATGAACAGTGGAAATGCTATTTTCAATTGGTAGCTTACCAAGGTCATTGGATAGTGAAGTTGCTTAATATATCACATTTTAATTTAGCAGGTGTATCATTTGCCAATGATCTTCCAATATTTTTAGGACAGAACTTGTTTTTGTCACTCTCTGATAGAGATCCAGGGATCAAAATATCTGACTCCTTAAATTCTACTTTTCGTGTAAAATTAGCTCAAAACTTTATTATTGTACATGTGTCCTTATTTGTCTTCACTAAATCTATATTTCATTGTCGCTCCCCTCCCCAGGGTCGTGTTTGGTCCTGAGCTGGTCATGCTAGGACCCGATGAGCAGTTCACCCAGCTGAGTCTCTCCGGGGGCAAGCCCAAACGCCCTAACGTTATCAAGTCTCTGTGCCTTCTCCTCGGTCCTGATTTCTGTACTGACATCATCACCATTGAGACGTCTGACCACGCCCGACTTCAGCTCCAGCTGTCGTACAACTGGTATGTTCTTTCATTGGACTGCTGCTCCCTACCCTAGTTATTTTATTAATATCCTGTACTACAATACCCAAAATAACCACAAATTATAAGAAATTGACACGCAAGATTCAAAACTGTGATTCAAAACTAGTTATCACAAAGGCCTGAAACATGTTGCATCTAAGAATAGTTGTGTTGACAACTGTTAGGATTAATCCCAGTGCTTGTTTTCAAGTTTAAAAACCCCAACTGCAGAATATAACAAATAGTTTATTGATTTCTGCAGGCATTTAGACGTTAACAAGGATAGCACACTGGCCGAAGCAGCCAAACTTTTCAGCGTTCCTGATTTCATCGGCGATGCTTGCAAGGCGATTGCCTCTAGAATCCGAGGTGCAGTGGCTGGGGTTGCGTTTGATGACTTCCACAAGGTAAATAAACGAACTAGTTGGGTAAGAGTTGAGAAGTTAATCAGATTTTTTAAAGACTCATCAAGCATCAGTAAGTTTGAGTGAAACAATTTTAAGATTTTGTGAGGAAAGACTTGCATCCTTTGGAAGGGATGTAAAGCTGTTGGTCCAGTGTGTTGTGTAAAGCACTCAAAATAAACCCAGAGCACTCTTTTGTGAACAGTAAGGAAATTACCCAGTATCTTTGGCCGTCGGCTGCCAATGGCACCACCCACTGATGCATCTTAATGTTTAGGTGGAAGACACTTGTAAGCTTCATGCAGTTCAGCTTATGGACTGAAATAAGGACAACAAATGTATCTTCAAGCAAACCTAATGGATGCAGCACACTTGGAATACTATTACCTCTATTGCAGATCTCTATCTGTAAGCTAACTTACAATCTATTTGTTTTGCACGTAGAACTCGGCTAAAATCATCCGTGCTTCGGTCTTCGGAATGGACGAGAAACTCAAAGTGAGGGAAAGTTTCCGCTTCCCCCAAAACAACTTGGTCATCACCAGCATTGATATCCAGTCTGTGGAACCGGTGGATCAGCGAACTCGTGACGCTTTGCAGAAATCGGTGCAGCTGGCTATCGAGATTACTACCAACTCACAGGAGGCGGCTGCGAGGTAAGGGGTGGGGTTTAGGATGTGGGGTTAGGGGAGGGTTGGCATGGGGTTGGTGGGCTTGTCTCAAGGCTGTCGCAAGCCGGTGGACCAGCAAACTCAAGATGCCTTTAAGAAATCGGTGCAGTTGGTCATTGAGATTACTACCAACTCGCAGGAGGCGGCTGCGAGGTAAGGGGTGGGTGATTGCAAGTCTTGTCCTAAGGTTTTGTTTAGGCAGGCGTAGCTTGCTGTGAGGTTGCTACATATACAAGATTGTTGTGCGATGACCTAAAAAAAATTCCAGTGGTGGATATTATGCCACTTGTAAAGTGATAATCCCCACCTTATAGGTGTGGTAGCCTGGGGGAGGATTAGGGGAAGATTAGGGGAAGTAGTTGATAGAGATGCATAAAGTGAAGGATTTAGGGGATTTAGGAGTCCAGTCAGCCTCATCACAATGTGTGAAGGCTGACCTTTTACCCAAATTTAGAATGCAGTAAGGTGAAAGATTTGGGAAACTTATAAAGACCTCCAATCATTGTCTTGCAAAAACTAATTTCCTGATGCTACTTTGTCCCCACAGACACGAGGCCGAGCGACTTGAGCAAGGAGCTAAGGGTCGTCTTGAGCGCCAGAAGATCATGGACGAAGCCGAAGCTGAGAAAGCACGTAAGGAGTTGCTGCTTCTTCAAGCTAACAGTGCTGCTGTGGAGAGTACTGGGCAGGCTAAGGCTGAGGCACTGAGCCGTGCTGAAGCGGCTCGGATTGAAGGAGAAGCCGCAGTGGAACAGGCTAAGCTGAAGTCGGAGGCCGCTAAGATTGAAGCTGTGAGTTGGTGTTGTTAATTTATTTGTTTTCCATACAAATGTGGACAATGAGTTTGGGAAATCTGGATGTAGTGAAAAACAACTTGGCTCCAACGGGATTCGAAATGCGGACCTGCTTAACATGCAGATGCCCTACCAATTAATCTATGAAGCCAATTGGGGCAAATTTCATGGCGCTGCTTAAGCGCTAGCTGAAAACGTGTGCTTACTGTAGCAGAAAACTTTAAGGCTATTTCACGGCCGCGGCGTGCTTATTGTTGCGTCACTAGTGTTTGCCTCTGAAACTAGCAAACGTTTGCCATTGCTTAAAGGTTACGGTAAACGGCTCCATGAAATTGGGCCCAGGTGGTGTCGAATCACGGTATTACAGTTGTTCCTCACTGATTATTTATTTTTTAAATGGAAGTAATGAACTTAATTTGCAGCCCATAGGCTGAATTGCATGAAGTTTACAAGTATGTTCCACCTAAACATTGAGATACATAGGTGGGTGGCATCTTTGGCAACTTGAGATGACGAGGAGAAGGAGATGCAGTTTTAAATATTGGAGGGAAATCTCCTGGGGGGAAAACTCATGCAGTCCTGTAGGGACTGAAAACTCAATCCAAAGTTCAGTTACGGAGCTTGCTAACTCCTTCAAAGCGAAGTACATGTACAGAAATGCCAAGATTGTATATTCAAGAAGAGTAAATTGCCTTGAGGTACCTGTCTGAGACTAGAAATTTCTTAAATAAAACCTGAACACTTTTAAAAGGGTTCTTCAGCTCAGTTTTAGAGGTGGTAAGAAAGTCACTCACACAAATGTGTGGAGGAAACTCGTGGAGTCAAGCAGGGACTGAGAACCCAATCTACATACTGACCCGGATGGGATTCGAACCAGGATCACAGAGATGGAAGCAGAGGAAAGAACTGCTACTCCAACCTGATTCCCCTAGAATCCCAAGGATAATGAAGAACGTGACTTTAAAGATGTAATTTTTGCCGAATTCCAGGAATCGGAGCTGGACCGACTAACTCACGCTCGGGAGGCAGAGCTCAAGTACGTCACCGAGCAGAATGAAATGGAAGTGAACAAAGCTCGTGAGATGTCCGAGATCGAAACCGGCAAGTTTGACAAGATGGTGTCCTCTATTGGATCAGAGACAATCAAGGCCATTGCTGTGTCTGGACCAGAAATGCAGGTAGGTGGTGCAGAGTTTACACCAGGCCTTGACATTAACAGAGGCCAATGGCTTCATGCCCTGCTGAGTTGGTCCCTTCAAGATAAACTTTATGAGGCCAATTTGGCCAGCAATGCCCTATGTGTGATGACCTGCTTTCTACTACTCCTCTAAAAGCACTCTCCTACAATCGCCAGGTGGAACAAAATACGTTTCCAGAAACAAGTTTGTTAAAAACGATGGTCTTCCACCACCACCATTAAAATACAAACTAAAATACAATATACAAATTAAATACAGGATAAAAGAAAAATCACATGGTCCTCATAAGGATTCAAACCCGAGACCTCTAATTCTCTGGCAATTGCAGAGCTGAGGCTTTTCATCCAGATTATAAGAAGCACAAAATAATTCAGAAGGTTGCACTTTAAAGACTAACTAAAATAACTAAAGTGCTACCTATAACTAAAGTGCTACCTTCTGAATTATATTGTTAATCTACAAACTAACGCGGCTGTTCTACAGTTTTATAAGAAGCACATGTAAGAAAATCATAGGAGGGCAACAACTTTTTCAAATTTTCTTTTCGATTTTAACTCTGGTTTCCCATTTTCAGGTTAAGCTTCTGCAGAGTCTGGGATTGAAGTCTACACTGATTACAGACGGCCATTCTCCCATCAACCTCTTCAACACGGCACAAGGCATGCTAGGAAACATTGGGGCATCGGCACAATAAACTAATGATGGCTTATGGAGTGCAAAATGGGCACGGAAAAGAGGATTGTGGGTGTACAGGAGGGGAGGGTTGAGGGCGCAAACATTCGCAGTTACCGCAGAAAACTAAGGGTTGGATTGGTACCCAACGCCAAGAAAACAGTTGACAATTATAAAGACCATCAGCAAGGGCCTTGGTAGGTCAGAATTCTTGCTTGATAAACATGGGGTCTTGTGTTCGAACCCCATTTCAGAATTTATTAGCTTGTTTAAAATGTGAAGGTAAAATGCTATTTTTACTTAAATACTTTTCTTTAAAAGAAAAAAGAGAAAAAAACATTTAGAGAAGAATAGCTTGAGAGAAACTTTTCAGAAGTGAAGGATAACGATTCGGCATATTGCAGAATTGTTACCCAGAATTATATACTTTCAATTGCATTCTCAAAGACCTTAACCATATGCAAGTATATTACTCCAGATAAATGCATTGATAAATCATAAAGAATGTTATGTAAAGTGTCGTAAAAATGTAAATGTATCAGTGGCGACTTTAAAAATAGATTTATTCTGTGATATCAGTAATGTAGGATGTAATCCATTTATGTAATAGACATATATCTAACATGACTGTCGTTCAAAAGCCATTATTTTCAATGCCCTCATGGAATTACCAGAATCATTTCGCTTCAACTAGGTGGCTGCCTGGCCGGCTAGTTGCGCACAACCCTATCAGCAGTTAGATTGTGGCATTCCCTGAACAGCTCCCAAATTATCGCTTGGGTCGACGAGGCAATTGGGAATTAAAACTAGAGGCTCGTCAATGCGCGCGTGAGACTAAATTCGTGCCACAAAATACGAAGCTCCATGCCTTTGCTATGGAGCTATGTCATGCCCAGAGACACAAACGCGTTGACCGTAGTGGGGCTTGTACACACGACCTCCTGATTGAGTCCCACTCATACCCACTAGACCACACCATTCATTTAAATTGTCTTTATACTAGAATAAGGTATTTTACAGAAAGGCCTAAAGATAGTTTTATTTTTCAAGATATTAAGATTGGATTTCAAGGAATTAGAGTTTAAATCATTTTGCTTTTTGGAAATACATGTATGTTTATTTTTAGTAATAGTAGTAATGGTTGTTAATAATATATTCATTGGTTACCATTCTCTGTATACATGTGTACATTTAAATTGTCTCTTAAGAAATGTTTGATAAAAATTAGAAAACAAGAATATTCTTTATTAGCAACATTTGTTGCACTTAAAATTGCAGCTTATAATACATTTTCACAATCTATATTTTGAAATAACACATGAAAATTTATACGTGTTAAAATTACCTTATCTTTAAATTTAGATTCGAAATTAAAAGAAAAATGTCTAAAGTTTTCGTCAGGAAATAAAACTGAGGGGATGTGAAACTTCTCAGTGTTTGCATGTTTCTTTTTAAGTAATGGATGGGATTTTGAAAAGATTTGAAATTAAACATGAATTGATGTATTTTTATTTATTAATTATTTCTGGTATTGAAACAAAGGATTCATCAAAAGTGCCCAAGGCCATGCACTGTAGCTCGTAAGCCTGAAGAGATTATAAAATGTCTTAGAGGTGGGAGGTAAACCAATGGAATCAAGCAGGGACTGAGAACTCGATCCACATACTGACCCGGGCAGGATTCGAACCAAGGCCATATTAGTGGAAGGCGAGAAAATTGATTCCCCAAAGACAACAGTGTAGCCACATTCCTTTAAATTCGAAGCTTCATTTCAATTTTAACAATATCGGCACTAATCTAAGTAAGATTGTGGCAATCCCCTAAGACTAGTAAGAGCTGCCCAACTATATCTCAGCTTGACGAGGCAATTGATCTGAGATCAAATGTCTTGCCCATGCATGAACACAAGTGAGGCTCGAACTATAACCTCTCGATCATGAACATGGCTGTGTACCCACTAGATCACATGTTTACTAGAGATTTATTTTCCTAATACTTTACACGAAAATTTTCTCTCATGTTAATAAAATGCCCAAATCGGCATTTTTTCTTTATTAATCATTGGGCGGGAGCATTCCTGTATTTATTGTCAACCGATTTGAGGGATCCCTACATTTAGCTCATGAAACATGCAGTATGGTACCGGCACATGGTTCCGTTTAAAACACGTTGAGGCCGTCTTGACACAGACTCTACAAATTCTAAAGAATTTTTGCATGCATGCAACGCACAGTTTTGCACACACTGATCGTTGAATTTTGCAGAGATTACTGAATTTATCGGCCTATTTTAAGAAAATTATAACGTTTTTTGACATTTTAATCTAATATTCCGACAGTAACTGAAAGTCTCCATCCATTGTGCGACCTCAAGGCCTAACGATCTTTTTAGATTCCTTGTAAAACAAGGGTTTTGGATAAAGAAAGTAACTCACCGATCGATCACAAAGCAGCGTGCGTCGAGTAGGAAGTTGTGCCGTGTTGGCAGCGCTGCGTGGGGCGGCAGAGGACCGCCTGACGCGCTGACAAGATGTCCATACTCCGTAGACATCCCAAGTCGTTCACGGTCCGTGTGACAACCATGGATGCAGAGCTTGAATTTGGCATTGATGTGAGTTGTAATTACTTCCTGGAATCTGTTAAAATAATAACATGTTGGTTTTTCACTTCAAACTCAAAGTTCAACAGATGTTTGATAGGGCATAGGCCCGACACGTGTATTTTGCAAGAATTAAAATGTTGACTTTTTTTTTTCCTCCTGAAATCACTTTATCGTCAGGGAGTGCACATTTGTGTGGGAATTGAGAAGTGTTTCATTAAAACTTTTCTTTAAAATGTCTTATCAAGCAACATTAAATGCAGATTCGATAAAAAAAACCAAATTGCAGTTGGAAAAAGTTACTTACAGATTTTCTTAAGCCCGCGACTCAACTCAACTCAACTGGAGCGAACTAGTTGGTGAAAGTCGGAAGTGTATATCACTTCACGACTCAAATCGGAGTCGGTCGCTTCTAGTCTGAAGTTGTCTGAACTAGTTTTTCAGCAGTGTTGAAAAACGAGCCCGACTATCACGGACTGACACCAATTCTAGCCGACAAGTTGATTTGAGTTGAGTTGCGTCGGCCGAAAAAGTGCCAGTACATACCGGGCTTTAGTTGGATTATTGGATTCTGGAAACATTTTCAGCCTGTCTCATATACACATGGTCTGAAGCCTTGATTGATCAACTACTCAATTTATTCCAATGATCAAATATAAAACCGTACTGCCAAAATATTTGACTTAATATTTGTTGCCTTACCAGTGGAAAGCTTCAGGCAGACAACTGTTCGACATGGTGTGTCGAACCATCGGTTTACGTGAAACATGGTACTTTGGGTTAAGATTCATCGATCATAAAGGCTACATATGTTGGCTGAAGATGGACAAAAAAGTGAGTACTGACAAAAAAGAGGTATATTAACATTTTTTCCTTCTGATTTGCCACGTTTGTACCAATTCCTAATTTTTATAATTCCGTGCTGAAGGTTGTAATACTAAAAGGAAGCATCTACATGTACATTACTTAGGTAACATTTCAAACATCATAATCTTATCACGATTACCGCTTGGGTGAGCTTGTACTAAAGCAGAACTGTATTGTGGGAAGTTGTCGGGGCAGACTTTGTCCGGTTTTCCTTCCCTCAATACAGTTCAGCTTTTCTGCAAAACTAACCAACTGGTATAAATTGCGATAAGGTCTATTATCTTAATTCTTACCTACAGTATACTTCTTTTTTAAACCTGCTTATATCCATCCCTTCAATCATATCCTTAGGTCCAGGAACAAGGAATCCCTAAGACATCCCCTATTCCCTTCCTCTTCGCTGCCAAGTTTTACCCCGAGGAGGTCAGTGAGGAGTTAATTCAAGAGATAACACAACATCTATTCTTCCTTCAAGTCAAGCAGCAGATTCTGAATGAGGAGGTCTACTGTCCACCGGAAGCCTCCGTACTTTTGGCATCCTATGCAGTACAGGCCAAGGTTTGTACATGTATTTGTGTGACAACTTTCCGCGCATAGCTTCCAAAGGGAGTGTGCAGAAAAATCACAAACCCTTCTGCATTATAAATTCTGTAGGTCGGACATGCTGGCACTTTTGTAACCTAGGGCCAATTTCATGGATCTGTTTAGCAGCCGACTTTGTACTATTCATGGAGACCGTAACCTTAAGCACTGGCAAACGTTTGCTAGTATCAGACTTCAGAGGCAAATTTGCTAAACACTAGTGACGCAACAATGCCCGTTTCCAAGCACGCGCATGCTTAAGCACGCCGCGGCTGTGAAATAACTTTTCTGCTACAGTAAGCACATGTTTTCAGCTAGCGCTTAAGCAGCGCCATGAAATTGGCCCCTGGTGTCATATGCCTTTGTATACGGACATAGAGCAAGACGCGACTGAAGGGAAAACAAATTCATTCATGCTTACGTGTATGTGTTGCATGGACAATGGCCTTGTGCCCTCACTTTGGTCTCACATGTATATTTTCACTGACCAACGATAAACCCTTAGGTGCAATTACACTGTCAGAGTGCGCCATGCATAAATACGTGCTTTGTGGATCTATTCACATTTAATAAAGAAAACCCACTCCCTTAGTAACATGGCTGCCGATTTATTGACATTGTGTGACATTTTTAAATGTGTTGGAAGTCAAGAAATTAACTAGGCTTACAGGAGTGTTCTGCAAAATCCAAAAGACTACACAAAAAAAAGTCAAATGGAACAATTTTCTCAACTCAACAAAGGTACAATTCAGAACATCTTTATTTTATGTTGTGTCCCAACTGAGAGTTGTAGAATAGCTAACCAATACCCTGCTATCTTCACCGTTGTTGTGTTCGTGTTTCAGTACGGAGATTATGAACGGAAAGTACACCAACCAGGGTTTTTAGCCAATGAAGAACTCCTTCCACAGAGAGTTGTTGAACAGTTTGACATGACAGCAGAGATGTGGGAGGTACGAATAACAGCATGGTATGCAGAGCACCAGGGACTCATGCGGTAGGTATTATACCAGGAGGAAGGAACCGGTGAACATGTGATGAACATGTGATCATGAATAATTCATGAGTGGCTTTCAAAGGGATTGTTCTGATTGGCAGAGTTGATTAGTGGGATTGGCTTAATGTTTGAATGACAGATCAGAGTTAAGTGAGAATGGGATTGATTTTGATTGATTTGGCATTGATTTGAATGTTAAAACACCCAGAACTGTAAAATTAACAACAAATTTATGAATTGGTTTCCTTAGGGATGAAGCCGAGATGGAGTATCTAAAAATAGCGCAAGACCTTGAGATGTACGGAGTCAATTATTTTGAAATAAAGGTACGTTTTTATTAGACTGGTTCCCGTCCACATATTCCACACAGGAGAATATAAGGACAGGTAAAGGGCGCTTCATCTTGATCTGTAATTGGTCGTCCTTGCGCGTGCGCATTGTGTTTTAGGCAATGTACTTTATTTACATAATTGGATATGTTCGACACGCACGGCCAAGTTACAAATGTCAATGCCAAATCTTACTAAAAAAAATAAAATAATAATAACCACGTGACGGGCCGAATTCTGCCTTTCATGGTTGCCCTTTACCGATCCCTATATTTTCGCAATAAGCGAACCAATCTATAGGGATCGGGAACAATCTACGTTTTTATATGCACTGTCCCTTAAAAATGTTATGAGTTCATCAGCTATACGCAGTGACTGTTTTACTGTACGAAGAAAATTTGACATACTAAGACAAACTGGGCTGCAATTTCAATTCAGAAAATGTGTTAGAATTAGACTACACAGTTAAGGACTTCTGCGAGTTACAGAATACTTCATATTGTGTGTTTTTTTTTTCTTTTTTTTTAGAACGAGAAAGGAACAGACCTGTATCTGGGAGTGGATGCCATGGGGCTGAATGTCTACGAAATCGACAATAAACTGGTGCCCAAGATTTCATTTCCCTGGAGCGAGATCAGAAATGTGTCGTACAAGGACAAGAAGGTAGGAGAATATACAAAGAAGTCTGGATGCTAGACTGAATTTCTTGCTCATAAGCCTCATGGGAAAAATCATTTTGAATTCTGCTTATTGTGGTAGATTTTGCAAAATTTAGTTTGTTTCTTTCTTAGTTGGACAATATTTGGTATGGTGCCTAATCACCATAGAAATAAAGTAACCATTTAAAAAAAAAATTTACTGCTTTAATTTACTGCTTTAATTTGTTTTGTCTTTCTGCAGTTTAATATCAAGCCAATTGATAAGAAATCACCTGATTTCTGTTTCATATCACCGCGGTTACGGTTAAATAAATTGGTAAGTAACCTGCCAATTCTGTGGTTTATTTTCATGGTGCGGACACAAAACCAGATAATTGCATTCTTATGTTCTCAAGCAAGATACGTTACTCTGACATACTTTTGTAACTCATCAAGGTGTTTTGTAACGCACGCATTGTTAAGAACTGTTATTAGATTGGTCGTAACATCTGTATTTTAGCAAACAAATGTCATGGAATTTTTTTAGTCTGGGGAAAGACCAAGAATACTAAAATTCCTGTCACATTTATGTGTTGCCTCTGTAACGATTCTAACAGAAATGACTTAAACATCATAAATATTTTAACCAAAAGATCAGCTGATGTAACATTTGGTTTTCGGTAACGTACCAATTTTTGATCATTAGAGTAGAACTAGTTTTAGACAAATTAGACAACTGATCAGTTCAAATGATTTTCCAATATGTCTGTATTTTCAGATATTGGATTTATGCGTCGGCAATCACGAGCTCTTTATGCAGAGGAGACGGATGGACACAATGGAGGTGCAACAGATGAAAGCTCAGGCTAAAGAAGAGAAAGCTAAAAGACATGTAAATAGCTGAGACAAAATGAGAAAAATCATGACAAAAAGTTACATTAAAGAACATGGCTTAAAACCAGACCATATCCATAAAACCCAATAACCAATGTATACACGATAAGTAGAATAATGGCTGGGACTTAGAAGGGACTTTATATCAGGAAGAGTTTGATATCAGAGGGGGTTTTAACAACAGTTTACAGTACATGATTACAATGAATATGATAACTCTTCTATACAGCTCTGAATGTTTAATTTTGTCACACTGACAGGTTAAGAGATGCAACTTTGATGATGGAGATGGTCATTTGGCAACTTGTGCTCATTTCATAATTTGTGCCCATTTGATAAATTTGTGCCTAACTGATGTCATTTGGCAATGTGTTAATTTTCTGATTTTATAGGTTGAGAGACACAAGTTGATGAGGGAGAGGGAGATGCGAGAGCAAGCAGAACGGGATAAAGAAGACATGGAGAAACAGTTGGTGCACTTTAGGGACGAGGCGAATCTTGCTCACGACGCACTGGTAAGATTGTCATTGGGTAATTTGACATTTGTTTGAAATTTGTGCCCAATTGATGTCATTTGACAACTGGCCACTTGAGCCAATATGATTATGGCAGTTGGTAACTTGTACCCAATTGATGTTGGCAGTTGGCACATTTTGCCTATTTGATGTTATTGTCAACTTGTGCCCGATTGATGTTGGTATTTAGTACTGATGTTAGAATTGGCAATTGGTGTGCAGTTGATCAAATTTGGCAACTGTGCCCATTTGATGTCAATATTTGGCAACCCAATTGATGTCAATCAAAACCTTGTGCCTGTCTTTCTTAGATGAGATCAGAGGAAACGGCGGAGCTTCTAGGAGAAAAAGCCCAAGTAGCGGAGGAAGAGGCAATGCTACTAGCCCAGAAGGCCAACCAAGCTGAGTCTGAGATACAACGATTCAGACTACAAGTCATGAAGGTAGGATGGATGGAGAATTGGGAGGTCTGTCTTGAGGTACTAATTGAGGTTTGCAGCGGGGGCCGGGGGGAGACTCAAGTAGCCGAGATTGTCAAATGTCTTTATTTTATTTTTTGGTTTCTTGTCCACAGACTGAGGAAGAAAGAAGAATGATGGAAATGAAAGCCCAAGAAGCAGAGATGATCGCCACTAAACTCGCAGAAGAATCTGAAAGAAGGTAGTTGTCTTCTAAAACCTTTTTACTAATTGTTTTGCATAAAATTGTAAACATGGTGTTAAAATGAACAAAATCTTTAATTGAAAATATAACTAAGTAACAACAACAATGACATGCTGAAGCACTTTCGACTGGCACTCATCAGAGCATTATGCAAGAATGGTGTATGATAATAAATGACAATGGTATAAGGCTAAAAGCGGGAATCTCGTGGTCAAATGCCGAGTGCTAATTGGACAGCAGCAGCTTAAAAAAAAAGATGTTTGAAATCCCCTTGATGGTTTGCAACCATCTCACAAAGTAGAAATGGACAAGAAATTATCTTTTTAGTTTCATGAGACTTTAAAATCTCTTAATTGTGTTTGCTTTTCCATTGTGGTCTCAGAGCGTTAGAAGCTGAGAGGTTGAAAGAGCAACTCGTTCGAGCTAGAGAGGCAGAGAAGAACGCTAAAGACAAGCTCATTCAAGTCACTAAGCTGCCGCTACTAGATGTAAGTCTGTCCACTTCTTAATCCTTAGTTACCCTCTCCCCCGACTTAAAGGCAGAACACATGATTTGTAAACCGTTGCAAATGGTTTTATCTCACTGTGTGATTGAAGATATGCATGATTAAAACCAACCTGAGCAAAAACCAGCTCCGTACGTCGTCTAACTTTGGAGAAAACAGGCTTTACGGTCACTTCGCCCCAAAACCATTTCGCCCCGAACCACGGCCTGTGCACGGAGTATTTTGGGGCGAAGTGGCATTTGGATGAAGTGGTGTAAAGACGAAGTGTGTTGCCTAAACGTGTCTTGCCTAAGAACATAACACTTTTTCAATGTTTGACTTTTTTCCTTCTAGCTAACATCAGCTCACGTCATCACAGGGTCAGAACTGGAGAAATTACATCTGGACGGAGACTATGAGATTGAGAATGAAACAAACTCCTATGAATTGATGACGGATGGAGACGTGGAAAAACTGTCCAAAGAAATTGAGAAAGAAAGGTAGAGTGGCTTCAGTTTGTGATCCCCGTTGGTCAGAATTTAAACTTTTGTATAAAAACCACACAAGGGATGCAGAAAGAGCGACCTTTATAGCCATGAGGTGTTTCTATACAGGCGTATAGCAGCCATTTTGAATGTTCAAATATATTGAACAAGTTTTTCATATTTGCTAATGGAATGTTAGCCAAAAACAACAATTTGTGAAGCCTTTTTCGTATCATGACATTCGTATCACGCACACGCATTACGGGGAAAGCCACCGCAAGGGACTATGAGACAGATTACAATATGATGACGAGATTGTGTTGCTTGTGTGACCCCACTTTATTGTAATACGATTACAATCTGATTATAATAAGTTTGTCGTCTGACCCCGGTCGTCATTGGAAATATTACAATCGTATCATAATCGAGTAATTACAATATTTTTGACGTGTGACCCTGGCCTAAGAAAGGTTCGACTGTGCATCACATAAGCTATTTTACAAGAACTTAGAGCGTTTGTTTCACGACAGATCCGAATCCATATCCCGAGTTATTTTACGCGCAGAAACAAACGTAACTGCTCTCGACTAGGAATTCAAGTCACGTGAATCAGATCTGAATCTGGATCCGTCCGAAACAAACACGCCCTTAGACACTTTATTCTCAAATGTTTGCAAACAGGCTGTAAATAGTAGTCATATAAACAACCCCATATTGTCTCGTCCATCAGGGTCGAATACCTTGAGAAGAGTAGGCATCTCCAGTTGCAGTTGAATGAACTTAAGTCAGAGATTGAGGTTATGAAGGTGGAAGAAAAAGAGACGGAACTCGACCGAATTCACAACGAGCTCGTGGACAGGGGAGAAACCAAGTACATCACGTTGGTCAGGGTGAGTTGATTAGTTTATTTAGGTTTTGATTGTTGAATCTTGACTAAATTCTCAACGAACTCGTGGATAAGGGAGAAACCAAATACATCATGTTGGTTAGGGTGAGTTGATAAGATTAGCTCACTGTGGATTGTTGAAACTCAACTGAATTTACAGACACGGGGAAACCAAATACATCACGTATTGATAAGATCAGCTAGCTGAGCATTTTTTATGAACATGTCATTTTTTAAATAGTTATAATGACTTAAGGTGCATTCACACTATCGCGGAAAAATCACACTTTTGCGCTGCGCTCACCGCATTGCATGAACTCCCAATCGCCGATTATTCCAAAATAGAAAATTCCACTCTGGTAACTTGGGGCTTCTCTGATACCTCATTGGCTGCGCGTTGGAAAGGTCAGCGCACCGCGGTCAAAGTTCAACAAATTTGAACTTTGACCCAGCTCAAAACGTTTTGGGCGTCGCGGTAGGCCGCGCACAAGCGGCAAACCAGTTTGTGTACAAACCAATGGAACAGTGTGATTTTTCCGCGATAGTGTGAACTCCCCTATAGGGACTGCCGGGGTAAGTTTATAGAAATGTGGATTGCCCATGAGTTTGGAAAATCTGGGGCCAATTTCATAAAGCTGTTTAGCAAAAAAAAATTGCTTAATCCTAAATTTGTTTGCTTTATCAAAGTGGGTTAGCAGTCAAAATTGTATGCGATGTGTTAACAGTTGACTGGTGTTTTGCTATTTTTGCTAAAAACACAAGTTGGCATACAATTTTGACTATTAAACTATTTTTATAAAGCAAACAAATTTTTGATTAAGCAAATTTGTTTGCTGAACAGCTTTATGATTGGGCCCTGGATGCAGTAAAAAGCAACTTATCTCCACCACCAGGATTCGAACCATGGACCTTCTACTTATGTGCAGACGCACTATCAATTGAACTATGAAGCCAACTAGTGGTTTTGGAGATGTGAGCTTAACAAGCCCTCCCACGCTTAGCAAAAACATGTTCATTGTAACCCCATTGTTAGTAACAATGGTGTGTGCCCAATTTCCAGTGTTAGATGTTCATAGTGCCCAGACAGAGCAGTATATTTAAAGTTAAGTATTGATTCATTTCCTTATTATGGTTTCTTCCCAGATTAAGTCGGGGTCAACAAAAGCCAGGGTTGCATTCTTCGAGGAGCTGTGATGATGTAGATGGACACGGCTGTACAGGTATTCTGATGCAAGATTTGATGACAAAATAAAAGTGCAGTTATTTATTTTGATACAATTTTTGTAGATTTTTGCTGGAAGATATTAAAGAAGTAAATAAAGTTTATTTGCAGTAAGGTAGAATTAAGTTTAATTCTAACCTTGCCCAAAATGTTAACAAAAAAATCTTCCTCATGGTTTTATAAGATTTAGATTTGAATATGATCTAGCTGACGTTGGTAAATATGGTGATGATATTTTCGTACAAATGCTTTTATCTTCTCTGAAAATAGAACTAACTTTTACCTTAAAAGGGTAACAGTGTGATATACATTTCTAAAATCTTGTACAAATTTCCTTTTAACTTGCCAAGTTGCGCTACCATGCAACACCGAGAGAAAAATTGGGTCTATAGGGAAAGCCTGAATGAGGGAGTATACCATGCCTTATAGCTCAGCTGGTAGAGTGTCTGTCCGGTAAGTCAAAGGTCTCAGGTTCGAATCCTGATAAGGCCCTTATGATTTTTCTCTCATCCCAAGTTTGGTTGTTTAATTTCATTGGTAATTAGACACCATACCAGAAGTTGCTTGCAATGCGTAATAAGAGATGTCTATCCATTTTACGTAAGTTACACCCAGAAGTTGATGTAGTTGAGTCCTCACCCTAATTCAATTTACATGCTATTCAAATGAACTCCAACAAAGGCATTATTTTGTGCGTGTTCGTCCTATGCTTCTTGTTACTTTGTGAATATAATTTATTGGCTTCAAAGGGTCGACTTTTCTTTTCTTCACTCATTTCCTGCTTATGATTTCCTCAACATATTTGTAATTAGGGGGTATTTTTATATAAAATGCTTTAAAACAAAAAAGTACTATAATTCTATTTCGGTGCAGTACATAAATTGATACTGGTAATTGGACTGCTCACCAGTACTGTAGTGTTAACAATATTTCAGGGGACTAGCACTTTGTAAATAAAACCTGCCCTCAATATGGCCACTGGTGCAAAAAGTCTGTATTATGGCTCAGTTGGACCACCGAAAAAGCGGTGCTGATTTTCAATAATACGTTTTAGCATTTCAAACTGATTTCTGCTTTAAGTATACACACTTTCCTTTTTAGTTAATTACGTGCACTACAGTGTGAGTAAAAAAAAAAACTATACACTTTTAAAAATTACCTGTTTTAGTGTACAAATATTTATATGACACCCTTATTTGCCTCATGTGCAGTCATGCATGAAACAATTTAATTAAACTGCTGCCAAAAGACACCGTAGAACTTATCCAAAATACGTTAAAACAAGTAATTTTATAAGTGTTTTTTTTTTACTCGCACTGTAGATTATATGCAACTTTTTTCTACATGTCTTGCCAGTAAACTTTGATAATAAAATTCAATAGCGTATTCAATTTGATAAAGCCACATTGTCTTTTTGTTTATCATTTCCATTACGTTACTTTCTTCAAAGGCGTTTCCATTGCAGTACCGGTTACTCAACTCTGGCCAGCAGGGGGTTCTGGGGTCTTGGGAAAGCACCGAGTACATAGTGCTAATCAAGTTACGTCGGGTAGGGCAAAACACTGTCCGAATTTAGAAAGCTTACGTGTCTCTGTAACGAAAAATATCCGACTTTGGGAATTGGAGATAAAAGCTTTTTTCTTAAAACCGGCGTCACATGTCGTACGTCATACCCTGTCGAATAAAAGACAGGGCCTGTCTTTTATTATTTCTTGTTTTTAATCTACTGGCATTAATCCTCGACAGATTTTTTAGTTCTTGGTACCAAATGAAAGCTGATAACTTTTTTCTATTCTAGAAAAATAGCAATTTAACTTAAAAAACATTTTGACGCTCAAATCGGCCTAAAACTTTAATTGGCTTCAGTTCTAACAAGTAGTGCTATGAAAAGTAAAGTTACACACAGTAGCAGGTTGCTATAATTATACAGAATTTATTGGAAACAAAGTACTTTTCATATGATTCTTTCAAATACATATTTGTGCCTTTTATACATACCTAAACATGCTCAACTTTTTATATTAAAATTGGTGTCTTCAATGTATCACTTGCATTTTAAACGATTACATGCGCCCATTGGCTAATTTGCCAAGATATTTTACTTGTCTTTTTAATTCAAATATGAGATGCCAACATTGTAATTTGCCAAGGGGCACTCCTGTAATCTGAAAAAAACCTGGTAAGTCTGTTGAATTGCTAGGTTTTTCCAGATGAAAAACTGCCAACAGGGAAGAGTTTCACACACAGGGGGAAAAACCTAGTAAGTCAAAATATGGGTATAACTGAATTTTCACCAAAATTTGACTTACGGTACTAGGTATTTTATAACTTACACCAAAGCCCTATTTAAACCTCACATTAGAAGCTATGCATTCTAGAATTATGTCACAATACTGATCGTCATTGGATGAAACAATTCTACAAACGCCGCCTAAATCGTAGATGTTGGCATCTCTGACGCTGGTGGGCGTGGCCAAAGTTGTGATGTTGCACTTACGAACCAGATACAAAAGTTGACGCCTCCTGAATTCTCTCATATAACTATCTCTTTCACTACGGTGCACCGCTCACAGCGGCTCCAGAAATGTCTGCTTCCGGCCAGAAGCCGCTGCCAGGGGTTCTCCTATAATCAAATCTGGCCTTCAGTAAATTGTCCCAGACCTGGAAAAATTCCACAGTAAAAGAGTTAATTTATTGAAATTTCACTAACAGATTTAAAAATCCTTCATCTGCCCTGAATTAACAAAAATTAACCTGTAATACCCTAAAAACACCTATTGATATTTTCCGTTAGGCCAAACAAAAATAAATGGTGTGTTTACGGTAACCCGACCTACCTGAAATTTTTGAGGCCAAATTGCCGACCTCAAACTTTTTATTGCCAATTTTCAAGTTGATAATTTTAAATGAGCACTATTTGCAATAATTCCCAACGAACAAAACATTTTCTACACTTGTACATGAACATGGTTAATAGTGTTAATAGTGAGTTTCAAACATTGCAAAACAACACGCAAATGCATGAACTGAAATGTAAAAAATAAAATGATTTTCCTACCTACCTACCTACCTGGATTTTGTTTAGGCTGTTACTGTAAACGCACCATTTATTTCGTTTGGCCTTATTCTTTAAAGAAAACAAACAGTCTATTACGAAACAAAAACAAAATGTGTCAAATTAAATATAAAAACAATTTAAAACCAGCATGCAAAATTAGGCCATTAGTGCTTTCCAACATGTACCTGTTCTATATGCATGGCAGGGACTCGAACCCACCACCAATCATTTTGCAGTGCTAGTTTTAATTATTGTATTAAATTGCATGAAGTTTACCTGCCATAAATTGTGCATTGCTCCTTCACTCATAAACTACATACTTTATATACATGGCTCACAAATCCTGACCTCGGGTGCAAACTGAATGTGAACCCCGGACCGTCACTCTTTAGATGCATTAGATGGTTTTCTTAGTCTCATTGCATACGGAGAGGCTCGAACCGGGGCTGGGGTAGGTTGTTTGGTTTGTTGTGGTGCTGGTTGAGGTTCGAGAGATGCTGTTGGTGGATGTGAACCTGCAGCTGTCGTTCTGGCTGTTTGGGTTTGTGTTGGTGATTGTGTCTCAGACACTGTACTGGGTTCGACTTCAGACTTTGCCTGTCCCTGAGTTGGCTGTGGTGCTTGCGGGCTGGCCTCAACTTGTGGTTCAGGGTCGCCTTTGGCTTGGGGTTGCGGTTCTGGCACTTGACTCTGAAGCGCTTGCTGTGCTTGCTGCGATTTCTGCAGTTGCAGTTGCGCTTGCAGTTTCTGCTGCTGTTGCTGCAGCTGCTGTCGTAAGGCGGATGCCTGTAAGTGCGCCTGCACGGTTCCCGTTTTCCCCAACGTTTGTTGTTGTTGTGCCTGTTGTACGAATCGCTGCGCAGTGCTCTGCTGCAACGTAGCCTGTTGTTGAGTTTGAGACACGGCCTTAGCGGGTTGCGCGCTAAGCGTGACCTGTACCGGAGTTCCCGATTGGACGGTCCCTTGTGACTGTAAGGCAGCCGCTAACTGGCCCGAACTCACAACTTGAACCGTTGCCCCCGTTGTCTCACTGCTACTGCTCGGCTGCGAAGTGGTTCTATTTTGCCCGGTACCCACTAGACTTTGCACGGTAACCGTCTGCTGAGGCTGCGACTGTGAATTGCTACTCGCTTGAGAAGCCTTCTGGGCTAAAACTTGAGCCTGCGCTTGCGACAACGCACGTACAAGCTGCGGATTGCCGCTAGATATCAACTGCGTTAGTATTTGTTTCTGTGAGGGCGTCATAATGTGTGTTTGTGACAGACTTCCCATGGATTTAGCCACTGTTAGCAGTGACGTCCCCGATACAGTGGGTATAATAGTGACTGGTTTCCCAGCTTGTTGGATAGAGAGTGTCGCGCCGCTGGCCGAGCCGGACGGTTTGGCCTGCTGTTGGAGCTGCTGGCGGACTGTGGCTAACTGCTGCATCTGAAATAGAACAAATATTGCTTCTGTTAAGACACTAGTATGTTAGGACACTGTTGATGGTTTTAAAATGAACATGAAACAAAATGGGGAATTTTATGTTATTAGGTTTCGTCACATGAGAGGTTCTTTTCTTTTTGCAGTTGGGGATTTTGTGTCAATGTTTGGTTGAAATTAAAAGGTGGCTTCACACTGAACTTGTTTTAATGCATCTGAAATGAACACAACACTGCCTCCGTTAACCACTCGACGCTGGAGGATATGTAAACACGTTCTGGCAATGTATAGTCACAGGGGCGGTTTACTTGGAGTGTTGCAAAGTATGATCTTTTGGTGAGAAGATTCATACAAATTAATGTAGAAATGACTCAAGAGTCATTATTTGTGGTGCTTGACCTTTTGGCCATTAACATTTGCCTTTTAAAAAATGGGTATTATTTTTTGCCAAAAATAATCCCAGCATCAACTGGTAAAGACAGTAACTACCAAACAATATCTCTGTGTGCAGCAACAACGTGTTAACGCACGTAAATTTGATGCGCATTACTTCAGAAAAAATTGGCACAGAATTTGGAGTGAAACAACAGTGTAAAATTTACACGCGTAACACTTGAAAAATGGTCAGTGTGAATACACCATAAATTGTGGTTAAGTATAAGTTTAACCTCATCGGGCTTCAGGGGGAGTGAATTTATTTTTAAAGCCTACCTGACCAACACGCTGTACTAGAGCTGAGGTGCCCTGAGCCTGTGAGGTCGTGACCCTTTGAACTCTGACCTGCTGAAGCTGTTGAGGGGTCAATGCACTAACTTGCTGAGTAACACGCTGTTGTTGGTTGCTGGATGTACTCTGTGTATAAGGATATAAAACACACACAAAACCCAAATGAAAAAACAAATGCGTTGAAATGTTCATTAAATCTCATCATATAAAACAAATCACAGCATTGGAGTTTTTGAAAACCACATCACTGTTTTCCTGCTTGCGCTTTCGTAATAGATGTTTTAGATTACTAGCTGTTTAGACCCAGTTACCTAGGCAAGTAGCAACTGACGTCACACTATTATTGTCTATATAGCGACGTGATTCTAATCTGGACCGTGATTCTAATCTGGGTCGTGTTGATGGTTCCTAGCTATTATGGATAATCAACCTGCTGGCTAGGCAGTGAGCTAGTTACAACGACGGACACTGAAGGCGACATGATTCTAATTTGGGCCGTTATTCTAATCTGGGCCATGTTGACGGTTTCTGACATTCTAGCTAATATGGATAATTTGACACCAACCTGTTAGATAGGCAGTGAGCTAGTCATAGCGACGGACACTGATCGGGACGCGATTCTAATCTGGGCTGTGATTCTAATCTGGGCCATCTAGCTATTATAGATAATTTGGCACCAACCTGCTGGCTAGGCAATGAGCTAGTCACAGCGACGGACACTGATGGCGACGTGATTCTAATCTGGGCAGTGTTTATGTTTCCTGATGTCCCTGGTAGTTTTCCCTGGCTCACCACCGCGGCGTTTCCCGCTTGAATCTTCTGCTGTTGAGCCAAAAGCTGTTGAGCTTTGACGCCAAGCTGTAAATAGGGAGAAGCACTTTCATAGCAACAATGCTTTATGAGGGCAAGTCCAGAAATTCAAATTTACATTTCAGAGACTTTGAGGGCTTAAAATGGTTTACATTTAAAGATAGTATACATGATTGGTAAACTGCTACTAATAGTTTTATCCCCCCGTGTGAATGAAGATATGCATGATTAAAACCAACCTAAGCAAAAACCAGCTCCGTACTTCGTCTAACTACTTCGTGCCCCCTTTTAACAGTTTACCAATCATGTGTTCTATCTTTAAACACATTTCTTTAAGTATCCTTGGAAGAAGTGTAATTCCTGAAGAAAAAAATTGTAATTCTATTCTCAGCATTAGAATGATGGGTAAATAAAAAAACCTTCAAACGAAAGTCATTGAGTACATCAGAAAAAGAGAGTTTCTTTGACATACCATGCTTATCGACGATCTTAACTTTTGGACACAGTACTCAAATGCACTGGCTTGGGAATGTTAAAGATAGTATACATGATTGGTAAACTGTTACAAATAGTTTTATCCCCCTGTGTGATTGAAGATATGCATCATTAAAACCAACCTGAGCAAAAACCAGCTCCGTACTTCGTCTAACTTCAGACAAAACCATTTCAGGGGAAGTTTTCTACGGTCATCACGTTTATATTGTGTAAGTTAGTCGTAAATCTGTGAACATGTTTGATTTTCGAGATACCAATAATGTATACTGCCTTTAATGCATTGGTACAAAATGTGTGTTCATTTTCCTGTGATTTGCATGTTCTGGATCAGTAAGATTAAAAAAAAAAAATGGCAAACATGAAATGTCATTTGTAAAAAAATCTTATGTAATGTGTATTACAATTGACTGGTGTACTGCTATTCCTGCTAAAGACACAAGTTGACATACAATTTTGACTAATAATCCATTTTTATAAAGCAAACAACTTTTGGATTAAGCAATTTTGTTTGCTAAACAGCTTTATGAAATTGGCCCCTGCTTGTTAAATTATTTTCCCCCTTTTAGACAACCAACATGACAACTAAAGGTTGACACACCAGTGAGCTACTCACCAGATGTTGTTGTTTGGCCTGTTGAATCTGGAGAATCTGTTGGAAGTTCAACTTAGCCGCTGGCGTGTTAGGGATAGTTAACGCTTTCATCGGTATAGTCCCTTGTTGGCCCTGTATCAGCCCTTTACCGGCCACGGCGGCCGCAGTGGCCGGACTGACTGTCAGGCCACTGACCGTTATGCCTTTGACTCCAGCCACTGTGGTCAGTGGCAGCGTTGTAATGGCCGCAGTCGTTGTTTTAGGGCCCTTCTGACTGACCAACAACTGTTGGCGTTTTAATAGGGTCGTTACTTCTTCGCTCTTTAATGGTCGAGCTATTGTTTTGCCAGCCATTTGCATTTGCTAAACAAAAATAAAAATAAGAGTGAGTTAGCAATTATGTAAGTTTTGCCAATTGTCGGTCAGTTTTTATCACTAATACAAACACTGTTTTGCCGGTCATCTGAGGAACGCAAGTGTGGCACAGGACATTGGGTTGTCGTCTACACAATATGAAGTATTGCAGGGGCGGATCCAGGAATTTTTCCAGGAGGGGGTTTTGCCACCAGATTTTTTATGTCAGCTCGTTTCGGACAGGCGGACACACACAAAATGCATTACATTATAATTGTTGGTGTCGGAGCAGGGAGGGGTTTTGACCCCCAAAACCCCCCTTCTGGATCCGCGCCTCTATTGTCAATGTACACATACTTAAATGCACTAAATGTAGTTAATTTTTTCCCTGTGAAAAATGGAATCGTGATTTTTTTTTGGGGGGGGATCAGAGTCAACTCTGAAAATGCTCGAGTCTCCCTACAATATCCCAACACTAATTTGAACCCCCTAATTTAAACCCTGTCAGTACCCTATAGGTTTACCTGTGCTCTCTGCTGCACAGCTCGGCTCAACTGGGCCCGAGTCAGTGTGGACGTAGTGCTAACCACTGCGGCCACGTGACTGACCGTTCGGCTGAAGTCTCCCAACACTAGTTTGAACCCCCTCATTTAAATCCTGTCAGTACCCTATAGGTTTACCTGAGCTCTCTGCTGCACAGCTTGAGTCAACTGGGCCTGAGTCAGTGTGGACGTAGTGCTGACCACTGCAGCCACTTGACTGACCGTTACGCCGCTAGTGGACGGTTTCTGAGTGGATTGCTGTAACGGCTGTTGAATGGATTGGGCTTGGGCCTGAGCCTGTGCTTGGGCTACTTGGGCCTGAACCTGGGCTTGTTGGAGTCGCTTAGTTAGCTCCGCTTGCTTCAACTGATTACAACAAGAAAAACACAGATGACCATCTTATTATTTAAAATAAGGCTAATTTTGAGCTGGTGTTTCTTTGTGGTAATAATGGAGCATTTCTACCCATACGTCAAAATACTGTTCCCTCATAAAAACATAACTCGACCACAAAAACCTAGTATAAGAGTACATAGTTAGAAAGTGATATTAACATCAACATGTTAACTGTAATACGGTGAAAGGAGCACCAAAAAAAAGCGGACCATTTTTCCACTCTAATATTATCAGCTAAAAATATTGAAGAAAAAAATGTTTTACACCTACCTGCCCTAAATATTTTTTATGTCGTAAGAAACATCTATTTTCTTTTTTGGATAATGAACATAAATTGTTATAGGGTATTTTAAAATAACATTAAAGGGCCCACAATTAAGGATTTTTATCAATGAAATCGATGCTATGAAACTACTCTACTCGGTTAGTCATAAAAATCCTATTTGGAGCTTGTTTTGGGGGTTAAAACACAGGTTTTTACCTTTTATGATAATGTGAATATGCATATTTATGACCAAGGTTGTGATATCACAAGAGGCAAACCAGGAAAATAACATTCAACTTTACACAAAAGATTCCACTTTTTTTTCTTAACCTTGCTGAAACTTTTGTAATCCATGGTTTGTTTTACATGTTGCCAGTTGTAAGCCTTGACAAAACTGAGGGTGGAAACTGCAGCAATTTGCCACAACTCCAACTTGAAGTCTTATGTTTTTTTCTTTACTTTTCCCTTGTGTCTTCCTGACAGCGCCCTCTTTCTGTGATTTACTGCAATGAAATCTTCAAAGTTGATTAAGGCTACCTTTTATTGATTTTACATTAAAACGAACAATTTAGTAATGTCTTGCTAAACAAGTTATCCATCATATGAAGGAAAGACTAGGCTTAAAGTTGTTTAGCATGTCATGGTCCTTAAAACATCATTGCTACAAACTTCACATATTGCGACTGTCCACTTTAGCTACCTTACCTTAATCTGCTGAGCCGAGACCTGCTGTTGGTTTAGTTGCTGCTGCTGCTGTTGCTGCGCTTGCTGTTGCTGTAACAGTTGTTGTTTCATTGCATGTTGTTTGATCATGGCAAAGCTGTACTGCGCTGCCTCTGCACGAGCTATGAATAAACAACAAACAATTAGCATATCTCATACATATACATGATGGAGAGCCAAATTAGTTGCTGCTGTTGCCTTAGCTGTTGTATGTAGTTTGACATGGCAAAGCTGTACTCTGCTGCCTGGGCACGAGCTATGAATAAACAACAAACAATTAGCATATCTCATAAATATTCATGATGACAAGCCAATGTGTTTGTGTTTACGTAAATATAATTCACTGTATTCTATATCGCGCACTAATCGATTGGGATGCAGTTAGCCCATGGTACTAGAGTTGCCTCCAAAGAGTCTTTTTGGTGACGGATGTTTATGATAGCGAAGCACCTACCACATCAAATTCACAGAGAAACACTATACAGGATCTGCCATCTAAACAATCCCATAAACCCCTGCATGATGTGGGTATGTTTACAGCACTGACGACGACTTTCATTCGGTCTATAGACCGTATCGAAATACTGCCATCTTGTAGGGCAACTTTTGACATTTAAATTTGTCAACAATGTAAGCACAATGTGTGCAATCATGCATATCCTCATGGAACAAAGAAACTGCCCTACAAGATGGCAGCTATTTGATACGGTCTATTTGTTTCTTTACCTATGAGAGTGGCCGATCCCTTAGGTATAGTCCTAGCTTGGCCAGCAGACCCAGCCGACGATGTAATGACAACCTGTGCACCGGACGTCACCGGAGGGGTTCGAACCTGGCTCGTAATGATACCGACGGAGGTTGGCAGGGAAACGTGGGCCACGGTGGTACGCACGCCTTGGGCACGGACGACTTGGGCAATACAGCTTGGCACCTGGGGGCAGCATATAGGCAAAACGTTAAAATGTCAAGTCACAGTTCAAAAACCAAAAACTAATTTGACCCCAAGCCAACAAGATAAGAGACCAGCTCTGCCCTGGTCTAATTCATGGGCTAATTCTGCATAACCGCCCCCAAGAAACTCGCACTTAGAACTGCATATGTAGTTCCCTGTCACAAAGCGGTTAAGAAATGTAGCACAAAGAAACAACAGCTTTTAGAGACAAACAAATGAAACAAAACTTAGCAATGAAATGATTTAAGCATGATGCAGGGGCACATGACGTTTCTTTCTCTCCAAATCTTTCATTATTCACAATTCTTTTCATTTTCAAAAGACCATGGAATTAGATGACAGACTTACAGTGGCCATGACCGGCGTTGTCCCGGCGATTGTAGCAACAGTTCCCACTTGCTGCTGGCTCATGCGCTTGTTGATGCTCGCGAATGAACTACTGGGAATAGCCGTGACGACACCGGGCGTGTTAACGACAATGCTGTTTGCCGCGGTGACGCGGATGGCCGCGGTGCCCAATGCGGTGCGGTTTATTGTGCCCTGCTGCTGGGTGGGTGTGAAAGAATGAACGAAATGACATGAGATGAGAGGACGTCGTTGGTTGGATGGTGTAGGTCGGTTTAGAGGACAGTGCTTGGCAATAACACACATGGACTGTTTTTATTAGCCTTTTTGAAGTATGGCGGACACAAAAGGAGGGTGGACTTTGATTTGGCTATACATGAATTAGGGAATAAAAGTGGGTTTGGGCAGTCTTCAACATACATTTAAAACCGGATAAGGGTCTGGACGAGTGATAATCAACACACAGGCCCTTAGCCGGTTTTAAACGGATTGTTTAAGACTGGCTAAACCCACTTCTAATCCCATTCATAAATACCTTTTTGTTTAAGTTGGTCAAACTCACCAAGATTCTTTGATAATCTTGTCGTTTTGTAATGTTTTGCTTTAGTTACATGCATGACATCGCGTCCGTTCAAACTGCTGTACATGGAGTTGTTTTTGTTCGATGAGCGCATTATTCATCATGCAGGCGTGTTGTACGCGCATGCACACGACCGAGTACTTGTCACAGTGTACATTTTGCTTTCGGGCCAACATTGTCTGGTTTCCAATACAAATATTACCCAGAATGTAGACAAAACATGACAAGGTCCCGTCTGATAGTCCTAATGAATGTATTTATTGATGTAAGGTCAGAGATCAACTCACCATAACTGCAGCGGTTGTCGTTGTGGCAGACTGACCAACTGCTGCTGCTACTGCAGCAGCTGCTTGCTGCTGTTTAGCTTGAGCTTCCTGGATGCGTTGTCGCTGCTGCTGTTCCTGTGCTGCCTGTTAACATGCAAACAAGTTAACATGGTTAGAGAAGATCCTAACATTTGTGGTGCTAACAGACTGTCCACCTGCTGCTTGCTGCTGCTTGCTACATTTCAGACCGGCCAGAACCAAGAGTAATTTGTTTGCAAACAATCTAAATAATTTCATCTTCATGGATTATTTTCTGGTAAAATTAAATCATCTCAAGCGGAAACATTTCATTGGATAGTTGCTACCAATTCAATCTTTACTTTGAGGAAGGTTTCCCTGTCAACTCGTTGATTAACTTTTGGGGTCATTACAAATGATACAGTGGGCCTTTAACTCGGAGAATTCTTGGATGATTTCTTGACGTTACCTTTTTCTCCTTGGCTATTCTCTCAGCTCTCTTGGCAGCAGCTTGCACAGGGGACATGGGTTTCTCGTAGTTTATGCCAAAGTCGTTCAGCACAGCGCTGTGTTTGGGATTCTTCAGAAGTGGGTTGTTTAGGCTGTGGAGATCAATCAAAACCACACAAATTCATTAAATTCTCTCTAAGGTTCGACCAAAGTAAACTGCTCAGCAACTTTGAAACTTTGTCAGATTATGTAGTTACCTGAATTAAGTAAAGTGTGCCACATATCACATCACACATGCAGTAACACGTTGAGAGTGAAGTCGTGAATAAAGTCGCAAGCAAAGTCGCAAGCAAAGTCGATGTTAGTTTTATAAACAACTGTTTGGTTTACTTTGACAAGAGACATTACATGTGACCCGACATGACTTGCATCGAACACCATCTCCACCGTATCCAACTCAAGTACAAACTGTCTGTAGCCTATATTAAAAAAAAAAACCCTTACATTCATTACTTACACTTGTTTGAGATACGGCTGGCGCTTACTGATGACGTTCTTCATCAAGTCAAACTTGTTGGAATAAAACATGGTGTGCGAAGCGTTGCTGTCTTGTGTGTGTAGCTGGCTCGTCTTCATTGGTCGGTTGTTTTTTGTCTGCTGTGAACAGAAAGAAACCCAAACACTCAGAAATAGCAAAAAGAAACTGAAGGCAGAAAACCATATTTCAGGAAATAAACCTGAAAAATCACATCCCTGTAGGTGGCTACAGGGCAATGACTGAGATCGGCTAATCTCGGCAACCAGATTCCTTTAGGGGATCATAACAAAGATGATTTAAATGTCACATCTCTAGTAACATTCTCCGCTCACCCTGTATATGCCCTTGGATTTCTTCTGCTTTTTAGGGTTGGTATCGTAGAGAATCTTTCCTTCCTCACGTGGGATGATCACGCTATCGTAGCGGTGACGACACTGCTGGGGCGAGCGGTAGACGCGACTCGTACCATTGACGATGTCGCTAACGAGGTCCCAATTGATGACGTGACCTGGTACCACAGCTTGGAGGGTTAGAGGGAGCTCTTGTAAGGCTTGCACAGCCTGAACAAAGGGATAAGGGGTAGAGAGATAAATTCCTTTATACGTCAGGGTGCTCTAGAATGCTGCAATGATTTTTATACACATTTTTATGCAACAAATATCGCCCAAGAACATTTGAGAGACATACCATATCTCAAAAAATATTTCCCACAGAAAAAAAAAAGCACATCCCACAACAACAAAAAACACTTGCAAAGCATTATGGAGTACCAAATTACATACTCAGTAAAATTTAAATGTTAAACATGTCCTGTTTATGTAGCATAGGTAAAACAAAAATCTCATGATCAGTGAGATTGCCCAATGAAAACATGAATTAATACGACAGTGTACTATACACCAATCCGGTAACTAAGGTCTTCTTCTCTGTACATCCGCCATAGCTGGGGGGCTTCCACTGAATGAACTGTATGTTTTTGCTTTTGATGAAGCTGCTTTTGTTTACTTCGAACAAGTTGCGCGTCTTAATAGGGTTGTGTACGCAAAGGCGGGCGCGTCGCGTGTACGCGAAGGCGGGCGCATCGCGTGTACGCGAAGGAGGCGCATAGTGTGCACGCGGAGGAGGCACGTTCGTGCATGTAATGGATGAGCGCTTTTCATTCTAACAGCAACACAAAACACACAGCACATGCACTGGAAGCTCCCCAGCTATGGCGCATATACAGGGAAGGAGACCTTAGTTACCAGATTGGTCTATACCATATCCAACACAACAAATATTTTCAATACATAATGAACACAACATATAAACAGACTTTACAGGATCCAACATTTCTGTGTAGTGAGTAAAAATAACTCTAAACAAAATACATATTTGTATCTCATTTCCTACCTGCAACAGCGCCCAGTCTTCATTGATGAGCCACTCATGTCGATCAGCCACCTGCAAATCTGCCGACGTCGTCCGGTGCATTATGGGTAACGGCTTGACGACCGGTTTGCCCGCCATGGCGCGTAGTTTCTGCTGTTTCGCCTCGCGACGCATGCGTAGGAGGGCCGCCGAGGGTCGATTGAAGAGGGACTGGGGTGGGGTCATGATGTGTGCCGTGTGGTGAGGAGGCTCTCCCAATTTGGTATGGGGCTTGATCTTACGGATACCTGGTGAATAAAGCATGTGGGGTGCGGGGTTGTAGTCGAGTATATCACGAGTATATCACAAGTCCTAACAAGCCCTCACAAGTCCACCACAGGTCCCTGGGTCTTAATTCAAGTCACAAGCTATTCAAATGAACTCCAACAAAGGCATTCTTTTGTGCGTGTTCATCCTTTGCTTCTTGTTACTGGATTTGGGACGGACTTGTGATTTTATTGGCTCTGGGCTTGTGATAGACTCGCGATGATAAGGTCTATTAGTCAGAAATTGATTTATACTTGCGTCGGGGAAATTGAATGTTAAGTAAGGTTGTTTTTGCCCTTACCCGACGTAATTATTAACACTGTATACTCGGTGCTTTCCCGAGACACTATGAAAAACCTCATAGCGTGCTCGGGTGGGACTTGAACCCACGACCTTCTGCATACAAGGCAGATGTCTTTTAGGAGCAGCAACAGCAGGGTAATTACCTTGGTCCACTTTAAGCTTCTTATGTTCCTTCTTGAGATAAACTGAAGGTAGTTTGGATTCCGTCATGATGGTCGTTTCATACATGAGACTAGCTGAGTAGTCTATGTAAAGATCGTTTGCCTCTTGAGGAGGGGTGGGCGGGGCCCAGATCTAGAAGGAGGATGGGGAGGAACAAAATGATCAATATAAGGAATCCATTGTTTTTAGATTGGGTTTTTAGATTGGTATGTTGTATTTGCTGCTGTTGTGGTTCCAACTGCCCAATACACAGATCTTTCTATGAGAAATTATTTTTATCACAAAATATTGAAGATGAATTTATATAAGTGCGTGCGCACTTGCTTTTTTACAAGGGAATCCTCATGTGAACGAAACGTAGCTCCTTGCTACTGTGATGTTATTGCTCCGTTTTCCGTGTATAACTAGTAAAACTGGGGAACCGGCCTAAATAAAACAGTGGCTTCACACAATTTCTTAAAAGCATGGTCACAGTTTTTCTTTTTCTACGAACGTAAACTGGGCTCAAAAAGAGAACACCCCATACAAACTCATTCATGCACAACAATAGGATCACACAGGTGCTGAGTTCGAATCTGGCCTTCACCATTGTGTGCTTTGATTCTTGAACAGCTTTGAACATTAATCTCTGAATGAAATTATTGGGCTGTGACATGTGATACAGCAAGCGGTTCCATACCAGTGCATTTTTCAGTTCTGTCAGTTGGGCAACTGCTTGGTTACTGACATGTTGTTTAGAGTAGAGTATTGAAGTAATCCGGTGTGTCATTTTGGTTCATTTTGATGGACAGGATATGACCATGTGAAAAATTATGTTTCTTTTCGAGCCCAGTTTAGATGAGGTACTGAGCTAACTTATACAGACTTGTTCTTAGCATTGTACTTTAGATGAATACAATTTTGTATTTTGATCAACTTACCGGCATTATGTCGTCCCTGTTGGAAATGTACACCTACATGGGAAGAAATAAACAATGATCCTCCAATGACAGACATTTTGATTGCAACATTCTCTGCTTGTAAAACTGACCTGGGGCCAATTTCACAAAGCACTAAAAACGTGTCTTAAGCGGGACTCCCACTGTGCGATATTTGCCACGAATTTCCTACGAATTGGTACGATTATCGGAGACTGCCGATAGACTCTACACACAATCGTACCAAATCGTAGGAAATTTGTGACAAAAATCGCAGTGGGAGGCCCGCTTTAGGAAGGGTCACTCTTTTTATCTTGGGACGTTGGTATGGGAATTGGGTTGCACTGAACTTGTCTTAACTTTTCTGAAATCGATCCCAGGTCTCAGTGGTTAGATGATAATTTGTACTAACTGGCGAGACCTGTTACTTGATTTAAATACATGACCAGGGGCTGATTTTACAAAGTGCTAAGACACGTCTTGGGAAGGGTCACTTTTCTTATCTTGGGATGTTGGTATTTCCTCTGATTTCCTCTTTTTGCTTTTGATTTCCCATTTTTAAAAAAGTTTGTGTGTGTAAATGTATTGATTTCCCTTCTCCTTATTTTATGTGGCTGAATTCCTATTACTTATTGTTCAATTGGTCATTGGTCATATCACTGCTAAAGCCTATTTTGGCAACCAAGAACATCATCCCTACTAACAGACCCCTTGCACGGGCGGCCACGATAGGGGGCAGTCATATTGTTACTGTGCCTCATGCACAAGAAAGCACTTTATGCATCTATTTCATTTAAATATGAAAACATGCCCCCATCATGGCCGCCGGTGCAAAGGGTCTATACTTTACCTGATACCAAGAATCTTTAGTATGGCCTCTAGAGCATTTCATTTGCAATCCTTTGTACATTCTGGCCATTTTCAAAATAAACAGCTTCTTCACTTTGCTTGCTCATTTTAGAACATTCCGGAATAAATGTTTGCGTTTCGTTATAAATGACTGGCAACTAATCTAATCTGAAGATGTAGGATGTGTTTCAGCTTGCAATGGAGATACATATAAACCAATCAAATGGCAGGATATTTGTTTCAACTTCATATCTTTCTTTTTGACCTTTGCACCATTGTCTTGAAGGCTGAGAATGATTGGCGTGGCCCACAGCGTGGGCTTGAATATTTAAAGGCACAGTCTCGTCAGCAATGCACGTGTGCCAAATTCGTGCCACGAAATACGCAGCTCCATGCCTTTGCTATGGAGCTGCGATTTCGTGGCACAAAATCTATACTTTTGGTGGGGAAAGATTTGTAGTACAATGATTGCACAATTTTTAAATGGCATACTAGTCAAGATTTAAATGGTGCAAAGGTTCAGAAATATGTTTTGTTGCCCTATATATATATATATATGCTCTACCCTGGCCCAGTTTTTCTGTTCTTCACCTCCAATGGCATTTCTTGTTGCTCGGAATGGCACAGGCAAATTTTTTTGGGGGCGGCTTTTTTGTCAAGGCCCCGGAAATACAAAATTTGAAATATGTTCACAAAAAAGGTTTTTTGATCTCTTGTGATGTTACCAATTTGGAGAGTGAAAATCAAATGAAATGGACCAGGGCACTAATTAGAATGCGATGTCATATAACGCTTGGCAAAACAGCCAATAACAAGCATTGTAGACAGTTCTTTGTGGGTATATTTCAAGTTTTTATACAATTTTTGTTTGACTTTTTTTCCCCAAACCAAGCCTGGCCGTACTCTGAGCAGCAAACCACAGGAAGCAAAGACAGAAAAACATGTTTTGGTTTTTCAAACATAAATCTGTTTTTTATTCGTACCTTTCTCTTTCCTCCCTCGCAATACAAAAATACTGAGGAAATGCATCTACATGCGAAATTAAACTAATCTGGCTTAATTTTAACACGTATCTGGAAATTAAACAATAGCTGATACCAACTTTCAGATCCTACCCAATCATTTTAGGTAGAATTAGGTGAAATTTTAGTTGTACATTAAAGTGTAGAGCCAAAGACCTTTCCCTTCGTCAAAATCATCTGATTCGGGAAAGAAAGAAAAACAAAAAGTTTGAAATGCCTTTTACACACAGATACTCATGGTAAATAGCATGCACTGCATCAAGACCAAAGCAGGAAGCTGAATTTGTATTTTAAAAAAAACCACATGAATTTTCAGTGAAACGAAAAATCTTTGGCTCTAAAAATGGTAAACAGACCAACAGCCGATTTCACGGATCCTTACGCACTGCGCAAGCTCGCTTACGTAACTTTTTATTGCGTAAGCGATAATTACACACAAGCCTATGGGGCTTATGCCATTTTCAAAAGTTGCGCAAGGTACGAAATATTTCGTGAAATCGGCGGCTGGGGTCGATTTCACAAAGTACCAAATCCATCGCCAAACCCGTTGTAATTTTGCCAAGGGTTCAGGGAGTTGCGATGGATTTGGTATTTGCGACGCGGCGCAAATCTTTGTGAAATCAACCCTGTAGTCAACAATGTGGTAGGTTTGTAATACTCAAGAAATGCAGTTTGGTCATTTCCCCTGCTGAATTACTGAATACCTCTTGCCAAATGACTAGAAATTATTAGAGCAAACAAACGTCCAAAATTGGTCAATATAAATGCAGTTAAAGTCAAGTATGTTCCTTTTTCCCCAGACAAAAAAGTGGTACACACTAGTGTATACTTTGTCTAAATGTTTCTGTGCAGATAAAGTGAAAATGTTCTGAGGGGGAGTCCATCAAGTACGTACGGACAGAGACGGGGAGGTTACAGCCATCGTTTAAGTATATGGGTGACGTCACACATTTTGAGTACAGGGGGAGGGTGGGGGGTCTAAAAAGTCAGCATTTTGTGCGTACGTACTTCATGAACGGCCCCTAAATGGAGTGACCAAAGTTAAATCATGTTCCAAATCCTCGCTCTCCACTAACTACCCTGCAGGGTTCCAATTTTAAATGGCATTACTCAAAGTTATATTTTTATACAGCACTATGCTTTGCACCAATAAGCTTTTTGAAGTTACACTCGCGAAGCATGCAAATTTTTTTTTTTAGATTGTGTAAAGACTTGGGATACACATGGCAATTATGGATAGCAATCTTATGGTACTTTTGGGCAACTCTTTGCAATTTTTACGAGACGTGTGAACACAGACATATCTTTGGTCTTTAAACAGTTAGTTATATAAACGTGCTTCTGACAATAGTTTTTACAAACATCTATCACAAAAGGCATTTAACATTATGGGGAGAATTTACCAGCATTAAAACAAATTTACAATCAAGATGCGTGATGGCGGCTTGAAATAGATTCTGACTGATTAATCAATTTCACGTCAATTAGAACTGGTTTGATTAAAAATCTCGTTATTTAGACTCCCTCCCCTCAAATATAAACAAAAATACGGTACTTCGGGTAATTCTGTTTTTGTGTTTCACACAAGATACCAAACATACATCATAAATTAATAATTACGAGTCGCTGTATAAGTGTCAACTCTGATCAGTGAATTTCTTTGGTCGCACTTTACCCCGTTTCGCATTTTTGTCCAAAGTGCCAGGTGTCCCAGCCCTAGCAGGCGAGACATCCCTTGAATTACCACTTGAGCTACTCCGGGAGCTAGACCTGGACAAGGTTTTAAGATCCCTTAGGGGGAATGCGGGGCTAGCCGATTGATGCCTGCTTCGCGATCGCGTCCTTATTAGCTTATCGGCCAGCTCGGCGCCGCTTTTTGCGCGAGTTCTAGGCCCAGTGCTTTCTTTACCATCAACTGACAGCTGGATTTTCGCTAGTTTTTGCTTAAGCGCTGATTTCGCTAGCTGCTGAGAACTAGCATCAGGCGAAGCTCTCCCATTCGGAGGGTCGGGGGTTGAATTTGAGAGAGTCTGGGACTCGGGTGAGCTGTCCGTGGAAAGTGCCTCATGGTTAAGGTCAGTTTGAGATACTTTAAGGTGCTGATCTTCGGCAGATTTGGGGGATGATAAAGATGTCGTCGGATCAAAATGGATAGGGACTGAAGAGGATGGGGGTGTGGAAACCACAAGGGGTGGGGAGATCCCCAGGAGTGGGGAGACCACCGGGGGTGGGGATACTGGAAGGGGTAGCGGAGGGGACTTCATCAAGGAGGAAAATACTTGGAAGATGTTACGCTGCTCTGAAGGAGCCACTTCAGGATTAAGAGCAGAAGATTCATTCTTTGGTAGGTTGTCGTCATTATTCAATTGGGGTACAGGAAAAGATGGGCTTTCCGCAAAGACCATCACCGAGTCACCTTTGCATTCTATGTTGCCCGAGGACAGTCCAGTTCTTTGGCTTGAAAGAACGTCTGGAGATAGGAGATTAGTGTTAAAGATGGATCTCTCCTCCCTAAGCAGTGGTTGGCTTGGTTGAGAAGTTTGAACTTCTTGTAATGTTTCTGCTGTCTTCCTCAAGGCTTCAGACTTTTGAGGTGAAAGGTCCAGCGGCTCAGGGGAACTCGAGAGGGCCGGAGACTTGGGCAAAGGTGGCGATTGAGATTTCGGTGTCGACTCAGTAGATGGGGGTGATTCTGTTGGACGCGGAGATATTCTCCGAGGCAAAGGTGTTGGGTGTGTTTGAGATGTCATTGTTACTTGTGAAGTTGAGGTGCTGGGAACAGGGGTCGAACAATTTGATGCTGGGGCTTCCGTTGACGCTTCCGCAGTAGCAGAAGTGCAACTGGTAACCATTTCTGTACTTTGCTCTTTGTCCGATGATACACTTATAAGTGACTGTTCTAATATAATGGGTGCTGCATCTTTAGGTTGGGAAATCCAAGCTTGCGAAGGGAGTTGGGAAGCTGTTGGACCATGAGTAAGTGTTAGTACTTGGCACTCGAGCAGAGGTGCAGGTTGGACTTCAATGGTTTCCTGAGAGACAGAGAAGGCCATTGGCTCCGACTGGCTGCATCCCTGGGTCTGCAGCGAATCCAAGCTGCTCTTTAATTCTGAAGAATCACTTGAGGTGCCACACGTCTGTGGGGTAAGCTGTGGAGGGCTCAGTGTAGAAATGCTTGCTTCAGACACAGTAGATATATGAAGCTCTGCAAGTCTCGGTGGGACGCTTGGATCGTTTTCCGATTGCAAGCATGGCAGAGCTAGAGTCTCCGGATCATCAAATTTTTGCTCTTTTTCCGCAGGTACTTTTATAATTTCTTGTTGACTTGTGGCAACTTCTTGAGGCGACGTCTTGGAATGTAGCTGTGGTCTAACTTGGACCACCACATTTTGAGAATTTAGAGTCTGTGTAGGTCCAGCGGAAATACTCAGTTGATCAGCAACTTTCTGTGACGAGTCTAGCAAACTGACTGTGACTCGAGTCATTGGGGAAGAATGCGTTTGTTGGGGTTTGATTATGTTTTGAGGTGAAGCAGGAACTGTGACAGGAGCAATTGTGGTCTGAAGGAGCCCAGGTGCAGATGGCGACGACGAAGCTTTAGAGGCCCCTGCAACCCGTGCAAGAGCTTGTGCTATCGTCTGCGGCCTGGATTGAATGTTAGACTTCAACTGTAACAGGAGTCTAGGATTAATCACCGGCGGCCGTAGCCGAGGGCGGTTGGGATGCCTCTGCGTGGGTACTTGTGGTTGAGCTCCTGGCATTCTTAAATCAGGGACTTGAGACTGCATCGGGGTTCCTAATCTGTTGTGCATCCGAGGCTGCGAAGGGAGAACTTCGATACGGGCTAAAATGGGTTGCCGTTGACCCTGGGACGCAAACTGAACCGTCCCTGTTGGTTGACTTGATCTGATCATCTGCTTGGGGAGTAGATGAGACTGGGGAGCTACTTGAGGAGGTCTTGCCAAGGAGAGATGGAGAGTTGGCGCTTGGGGTGAGGGCTGTGAATCGGGAGATGCTCGGGTCTGTGTAAGCATCTGAAGACGCGCTAGGATTGGAATGGGGGACTGAGATTGGGATTGAGATTGAGATGATGGGGTTGCGACTTGGGAATGCTGGCGGGCTTGAAGTTGGAACTGCTGCTGCTGTTGCTGCAAAGACGACTGTTGTGACAACTGGGTTTTAACTTGAGAAAGCTGACGAGTTTCTAGCTGTTCAAGTTGGAATTGCTGCGGCTGTTGCTGCTGCTGTTGTTGAGAAGATGATTGCTGTAACAATTTAGTTCCAAGCTGGGAAAGCTGACGAGCTTTAAACTGTTCAAGCTGAAACTGTTGCTGCTGCTGCTGCTGCTGCACAGACTGTTGCGACAATTGGGTTCCAACTTGAGAAACCTGTTGAGCTTTAAGTTGTTCCAGCTGAAACTGCAACTTCTGCTGCTGCTGCTGCTGCTGTTGATACTGTTGCTGAATTAGCTGCTGTTGCTGCTGCTGCTGTTGCTGAGAAGACGACTGCTGCGACAATTGGGTTCCAATCTGAGAAAGCTGACGTGCTTGAAGTTGTTCCAACTGGAACTGCAACTGCAACTGCTGCTGTTGCTGTTGCTGCTGCTGCTGGAGGGAAGACAACTGCTTTGTGAGTTGGTTTCCAACTTGAGAAATCTGGCGAGCTTCAGGCTGTAATTGCAACTGCTGCTGTTGCTGTGCTCCTGCTTGCTGCATCAAAGAACCCGAGTGACCCTGTAACATCATCGGTAGAACTGAAGGGCGACTTTGAAGACCTGGCATCTGGCTTGGCAATCCAAAGCTTTGAGCCATTCCCGAGGAAGAACTGGGTTGCACGAGTCCTTTCAAGTTAGACTCCGACATGTTCGATGAAAGAATCGGGCCACTGTTTAGAGATTGAATACCTGGTGCTCCTGAAAACACCCCGGGGGCCGTACCTTGCAAGATTGAACTCAAACATGGGGCAATCGGTTGGGATAGGCTACTTATTTGAGACTGGGGAGATGCATGAGATTCTGGCAGTATAGAGGTGATCAAATGACTTGAAGACATGGGATGGGGAGGATTCTGAAGAAAATTGCTTGGTGCAGAACGGCAACGAGTGTCATCATGTCCCATGGTAGATACGCTGGGTAATAAGCCAGGAACTGGGGGTAAGCCTGAAATGGCGAGGTGCTCAGCTCGAGGAGACAAATTCAGTGGCTGAATGTTGGAGTTACTGATGCTATAGGACATGGGCAACACCAGTTGGCTTACTGTTTTGTCTCCTTGTGGAACGCTTTCTTGTTTAGCTGATACTGGAAGCTTGGTTGCCTCAGTAGTTAGATCAACTGGTTGTGTTGCAGACAGCTCCTTAATCACTTTCAGTTCTTTAGTTTTCGTACCTTCCATCTTCCGTTTCTCTTTTTTCAAGGGCTTAGCTTTCGACTGTGGTTTCTCTGACTTCTCTTCAGGCGATTTGGACGCCCCCGTTTTCTTGGCAGGAGCTTTGCCAGGAGTTTTAGTGGGAGCCAAACGGGCCAGAGGTGATCTGGGAGACAATGCTGCATCCGGGGCAGGGGGGACGGGCGGGGGCGATCTAACGACCCCCGATCTTGTCACAGGAGACATAGGACCTGAATCATCTTGAGCAACATCCGCTTTAGGATTACGCCGCGTGCTGCGTCCGAGATTAGCTTGCAAGTTACGCTTTGCTCGCTCGGCGCTACCGGAGCGACTATTTGACCTGCTACTTTTCTCGCTACTACCCTTAGAGCCACTCTGTCTGGTCTTAGATCTACTCTTATGCACCTTGTTTTTGGCCTCCTCGTTGCAGTAAGTGAAGAACATCTCATCTTCTTCCAGCTCAGCCTTTCGCTCCTCCGCCTCCTTAAGGGCTTGTAGACGTTCAAGCTCCCATTCTTTCTTGGCCAACTCGACCTGTTCCTGAGAGGAAAAATGTAACAAAGATCAAGGCCATGAACATTTGTTATTGTTGTTCCTAAACTATATGACTGCAATTTTTTTATTGATTGCTTTCAGAGAGCATCCGGGAGTGTTTGGGTGTAAATGGCCACACGCACCAATAGACGCATATGATTATGCGTTTAAAAAAACCACCATTCGATAATGGTGCACGCGCGCGTTGCTATACGTTCAAATTATTGAGCATGTAGTCAGCTTGTAAAAAGGAGTATTTTTACTTGATCATGATTTTTAGCCTGAAGAAATACATTTTTATCTTTCTCAATACAACCACCATGATACAACGTAAAGCAAGGTTCAGCTTTGCCTGTAATCACTCGAGCCACGTGGGTCATGAAAAATGACACCCAAAATGGTGGATGGAAGGCGTGACGTCACCGGAAATGCAATCAATAGTATTGCCGTTTCACTACCGACTATTAGCAGCTATAGGGCACTTCAGAAACTTGTCATGATCTCCTCATGTTTTGAATGAGACCTCAACCAGGTATCATCACAATTGCCTGACTTTTCTCTAACTGGAAAAAAGGGAAACTCATTTTCCAGGTTTTCCCTGATTTCCAGGATGACTGGAACCCTATACAAATATTAGGAAGACTAAATACTAAGGCGCGAGGTCAAAATACAAACGATCTGTATACCGGTAAACAGTTCAAGTTAATCCCTCTTGGAACCGTTTGTCTGTGGTCAGAAAAGCGTTTGTTCAGCGAACACGGCTGGGTGGGTTGAACACTGCCAATTATCTACCGTTTGGCCAGACCAGCTGAACCGTTTGCTTGCTCACTCAAAACCTTGCAACAGTGTATCGTTTATGTACCGTTTCCCAGTATACAGACCGTTTTGTATTTTGACCTCGCGCCTAACCAGTGTAGCCAGTCAGGTTCCAGATGTCTTTTGTTGAAAGAAGCATGACCAAGAAAACTTAAAGACCCAACCAGCTACCCTGGTTAGTATTTTGAGTCTTCCATAATATCAGACGCCTGCTTATAAAGGAAAGGGCTACAAACCTCGGCTTCTAAGACTTCATCCATGGACAGAGGTTCCATGTGGGCCTCCAGGTACCTCATCGCATACTTCTCTATGTTAGTTAACTAGGTGTAAAAATTAAAAATAAAACACGAAGTGAGATGAAAAGAAATTGAAAAACAAAGCGTGCTGGGCGCAAGCAACTTATGGTTTGACACCCTTAGGCAGCAAGTTGGACATTACTGCACTAAGCTGACGAAATTACCTGCTCATCAAGCTGGGCCAGCTCAATTTCCATCTTGGAGACTTCTTCCTTAGGTTTGTTTTCTTCGCCCTCATAAGGAATCGTCTCGTCAAACTCGGCAAGCTCCGCGTCTTGCTCTGCCAGGGCCTTAGAGGTTGCTTTGACGTCCGTCTCATCTTCTGTCTTGGCAAGAGCCTGATAAAAAGGAAAGAGTTCACAATATAACAGTAAACATTTAGTTTCTCTGATGCCTGTTTCTTGAATTTCAAATGGTCAAAGTTTTTAGAATGGCAACAAACGTCCGTTTAAATGGACCAAGATATTTCATGAAACAAAATGAACTGATTTTTCTTCAAGTTCCCCCTTATAATTTTTAAAACTTCCAAGATAACCAATCATCCAGTCGATATGCTGTTTAGACATGAGACAAAACATAACGGACTGACCACTTTCTCTTTTGGGGCAATCAAATGCAGATCCCCGACTGGAAAACAAATCTCCTTTTTCAGGGTTTGCCTATAGACCGTATCGAATAGCTGCCATCTTGTGGGGCACCTTTTGTTACTTAAATTGTTCAACAATGGAAGCACAATATGTGCAACCATCCATGTCCTCAAGGAACAAAGAAACTGCCCCACAAGATGGCGGCTATTTGATACGGTCTATTTACAGGATGGCTGGGAACCCTGCCTCAAAGTATGTGATGTTAGTGTTTTCACTAGTGTTTTCACAGCCTGAAGAAATACATTTTTATCTTTCTCGATACAACAGCCATGGCACAACAACATAAAGCAAGGTTCAGCTTTGCCTGTAATCACTCAAGCCACGTGGGTCATGAAAAACGACACCCAAAATGGTGGATGACGTCACCGGAAAAGCAATCAATAGTATCACTACTGACTATAAGCAGCTATAGGGCACTTCAGAAACTTGTCATGATCTCCTCATGTTTTGAATGAGACCTCAACCAGGTATCATCACAATTGCCTGACTTTTCCCCGACTTTTCCCTGATTTCCAGGACGACTGGAACCCTATAAAAATATTAGGAAGACTAAATACTAAGGCGCGAGGTCAAAATACAAACGGTCTGTATACAGGTAAACGGTTCAAGTTAATCCCTCTTGGAACCGTTTGTCTGTGGGAAGAAAACCGATTCCCCACCTGTTCCAACTGGTTCTGCGTGATGACATCTTTTTCTTCACTGGACGGTTGCTGCACCTTGCTTGGTGGTGGTGGCTCAGGTTTGGTGTTCACTAGGAGGTCCTCGATGGCTACTGGTTTTACGTCGCGACGGGTTGACATGTCAAACAGGTCTTTTATAGTGTTCTGTGGATTTATTTAACGAGAGAGGAAAATTAGGAAAGTTTGTTAATAGGGGAAAGAAAATTTGAAAAGTTTGACAATGGGAAGGTTTCAGTGTGTTAAAACCTGCCAACTTAATTGAATTTTAAAGAGACTCGGAAAATTGGTTGATTACACAAACAAAATATCCAAGATTGTTAATTGACAATACAGAAGGATTTTGATCCGTGTCAGGAGTCGTGAATTCAGTCATTTTTTCTTGAAAAACTGTTGCAAAATCCAAGAGAGTTGGCAGCTCTCGACAACATTAAGCTAAACTTCCCAATATTTACATTTTGCTATCCTTTTATTTACATGTAGAGGCGTTGCTTATTATGTTAACAAAACTATGCACACTACAATTTGTGTATTATCTATATAATATCGCTACAAATGTAGACAAATGTCCATATGAGTTTGGGAAATCTGGATGTAGTGAAAGGCAACTTGGCTCCACCGGGATTCAAACCGCGGACCTTCTGCTTAACGTGCAGACGCCCTATCAATTGAGCTATGAAGCCAACTGGTGGTCTCGAATCACAGTAGTGCAGTTGTTCCTCACTGATTGGGATTGGCTATCACGTGAGCTTAGCAAGCCCTACAGAGGGATAAACCCCTCCCAGAGATTACTTAAGATACGCCCCAAACCCCTGCCCGGCTTGCCCCAATTATTAAGTACGAAAATACTAAATTATCACTGACGAATATCAAACATGAAGAGAAGGCTTCACAAAACAAAAGACCAGTGCTAATTATAAACTTCAATTAACACATCTTAACAACCAAAAAAGCCCGCAGTTTGACTGACTGTTTTAAAGAATGCCGTGGTGAAGTTGCCTCCTTCGATTGAGACATCTACAAGGAGTCTCTTCTGGTTGGCTTTCTTCAAGATGTTCTCTTCCACTGTCATCTCGCTGATCAACCTGTGACGTCAAACAACAAAAAGACCATCTAAGGCATTCATGATAGGATAATTATGAGGTTTTCATGTAAACTCGGGCTTTGATGAAGACTGTGGCACAGGTTCGTCACCAATGCACGCGTGCCAAATTCATGCCGCGAAATACGCAGCTCCATGCCTTTGCTACATGGAGCTGCGTATTTCGTGGCACGAAATTTGCGCGCGCAATACTGACGAGCCTGTGCCTTTAATGTCCTGCAGAGTTTACCATGAAGACTCTGCAGGAGTTATACATTCGGTCTACTTTTTTTCAGTTTAACTTCACAACTGTCAAAACAATAACCATGTGGGACAAAGTTGGCCTTATTGCCTTTCCATTAAGCCTCAATGCACTTTAAAATTACGGCAAAAATTCTGAAAGGGGTAATGCCCCAGGCACCTCGTTTGGTGGATTTGTGTGTTTTATAGTGCTCTTCAACCGATTCTGATACACACACAATTAATAAAGTAATGGTCATGACTCATAAAAACTTAGAAAACACCAGTTTAAATGTACGTGACCTGTCACCACAAAATTAGCTGAAAGTCGGAATTTTTAAAATTTAAATATTGGTATTTTTAATTCAGCAGAAAAAGAGCTATCCAATGGTATATAACACATAAGGTAAAACTATTCCCCCAACGCAACACAGCTTGGAGAAATGTTAGTGTTCAAACAAATCTTACAAAATGTCTTATGAAGCACGAAGAAAGCTATCGTCAAAATTGGTCTGAAAATGATGTTTTTAATAGTTGGCTGATGCTAAAAATTTAGAATAAAACGGAATAGGTACTCTTTCCAAATATTACAAAAACCCTAAAATTTACCTCCCTTCAATTTTTGACTTTGAACCGTCATTATAGGAAATAGCGAAGTGCAACTTTACGCTCATTTCGTCACAACAGGTCACGTATATGAACACTCAAATCGATACACTGACCTATAAATATGGACATCTCTAGTCTGCCCGATCCTGTGACATCGATCCTGAGCCTGTGCATCCATAGTAGGATTCCAGTCACTATCATAGAAGACAACAGTGTCCGCTCCAGTCAAATTGATCCCTAATCCACCACTACGCGTTGACAGGATGAAACAGAAGATGCGTCTGTCCATGTTGAAACGGTCCATCAGCATCTAAGATATGGGGGAGAAAAAGCCAAGATTGGACATCAAGACACTAATTCTTGCACTGCTTTAAACCACGCTGTATTTTTTCCATGTTTAACTCAATGAAATTTAGGTTTCTGCAAACACACCCTCAATTGATAGGCATGTACTCCTAGTTTGAGTCATCCTTTTTCAAATCTTGTGTTCAGTAAGGGTGGCTACTATAGTATAGACCGTATCGAATAGCCGCTATTTTCGTGGGGCACCTTTTGATACTTAAACTGTTCAACAATGGAAGCACAATATGTGCAACCATGCATGTCCTCAAGGAACAAAGAAACTGCCCCACGAAATGGCGGCTATTCGATACGATCTATTGGATAACTTTGGTTATTGACCTTGACAGGGAACATTACTTAACACTGCCAAAAAGCTCTGAAGAGTAACAAATAATATGTGTGTCTTTGGGTAAAATACAAAATGCTGAAGCTTTGTATCTTGGGTATGAATTCTGCGTGGCACATATTCAGCCATCAGAACAAACTTAGTTCCAAGACTCCATGGATTATGTTTGCCACAACAAGTATGGACTGTCCACAGGAAGGGACCAGTCCATCATCCGTTATGTGGCATTTGACATCCAACTGAGATCCATATCAGTTGTCTGAAAGACCTACGTGGCCCGCTTCTACCACCAAAAACAATCCTATTCTAGTCTACATAGACCACCGAGAAGGAGCAAGCTACGTCGACTTAATTTTCTCAATTAAATGCAAGTCAGACCATCTATTACAGTGTTTGGACAGTTTAACAGTGTACGGAGTGCACACGCACACTTGGATGTCAGTTCACAAAAACGTGTCGCCCACTGTGCGTTTTTCACGAACTGTAACTGAAGTGCACTTAGATGTCACTTCGTGGTGACGGTGACAAAATGTTTAGGCCCAGTTATCCTGATAACCGACGTCACACCGAGTGTAAACATTGACAAAATTCAGTCTGATTCATAATCAATGCCTACCTGTCTCTGTTCAACCTTGGTGGTGCCGTCCAAACGGACGTAGATATGACCGTGGTAATTCAGGAAAACCTCCAGGACATCCAGCATACGGGTCATCTGGGTAAAGATTAACACCCTGTGGTCAGTAGCCTTCAGTTTGCGGAGTAGAACGTCCAGTGCTTGGAGTTTACCTGCAAATTGGAAACAACGTTAACAATAACTGGTTTTTCGATTGAGCGACTATAGTTAACTATAGTCGACTAGAGTTTCTCAAACAGGTAATAAACCCTTTCACAGTTATCGACGCCATGTTGTTCACGGGGCAGTTCGAACACGCGTTGCTGTGTGCGTGCGCGGATCGTATACGAATGCATTGTTAGGTCACTGTGCATTAGCTACGATCTGCGCACGTACACGGCAACGTGTGCATGCTCAATCATTTGAATGTATCGCAACGCGCGTGTGCAGCATCTTCGAATAAAAGTACGCTGGCTAGTATTTTTTTACGCGTGTACGCGCGTGACCGTTGACCACCAAACATTACCAGATGTTTTACGTCACGAAGAGCAATCAATAGTCGAACCAAGTTAATAAGAAGCCCTTGTTTGGAACATTGCAGATTACCTTGTTCTAACAGGAACCTTATCAAGAATAAAAATATTGAACAAAAGATTAGGATCTAAAATATTCCTTGTTATAAGTAGAATGTTTCATTAACTGTATTCTTATCAAAAATGTGCTCAGACAATAGAGATTTTGCTCTACAGTGCTTGATAACAAGACTCAGAGACTCTAGTCTGATAAAATCTCGAAGTCATCACAGCAACAAGTTCAAGGCCCTATAGATGATCAGTTTTTGAGCGATTCTGGGAATAAAACCATTACAAATCAAAAGAAAGGACTTTACATGCAAAGTAAAATGTTGACATTTCGTGGTAGTGACCAAAAAATGTTGAAGCTCTTGAAAAATGCAACACTCTGTAAAACCGTGAAAATGTTTACAAATTTTGGACGGCCCCAAACGGATTTATTCAATGACTGAGAAATGTCCCACGTTGCTCACAGGCCTAGGTTTAAGATGGCGTCGATAACTGTGAAAGGGTTTATTTCCATCATTCGAGGGACTCTAGTCACTCAATCGAACTTGCTCAAGGTGGCTGCTTGGCTGTAATGCACAACTCAGATTGTGACATTCTTTCTAACAGGTTCCCCAATTATCGCTTGGGTCGACAAGGCAATTGACATCAAGTGTCTTGCAAAGGGATACAGACATCTCTCTTACCACAATCATACTGTAGCGGGGTTTAGTTCACGATGGAGTGTCTCAACAAGGATTTGGTGGCCGTTGACTGCTTGTAGCTAGGGACTGCAGAGCAGGGCGGGGACGAGAGGAGGGGGGCAAGGGGAGGGACTTACCACAATCATACTGGATGAGTCTTAGCTCAGGAAACTGCAGCCTCATTCCTGCCTCGATAGGATGCAAGCAAGCTTTAGCAGGGTTTAGTTCACGCTGGAGTGTCTCACAAAGGATTCTATGGCCATTGACTGCTGAGGGTGCTGGGTGTGACACATGCATGGTGATGGGTGGAGAGGAAGCCAGGGGAACCACCATCACAAACCTGAAAAGTGGAAAGTTTATAAATATCTCTGAGTTTAAACTCACTGGTTCTTTTCAAATGAAATTTCACACGGTACAACTGCAAACCGCTTACACATCGATTTCCACTATGTATATCCTTACTTGTATTATTCTTCTCAATTGATTGCTTTCCGGTGACGTAATGCTTTCCATCCACCATTTTGGTTTCCATTTTTCACGACGCACGTGGATCGAGTTATTACCGGCCAAAAAAGCAAGGAAAGCGCATTTGTTTGCACACCTTTGTTACTAAACCTTGCTTTATAAAGATAAAAACGTCTTTCTTCACGCTAAAAATCAGGATCAAGTAAAAACAAGCCGAGTGCATGCTCAATCATTTGAACGTATCGCAACGCGCGTGTGCGGCATCTTCGAATGAAAGTACGCTGGTGAGTATCTTTTACACGCATGACCGTTGACCACCAAGCATTACCAGGTGTTTCACGTCACGGAAAGCAATCAATACAGTTAAACCAAGTTAATAAGTAGAAGCCCTTGTTTGGAACATTGCAGATTACCTTGTTATAACAGGAACCTTATCAAGAATAAAAATATTGAACAAAAGATTAGGATCTAAAATATTACTTGTTACAAGTAGAATGTTTCATTAACTGTATTCTTATCAAAAATGTGCTCAGAAAATAGAGATTTTGCTCTACAGTGCTTGATAACAAGACTCAGAGACTCTAGTCTGATAAAATCTCGAAGTCATCACAGCAACAAGTTCAAGGCCCTATAGATGATTAGTTTGAGCGATTCTGGGAATAAAACCATTACAAATCAAAAGAAAGGACTTTACATGCAAAGTAAAATGTTAACATTTCGTGGTAGTGACCAAAAAATGTTGAAGCTCTTGAAAAATACAACCCTCTGTAAAACCGTGAAAATGTTCACAAATTTTGGACGGCCCCAAACGGATTTATTCAATGACTGAGAATTGTCCCACGTTGCTTACAGGCCTGGGTTTAATGAATGCAAGACCTAACCTCTTAATGATCTCTTTGAGTTCCTCAAGCAGACTTTCTGGAGTTTTCATCATCTTTGCCAAGGTGTTGGTCTGAGTGAACCTTGCCTCCACCCGGTGTGGGAATGGCAACCCATGTACCCCCTGGCAGTGGAACAGCCCAGTACAGTTGGCATACGGCCACTTCTCTCCTGCCGGTTTGTGACTGTTGAAGATCGATACGGCCTTACAAAGATCGCTACCGTAGACAGGTTTTGCAGTACAGCGTACTTGGTTTAAGTCGGCAAGTCGGGTGAGTTTAGATCCTCGTTCATCCGTCTCCAACTTTTGCAGAGATTCCTGTCAGGTAAATAATAAATGTTTCTACTTTTAAAAACTATCATTTAAAAAATACTTACGGACATTAACACTCATTCTTACATGACAGCACATTGCAGAATGTGAAACCCACAAATTCTGGATAACTTTAGTTGGTTTACTGTGGGATTTGACTACACATTTTACTAACAGAAAAATCATGGTCCTCACTGGGAGTCGATCCCGAGACTTCCAACACCATGGACAGAAGCTCTACCTACCGGTTGAGCTATGGGGTATAGTGGTGTATTCCATCAGGTTTTCCCAAAGAACCCAACTTTTCTGCCAGTGTTAAGACACAATGCATAGTTCCGACCTGTCAATCAAGTCGAACCCGCCGACCAATCACAACAGAGCTAGGTCAAAGTGCATTGCATCACAACAACACGCGATTTTCTGGCCATACAGTTTGTACAGTGTGGTATGCGGCCTCCGGGTAAATTTTTTGTTTCAATGTCGGGCGATTCGCTGTTCAAAGGTAGGAAAGCGTATTTTTATGAATATATGTCATCCTTGCATTACTAACCCTTTAATAAGTGCGTGCTGCGGTAACTGTCGACCCTAAAACATAAATACCCGAGTTTTCTGCAATGAATCTGTGCTTTCCATGCCGAGTCCCATTGTTTTGTACGTCGTGTGTCGTCATTTTTTTGCGATGGTTTGTGAGCACATAGCAACAGTATCTAGGGGGCGGGATTAACTGGGCAATCTCGGAACTATGCATTGTAACGCGCGCACGCAGACGAGACACAAACAACTGCAACGCAAACACTGACGGAAACAATCGGCAAATCTAACCTTTGTTTCAACTTGGTGCAACTTGGTTTGCGTTACTGTTTGCGTTGCTAGTTTGCGGTACTCTCTGCGTTTGTTGCGATGGTATGGAAACCACGCTTCAACATAAAACAAGCGAGTAAATATTTTGCTAAATGCAAATGATTTGCAACTAGGAGAAATGTCCCCAAGTTTTGAGGACTGCAGTGATATGAGAAAACACCACAGCAGATCGTGCTACAAGGAGATTTACTCTAGGCCAAGACATTACATCAAGCCAGTATAGTTTACTGATTGACAAATTATAGATCTTTGGCCAACAGGAACCATTTTGTGTTCGGAAAACAAAAAGGGAACAAAATGTTGCCACTTCGCTCCTTCCCCAAAAATGGATCGAGACTGAATGACTGTTGATACCAAGATGATTTTACAGAATTGAGGTTGAATAGTTCAGGGATGTGATTTGTTATGGTTTTTCCCCGGAATAATCTGTCACAAACCAATGAGACAAAAGAAAGTTCCGGGAAAAACCGGAACAATCACATCCATGATAGTTGTACGATTAAAGTAGTGGTGCCCTTGAAATTTGGAAGGATTTTTTTCTTTTTTACTATGGAATTTTTTCAAAGTCTGTGATGTAATTAAATGAAGTTCAGCAGCTTTCTGGTTAGAAGTAGACATTTCTTTATCTGCAGTGAGGGACACGCCATAGTGAAAGAATTACGGACTTAAGATGCATTTTAGCAGCAAGGACTCGGGGGGGGGTGGGGGGGGGGTGGGGGGGGGGGGTGGGGGGGGGGGGGGGGGGGTAAGGGGATTACGGTTAAGAAGGAAAACATTGAGGGACAAATTTTCTTTACCAAGTAAAATGGTGAATCTGTTCTTGGTTTCTTCACCACCTTGGTGAGCTTTGTTGCACCTGTTACCGATGGTCGACTTCCTGACGTCACAGAAACTGAGGGGCGGGGAAACACAAGTAAATACGAACTTAGGACAATAAATATGAATCATTTAAAAATGTGTGCAATATCCATTACATTCTATTTTCCGATTAAAACATGCCAACATGCATAAACGGTAACACAAGTAAGCAGTCATGTCAACAAACAAAACAAAACAAAAATATTTGGAGAACACTGAGGTCATTTTTGGCCAATTCCAGAAATGTTGATATATTTTTTAAATTTTGAGGGAGTGTGCTTAATATCAAACTTGAATACATGAAGCATTACAAGTCCTCAGTCTCTGAAATGTGTTTCTCAATTTCTGGAATTGCCCCTCTACAGACCATACTAGGAAAAAATATGGCACTATTTTTTTTCTTACAAAGTACATAGACCAAATGTGCTAAAAAGACAAGTAAACGTAAACGTAAAAGGACATATTACCAAATGGTAGCAATTTGGTGAAACAAAAAGCAAATGAGACGACAAATGGACATGGATTTGCTAAAACAAAGCTGTAAAAGCAAGCATATGATTTTCAAATCATGACTACTCTGCAGGGGCCGAAATTAACACTGGTCCTGTGGTCCGAGACCAGTCAAAAATCAGAATGACCACTAGATCTATCAAAAACGCTGGTCCGATGGACCAGTAAAAACGTTTTATGACTCATGGAAACATTCTCCGATACCTAATCCGCAGTAAACATTTCTTACTCAATGCGAAGAATTCCTGGTTACCACAAACAATTCCTGATCACTTTAGACATTTTCAGATAACTACATTTCTTTCTCCAAACATGCCCCAGTGTTGGACCAAAAAAACAATCCCATCCATCCTGCACTCAATGACCTTAAACCAATAAGTGTTTGAGTTTATCTCGGTGCCATTTTGAAAAGCACCAGTGGACCACCAAATTTTCAGCAGGACCAGTAGAGTTCTCTAATCTACTGGTCCTTCTTACCAGCATGAAATTCAGGTTAATTTCGACCCGTGCTCTGCTACATATTTTTCTTTATAAATCTTATATGGAAAGTTCTTGTGTGTTAGTAGAAACGGATTGATTAGTAGCCGTTTGTGGACAGACGGAACATGTCTGGGTTTTTTTCCATCTAACCTTTGGGGCTTCCTGTCGCCTTTGCTATGCTTACGCTGCTCAAGGGTCGGATTTTTAAGACGGGCTGCGCAATGTCAGCCCGAGTAGTGGGTGTGGCAGAGGGTGTGTTCCCTCTCCCAGGGGCAGGGCGGGCCTGGGAGGGGGGCACATTAGGCAGTGGTATGCTGGCAGTGGTGCAAGGCGATGCTGGATAGGGGGAATACACAGAAGGGGAACAACAGCAAAGTATGTTTAGGTTTGGATTTTATCTTAAAATGGTCATCGAGCATGTTAAAACTTCTAGTGAAGACCTAATGTATCATTTGCAATGACCCAAAATACTTCAAAATGGTTTTGAAATATACTGAACCACAAAAGATACTTTTTCAAATGTTAAACCATAAATATGTCCTTTTGAGTGTGCTTAATTTGACAACGTTGTACCATTACACTAAAAGTTCACCCAAATGCCCAGCTGAATATGCTCTTTTCAAAATGAAGCTTCCATTATCCAGATTCAAGCGACGTTTCCTTTGCGGTTCAGTATAACATGCATGCAAGCACACTTTTATTGCTCTCATGTGATCAAATTCAAAGTCAGGAATGTTTGTAATTGGGACTAATCCTTAAATGGGCTCAATATAACTGGGGGGAAAGGTACTTAAAAGACTATGAGCGCTTGACAAATGACGATACGAGTCATTCAGTAACCCAACATGACCAAATGGAGAAACAAACATGTTACACCATAAGCACCACAATCAAGCACCACATAATGCAAATTGCTCATGCATTGGTAAAACACAAAATGTGCAGCACACTGCAAGTGAAATCATTCCTGATTTAAGCAAAGCAATAAAGCCTCGTCTACACGGGCAAACACTTGCAAAACATCACCAAACAGTCGTATCAGTAAAGCCTAGCGTACATCGACATTGCAACTGGAAGCAACTCAACTGATCAGTTGCTGTCAATGTGTGCGTAGTGCGCTCATCAACAGCAACTGATCAGTTGCGCAACTAGCGGGAACTAGGAGCACTCAGCCATGTCTACATTTCCAGAGTGCGCACATCGACACGGCAAAGCCTAGAGTACATTGACCTTGCAACTGGAAGAAAACTGTTGCTTGCAGTTGCTGTCGATGTGTAGGCACGTGGTCAGATGCACGCAAGCAACTGACAGCAACAAGTTGCAAGTACATCGACGTAACTGACTGCAACTGGGTACAACTAGTTGCAAGAAAGTAGAACATGAGCTGGGATTTTTCTAGTTGCCAGTAGTTGCAAGTGCGCGTACATCAACCTTTTTAAGCAACTGATCAGTTGCTCCCAGTTGCCGCGAGTTGCTTCCAGTTGCAATGTCGATGTACGCTAGGCTTAAGGCCATGCAAACTTCAAGTTTGGTCATGTTTTTCAAAAGGTTAGCCGGTGTGGACAGCCCATGAAACATTAGCAAGCACCAGTAAACTTCACCAAACCGTGTTTGCCAATGTTTGGACATGCAGCTACTGGCAAACACTGGCACACATTGACAAACATATCCGTTTGCTCGTGTTTTATGACCGTACCGAGTTTGCTTCCATTTGCCAATGTAGAGACACACAAAACATCAGCAAACATATCTGCATAGCGATGTCTGCAAACAAAGTGTTTGCCAGTTGTAGACGAGGCTTTAATGTATGATTTTCTGCATGCCCCAAGATTGGCTTGTGCTTTACTGTTGAAACCCTTGCTTTGTTGTAATAGACTGATCCAGAAATGTTTATAGAGCACGCGTTATAGTGGGTACATAGGATTACATGTACACATAATCTAGAGGTTTTGGGTTCAACCCCCCAACTTGTGGCAATGCATTCGAGTCCGTGGGCAAGACACTTGAGCATCTGCGCCCTGAGCATCTTTCTGATGGATACCGGCGCATTACAAATATTCATTATTATTATTATTAATATCAATTGCCTTGTCAACCTAAGCAATATTTGGGGAAATGTCACAATTTTAGTGCTGATAGGGTTGTGCACCTTGGCCACCTAGTTGAAGCGAAATGGTTCTGGTGATTCCCCGATGGCAGCGGTAATAATAATGGCCATGAAAGACATGTGCACTTTTATAAATGCTCTGGTATTATTTGTACTCTAGTGCCACATCCCCAACTATTTTTTACTATAGCGTCGTCCACCAACCAATCACTGGTGATCCATGTGGCCTTTTGGCACCTAAACAATCTAATGATTGTTCAAATTTTAAAGTTTCTAGACATATTTCTCTATGGGCGGGGCTTCCTGGATCGGTCTATTACCAATGAGTTTACCAAAGTTCTTTGCAAATATTATGAAGGTGACGACTGATATTTTATGATATGAAACTCGGAATAAACATACCTGTGGTCGTTTTTGCTGTTCCCTCTGTACTCCCTCCTTTCAACGTGGCAGACAAATCACGATTGCTTGGTTTTAAGGATACTCCTTGACTTGTTGACTGCGTAACGGCCGCTGACGTCGCTGAAGACACCACAGATATTCCCTGACTGGCAGTAACATTCACCATGGGTGCGACTGACGCAATCGGCTTTGAAGCTTGGGTCGTAGTCCTGAATACTTGGGCCATTGGTATTGTTAAGGTGGTAGCTGGAGTGACCGTGGTGGCCGAAGTGGCTGGAGCGACCTGCGTGGTGGTCAAAGTGGCTGGAGCGACCCGTGTAGTGGTCAAAGTGGCCACAGTGGCTGGTGTGACCCGTGTGGTAGTCAAAGTGGCCACAGTGGCTGGTGTGACCCGTGTGGTAGTCAAAGTGGCCACAGTGGCTGGTGTGACCCGTGTGGTAGTCAAAGTGGCCACAGTGGCTGGTGTGACCCGTGTGGTAGTCAAAGTGGCCACAGTGGCTGGTGTGACCCGTGTAGTGGCCACAGTGGCTGGTGTGACCCGTGTGGTGGCCACAGTGGCTGGTGTGACCCGTGTGGTGGCCTGGTTGGTAGTAGCAAATTTAGTGGATGCAGTGGCCAGTGTAGTTGACGCATGGGACAGGTTGGTGGCCACAGTGAACAGGTTGGCGGGCATAGTGACCTGGGTGGTTGTCACAGCAGTCTGGGTAGTGGCCGCGGTTCCCTGGACAGTGGCCAGAGTGGCCTGAACAGTGGCCAGAGTAGCTTGAGTGACACTGCCTTGCTGCTGCATTTTCTGCTGCTGTTGCTGCTGTAAATGCTGCCGCTGGAACTGCGCTAGTACTGATTGAAGTTGCTGCGACTGACTAGCCGACGACGCCCGTGTGACAGCCTGAGCCAAAGCCTGCATAACAGTCTGTGCTTGGCTCGGTGCTAAGGTCGTTGTCTGGTTTGGAGTATTCTGCTGCAGAATGCTGCGGGGAATCTGAGGCGACGTCGCTTGTAGGGTCATCTGGATAGGCACAGGGCTGGACTGAGATTGGTTCTGCTGATGCTGGGGTGCAGGGGATGAGGTCAGACGAACACCTGGTCTTAGGACTTGATGACCACTGGATGTCTGCACTATTTGGACAATGCCACCTGAAACAACAAATTTCATACTTCAAAACCACATTTTTCTGAACCACTACTTTGTTTTACTTCACAGAAGTTGAGGAAAGTTACATTGTTACCTTCCAAAAAAGATCATTGAAAGTAAATTCCTTAAAGATGAAGGCTTGTCAATATGCAACAGACAAATTCGTGCCACGAATTTCACTGCACTCCACACCTTGCCCGAGTATTGACCCCTTTCCAATGACGTCAATTTGGGAGTCAAATAATGCCGCGTCATTGTGGAAGCGATGTGCGTGCGTGTTGTGCGTGTCTATAGCATGCTTAACGCCCTATACACAATTTATAGCATGCGTAACGCCCTATACCAAGGTTTCTATTTGTAAATTAAACAGCGTTATGACCACCAGAGGTACGCACATTGCTTCCACAATGACACGGTCCTTTCAAAGCGATTTGAAAAAATAAATCTTGCCAACTTACTCTGTGACATCTGCCTGATTTGACCGGCAGGCAGTCTGATTGTGGTCCCTTGGCCACCTGTACCACTCTGTAGCTGGACCGTGATTGGCTGCGTGGTAACAAACTGCCCTCTGCCAGAACCAGAGGTCTACAACACGAAAATAAAATGATTATTATGATTATTACATTTCTATAGTGCACATTCCATATGATCATGTTCACATGCGCTGTACATTTTATTTATTTATTTATTCACCACATCCAACAGCGGAGGGACCGCCAATTACAGGAATGGGAGCAAGTGTGGTTGAGTGCCTTGCTCAAGGGCACAGGTGCTACAACCCGTCGCGGCCCGGAATCGAACCTACATTCTAGTACTGGCACAGGAACTTAAGTTCGACGCACTAGACCGCTCGGCCATAACACCCCACATTATTATATGTTTACAGAAGCTTCCAGAACGGGAGAGAACAATAGAGCCACATGCTTTTCTGCTAGCAGCCACGTGCGTTTCCCCACGTGGCTCTAGTGTTGTCTCCCTTTCTCACATACAAGCAAGAGTGACCCGTGACCTCTTGACCCCCTGTGAAAGTGCCCTATGCACACTCTAAAGCCAAAGATTTATGCCAGTGTATGAAATGGTTAATTTGAGCTGTGCACTGGTTCAGCACAGATCAAGAATTAATTCATTTCAAATGGTTGATGTTCGAAGTTGCATACGGGCCGGTGAATGAGGGTTTAACATTCACTGACCCCTGCCTTGGCACTTCGTTCACTGCCATTGTTGCCCTTGAAAATGGGGAGTATTAAGATGTCACCAACTATGTGGATTGAGACTTGGTGAATTCATGCAAAGGTTTGAGAGAGAATGCTAAAGCCACAGTCGCCCCGTTCTCGTTTCCAGGAGTGGACGAGAGACACGAAACCTGAGGGAGTATACCACTGTGCCTTACAGCTTAGCTTGAAGAGTATCTGCCCTGAGAGTCAGAGGTCCTGGGTTCAAATCCTCTCATCCCAAGTTTAGATGCTTCAGAGGGTTTAAAGGCCCATTGTATCATTTGCAATGACCAAATTGTTTTTCATGAGCTGACAAGAAAAACCTTACTCAAAGTGTTGATACCAATGGTAACAAACACCACATGAATATTTTCCGTCCAAAATGGTATTTCATGTTGGAAATTGACAACCGAAGGTGGTTCTGAAAATACGTCCCGTGAACGGGACTTTTTCATCATTCACATTCAGTCAGGACGCAAAAATAGTCATTTTCTAAAGAATCTGTTGCAAAATGTGGGAGGGTTGGCAGCTCTGCATAGAGTCTTTAACATATCCCTCCGATTTGTCGAAAGGGACTTCTTTTTCTGTCCAAATTACTGTAACTTAAGGGGATATACAATGTGCTTGAAAAATCTTGAAATGGAATATTTAAAAGCATATATATGCCACACATACCTGCTGCTGTAAATAAAATCTTGGTTGTCCCCCTGATGCCCCAGTTGACGAAACCACCACGCCAGTATAGCCAGGTAACTGCTGTAGCGGTGTGCTGCTGGGCACAGTGGGGTGCGACACCAGGGTTAGCGAGGGGACTTCAATGGCTCCACCTGTTAGGGGAAACGCAGGATGATTAGGGGTGGATTGGCACTGTGTAGGGGTGTGCTACTGGGCACAGTGGGGTGCGACACCAGGGTTAGTGAGGGGACTTCAATGGATCCACCTGTTAGGGGAAACGCAGGATGATTAGGGGTGGATTGGCACTGTGTAGGGGTGTGCTACTGGGCACAGTGGGGTGCGACACCAGGGTTAGTGAGGGGACTTCAATGGATCCACCTGTTAGGGGAAACGCAGGATGATTAGGGGTGGATTGGCACTGTGTAGGGGTGTGCTGCTGGGCACAGTGGGGTGCGACACCAGGGTTAGTGAGGGGACTTCGATGGCTCCAACTGTTAGGGGAAACGCAGGTTGATTAGGGGTGGATTGGCACTGTGTAGGGGGTGTGCTACTGGGCACGGTGGGGTGCGACACCAGGGTTAGTGAGGGGACTTCAATGGCTCCACCTGTTAGGGGAAACGCAGGATGATTAGGGTTGGATTGGCACTGTGTAGGGGTGTGCTGCTGGGCACAGTGGGGTGCGACACCAGGGTTAGCGAGGGGACTTCGATGGCTCCAACTGTTAGGGGAAACGCAGGTTGATTAGGGGTGGATTGGCACTGTGTAGGGGGTGTGCTACTGGGCACGGTGGGGTGCGACACCAGGGTTAGCGAGGGGACTTCGATGGCTCCAACTGTTAGGGGAAACGCAGGTTGATTAGGGGTGGATTGGCACTGTGTAGGGGGTGTGCTACTGGGCACGGTGGGGTGCGACACCAGGGTTAGTGAGGGGACTTCAATGGCTCCACCTGTTAGGGGAAACGCAGGATGATTAGGGGTGGATTGGCACTGTGTAGGGGGTGTGCTACTGGGCACAGTGGGGTGCGACACCAGGATTAGTGAGGGGACTTCGATGGATCCACCTGTTAGGGGAAACGCAGGATGATTAGGGTTGGATTGGCACTGTGTAGGGGTGTGCTGCTGGGCACAGTGGGGTGCGACACCAGGGTTAGTGAGGGGACTTCGATGGCTCCAACTGTTAGGGGAAACGCAGGTTGATTAGGGGTGGATTGGCACTGTGTAGGGGGTGTGCTACTGGGCACGGTGGGGTGCGACACCAGGGTTAGTGAGGGGACTTCAATGGCTCCACCTGTTAGGGGAAACGCAGGATGATTAGGGGTGGATTGGCACTGTGTAGGGGGTGTGCTACTGGGCACAGTGGGGTGCGACACCAGGATTAGTGAGGGGACTTCGATGGATCCACCTGTTAGGGGAAACGCAGGATGATTAGGGTTGGATTGGCACTGTGTAGGGGTGTGCTGCTGGGCACAGTGGGGTGCGACACCAGGGTTAGTGAGGGGACTTCGATGGCTCCAACTGTTAGGGGAAACGCAGGTTGATTAGGGGTGGATTGGCACTGTGTAGGGGGTGTGCTACTGGGCACGGTGGGGTGCGACACCAGGGTTAGTGAGGGGACTTCAATGGCTCCACCTGTTAGGGGAAACGCAGGATGATTAGGGGTGGATTGGCACTGTGTAGGGGTGTGCTACTGGGCACAGTGGGGTGCGACACCAGGGTTAGTGAGGGGACTTCAATGGATCCACCTGTTAGGGGAAACGCAGGATGATTAGGGGTGGATTGGCACTGTGTAGGGGTGTGCTACTGGGCACAGTGGGGTGCGACACCAGGGTTAGTGAGGGGACTTCAATGGATCCACCTGTTAGGGGAAACGCAGGATGATTAGGGGTGGATTGGCACTGTGTAGGGGTGTGCTGCTGGGCACAGTGGGGTGCGACACCAGGGTTAGTGAGGGGACTTCGATGGCTCCAACTGTTAGGGGAAACGCAGGTTGATTAGGGGTGGATTGGCACTGTGTAGGGGGTGTGCTACTGGGCACGGTGGGGTGCGACACCAGGGTTAGTGAGGGGACTTCAATGGCTCCACCTGTTAGGGGAAACGCAGGATGATTAGGGTTGGATTGGCACTGTGTAGGGGTGTGCTGCTGGGCACAGTGGGGTGCGACACCAGGGTTAGCGAGGGGACTTCGATGGCTCCAACTGTTAGGGGAAACGCAGGTTGATTAGGGGTGGATTGGCACTGTGTAGGGGGTGTGCTACTGGGCACGGTGGGGTGCGACACCAGGGTTAGCGAGGGGACTTCGATGGCTCCAACTGTTAGGGGAAACGCAGGTTGATTAGGGGTGGATTGGCACTGTGTAGGGGGTGTGCTACTGGGCACGGTGGGGTGCGACACCAGGGTTAGTGAGGGGACTTCAATGGCTCCACCTGTTAGGGGAAACGCAGGATGATTAGGGGTGGAGTGGCACTGTGTAGGGGGTGTGCTACTGGGCACAGTGGGGTGCGACACCAGGATTAGTGAGGGGACTTCGATGGATCCACCTGTTAGGGGAAACGCAGGATGATTAGGGTTGGATTGGCACTGTGTAGGGGTGTGCTGCTGGGCACAGTGGGGTGCGACACCAGGGTTAGTGAGGGGACTTCGATGGCTCCAACTGTTAGGGGAAACGCAGGTTGATTAGGGGTGGATTGGCACTGTGTAGGGGGTGTGCTACTGGGCACGGTGGGGTGCGACACCAGGGTTAGTGAGGGGACTTCAATGGCTCCACCTGTTAGGGGAAACGCAGGATGATTAGGGTTGGATTGGCACTGTGTAGGGGTGTACTACTGGGCACAGTGGGGTGCGACACCAGGGTTAGTGAGGGGACTTCGATGGCTCCACCTGTTAGGGGAAACGCAGGATGATTAGGGGTGGATTGGCACTGTGTAGGGGTGTGCTACTGGGCACAGTGGGGTGCGACACCAGGATTAGTGAGGGGACTTCGATGGATCCACCTGTTAGGGGAAACGCAGGATGATTAGGGGTGGATTGGCACTGTGTAGGGGGTGTGCTACTGGGCACAGTGGGGTGCGACACCAGGATTAGTGAGGGGACTTCGATGGATCCACCTGTTAGGGGAAACGCAGGATGATTAGGATTGGATTGGCACTGTGTAGGGGTGTGCTACTGGGCACAGTGGGGTGCGACACCAGGATTAGTGAGGGGACTTCGATGGATCCACCTGTTAGGGGAAACGCAGGATGATTAGGGGTGGATTGGCACTGTGTAGGGGTGTGCTACTGGGCACAGTGGGGTGCGACACCAGGGTTAGTGAGGGGACTTCGATGGATCCACCTGTTAGGGGAAACGCAGGATGATTAGGGGTGGATTGGCACTGTGTAGGGGTGTGCTACTGGGCACAGTGGGGTGCGACACCAGGGTTAGTGAGGGGACTTCAATGGCTCCACCTGTTAGGGGAAACGCAGGATGATTAGGGGTGGATTGGCACTGTTTAGGGGTGTGCTACTGGGCACAGTGGGGTGCGACACCAGGATTAGTGAGGGGACTTCGATGGCTCCACCTGTTAGGGGAAACGCAGGATGATTAGGGGTGGATTGGCACTGTGTAGGGGTGTGTTACTGGGCACGACACCAGCAGCCGATTTCACAAATTCTTACGCACTACGTAACTTACCCGCTTGGCAACTTTTTATTGCATAAGCTGCGCAACATTCCTGTGATAATTACACACAAGCCCACGGGGCTTATGCTACACAATATTTCATGAAATCGGCTGCTGGGTTAGTGAGGGAACACCAATGGGAGAGCTACGACCATCGATGGCTCCACCTCTTGGGGGTGTGAGTGGGAACGCAAGATCGTTATTGACAATATGACAATGTCAAAAATCACTGGAGAATTTGTTGTTAGGATTGATGGTACTGCAATTCAGATATTTTCTTTCAAATGCTTTCATCTTATTCCAAAATAGAAGACTTACCTAAATTGTTGAGATGATTTAAGCCACAAAAGGGCAACAAATATTTTGACAACATACATTTCAAAAAAATATCTGTACAAAAGTACGTGAAAGATTTCCCACAAGTTTACAGTATGTTTGTACTGGAGATTTTAGAAAGGTTTTCATATATTGTTGTGGGTCATCTCCTTCGAGTTATTTTTTCCACTTTAAGATAAAAGCATTTGAAGGAAAATATGTTGATTACGAAAATAGGTTCTGGACTTGAGAAAGACCCAAAGACGAACCTTGTTGGCTGGACGCCGCTGCTTGTTTCAGCATTTGAATTCCAGCGGCAGATTTCAGCAACACCTTGCTTAGACTTGGTGACGAACGGCCCTCACTCCCCTGTGCTGCAATGACAACCGGAGATACCCTGCCTTGCATGGCAGACGCAGTCACCGCCGTGACCCTGGAGGTCGCGACCCCGGAGGTCGTGGCCCCTGAGGTTGTGACCACTGAGGTCGTGGCCCCTGAGGTTGTGACCCCTGAGGTTGTGATCCCCGACACCGCAGTCACAGCAGGAGCCTTAGTCTCCTTCGCAGCCTGACTTGCTGTTATCGGTGAAGGAAACAGCTTTCCAGGTTTGATCTTCATGGGTTGTGGGCGAGGTGGTGGTTCGGGGGTGGAGTCTATCTCCTCGATGAGTGGGCGGGGCGTCTGAAGCTGCTTGATACGGTGGGCAGCGTAGGCAGGGAGGAAAAGCTCTAGGCTTGCAATGCACATGTTTAGGGCATTCAGGCTGACGTGCTGTCAGGAAAATAAAAAGGTATTTATCAGTGTAAGACTTGTGTAACATCTTTCCTCAAATATAGAAAATATCAAGGCTGAATGGGCTAGCGAAAAAGGGAAGTGTCTCGTTGAATTAAAAACACTGATTAATTTTGCAGTTGGAATTCAGGCCAGCCCAAGTCCATGTCTCCTTGGGCAAGGCACTTTGCCATACTTTTCTTCTCTTCCACCAGGAGCAACATGCCCTGTGAGTAACGTATCTGAAATAATGACTGGATTGGGGCGTAGTTCAAACACTTTATGCAATTGGACTGCGCCCAATGAGAAACTTGTGCATTATTTACCTTGTGTGGGTCGTACTCCAAGGCCTTCATGATGAGTGAAGCCGTGTAGTAACGTATACCCTCCATCTGGAATGAAGACTGAATGGGGCGCAGCTCAAACAGGTCCGGGTGGTTGCACACTTTACGTAGTTGCATTAAGACGTTGATTACGCTCATGAAGTGACCTGTTGCCAGAGTCTCTCTGGTTCTTCAAGGACAAAAATGTGACAAGTTGACAGTAGTTCTTGGTACGTGATTCATGCGGTGTTTGTTATCACTGCTAGTCAACACTGACCACGTTTTTTTTCTTGTCAACTTAAATTAAAATTTTGGGTCATTACAAGTGCTGTAATGGCCCTTTAACCTTTCAGGTGACCGGCTTGGCAGGACCATGCCAAACATGGCTATTTGGTAACAGGACTCTTTGCAGTGCAACTTCCCAACGGCTATCCCAGTGGGAAAACTTTGAAATTCTAAACGAGACCCCAAAAAGCTAATTTCTGCATTCAAATGGGGGACGTTTAACAATAGGGTCCGCAATTGCCAAGGACATCCGCGATTTGGAATCGTGTACAAAACAAATTAGAGCCGTTGCCAAAAAATATAAGTTCAAACAAAAGAGGAACAAAGGGACGTCCGTGGCAAGAGACTACGTGTACGTGGATGCCAGTGTATGAAATGTTTAATTTGAGCTGTGCACTAGTTCAGCACAGATCAATAATTAATTCATTTCAAATGGTTGATTTTCGAAGTTGCATACGGGCCGGTGAATGAGAGTTGTAACATTCACTGACCCCTGCCTTGGCACTTCGTTCACTGCCATTGTTGCCCTCGATAATGGGGAGTTTTAAGATGTCACCAACTATGTGGATTGAGACTTGGTGAATTCATGCAAAGGTTTGAGAGGGAATGCTAAAGCCACAGTTGCCCCGTTCTCGTTTCGGGGAGTGGACGAGAGAGACGAAATGATGCATGTGCAAGGGAAGACACGCAGATCTAACTGCCGGTAATTACAGAGGTACCACTCAAAATAAAAGCGGTACCGCCATAACTACCGACAGATTTGTATGTCTTCCCTAAAGCCTCAACATTGATGTCATCATATCAGTCCACAGAGTCTACATGACAATCTAAAACTGCCTTTTAACATATTTTGTCATTTAGACCCCCAACCTACCAAGCCAACACAGTGACTTTCCGCACCCATAATGCCCATTTCCTCCTCCCAAAATGACTCCCTACATCAACAGAAACTTAGAGATTTTCATGTTAAAGAAGCATATCCAGATCTCATTTTTTCCTTTGGGTGTTGAGGTTTTGATATTGATACAAATTGTTATATTTTTCTCGTTACCATTTCGCGTAGGAGGTATTTTATATGATTGTTAGGTTAAAACAATCCATTTTCTAGAAAAATCTGAATATGCTCCTTTAAATATGCGAGACATCATATTGGGGCTTTAGAGAGAATGTCAGAACCATAGTCATCACTTCATCACGTCTCAGTCTACATAATCCATGTAACAGTCTAAGAGTCCTAACTTACTTTGTCTGTGACATGAAGTCTTCATACAGAAAGCGTTGTCTTCTGGACAGTCGACACCTCACAAGATGCTCATACTTGTGTGGAAGTTGCCTCTCAACTTCGATCTTCAGACGACGGAGTAAAAACGGCCTCAAAACCTGGACAGAAAAGGTACTTTTATAATTTAGGCAAATACTGCAGATTTCTAGGAACTAGCACCTAACTAAAATGTGTCATGTTAGGACTGCTTTGATGATATCAAACTTAATATCAAACCCTCATTTCCTACAGAATGAAACGGCTGGTGAACTGTCTTGAATGCAACTAAAGAGCACTGCATTCTTAAGGCCCGTCTATATGAGCCAACATTTGTTGGCCAACAAGGACCAACATGAAGTTAGAACTTGTTGGGCGGTACATGGATGTGCTCGACTGCGCAAACCAACATGTTCCAGCATATCTCGACTGCAGTTGGTTGCTGCATTCACGTGACAGGCATTCTAATCTGCTATTGGCCCGTTTCTCCAACAAGCTTTAACAAAGTCGGGCTACATGTTCCAACATGGACCAACTTGTTGGATGATGTTGGGCGTTGTCTGGAGCGACGTCCACACCATCCAACTTTTGGTTGGCCAACATCATCAGACAAGTGTTGGACCTTATTGGCCAACAAATGTTGACTCGTGTAGACGGGCCTTTAGGGGTTATTCAGGCATATATTTGGTCACGGAAAAGGCAAACGACTTATTTAACTCTATCACATGACAATGTTTAAATGTCCAGACTTCTCTCACCTTGTGTAAGCGCCTAATGAGTCCTTCGTTGTACTCCTGCGTTCCCTCAATCATCCCGCTTAGCGGATTAGAGAACCACTCGCGGAACTCGCTATGCGAGGAAAAGACGTGAGGCATGAGGAAGTGCATCAGAGACCATAGCTCCATTAAGTTGTTCTGAAGTGGGGTACCAGTTAGAAGGAGACGACGCTGGCTGTTGAAGTTGAGTAGTGTCTGCCACCTGGGTACCAGGTGAAAAGTCATTTTGGCCGATTATTAACGTCACTCACAATTATAAAGACTCTTTGCAAAGCTGCCACCAAAGGGGGAAAATCACATTCACACTGCGCGCCATGCATGAGCAGATGCTTTGTGGATGTCAAATTGAAATAAGAAAACCGGTCCCCTATTATGGCCGCCAGTGCAAAGAATCTTACTCTTTTTTGTATACCCTGACAGGTACCATGGGATAGTGAGATGCTATCCAATGGGTTTTATAGGGTAGTGGTTTGCTATATCCCCACTTGTAGTAAACCAAGGTGATAGTTGGAAAGCCATCAACTTGGGCGTTGAGGGGAAAAAATGTAGTATAGGTTACACAAGTTCCTAATCTATAAAATAATTTTAAAAAGCTCACATCATTTCATTACTTATAAGACTTTAGTTTCAAGATGGTTTAGAAGGGTTAAAAAAGAAAAACCAAACCCCAAAAGTTTTGCTTTAGGATATTTGAACCCGCCATTCAGCACCAGCATGCTTGGTGGTCAAGTGGTTAAAATATCTGCCTAGTATGCAGGAGGTTGTGGGTTCGATTTCCACTCAAGCATGTTATCAGCTTTTAGCATGTCCTCGGGAAAAACACCCAATGTATTGATAATAATAATAATAATAATATTTGTAAAAACTCTGGATGCCGCAATAGGGCGACATTACGGGAAGCCTTTCCCCGGGGACCACCGAAATTTCGGCAAGAATCACTTAAATTGACACCTTGTTTTTTTACCCAAAGCTTCCAAACCTAAGAGAGACGGTTCTAGTCCTAATAAAAATGGTTTTTGACCTAAAGAAAATGGTTTTTGACCTAAAAAAAGTTTTTAATCTCAAAAATATTAGGGCGACACCAAATTGTCGCCCTATTGAGCGTGTCGCCCTAATATAGCTTTTGTACACACAAATTGTCGCCCTATCCTAGCAAACAGAGTTTTTGTAATGCGAACATATCCACCCTGCTGGGTGTTCAAGGCGCAGATCCCTTGCGTATACATCATTCGGGAGTCATGCAAAGAGTGAATAGATCCCCATCCTTGTGGGAATTTGGACAGTTCATATTTGTGTAGGTTGTCTGGTACATGTTCAATATAACTTGCCCACTACACACCACCTAACATTCCCCTAAGGTGAACATGACAGTTCACAGAATACCAATTTAGAAACCATTTATTATTTTTAATCATGGAGGATTTTTGTTTCCCACTGCACTTGGTTTGAACGCCTACCTCTGTGATTTGAAGTTCTTGATGTTCTGTGCCTCATCCAGGACCAAGTACTTCCATTTCTTCCGTCTGAAGGACATATGATCCTGAATGACCAACTTGTAAGACGTGATGCAGACGTGGAAAGCGTTGCTCTTGGTCCAACCCTGGAAAAAATGCAAGGATCAATTTATTGATTTGTAATCAATCATTCTTAAGTTCTGGACGATTGACCTGTACAGTTGTTTCATATTGATCACGTTCACAGACGCCATCTTAGTAGGAAAAAATGCTACTGCGTAGTAAACGCCATAAAGTATGCGCACGCACACCCTGGAACATGTTCAAAATACTCGTTGCTCGAAATACGGCGCAATCGATGCGCGTCACAAAAAAAACACGCTCAAAATCATGATGCACGTGGCAATTTGTAGGAAGTGACGTCATTTGAACGTGATCAATTGTTACAGGTCACTAAACTCTCCCATCGTCCTCCAGGAGAGAGAGAACAATAGAGCCAACTGTAGAAACCACAGGAATGTTTTAGGTGCAGCAGGTGATTGTATTGTTCTTTTCCTTCTTCTGGAGGACAAACACGGGAGTGTAGTGAAATCATTTCTAAGAATGCAATGTACACCTAACAATTTCAACAAGGGCCTATTCAGCTTCCAGTTTTGATTGGGTCAAGAATGTTAATAAGGAGAAATGCCAAGATGGCTGTATCATGATAAAGATATACAGTGAAACCTGCTATTAAGGCCACCTTGATAAACAGGCCACCTGCATATAGTGGCCACCCACCTTTGGTCCCAAATGCCATGTGTATAATGCTTAAGAAACCACTATAAAGAGGCCACCTCTTTATAGTGGCCAGTTTTTTACGGTCCCAAGGGTGGCCACTATAGACAAGTTTCACTGTATTATGATAAATATATCATGTTATTTAGAACAACAAGTATTATGCAAAACCTCAAATCTCAATGTATTTTGGTATTGTGTGGAATTGCATGATGGTTGGGATTAATTGATTCAATTTTTTAAAAAGATAAATACACGTGACAAATATTGTTTTGCTGTATCTAGCTATATTATGCCATACTGCCATTAACTGACACACGAGCACTGGTGGCTAGAAGACTTTAATATTCGAGGTGGATAGCACTATTAACCCACCAGTCTAGGTCAACAGTGCGCGTCCCTCGTTCAGAAAAAGTAGATACTTCCTTTCTGAATAAAATTTAGGTTTCTTGAAAGCACAGCCAAAAGATTTAAACAGTCAATATTTTGATGGAAATCTCTGGAGCTGGAGCAAAGAATGAGGGTTCAACCCAAAATTGAAATGAACCAAAAATGAAAGGGTAAAAATGCAAGTGATACCTGTCTCTTCTGCTTTCGTTCCTTCTGATTGCCATAGTACGTCAAGATCTTGAAGCCTGGACACCATTTCTTGAATTCCATCTCCCAGTTAAGCATGACGCTGGTTGGAACTACGATGAGGTGGGGTCCCCAGTTACCTGGCATGCCAAATCAAAACAATAAATTACCTCTGAACTTGGGCTTTCAGAATGGAGATGAAGCCCAAAGACCGACAATTTTGGCAAAGGCCACAGCAAAATCATATTATCAACATGAATTCTTCAAAACTTTCGTTCTCTATGGGTGACTGTAGTGGGTAAATACCCATGGTTTAAACAAGATCAACTTTAAGTTTTTAATTAAACAAATGTTTTGGCATGAAAGTGTCTAAATAACCTGTAAAAACAATTTTCTTTATTTGCATTTATGCGATAAGCTGGTTAAATCTGTAAAACCAATTTTTCTTAAAAGAATCTTACTCTTTTTTGTATACCCTGACAGGAACCATGGGATAGGGAGATGCTATCCAATGGGTTTTATAGGGTAGTGGTTTGCTATATCCCCACTTGTAGTAAACCAAGTTGATAGTTGGAAAGCCATCAACTTGGGCGTTGAGGGGAAAAAATGTAGTATAGGTTACACAAAAGTTCCTAATCTATAAAATAATTTTTAAAAAGCTCACTGCATTTTATTACTAATAAGACTTTAGTTTCAAGATGGTTTAGAAGGGTTAAAAAAGAAAAACCAAACCCCCAAAAAGTTTGCTTTAGGATATTTGAACCCGCCATTCAGCACCAGCATGCTTGGTGGTCAAGTGGTTAAAATGTCTGCCTCGTATGCAGGAGGTTGTGGGTTCGATTTCCACCCAAGCATATTATGAGCTTTTAGCATGTCCCTGGGAAAAACACCCAATGTATTGATCCCTTGCGTATACATCATTCGGTGTTGACTCCATGTGCATGCGTATTGTGCGTGCCTCTGGCGGGCGTAACACGTTTTATTTTTACCAATGGGAACCTTAGTACAGCACATTATGCATGCTGATTTGCAGCATGTGGCGTAAGCACTATACTAAACGAGCCGTTATCAAGCTTACCAGTTTCACAAGCCAAGTGCCCCAACAGAGCTCTGGTCTGTATGGTCCTGCCTAAACCCATCACTCATTCATAGTGACGAGGCAATCCAGACCAATACTCGCGCATCTTGTGGCGTAAGCACGTTACAGAACCATCTTGTGGGGTGTTATGGCCGAGCGGTCTAGTGCGTCGAACTTAAGTTCCTGTGCTAGTACTAGAATGTAGGTTCGATTCCTGGCCGTGACGGGTTGTGGCACCTGTGCCCTTGAGCAAGGCACTCAACCACACTTGCTCCCATTCCTGTAATTGGCGGTCCCTCCGCTGTTGGATGTGGTATATAAATAAATAAATAAATCTATTGTTATCAAGCTTACCGGTTTCACAAGCCAGGTGACCCAACAGAGCTATGGTCTGTATGGTCTTGCCTAAACCCATCTCATCTGCTAAGATTCCATTCAGTCTCTTGTCTTTCATAGTGACGAGCCAATGCAGACCAATGTGCTGATATTCACGCAGCTTGTGGCGTAGGAGGAAGGGTACGGGGGTCTTGACCTGGTGGAATAAATGCGAGAGGATGGAATAAGCAGTTGAAGACAGATTACAGAATTGATCATGTTCAAATTACGTCAGTTCCTACAAATCGCCACGTGCATCAGAATTTTAAACGCATTTTTTTGTGAAGCGCATCGGTTGCGGCATTTTTCGAAAAAGATCAGCAGATGAAGGCTTTTAATTAAAGTACCTCTCCTGGTACTTACTATCTTAGGTTTTACCACACTTGTTTCATCCTTCAAATTGGACGTAAAGCTACATTCCATGTGTTGAACAATGCATTCTCTTGTTGGCAGAGAAGGGACTTTCCCTGGGTTTTTCTGCAATGTCCGTAATCTCCTGATTAGGCCCCGTAGTCCCTGACGGTTCCTTAGAGGGTTCCTTATAATAACCCACCTGTGTTGTAGACGGCGTGTATTCCGTGGGCTGTAGACTCTGTGCAGCTGCTGCAATGTCCATAATCTCCCGATTAGGCCCCGTAGTCCCCGACGGTTCCTTATAATAACCTACCTGTGTTGTAGACAGCGAATACCCCGTGCAGCTGCTGCAATGTCCGTAATCTCCTGATTAGGCCCCGTAGTCCCCGACGGTTCCTTAGAGGGTTCCTTATAATAACCCACCTGTGTTGTAGACAGCGTGTATTCCGTGGGCTGTAGACTCTGTGCAGCTGCTGCAATGTCCGTAATCTCCTGATTAGGTCCCGTAGTCCCCGACGGTTCCTTATAATAACCTACCTGTGTTGTAAACAGCGTGTACCCCGTGCAGCTGCTGCAATGTCCGTAATCTCCTGATTAGGCCCCGTCGTCTCCGATGGTTCCTTAGATGATTCCTTAGATGTCCCTAATAATAACCCACCTGTGTCGTAGACAACGTGTACCCCGTGGGCTGTAGACTCTGTGCAGCCGCTGCAATGTCCGTAATCTCCCGATTAGGCCCCGTCGTCTCCGATGATTCCTTAGATGGTTCCTTAGCATCAGGTTTATCCTTGGCATCAGGATTGATGAGGTACTCCATGCCGACGTCCGTCAACTCAGCTTCATCCTCGGAGGTGGTGTCGTCATCTTCATCTGTCTCTTCTGTAAGGACAATTTGAAACGAGGATTAAACACTGGAAATTTAATAGGAATCAACTTTCATTTATATACCGAGGGCCAAAAGAAACTTATCAAGATTGTTTTTTTCTATTTGGGCAAAAAAGGTCGCAATGGGCAAAAACTAGACTCATGCTGTGAGAGAAGCAAGTCATTTTTGCAAAACGTGTCCCAAATTGTTTTTATGGGAGAGGGGACTTCTCTAGCTATCTCGGGCAGAGTGAGTTAGAAGCTTAAATCTCGACCCACCTTCCAATTCTTCCCCGTCCCCAGATTCCTCGTCATCTGAATCCGGCATGTTGAAGTCTTCCGAGTAGGCACCGCTGTACTTCTTGAGGAGTTCCTCCATACTCATTTCTTTCTCAGCTTCCAACTCGGCGATCTCGGCCGAGTGGTCCACTGTGCCTTCAGCCTCTTCCTGTTCATCCAAGGTTTCTTCGTTGTCGGGCACTAGCAAAAATGGAGGAAATTAAGTTGTAGGAATGGTGCAAATTAGTGACCAGCTTAAAAGGGAGATATTTGGACCATAGTACAGTTTAAAAAAGCAATGAAAGTTACCAAGAGAACAAGTTCGTTTCAAGTCCTGTAAAATTTGGATAAAAACTAACACGAATGTTTCCACAAAACATAAAAATCCTACATTTGATGTAGGCTTATACTTAGGATGACATAAATCAAAGTACAAAAATGGATCTTGACAATGACCACTGATCTTCACTTACTTCCCTCATCTTCGTCATCCGTTGAAAGCGCAAAGTCATCATCAGCTGCAGTTGACTTTTCACCACCGTCTTGTTCATCTTTGGTCTAGGTGTAGAAGGAAATATTACAGAAAACAATTCCAACTGAATAATTTACCAATTTCTAAAACACAATATTTTCTCGGAAGTAGTTAGTTTTTCCTTCAGTGCTTGAAATTCTTCAAGCACAACCAATGGAATACAGCAAAGTGGATGATCGTTGTGGAATACAATTTATAAATAAAATTGTTTTCTGTGATAAAGCAGTAGGCCAAGAGGAAATGCCAGCATTTTTCCCATAGAGTTGAGAATTAGAGGATTTTGCCGAGCTCAATGACCAGGGGTAACAGTGTTAGAGTACCTTGGGAATCCTTGGGATAGCTGTGTACAATCTAAATCTCTCTATTTAATTTTTTAAAAGTAAATATTGACCAAGAGAAACCATCCACTTACAACTTCACTCAAGCCCGGCTCCTCTTCATGTCTTTCGGCAGTTTCCTCGACTTTACCGTCCGTTTCCACCTTTTCTTCACCCTCCCCTTCACCCTCAGGATGGCCATCTAAGATCTCTGGTGGTAGACTACCGATGAGGTCCTCTATGGGTACTTCACTTTCCTTCTGGAGTAGCTCAATCTCCTCCTGGTGGGCATCTTGGTCTTGACTCGCTTCGCGTTCCTCGACGTCAATCGTCTCTTCATCATCCGAGTCATCACCTTCGGGTTGGAAGTCTATGTCTGGGGTTAAAAAGTTATCACAATAAAATGAATTGCAACTTACATACTACAATCCTGGAGAAAATAGCTCAGGACACTCTGGCTAACCCCGTGCAACCCCCGCGCAATGTTGGGTCGCTGGGGTACTGCGCGCCACCGAAATTTGCACCAGTCGGCGTCAACATTGAACGGGGGAGCGGGGGTACACACTTCAAGTGTCCAAACTATTTTGTCCAGGATTGTAGGACAAATACCAAGCGGCATACAAGCAGTCTACATGACACAGAAACTATATTTTTCTTTGTTCAACGTCCCAGGACAGAGTTGACCAGGGGCCAATTTCATGGCGTTGTTTACATACCTGCCAACATTGCCGAGTAAAAAAATCGGACTGTAGTGAAACTTGCAAAGGTCGAGTTGATACAACGGTCAAGTTGACCTAGCTGCCCTCGATTTAATGTACACAACACATGCGGCGCGCGCAGGGAGTCAGGTCAAGTCGATTGTTCCGATTTTTTAACACTTAAAAATCGGAACAAATACGATAAAATCAGACTAGTTGGCAGGTATGTTGTGTTTAGCACAAATATTTGATCAGCACAGAATTTATTTGCTTGTATTTTTTAAAAATGAGTTTGCAGCCAAAACCATACACAATGTGTTTATACTGTTACTACCGTTAAAAACCAAACGTGGGATGCCATCCCAAGTTGTTGTTTTGGCCTTTTTCCAAATCTCGGCTCCGTCTCCATTCCGCCATCTTGAAGCCGCATACCAAACTTCGGCTCCGCTTCAGGCTTCATTTTGAGGCTTCGTTTTGGCCCAAATGAGGCTCCAAAACAAAATAAACTAAAGAGGTGACTTCGGTTGGCTTCGTGACGTCATGAACTGAAAAATCACGTGATGCAACCCCAAACTTTTGAACTTTTGCAGGTTTGCTAAACTTTTTAAAAAGCTTTAAAAAAGCCGGTGAAAAAGAGTGGTAGGCCTACTAGGCCCGACTAGTGTTCCAAACGGTTTTTGGTTTGGCTTCGCTAAAGTGCAGCCGGAGGCGGTTGGAGCCGGAGCAGCATGAAGCCGGAGCCTGGAGACGGAGTCGAGATTTGGAAAAGGGCCTTTGTTTCATTGGTGATCAGGCACCATACCAGATGTGGCGTTAACAAGCTGATAATTTTAGGCAGTAACATCACCCAAGACACCCTACTGCTTAGTGCTTACCATCTCCCATTGCCGAGCCCATAGCTTCTGACCTTGGACTTGAAGCAACCGACTCCTGTGCCGACGACCCAGTTGCTTTGAGTCCTTCCGTTAACCATGATGAGTATTTCTCAGTCTGACCAACGATATAATCAAGCTGCATGTCCATAGCCTTTCTGCGTCTCTCCTCAATTCGACTCTGCTGCTTGTATTGCACTACCTGAAGGGTCCAAAACACATACTTTTTAAAAGATGTGCTCATGACTAATTTCTTTGATAAAATAAGTGAGTAGCAGTGTTCTCCACTGCTAAAAATTTCGTACAGGCGCGCTGAGCAGCGCCCTTGGGCGGCGAATCGGTGTTTGCCGTTTGAGGGCGAACACATTAAATGCATTCAACTGCCATGGCCGTTATCGACCACGGATTGGGTCGCCGACGGATAGATACATGTATGCGTGGGAAGTGAATAATGATGACACCAGTGGCTAGCGAATCATGTTTGGTGACTTTACACCTAATTTTGGAATGACTTGGCTGCTTCAACACACTGGAATGAATTGCCCATGCACATCAAGTGTGCTGACTCATTAGGAAGTTTCAAGTCATCCCTAAAAACATACTTGTTTACACTTTAATTGTTGCTTGTTCTTTTGTGTTTGCTTTTTTGTGCTGTATCTTTTTCTTCTTTTCGTTTTCGCGGATGTGATGGCGATTTTGTCTTGTGATATTGTGTAATTTGGACGTATTTTTAACTAGGTGGTTTTTACTAAATGTAATGGTCGGCAGCTGGTCTGTTCGGCATCAGTCTATTCATCTTTTAAAAAGTTTTTTACTGTGAAGCGCATTGGGGGATCATTGATCTGTAATGCGCTATATAAATGTTGGTTTATTATTATTACTTTCGAAGTACTTATATTTGTCCGGGCGGCCAAGTTTTTTGTCCGGGCGGCAAATTTTTGTCCGGGGGCTAATGGTACTGCTGATGGTTTTGTCCGGGCGGCGCGCCGGACAAAACCAGTAATGGAGAACGCCGAGTAGAATTTCCTACTTTGCTAAAGTTATTGCCCTTGCAGTGAAATATAACTAGAATTGCAAAGCCACGACGGTTTGCTGCTACATATCAACCCAAATTTCTTTCCAGCAAACATAAGAAAATTTATAGTCTTTCTCTCCTCCCCCAAAGTCTTTTTGTCATTTCAAAGATACACTTTACTCCTCACATAATTTATACTTTAAAAGCTCATTCACATCCTTCGAGACACAATCTCTGATTACCTTTTCAATGTTTGACCAGAACGTCTTAATCTCCTTGGCAATGTTGGATGCAATCCTCCTCAGTTTCTGCGACTCTTCTTTCTCAGCCTTTACCTCCTTAGCATGTTTCTCCCTGTGATATCTGGCTACAGCTTGCACCAACTACGGACAATTAGGGACAGGAGACACGAAAATAAATGTTTTTACCCAGCGATTGAACACGGTTTCATTAATTGTGCGCATATAAGAGTATTTTGAGTACAGAGTAAAGTAAAATTTCTGAAGATATTTCTAGATAATTGCAGAGCTGCCAAACCTCCCGGATTTTGCAACAGATTTTTCGGGAAATGACTAATTTTGTGAGTCCTGACATAAATAAAAACCCTCCTGGATTGTCAATTAACAACCTTGGGGATTTTCAGATGTGTTTGGAGTCACGGAATGAACCTGTTTTCCCAGATGTCTTCCCCAAAATCCGTGAGGGTTGGCAGCTCTGTAATTGTCTGTGTTGTAGACCTGTACATTTTTATCTGAGATTGAGACTGAAAACGGGCACGGATTGAGACCAGTTGTTTCAAGACTAAGTCCAACAGGACTGAGACAGACCTTTGACACCACAAGACCAATACCCTTCCTTTCAAGACCAAGACTAGCTCTTTCAAGTCCAAGACGAAGAGGACAAGACTGAAACCAAGACTAACTCTTTGAACCCTAAATTATTTATACGCAATGACACTGGTTTGTCAACCGGTTATGAAGACGTCACTCAAAAGCCACAATAGTGGCTCATCGGGTTATTCCTTGTTCACGGGGAAGTCACAAATGTGACATTTAGGGTTCAAAGGGTTAAAAAGGTCTCAAGACCTCTAATACTCATGATCATTGAGTACATTTGTTTGTCTGTAGTTCTAAACAACAAAACCCTTAGATGTGTGTCGTACTTTGCGAGCAGCAGCCTTCTTCCATCGTCTCTCCTGCACAAAGTCTGTAGCCAGCCACTGCGCTTCCTCCAGCAGGTAGTCCCAGTGTGTTTTGTGCCTTGGAGGCTCTTGCACCTTGGGTAGTCGACGTGCCGACCAGAGGCCTTCCTTACGTAACTCGGCGATCCTTTGCATCACTTGGGCTTCCTGAGGGGGTCAAGCAGATTTTAGGTAAGAGGTTTGGGGTACGTTTTGTATCTTGAATCTCACCCTCTTGGACAAAACTGATGAAACTCACTCGGTTAAATTTGTCAGGTCTTGTTTACATGATGTAAAATTTTTGTTTAAATCCGTTGGAAAATGACAAGGTTTTTAAGATTAAAAGTAGGACAGGTTTCTTTTTACACGTAGTACAATAAATTAACGCACCGATTCCAACTGCACAATAAAAAAACAAAAAAGGTCCTGACAAACTCTTGGTGGCACTACGTATTGTGAAACGTTCGAATTACAGTAAAATCTCGATATAGCACTCTTTAAAAAAAAGCTTAGAGGACAAAAATCTTACCTGTTTAGCTCGTTCTACAATCATTTCCTGCGAGCCGATCGTGTAGTCATAGACAGCAGACAACGAGTGTTGCCTTGTGGCTAATCGCTGTTGGGCGCCGGGTGATATCGGTGATTTGGGTAGCTTCTGAAGCGACGATGGCGTCCCGGCGGGCATTGTGGATAAACTGCCTGAAAGACGACGCGGGGACAAACTTCCTCCGGGTACAGTGGTGGCTGATGATGTAGCGTCAGTTCCCAATGTGGTGTTGATGGTGAGGGGGCGGGAGGTGGGGAGTTTGAGATGATGCAGTGAGTGCTTGGCTGTTAAGAAAAGAAGAAAACAAAGTAAAACGTTACAAATCCAATACTTACTTGACAATACAGGAACACAACTTTGCCCAGTTGTGCTACCATGCAACACCGAGAGAAAAAAATGGTCCATCATGTTTGGCATTTCATGCCTGACTGAACAGGGGCTAGTTTTGTAAACAATTAAAATTAAATTGCAAGACAAAAATTGAAGATGCAAAACAGGATTAAAAAGCGTAAGGTCAATTTCTTTGTTTTCCTCCCCTGAAAATTTACGTAGCTCCTGAGCACTTTTGAAAGAAGTACTTCTTACAAAAGTAGGCATACATTATCAACTGCAGCCATTACCTGGCGGTGATTTCGACTCACGACGTACACGTGGCACATTGAGTGACGTGCGTACATGTGACGCCCCACTACCAGCCTGCATGCTGTGAGGGCGGTTTACAGCAACATGATGGTGTTGCTGGCTCGTTGCATGTTGCTTGTGTTGCTGTTTGAAGACCACGGATGGCTGACTACCGGGCAATCCTAGGGTCAACGTGGAGGTAGAACAGAATTTACACTTTGGCATAAATACTGTCTACTCTCAGGGGTTTAACAAAAATAGGATTTGGTATTTGTAGGCTTCAAATTTTGGGGGAATTCATCCAATTCCAGTCAGGATTTGTGATTTCATTCGAATTTAATTTCAATGACGAAACAAAATTCGCCACTATTAATAATAAAATATGTTGCAAACCTGTTACAAAACACTGTAGATTTCCTGGACTTTTTCAGAATTGCCAGGTAATTACAAAGATAATTGATTCTTCCAAAAGACGAAATCACCATTCTGATTCTAAACGTGGAATCAATTCGAGAAATGATTCGCCCAAGTGTAAATGTATGTCTTAAATGGACAAAAAATATCCAGATAAACGTTGAAACCACTGCACCAGTGAGGACTATGATTTTTCTCCTGCCCCATATTATGATAATTCTCTAATGAGTACATTGTCCATGAGAGGGTCAAGTGCATGATTACTTGAAGCTCTTACCTGGTATCGGAGTGACAGTCTTGGAACTTAACGTGACGTTAGGCTCATGGGTGGATGGGAAGTCAAGAGGCTTCCTCTCTGGAGTACTGCCATCGAGACCTGTGGTCAAATAAAATTTTAAAATCAGCTTTGTTTATGGTGCTAAGGTACCTATCAATTGTTTCTCTCACCCCTCCTCTCGGGGTTGCCCCAGCTGAGGTGCGAACTGTCATTTCACAAGTGAAAAATTCCCCACCCCTGGGGCAAAATTTAGGTGACAAAATCTCCATATGTGTTTGCTCCCCTATGCAGTAAAAGTTTGATTGTTTGCGTAAACAAATTGCTGGTAAAGTTTGCCTCTAAACGTGTAACGAAAGACACACAAATCTAACCTCCAGTAATGACAGCGGTACTGCTCAAAATAACAGCGGTACCGCCGTCATAACTGGCAGTTAGATTTGTGTCTTCCCTAATCTTTAAGGGGCATAGGGACCAATTCAGTAGGGCATGGGGACATTGGCCTTAGTAGCTGGCCTGCAATCTTGAACAAGAAAACGGAACCAAACTAAGGCATCTCAAGTTACCTGCTTGGCTGTAGGTGCGTTTGCGATCCTGATCTGGACTGGCAGTTGACAAGGCACCCGGGAAGCTTTTCCTTAATTCCTTAGCTTTGATTTGAGATGATAGTGCCGAGACCGCAGGTGGTAGCTGTGTAGAAATGGCCACTGGTGTGCCTAGGGGTATGTTGCTACCACTGTTCGTTATCACTTTCACCTGTTGACAAATGATGTAAACATATTTGCATATAGTTCATTAAGTTTAATTCCAAGATTGTTTTTCCTCAAATTTTCCCTGATAAATTTTTAAAATTTCAGTACATTTATTTCCACCTATTTTCAGTTTGACAATTTGCAACTTTTCTAAAAAGTATCCTTAAGTGTCCCCAAGACCAAGAAGAAAGAAAGAATGCAGCCTAGCCCTCATAGTCTTGATAAAATTCCTTTCTGGTATTAAACAAAAATATTATCGAATAGCTGCTATCTTGAAGGGCAGTTTCTTTGTTCCTCGAGGACATGATTGAACTTTTTATGCTTGCATTGTTGATCAACTTAAATTTCAAAAGCTGCCCTACAAGATGGCAGCTATTTGATACGGTCTATACTACCAAGTTACCTCGTCATTAATGGTGATTTCTTCTTCCTGACCTTCAAGTTTGCGACTCGTCATGTAACTATACAAGGCAACACTCGGTCGCTTCTTCCATGCAAGGAAGTCCATCATATTAAGTCCTTTCTCCAAGAAGAAAAGTTCTGCCAATCTCTCCTTGTAACCGCTCTGCAATTCATACAGTTTAGTTTGTTTATTCTCGAGCAATCGAGTTCTGAGTTCAGCCACCTCTTGGGTGGCAGGGGGACAGTCTCTGTCAGAGGCTATCATCATCGGGGATTTGCACTTGCGTGATAGACTGGACGGTATAGGGTTGCTCCGTGCTGGGCTGCTCTGGTTCCGGTAGTAAACAGCGCCCCCGCTAGCCGTTGGGCTCTTGCTATCGGGGGTACTGCGTGAAGGGCTATGGCTGCTTAGTCTCCGTACTGGGCTGAAGCCGTGAGGGGGTACGGTAGACCGCGGCGAGCCCTGGCCATGATGGTGAATGGTCCCAACCGGTTGATGGTGGCTGGGTAAGAGCAGGGACTGCACGTGAATTTGCTCTGGCGATATCTGGAGCTCATCGGATGTTGGGTAAATTTTGGGAGCGTCGTGGAAAACGTACGGGTTGATGGTGCCACTGTTGCTGCTAGTTGGTGCGTTGATGTGCATCCGGTGTATTGGAAAACTAGAGGTGGGATCGACATAGCCGGGGGTCAGATGCAAATTAACCACCTGACTAGAAGTCGCCGCCGCAGCGACGATGCGACTTTGAATCCCTGCTAGTTGGATCAATGCCTGCTGTCTAGCAACATCCTGCGGACTCAACTGCTGCTGCTGCTGCTGCAGCAGTAAAACCGTTGATGGGGAACTCTGAGGAGTGGGCACTCGGATGGGTGATATCGGCACTGGCCGATGAGGAGTGACAACGTGTCGCCCCTGAACACTACCAGTCGTTGTACTGACCATGTAAGGCTGCGGCAGGTGATGGTGTGGGGTACCACTAGCAGCAGCAGCATAGCCCGATGTGTGTGGGGGACCTTGTGAGGGATCCATGGATTGTTGTGTTGGTTGAGGTGGAGACCCTAGCTTGTGATACATGCCACTCTGGTTGCTATTTTCACCGTTTCCTCTCTGCATGATGGTTTACCACAAGCTCAAAGGGTCCTGAAATGTAATCACAAGAAGTATTTAATAAGAACTGAGAAGTTGACCACTCACTAAATTTTCCTTAATATGACTAAGTATTAGTAGGCCTAAGTGCAGATTTGAGGGAAAAAATTAAGGAGCAAGAAAATATTACACATTTTCTTAGGGATGGTTGAATGACGGGGCCTAAATCCTTTTAGAGAAAAATGAATTTTAAACTTCTCAATGAACCTTCTATGTTCTCAAGGCAGCATGGGATTGGATGACAAAATTGGCTGCCAATTTTCAAACAAACCTGTGGGGGTTTGGGGACATGACAACATTCATAGATTTTATTCTCAGTTCTATTTAGTGATTGACATGCGATCTTCCCACTCGTAATTCATAAGAAAAGGATGAAATTTGACAAATATTACTTTTATTTTCATTGAGCGTAGACGAAATAAACTAAGGCCGACAGAATGAAAAATTCGGTTTACCGTCCACATGCTGTCGTGGCCCCCGCCCAAAAAAGTCAAATTAAAAAAAAAATCATTATTTGGAAAAATACTACCTCACTGAAAGATAGACAAAGCACGCGTGTACTTAGCCTAAAATAGTAATTGTCAGATGTGTTTTGACAAGTTGGGGCAGGGGCTTCGGAAGTTTAAATGCCACTTTTGACGTCATATCATGCCGGTGCGTGCAGGGTGCAAGTCAACTCGTGCATACAGCGCTAGCGGCATGGAAAGGACTGCATATGTGTAAATGTATTTTTGCCCGATTAATGATCAGGCTTGATACAGTCTGTCAGCATTTAGGCATTGGGCAGTCCGGATTGTACCTTATTTATATGGAGGAGAGCGCCCTCTCATGTCCAGAATTATTAAAACGGCGACGAGAAGAACTGTCGTTGAGTTTGCATGTGGTAGAACATTTTAGCTTCAAAAATGGTGTTGTATTTTTTTCAATCATTTTCCAATCATGGACATCTCAAACCACTGCAGGACACAACTAGAATGAAATTTGTGTGTGATTCCAATTTCGAGGCAAAATGACAACCATCCACTACATGAAAAGGGTGTGCACAGACTACATGCAGGCAACAGCTTCGGGCAAAATGAAAATCACTGTCAAATTTGATAAAAAACACTTTCTTTGGTCAATGTTGGTTTTTTGGTTTTACTGAAAATAGGCTATTTTACAAATTACAAAACTCAAGAAGTTGTAGCCTATTTCTATTGAAAGGTATGTAAATGCCCGAAATTCCATTCATTCTTTCCTCTGTTCCTTTCTGGATACGGTGTGAGGCATGACATCACGCCTTCCTATCCTCCATGTCAATACAAATTGCGTAGTGTGCTGCGTAGCTAATCGGACTGCATGCGGCCGGTGCGCGGGAGAGGAGACGACTCCTGCATATATGCGTACCCAACCAGCCAGCTGCATGCAGCGTGCATTGTAACCCATTGTACCTATCCTGTGTACAATGTAGACGGGTACCGGTTACGTGTACACTGGTTCTATGTGAAAAATGCAACGTCCCGAGACAAAAAATGACTCACATTTTATCGTAGATATCGCGGCGAATTACAGCCCATCGGCGGGCTTAAACCCTCCATCCAGGTCGCTTGTACAACTACGGATACAATTCTGCCATTTTTGGCAGCGTGATTGACGCCCAAGATATAAAAAAATGAAGTGTTCCTTCTACGTTGACGTGATCTTCGTCGATGAAAACGGCCTCGAAATAATGGCGGATTATGCGCACGCAATGTTGCACAGTGGCTGTGAATAAATTATGCAAAATAGCCTCGCCCGTTGATGTACCGCAATCGCTGATTGGTTGTAGAACTGTGAGCGCAGTGATCTCTGGCTGGATTTTCTTTTCTTTGCAAGTTACCCATTTCTAGTACTGCGTTCATCACCTGTTCCAAAAATCGAATTTAGTTGCGTCCAAGCAGATGTTATAACTTATATAAGTACCTCCAATCACATTTGTTGAAAGGGACTTCTTTTTCTGTCCAAATTCCTGTGACTGAAGGGGGTATATGAAGACAAATCAAAAGACAAACTGGACAACACGGGTGGAAATTGACTTATAAATTAAAGTATTATTTTGCAATCAATATAAATCACTGTAACATGTGTATATTTGTACATAACACAATAGAAATTGTGAAAAATTCATGATTTTTCAATAAACTTTGCAGGAAGGAAAACAGGATTGGTAATACCCTCGGAAAAATGTCTGAATTATTATCTAAAAGCTTACTAATTGTTATCAAGATGGTAATGATAGTAATCATACTGTGAAATCATGAGCTGTTCTTAACAGTTTACATACATTATTTTTAACATTAAGTTACAAAACCTAAGGAAATACACCATGGAAAGGAAAATACAATGGGCAGTTTGTATCTCTTTTCTGTCCACAAAAATAGTTCTTTTACACAATGTAAAATGTTTACATGTACAGTACATTTATTACGATTAATTGTCAAACCATGCATGTCCCACATTCAAATTTTCACGATACAGAATTAAGAGCATCATCTGAAGCGTCTGACAACAAATTATCCTCGTTATAAGCAGTATACAACAATGTCCCACTGCATGTAAGCAACAAGGCAAACAGGCAAAAAGGTGTAAATTCAGTAGGGGCTGTTCAAAGTTGTCAACATTTTCACAGTTCTAAGGAGAGTATTATTTTACAAGACCCCCTCCACCAGAAATACTTAACATTTTTCTGTCAGGACCATGAAGTATAAACATTTTACAGTGCATGTAAAGTCCTACGCAGCACTTGACTCCCTCCACACACACCCCAACCCCCCCCCCCCCCCCCCCAACCCTACACTTTTTAGAACCATGGGTATGAAGTCTATCTAGTGCGTGTGGTCCTAATCAGAGGTTGTGGGTTCAAGCCCCACAATGACCAACGTGTCTGTATCCCTTGGCGAAGCACTTAATCCCAGTTGCCTCGACAACCCAAGCAATATTTGGGAAGCTGTTAAGGGGAATGCCACAATATAACTCCTGATAGGGTTGAGCACCTGGCCAGCAGCCACCTAGTTGAAGCGAAATGGTTCTGGTGATTCCCTGATGGCAACGGTAATAATGGCAACAGCGCCAGGAGCACCCTGGGTGGATATGCAGGGTGGATATGTGCGCTATATAATAATCCACCATTATTAACTTTGTATGGCCCCTTAAAGATAGTATACATGATTGGTAAACTGTTACAAATAGTTTTATCCCCCTGTGTGATTGAAGATATATGCATGATTAAAACCAACCTGAGCAAAAACCAGCTCCGTACTTCGTCTAACTTTTGAGAAAACAGTCAAAAAAGGGTTTGCAGTAATTTCGCCCCAAAACCACTTCACCCTGAATCATTTCGCCCTGAACCACGGCCTGTGCACGAAGTGGTTTTAGAACGAAGTGGCATTTGGGCGATGTAGTGTTTGGACGAAGTAATTTGGGGCGAAATGACACTCAGGCGAAGTGGTTTGGGGCAAAATGGCACTTGGGCGAAATGGTTTTGGGGCGAATTGAATTTTCGTGACGAAAACTAATTGTTTTACTCATTTCTCAAAGACTATAGCACTTCAGACAAAACCATTTCAGGGGAAGTTTTCTACGGTTATGTATATATTGTGTAAGTTAGGCGTAAATCTGTGAACATTTCTGATTTTCGAGATTACCAATGATGTATACTGCCCCTTAACACAAATTCAACAATACAATAATAAAGCCTCTGTAATATTTGAGAGAATCGTGATAAATAAGGAAAATCTTAAAACCCCGATTGATTAAGGGATGTGGCCATTTGTATCCAGGAAGGAATTATCAACTTTTGGAGCAATTGAGATACAATGGATTGGTAAATGATCATGCAACGTGTATGCTTTATTTGATGTGAACATTTTAACCTAAAGTATTGCACAGATTAAAGTAAGGAGGGGCAACATTCAAGTCTTAAGTGAAATATAGAAGAATTTTACATTGATTTTGGCTCAAGCAAAATTCTTAACCAAAATCGGCAGGCAATTCGTCAGTGGCTAAGTTTTTACTTTTTAAAATACTTGGTCAAAATCATTGGTAACCATTTTAATTTCTTAGCCTGAAAATGCATCAATTTTCCAAAAATTACAGCTAATGAGGTTATTATTACAACAGTCCATATCATCTTTCAGATGAATTTATTTGCGTGTGTTCGTGGTGCGCCCAACGTGCATGCACATCGAATCTGAGCTCTGTGCTGCACAGTAACAGAAACGCACGGTGTCCGCAAAAGCTTCATTTTATATAATAATATCTTTTACTGTACAATGCATCTCTTAACTGATTTTGGAGAAAAAAAACGAAACCAAAAATTACCAATTATGTTGACCTGTGATGGCTTGTTATTCTATTTGATCTTCCTAATGAAGCTTTTTGTGTCGGGTTCTATGTAGATCTGTGGCAGGATTTCATAGTCTATCCAGCCGTCAGCGTTGACTTTCTTAGCCAGTTTCTTCGTGCTGTCGGGAAACAAAAATCAAACAATTAATTTAGTTTTTTTTAATTCACACAGCCTTTTTAATGCAAAAGGCCCATTGTATCATTTGCAATGACATAATTTTGTTTTTCATGAGTTGACAAGAAAAACTTTACTGAAAGTGTTGATAGCAATGGTGAGCGCGTGTGGTCTAGTGGGTATGAAGCGGGACTCCCAATCAGAGGTTGGGGGTTCGAGCCCCACTTCGACCAACGTGTCTGTGTCCCTGGGCAAGGCACTTAATCCCAGTTGCCTCGTCAGTCCAAGCGATATATGGGAAGCTGTTAAGGGGAATGCCACAATCTAACTGGTGATAGGGTTGTGCGCCTGACCAGCAGCCACCTAGTTGAAGCGAAATGGTTCTGGTGATTCCCTGATGGCAGCGGTAGGAATGGTAACAGCGCCTTGATGAGCACCCTGCAGGCTGGATATGTGCGCTATACAAATCTAATCATTATTATTTATTAATGGTAACAAACACCACATAAATTTATTTCCGTCCAAAATGGTATTTCATGTTGGAAATGTACAACCGAAGGTAGTTTTTTTTTTAAATGTTCCGTGCACAGGACTTTTTTACCTTTCACTTGTACAGAAAATCCATATATAGATTTTCAAGGTTTTCTGAAGTAGCTAAAATTTCTTCAGGCTAGTTTACCAACATTCTTCCTTAGATATGTTACACTCTTATTCCATGAATCTGTAAAAGGTTTTATCTTGCAAATGATACATAGGGCCTGGTGTCCAGATCATATTTTTAACCCCCCATTTTTCCTCTGGGTGTTGAGATTTTCATACCACATCACTTGTCATATTTTTCTCATTACCATTCTGAAATTTCGCATTCTCAATCCGTAAATTTTGAAGGATATCGTCAAAAAACCACCGATGTTTTGTAAACTAATTTATCTGGTTCCAAAAGGCAGTGCAGTAACTTACACTAAAATTTTGCTTCCATATGGGTCTTTCTATAAATTAGGGGTCCAATGTTGGTGTCCCCCGTTACATCTTGTTTTTGTAAATTCAGGACACGTTCTTTAAATACTTTCCATCTCAAAGAGTGAGTACATAAAGTACAATTCATACAAAATGGTTTAAAAGCCATTTTAATAATTTTTGTACGAAAAATAACACATATCAGGTGTAACGGGGGACACTAAATGTCACACTTTTGGACCCCTAATTTATAGAAAGACCCATATATCCAAATTGGAGATTGCAAATTTCTAGTTTTCTTGTATATTTTCTGGAAAAATCTGGACATGCTTCCATTAATGCATGGAAATCTGATGTACAACGCTTTGAAAAAACCAGATTGTTAGCTGCTGGGCAACAGTGTGCACCACGTAGCAGCAACAATACAACATGTGGACTTCCTAACCTTCACCTCCATTTGGAAGTGATGAATTATTACACAACTGTTACATACAAAAGGCTTATTGCCCCTCTGTCTTACACCCGTTTCATACTGACGCACCAGAGTTGCGACGAACTAAATTATTCCGAACATTTTGATTAAGTTTGACGTATGAAACAATTTGGATCGACTTGGTTCGCCAAAAGTCGAAAGATCGACTGTTCCAGTTGGTCAGAACGACTGAAGAGCGACTTGATTTCAGACGTTGATCAGATGTTGTGTGCGCACGGCTTGCTGTCTGAAACCAAATTTTAATCGGAGAATACATTTAGTTCGGTGCGACTCTGGTGCGCCTGTATGAAACGGGTGTTAATTAACAAACCTTTTATTCTCTATATCTCTGTCCCGACTGTTCTGTTTGATGCCCGGTCCTTGTTTAATCGGCTCGTCTGATAGTCGTCTCTTCTTGCCCAGCTCAGTCAGCAAACTACGGAAGTGTCTCTGAAGGAAGCCGTCATAGTCTGCCCGGACTCGCTTTATCAATGGGTCTTCCCATTCCACAGGGAATGGAGAAACCATGGTGTGGCAAACAGCCCCTGTGGGAACACAACAGCAGGATAAATCACAGAAATTACAAATTGTAGCATTTGTTTATATTGCTACATGTATTTGTTTATATTGGTATTCACTGGCGGAGTCGTGAAGTCACATTGCGGGCACTGGACTGTAACTATGCTTACTGGTCCATGTTGACGTTTGTGTTTACGCACAGTGCATTTTACTACCATTCTTTTAGACGAAAATATTAAAAAATAAGGACAATAATGACTTGCAATGGTTTGCTCATACCTATTCTCAAAGTGATACACTATCCTGCTGCCTTATTTTGTGAAAGAAAAACTCAACAGAAAATGTTCCCCTTGTGGCTTCTGTGTAAAACAAATAGACATACACATTGCCTTGAAAGTACCGTGAACCGTTGTCAAAGAAGTGACAGCATTCATGCGGAAATTGACGTCACACTCTGCCAGCGTATATGGGACAGCCTTAGTGTCACTGTAGTTGACATTTCCATTTTCCATGGTAATTACCATTAAATAGTGAGCAGTCAGTGAATAACTATCAACTTTTAAGTTGAATTAGAAACTGCCAGAGACACCGGGGAATCCCTCCTCTTGCTCTTCACGAAAGAATGCTCTGGGATCTTTAGAGTGCGTTACCGAAACCTAACACACTGGATCAACGGCTTTAACAAGTGTTATTAAGCGCCTTGCTCATGAGCACAGGTGCCACAACCTGCCTATTTGTACGTAAACTTGACGTGTGTCACTTGGAGAAAAGGCAGTGTGGAGGGAATTTGGAGTGAAATGACGCACTAAAAACCACAGATTCAACTTGGGCGGAAAGTGTTTTTGTAATTCTGTGTCTTTTTTCATTCCAAATTCCCTTCACACAGCTTGTGTCAAATTTACCTGCAAAGAGTCTCCGTGTAAATGTAATCAAACTTACTGTTCCTCTGAGCAAGTTCTTTCTGCTCCAAGGATCTCTTTGGCTGCCTTTTTCTTGACTTGGATGATGTTTTTCCCGACTTTGACGCTTTCGACTTGTCCTCGGGCTTTGATTTTCTGTTCTTGTTTTTTGTTTTGCTCCGCAATCCCATCAGAAGACCATCATTTATTTTGGGACTTTTCTTGGATCTTGACGTGGTAATGTAACTGTTGCTACCGGTAGTTTGTACTGCTACATGTAAGTTAGCAGTTTTGTTGTCTGGAAGTCTATCTGTACGTGGCACAGAGAAGTCCTGAAAGTCCTCGCTACTTGCACCCTCATCAGAAGTGATAATGTCATCATTACTGATTTCTCTACGATCATCTCGATGTTTACTTAGCACTGCTAAGTTTGCAGCTCTTTTGCCTTGATGTCTACCTCTACGCAGCACTTCACAGAAGTCCTGGAAGTCCTCGCTACTTGCCCCCTCGTCAGAAGTGATGTTATCATTACTGATTTCTCTACGATCATCTCGATGTTTATGATTCACGGCACCAGTGGCACTTTCACCCACGCCATCATTGACATCACTATCACGTGTATCACCACTCTGATCATCAACCTGCCGATCAATTTCATCATCAACGGAGTCTTCCTTGTCACTAGTATTATTATATAGCTCTTCTTTGTCGTCAGAAATTATGTAACTATTAACTTTGACCACATTATCAATAGTTGCGCCATTGTTACTTTTACGATTAGCATCTGTAAATTTGTCGTGCTGACTCATGTGTTGACGATTCACACCACCGGTGTCGCTTTCACTGGAGTCACTATTGTCTAAATCAGTCTCATTACGGACACCATTCTGATAATGGTCTTGCTGATCAATTGTACCATCAAAATCATCTATGTCACAATTATCAAAAAGATCATCTTCGGAGTCAACAATTCTGTTACTTTTAGTTTTGCCATGCTTCTTGCCGACGACGTAGTCACTGCTTTCGACCTCGCTGTCATTGTCATTGATAGTATCACTGCTCTCAGGCTCTTGGTTAATGTATTTGCCATCGTCACTGGTGATACCCACAGCCACTTTGTCAAGGTCCCTTTCGATGATGCTGTCACTACTACCAGACTTCTTGTCATTGTCATCAGCAACGTCATTATTGGCAACTTTGTTATTGTAATCCAAATTACTGTTCCTCTTGGCAAGTCGTTCCTGCATCTCGACCGGTTGCTTTAAGTGCTTTCTCTGTGAGCTTGTTTCCAACTTGGATGACGTTTTTCCCGACTTTGATGCTTTTGACCCGTCCTTAGGCTTTGATTCGTCTTTCTTGTGTTTTATCTTTTTCCGCAATCCCATCAGAAGACCATCATTTAATTTGGGACTTTTCCTGAATTTTGACGTGGAAATGTCACTGTTGCTTGTTTGCACTGCTAAGTTTGCACTGTCAACGATTCTGTGACTATTAGTTTTGCCATGACGCTTGCCGATGACGTAGTCACTGCTGTTATACTCGATGTCATTTCTGATGACACTGTCATTGCTCTCAGGCTTCTTGTTGTCGTCAAGGGGTAATTTGTCACTGTCCTTTTCAAATATGCTGTCACTGCCACTAGACTCGCCGTCACCGTCATCGCAAATGACATTGGCATCATTATTGGCATCTTTGTCTCTGTCCTTGCTGCCGATGTCACCTCTATGGGCCATTTTGTCACGGCCATTTCCAACAATGTTGCCACTGCCAAGTGACTTTTTGTAACTGTCCCATTCGATGAAGATGTCACTTCTTCTAGAATTCCTGTCATTGTCATCGGCAACAATGTTGTCATTGTTATTGCCATCGATGCCATCACTACTATTAGCCATTTTGTCACGGTCACCTCCAACAATATTGCCACTGCTATGTGACTCTTTATCACTGTCCCTTTCAATGACGCTGTCACTGCTATTAGACTTGCTGTCACCATTCTCGTTGACAATGTTGTCATTGTTATTAATACCTTTGTCGTTGCTCTTGCCACCGATGTCACGGCCACCTCTAACAATGTTGCCACTGCTACGTGACCCTTTGTCAATGTCCTGGCTAGTGACATTGACACTGCCAATCAAGCCACCGTTATCTTTTTCAATATCGCAAATTCCACGATCGTCTTCTTCCATCTTGCGAAGGAACTCGTGTGAGGCTCTCCTTGCTTCTATCACTTCATAATCAGTCTCCTCTTCGCTTGAAAACAGACGATCTTGTTGATCGAGCTGTCTCAAATTATCTGAATATCGGCGGCTTTTAAGAGTGAACTTGATTGGTCCCCAAGGAAGTGAATGAGAGGTTTTAGCGACAGGTGAGAGAGTTGGAGATAACTGCACGGAGGACATGGTGTTTAGTGAGCGTTGAGACTCCGTGTCTGTTGCGTTAACAGATTTGGATGAAGATGACTGCATTTCTTTCTCTTTAGACATGCTCCTACGTAAAAGAGATGTGTACTTTTTGATGTGTAGTGTCTGACAAATAACTTCGGACCTGCAGTTTGACTTGCGAGGAATTTCTACATGCTTGAGACCTAGGTTCGAATCCCCGCCATGCTTTTCAGGTGAGCTTGCTTCGTCACACTGATTCACCACGTATGGAGAGATCTCTGCCGTTTGACAGGCTTTGCGAGTCTCATGACATTCTGTTTGAGCACTCTGTTCCTTTAAGGATAAGTCTTCACTTCTTAACAACGCCTTTCTGGTTTGTTCTGCCTCCACAAGTCCCAGTTCTGATGGGGACACTTGGACAGTCTTGTTGAAAGTAGAGGTTTTAGTATGCTTGCATTTGCAGCGGCAAACTGTGCAACATGCGAAGCCTTCACTGATTCTCTTATTCGTTGAAGTATCGATACCACCTCTATTGCTCATCAAAGAGCTAACACTTATCGAAGAACTGTTGACATCAGAATCATTTGTTTCTTCTTCTGAACGTCTCAGTTTTTGGTGAGCTGGTTCACCATTCTGGAGCTCAGCAGGGCTATTTTCTAAAGCAGCCTCATTTGGACAGCCACTTAGGCTCAATTTCGGAGGAATATCAACGTCAGTCATGAGTCCCGGACTGCCATTTTGGTGGTTAGCTCTTGATAAATTTTCTTGCTTGCTTTGGTTTCGTCTTTTAGCACTTTCTTCAAATTTAGTGATAAGGGCATTTACTCTAGGCGTTCTTGCACAAGATGCCCTGCGCAGTAAACCACATGATAGCGATTGCTTGTCAAGATGTCTAATGTGCCAACCAATGGGTGTACTGGTGGATGTTATCGGTTGACTCGCTGAAAGATACTTTTTATGCGGATGCACAAGCGCTTCCGGAGTTGGTGTTTGACTCTTTATGGCATCACGTTTGCATGTTTTTGCTGGACTAATCTTCTGAGTTTCTTCGGTGCTTTCCACAAGTCTTCGCTTTTCTGAGACGTGCTTTCTCCGCTTGGCTTCAAACATGGCGATCCTTGACTTCACTCTTTTGACTCTCAGTGAATTAACTGCATCTGCTCTCACTGTCTTACAGAGTGATCTATTTTGAGATTGGTCACTCGAGTTTAGACTATCTTCCAGAGATGTTTGGAAGTTTGGTGATTTTGGTTTTGCAGTAGAGATGTTGCCAGCAGCGTGATTTATTGGTGACATCTTCCGTCTTTCTTGTTTGCGTGTGTTACGAGGGTCTTCTTCACTCAATCTCTGTTGATCTTTGCCAAGGTTTCCTACCTTGTGCTTAGCTAGTTTTGATGTTTTATTAATTGCAACTGTTTCTGATCTTGGACCTCTAGGCTGTGGTTCTTTAGTTGATGTTTCAGTTATTTCCATGCTGTTTGATTTATAAGAAATATCTTTATCATTTTCTCCGGCTTCCGCATTTAGTCTATCGTTACAGTCGAGGTAATTAAAAGCAGAATGTAGCTTCCTTTTTGTCCCGAGTTTCCGTTTTGTTTTCCTTTGGGAGTTTATACCTTCTTGTTCTGGCCAGCCTGCTTCACCCCTTACATCATTAAGTTGTGAATCTGTGCAAGGACTCATAACTAAATGGCCTTGCCGATTCCATTTTTTTCTCCTTCGTTTTTTCCATCGATAATGGTGAGAGTCTTCCTGACTTGACTTGAGCGGCGAGATGGATTGGAGCATTTTCATCCCGTCACTTTCAACTGCTGCCCAAAAATCTTCACCCAGGGTTCCCGATACTGCGGATCCACTTTGTGTGACGTTGTTTCTTTGTGGTGTAACTCCTGTGGTTTTCCTCTCCTTGTAGGTGCATGTCTCTTGGCTGGTTTGCATGCCTGTGGTACGGTAGATTGAGTATTGATACCTAATAACAAGGGAAATAATGAATGCTTTGAAGGTTCAATTATGTTCAAACATTCCTGGAATTTCTCCAGCTTATTATCTGTTGGGAAAGATTAATAGTTTGATGATAAAAATGCAAAAAACATTTGGTCAGTGCATCGCTATGTATGAATTCCTTTTACTGGTCGCCGCTGAGACTCCGTGTGTTAAGTCTATGGAACAGGGCAGAAAAGGTATTTTCAAGGAAATTGTTAAATGTTTTTCACTCCTTAAAGGAGTGTGACCAGATCACTTTTTTTTACCCATAACTCCCCGGGACTTACCTTATGGGTCATGAGATTTTTATATCATAACATCCGTTATATTTTTCTGATTACGAAACTGAAACTCCCGCGCTTCTAGGCCGCATATTTCCGAGGATATCGTCGAAAATCCACCGATTATTTGTAAACTAATTTTCCAGTATCAACGTTTATCCGCTGAAAGCATACTCGATAGTTTTGTTCAATTTTTTACTGGAAATTGCGAATGTTTTCGGATTTTTGGGACATGGGAGGTGTGTATGGGAGTTACTTGATAATATTGGTAAGTTACATCGAAAACTATTTTCCAGAAACTCTGGTCACGCTCCTTTAAATTAAATCACTTCCATTTTAAATATTATTAACACGTTTTGGTGGTTAAATAAGTCAAGTGGCAGCCAGTAAACGGAATTCTTTCCCATCACTAGATCAGACGGTTTACAGTTGACTGGTGATGACGTAGAGTCGGTTAGCAGTCAAATAAACCTTATTGACATTCTCAATGCATCATGGGATTGGATGACAAAAATTGCCAGCGAAGTGCGCGTAAACCTATGAGGCGGAGACCAACTCGGCAACTTTTTCACTCATTTTCACGAAAACCAAAAAGAGTTCAAGAATCAACCTTTCATTTCATCACTTTTTCTTTGATACATATCAAACAATTTACTGACGAGCATGACGTCCCAAAACAAAAATGTAGCAAATGTGAGAAATTATCGGGGTCTGTTTAGCTGAAAATACTGATTAGTGATTACCCTACAATTTGAAATATAACAATTATGCTTAGGAAAAACAGGCTACAAGCTAATAGTAATACGTTTTGATTGGAATTCTGTCAATCTTTTCTAAGCCACTATTGGTTAAGCAGCTTAAGCAGCTGAGCACACATGATTATGCCTACGATGTCACGTTATTTGTAAGCAGCACGTAAACAGCGCAAAAGTGACGTTTTACGATCGTCATTTGAAGAAGTGTCATGTACACAAAGTAACACTAGACACTCGTCTCACCTCAGTAATCATTTATTCTTTATTAGTGCGTCAAATGAACATGAAGAATATGTAAGATACAAAGCAAGACAAGTTTTCCCGTTATTTTTTGACAGAAACGAACTGCCGTTTCGTACCATGCGCGTTATTGCTAATGCACGTTAGATAGGTAACGGCTCCATGTTTCAATAGTTTTATGCGTTGTGCAGTCTGGGAACTGTTCACTACAAGTCCGTATGAAACGCGCATTTTGATTGGTCAATAGTATTAAGGAGTCACAAGGCCGTTTGTGAATCTCACGCGCTTCTTCCGCCGTAGTAAAAAAGTAAGTCTAGAAGTTTTTGAGATTTATATTTGTCTTAATCAGCCCACACTTATTTCCGGCACGCTGGACTTATTAAAGAAGCGTGACCAGGGGCCGATTTCACTAACGCTTTGCGATGATCGCTAATGCCCAAATCAATCGCTAAACTCGAAATCAATCGCAACTTTGCGATCAACTTCGAAGAGCGATTTCACAAAAACTTAGCGATGGCGCTGGACATCGTTAGTTGTTATTTAGCGATGAATATTTAGCGACGACTAATTTGTCATCGTAAATGGAAACATTCATCGCTAAAATACAGTTTCACGCCATTTGTATAGTATTATGAAGGTTTGGTAATTTTCAGTGTGTCTCGAAATGGCGTTTCAGTTGTTGTACATAAACAACGCAAGAGCATTACCGAGAGAGAGAGGGTTTTCAGGGACAGGACAAATCATCTGGACTCGTACAACAACAAAAAGATGCACAAATATTATCGGTTTACGCAGAATGGTGTCATGATAAGTATCGACATTTTAGAGCCACATCTCCGCCCTTCAACTCTTAGGAGCCACGCAATAGATGCAACCGTTCAAGTATTTGTGGCTCTCGGGATGCTTCTATTCCACAACATCCGAGCATCATGGCATATTTGTCGCTATATAGTGTCTGCGCCATGCAGAATCGTGCATCAATTCACCGAATTTCCAGTTGTTTACGCGTTACTATATAAGCGATCGTCCTCGTCCAATAAATGTATTTATAATTAATACTCATCGCTATTGCGACGGCTTTAGTGAAATGCAAAATCCATCGCCATCGCAATAACGATGGATTTGAATTTAGCGATCGTTCTAACGATGATCGCAAAATATTGTGTTAGTGAAATCGGCCCCAGGGGCCGATTTCACTAACGCTTTGCGATGATCGCTAATGCCCAAATCGATCGCTAAACTCGAAATCCATCGCAACTTTGCGATCAACTTCGAAGAGCGATTTCACAAAAACTTAGCGATGGCGTTGGACATCGTTAGTTGTTATTTAGCGATGAATATTTAGCGACGACTAATTTGTCATCGTAAATGGAAACATTCATCGCTAAAATACAGTTTCACGCCATTTGTATAGTATTATGAAGGTTTGGTGATTTTCAGTGTGTCTCGAAATGGCGTTTGAGTTGTTGTACATAAACAACGCAAGAGCGAGAGGGTTTAGGGACAGGACAAATCATCTGGACTCGTACAACGACAAAAAGATGCACAAATATTATCGGTTTACGCGGAATGGTGTCATGAGAAGTAGAGCCACATTTTAGAGCCACATCTCCGCCCTTCAACTCTTAGGAGCCACGCAATAGATGCAACCGTTCAAGTATTTGTGGCTCTCGGGATGCTTCTATTCCACAACATCCGAGCATCATGGCATATTTGTCGCTATATAGTGTCTGCGCCATGCCGAATCGTGGTTTACGCGTTACTAAGCGATCGTCCTCGTCCAATAAATGTATTTATAATTAATACTCATCGCTATTGCGACGGCTTTAGTGAAATGCAAAATCCGTCGCCATCGCAATTTTGCGATCATCGTTAGAATGATCGCTAAATTCAAATCCATCGTTATTGCGATGGCGATGGATTTTGCATTTCACTAAAGCCGTCGCAATAGCGATGAGTATTAATTATAAATAAATTTATTGGGCGAGGACGATCGCTTAGTAACGCGTAAACAACAGAAATTCGGTGACTTGATGCACGATTCAGCTGCAGCGCAGACACAGCGACTAGATATGCCATGATGCTCGGATGTTGTGGAATAGAAGCATCCTGCAGAGCTTAATACTTGAACGGTTGCATCTATTGCGTGGCTCCTAAGAGTTGAAAGGCGGATATGTGGCTCTAAAATGTCAATAATTCTCATGACACCATTCCGCGTGAACCGATAATATTTGTGCATCCTTTTGTCATTGTATGAATCCAGAGGATTTTTTCTGTCCCTGAAAACCCTTTCTCTCGGTAATGCTCTTGCGTTGTTTATGTACAACAACTGAAACGCAATTTCGAGACACACTGAAAATCACCAAACCTTCAAAATACTAAACAAATGGCGCGAAATTGTACTTTAGCGATGAATGTTTCCATTTACGATGACAAATTAGTCGTCGCTAAATATTCATCGCTAAATAACAACTAGCGATGGCCAACGCCATCGCTAAGTTTTTGTGAAATCGCTCTTCGAAGTTGATCGCAAAGTTGCGATGGATTTCGAGTTTAGCGATTGATTTGGGGATTAGCGATCATCGCAAAGCGTTAGTGAAATCGGCCCCTGGTCACGCTCCTATAGCGTAAAAGTTGGTTTTCAATTAAACACGTATATCGCTAAGTTAGCCTACTTGAGGCAGCCACACAAAGCGAGTTCTTGAGCACGTTTTAGAGTCTCGTTTCGTGTCCCTAAAATGGAAAATAAACCATTCAATTCTTCGCAAAAATCAAAAGGGCCTTGGCTTTTAAACGATAAAAAATTAATCGTATTATATTTTGCACTCATCCGGACTAAATCATGGCCACAATCTAATTATTTAGATTATTAGTGAAAAATATTTTCAAAAATATCCTCATAATCGTGCCCGAACGTGATCGTGATCAAAAGGAAAGTTCTGTTGAGAAACTTCAACACGACCAAAGACGCAAAATCTGGAATTAAGACTCAAGAAACGTGTGTTTGTGCGTTTTGTTCAGGAAACCTTTTGACTTACACCACAAATATACAAAGCAAATCGTCTACCAAAGTAAAATCCCTTTCCTTTAAAGGCACAGGCTCGTCAGCAATGGGCGCGCGCCAAATTCGTGCCACGAAATACGTAGCTCCATAGCTGTGTATTTCGTGCCACGAATTTGGCGCGCGCGCATTGCTGACGAGCCTGTGCCTTTAAGTCCGTGTAGGCCTAACTTGTAGTCTAAAGACCTAGTTTAACTCAAATTAAAATAACTACAATTTACCATGTATAACTCAATTCTTTGCTTTAAAACTCCATTTTAATTAAACGTTTGTTTTTTGAGAATTTTTAACGATTTGTGAACAAAAATATTGTTTTGTTTTACTGTTTGTTTTTCCAAAGCCCGGTTCAAGTTACGCAAAAACTATTTTGACCCGACAGGGAATTTACGTGAAAAATTAAAGTGAAAAATCCACCAAAACCATTTAATTCGAACACAGTTATATTGTTGTCTTAAAACAGGCTAGACGTATACCGTAATGAACCTCCCGTTCCAAGTAGTTTTCAAATTGAGTTTTTATTTCAAGTTGTCATCGAAAACGAGGATCTAAGTGCTTTTCTGTGGAAATGAAAAGGCGCATGTCGTAATACAATTGCTCAACATCTTAAACGAGCCTGACCCTGCTCACCCACTGAGATTAAATGTTGCATTGCATGGATTTAAGCGAAAAAAATATACAATTTCAGCGATAATCCAATTTCAGTATGGCTGTAATTAAAATTTCAGCAATGAACTTTTCAACCGTGGCTATATACGACCAGCAAATAATTTATCCAAGTGTATGTGAGGTGATGAATCCGGCTTAACGCGTGTGCAATGCCAAGCAATATAGCCAGGTTTATGCGATCCACACGCTTAAAATGAAGGCAAAATCATTAAAAATGAAACTGAAAACCGTTTAAGGTGGTTTTCCTGATTGAAAAAGTTACACACATTAGAGTCACACAAGTACTAATTAACTGTTTTGCATTTGAAACAATAAATGACAAATATTGACCCCCCCCCCTCCCCCCCCTCCCCCCCCCCCCACTCCCCCCCCCCACCCCCCCCCCACCCCCCCCCCCCCCCCCCCCCCAACTTTCCCCCCACCCCCCCTCCCCCCACCCTCCCCCCACCCCCGGCTGCGGTACCTGTGCCCTTGAGTAGGGCACCCGACCACACCTGCTCCATTCTTCGGAAGGGATGTAAAGCCGCTGGTCCAGTGTGTTAGGTAACGGTAACGCACTTTAAAGATCCAAGAGCATTCTTTCGTGAACTTGAAGAGCAAGGGGTTTCCCCGGTGTCTGGCCATTTCTAATTCTTCATGGGTTTCTTCACGCTTGCGATTGATAGTGCAATGGACATATTTGAGGAATCCTTAGTATGAATACCAGAAATAAATAATAATAAAAATAATAACATCACGAACGCTTTTCAAAAACAAAATGTTCAGAATGCAATGTATAGGTCTATCACTTGTTCTACAGCTAACAGGATTTGCCCGTCAATATCAGCAAATTGTATAATGTATACAGTGTTTTATTACTGAATAGTGATTGTAACTATAAAGTTAATTTGATTATACTTCCTCGTTGCTATGGAAATGTGACAACGTGTGTGCATGCAGTGCACGATTAATTGTTTACCGAGCGTGGACGTAAGGACGGTCAAACAAATCGTTGTGTTGAATACATGTAAACTATCCAGGCCCGTAAATCGATGTAGTGGCCCGAGAAAGAGTATTTTTAATTTAGAAAATGGCATTTTATAGAGCCTGTGTATTGTTTCAACAAGGAGAGCCTTGAGAGAAGATTGTTTAGTCGAGGCCAAAACGTGAGGCCAAATTGGAACCAGAATTTTGAATTGCATATATCCTATAGTGCGGCCACTACTGTGTAAAGCGGGCCTCCCACTGTGCGATTTTTGCCACGAATTTCCTACGAATTGGTACGATTATCGGAGACTGCCTATAGACTCTACACACAATCGTACCCAATCGTAGGAAATTCGTGACAAAAATCGCACAGTGGGAGGCCTGCTTTAACCGTACTTGTTTTTACATGATCTTAACAGGCATGCAACTTTTCAGCTGAGTAGCTGATTTTACTCCTTTTTGTTTCCTGATCTGTCCTGTTGGAAATTAAAAAACAGCGTACAAAGTTGGAGGATTGTTTTTTTTTTTTTTTAGTAATGACACAGTTGCATGCTTGTCTTAATTATTTTACAGTTTACATTTTCAACATTTTTTCAACACCATCGTTTTTCTAATCTTTTTCTTCTAACGTACACCTATGGACAGAAACGGAAACTGCCATAATTATTTATCCCATATTTGTCTATTTCTCAAATAACTCTTGCAATGACGCATGCACATAATGTTGTATACAGTTTGGCATTTTTGTTAATAATGATTTGTTTCTCTCATGTGAGTCACCCATCCTGAGAGCGACCAGGAGCTCCGGGTCCAGATAAATTCTTGATGGCCGCTGGCTGGCTTGTTGCCACCGTGACGTTGCTTTGAGCTCTCGTATCCAAGGTGTTGGTTCGACCGTCCTCCGTCGCCTCAACACGGCCGGAGCGGAACCGGCGACCGCAGAAAACATCTCGGAGCTGGCGCCGAAAACGATCGTACGCTAAACAGTAAATGAAGGGATTTATACAAAGGTTCAGGACCACGACAACAGATACAACCTGGTAGATGGGGTGTCCGACGAAATTGTCGTGAATCTTGAGATTGTACAGGAGATAGTATATGTCAGTTGGGAGCCAGCAAATAGCGAAGAAAACAGCCACGACGATTAGGGTGATGGAGACGTTGCGATTGGCTTTGGAGAACATCTCACGGGCTCCGGTGTTGTTCTCTTGGTCTCGGAGTCTTGATCTTTGGCGAAGTATCCAAATGATCTTGGAGTAGGCAAAGACCATGACGGTCACCGGGACGATGATCTCGTGAACGAAGATAAGGATGCCTCCCACGGCCTGGGCTTGGTAGCTGGGCCACGAGGCATTACAGTCCTGTGTCTTGTGGTCATAGAAGCAAATTGCCGTCAGATGAGCGGCCGGGAGCCAGCCAGCCACCCACGGGGCGATAATGACGGCTCGCAGTCGGTAGGGCGAAGAGAAGGCATTACGATGTCTCACGGAGTGGCAAGTAGCGAGATACCGCTCCACGGAAATTGCAAGCAGGTTGTAGGTTGATGTCACGAACATGCTGTACATGGGCCACTCCGACCACCAGACACGGCAGTAGAGTTCCCCTAAGAAGCTGCTTGGGATGGGTGGAGAGGCAAGAGCGAAACGACGCACGAGAAACACGGTCGAGGCGATCGTGTCCACGAAGGATTGATGAATAATGAGTTTATTGGTCGTTGAGTAGAATACCTTCTTACGACTCAACATCACAAAACAGACCATGGCGTTCCCGAGTATCCCCAGGGAGCTCAGAAGTACGGAGATCAACATACCAAAGTCAAAATTGACAGAAGGAACATTGCTAACAGGGGCAGCAGTGCTTAGCTCTAAACGGTCTGTCGTTGGAAAGCCTACTTGTGGTGCTGTAACTAATGCCATCGTTTCAAATAAATTGTGCAAATTTAGAAAATATAACTACATCAGATTGATAGTTTTTTGTTCCTCCCTGCAGTCACACAATGCACCTTAATGAAATGTTTCAACACGACCGTCTATTAAATAAAAATTGCACACTATGGGATGATGATGCTGCGTACAAGTTTTTTGATTGGCACGTCAAATTGCATCACGTGTTCTGACGTTCTGTTTAAACCACACCTCCTCCCATAATGATATCGTTAGGAAAACACTGCTAGTTTATACGGAAAACATATAATTACAGTTTACAGAAAAACAACTTGCATTTTAACAGAAAACAATTAACTCGTTGTTCCCCGAAGTAGAAAGTAATTTGGAAAAATTAAGAATTGAAATAACAACATAAATCACAATGTCGTCATCCCGATTTTTCTGCCATCCCTTATTTGGTTTGTTTTCTTTTTTTGTGGTGATTATAGGCACAATAATTGCTGACAAAACAAGGCGCGTAGAGAGGAATTTCAAATTGTCATTTTTCAAATTCGTGCTAATTTGAAATTTGTCCATAGGCCTACTCCAATTTATGAAAAGTCAGTTCAGGTTCATGACCAATTCTGAATGCCGTTTTCCATGTATTTATATCAAATAAAACTATTTTTTTGGCAACTTTTCGGTATTCAGCAAAAATCAGCTACATGTATACACAATGTATTATTACAGTTTTGGTGCATAATGTGAGGTCCCATCTGACAGCCAAAGAAATATCAACGCCAATAATTCCACGGGACAATGAATCGATCAAAACTAAATCACCCATCTTGAACGAAACGGAAATAAATTGTCGCGGCATGACGTCGTATAGTAATTGAGCATGTCTGTACGAAACCTCACAGTCATAATAATATTTTTTTCTTCCGTAATTAGTCCATGGACTGCACACTAGTGCACAGCGAGACCCGCGGGAATAATTTGCATTTATTTTAATTGGAAATCCACGAAGGCCCACATCGTAATGTTAAATTATTATCAGTCTAGGCTCCTTGACAGGCCCATTTCCCCATAAAAGTATGGATGGAATATTATGGTGGAAACAGCAGGAACCGAAGTGACATGAAGTGGGGTGAATAAATAATACCACACTATACGTAACTAATCAACTGGGATTAGACATTATGTTTGTTTACAAAACCTTGAACACCGTTTCCTGTTGTGAACTTATTAAAAACGATTGTTAATGTAAAAAAATAATGAACCGTTGTACTTGTATACTAGATACCGTCCTTTGACAAATAGCTGCTTCGTCAATAGAGGGCGCCATACCTAGGTGACAAGATGGCGAAGGGAAATCAATGGGAAGGTAGGACACGTTGGAACATCTCAATTTATCCTACGTTTACAGCATATTGATTCATAAACAATCTGTAATTTAGCTGTGTGAAGTACCGACATTTATCACGTTTATTGAATGAAACTTCCTCACCTCCCGAGTCCAAGTTTCAGCTGTTTAATGTTTTAACAATAACGTTTCAGTCGATCATCGATCAGTCAGTCTGTCTCGATCATCATATGCATGCATCAGCAGTATGATGCAGTGCATACATATCATGGTTTCGAGTCAACTCGGTCCCAAGTGAACTCGGTCCCAGGTCAACTCGGTCCCAGGTCAACTCGGTCCCAAGTCAACTCGGTCCCAAGTCAACTCGGACCCAGGTCAACTCGGTCCCAGGTCAACTCGGTCCCAAGTCAACTCGGACCTAATTAAGTCAACTTGGTCCCAAGTCAACTCGGACCCTATGGGAAACTGAACGTAAAATTATACCTTTTATTTCTGGATGTCCTTCAGATCCTGTAAAGAATTCTCATCTATACATTTTCATATAAAAATATAATTCAGTAATAGTTTGTTTTCGCTCGTGATTACTGATCGACTAATTCGTGTGTTGTTTGCATTTGTTTATGTATGTACGAACTATTTCAACTGGTACAAGCTTTACTTTTTGAAAATAGAATTACAGAAATGCAGGGCAGTTGCAGGGCAGTCTTCTGCAGGACAGTTGGTGCGAAAACAACCAGAATGTACTTTAAGTAAACGAAACAAAAAACAGGAGATTTGCAATGTCCAAAAATGTAATCGACCATTTTGCCTGAAAATCCTTACCTAAGTGGGGTATTTCCGCCCGAGATGATATTTTTTATCAGTAAACTATAACGGTATCTGTTTCGGAAAACAATGTTCAAAACCCAACTTTGGTATAATAATCTTTGGCCATTGATTTTAAACATTTTTTACTTTCAATTTCCCATAGGGTCCCAGTTGACTTGGGACCGAGTTGACTTAGGTCCGAGTTGACTTGGGACCGAGTTGACCTGGGACCGAGTTGACTTATGACCGAGTTGACTTGGGACCGAGTTGACCTGTACCCCATATCATGGCACATGGGTATGACACCCTGACTGGGCTGGGATTCAGCATCAGCATGATCAGACCTTTTCAAAGTGAGCGGCCAAGGGGGACACAGCATGCTGGGAAAGATTACCATGCACGGACACAATGTTTTACTTAGGCACTTAGACGTCTTAGTAAATTTATGACACTTTCCTTGCCCTGAGCTTGGCTGGGCCTGGCCTTGGTATAAATACCGTACACGTTCCCCACTGAATAGGCCTCTGACATGATAATTCCAGAGAAAGTGTAAATTTGGTTAGGAAACAGGATTTTAGCAATTACAAAATATCAAGTTTTTCTTTGAAAACACTTGATGATTTTTATGTCATTCTCCATAGTCAACTGGCGAACGTGTATGGTAGTTTTTCCCTTTCCTCTCTTAATTGTACGTTTTTAATCATCAAACTAACATTTTTACATTGTTTCATGCCATACGAGAAAAATCCTGGGTGTCGTGCGTAATTACCGTTGCTTTATCGCTTTTTCCAGACTTGCGGAAGCAAGCCAGACAGGTTGAAAATGAGGTAGACCTGAAGCTGGTTTCATTCAGTAAACTGGGGACAAGTTTCAGCTCACACAGTGACAGAGATCTGAGGTAAGACACCAATGTCAGAGGTGACCTTTAACTTGTTACTGCCCAACTACGGCAAGTTAGGACTGATCCAACTGTTGGGTGGTTGCAAGTGTTGTATGATCAGGGTTAAGGTGAAGCATATTCATGTATTTTACCTGTTGGTTTTTTGATAATTTCACAAAAATTTGAAGCAGGGTTGTAACAAGGCACTGATCCAAGTTGACTTGATTGATTCTAGTTGATTCATCAGATTTAGAAGCTGGGGTTAAGTCTTTTGATGTGAAACTTGACATAAGTACAATAATTTGCTCCAGTGATTCGAGGTAAGTTACATAAATTGAAGAACAAGGCAGGTCACTGACACAGATCATAAAGGTCTTGAATATAGCTTACTGTGCACACTGCTCTTTAAATGTGTCAATGGTTTTTTATTTTGTTTGCAGTTCATCCGACACATCACCACTCCTGAATGCTTCAAACAGCGAGAGGATGTTTGATACGATGGCAATGGAGATTGAAAGACTCTTAGGAAGGGTGAGCTGAATAAGTAGCAGGCCTTGGCATTAATCAAGGCCACCAATGGCCTCATGCGCTGATGCCCCTTCAAGATATGCACTTTCTGAGGCCAACTTGGACAGCATGCCCTATCACAGGCCTTGACATTAACTGAGGCCACCAAGGCCAATATCCTCATGGCCACGCTGAGTTGGCCATGATGCTCCTTTAACTTTCTGAGGCCAACTTGGCCAGCATGCCCTATCCCAGGCCTTGACATTAACTAAGGCCACCAAGGCCAATGGCCACATGCCCTGCTGAGTTGGCCCTGATGCCTCTTTAAGATATGCACTTTCTGAGGCCAACTTGGCCAGCATGCTCTATTTTCTAAAGTTTCATTTGGAACAAAGTTGGCTGTGGTGCCATTCTAGTTGACCTCCGTAATCTTTAAATTCTGACAAAATCAAGGCTGAATGACTTGGCCCTTCAAGGCCTGCTGGACCATACTTCCTTTCAATGACCTGTGAACATCAAATTTTGAAATGTGATAAAGAACTTATAATTTGTCAGACTTGATTTTGTGTACAGCAGGCCCTGTAAGCAGGATTTTTGGAGGTGCAGACCCTTTCCTACCATTCACCTGAAAACAACACATCTGTTTAATCACACTACTAGGTAGAAAGGTTCTGCCTTTCCCCCTGCCCCCCCCCCCCCCCCCCCCCAAAAAAAACAACCTCTGTCAATTTAGAGGGGTGGGGATGTATACGCAATTCCTGTACCTCGGGCCTGTACAGGGTTCAGATTGTTAAATTTCTTTATCATTTTTATTGATAGTTATCAGACATCAATGACAAAATGGCTGACTACGCCAGTAACACATCCTCCAGTTCCCCTAGCGCTGCCCTCCTCCACACACTACAACGCCATCGCGACATCTTACAAGATTATGGTCATGAGTTTAAGAAGACACAGGCCAACATCTTGGCTTGCAGGGAACGCGAAGACTTACTGGGCTCAGTTAGGAGAGAAATCGACTCGTATAAGAACTCTTCTGGCTTGAATCGGAGGACAGATTTGTATCTCAAAGAGAACGAACATGTCAGAAAGTGAGTCTCACAGACAGAGAAAAGAAGCTTTATATATGAGTGCCTCTGATTGTGCGTTACTCCAATTCAGGTCAACCATAATTAAAATTGGTCCTTTACATTGGAGAAGGCATTAAAGGCCCTATGTATCATTTGCAAGATAAGACTTTTTACAGATTCGTGGAATAAGAGTGTATCATATCTAAGGAAGAATGTTGGTAAACTAGCCTCAAGAAATGTTAGCTACTTGGATGCATCAATGCTTCAGAAAACCTTGAAAATCTATATATGGATTTTGTGTACAAGTAAATGGTAAAAAAGTTCTGTGCACGGGACCTTTTTAGAAAACCTCTATAAAGAGGCCACCTCATCTACAAGTTTAATCAGGATTTGGGGCCATTAATAAAGTACGTATGCACGAAATGTCGACTTTTTAGGACCTTCCTCCCCCTGTACGCATTTTTTGGCAAAATTTGTGTCGTCGCCCATTGACTTTGGCGTACGCATTGGCTCTGAAATCCCCCTCCAGTGCATACCTCATAATGTTTACTAAATCACTTTTACCTTTTTCTTGTTTTTCAGTGCAGACAGAATAGCAGATGAGACAATAGGGTAAGTGTTACAAAGATTTATCATGAAAGCTTTCAGGAATAAAAGGTGCAATATATTTCATAAAATAATATAAAAAGACGGGTTGTGTTTGATCATTGATGGCATGTCACTTTCACATATTTAAGTTTACAGACAGAAGTAAAAGTGTTATATTTTTAAAAAATTATTTCTGCAGTGTTGCCATAGCCACTAAGGAGAACTTGATGTCGCAAAGAGGGACCCTGAAGAAAATTACCAACGGCATGACCAACATGGCTAGTATCCTTTGATTTGTAAAATAGTGGTCTTTGGAAAAATTGTCAAATCAAATCCTGAGCAAATTAGTCATTTGTGGGTTATGAATTTGAAATGTATCTAGAACCCACGTTTTCCCCCCCAACATGCACACTAAGCATGATGACAAAAGCTGGCCTCCCACTGCGATTTTTGAGATTACCAGAAACTATCTGTAGACCGTATCGAATAGCCGCCATTTCGTGGGGCACCTTTTGTTACCTAAACCGTTTAACAATGGAAGCACAATATATGCAACCATGCATGTTCTCAAGGAACAAAGAAACTGCCCCACGAAATGGCAGCTATTCGATACGGTCTATAGACTCTATACACAATCGTACTTAATGGCACGAGACATCAGGCCACTGAAAATTGGGGGAGTTTTGAAACAGAAAAACCCTTGTGCTTTCCTTGACCAGTTTTTATCAGATCGTTTTCCCGTTATCAACAGTTTGGTGCAGAGAATAAACCTTAAGAAGAGGAGAGATTCTTTAATACTCGCTGGCGTTATTGCTGTGTGCATCATATTCATACTGTGGTTTGCATTTCGCTAGAAGATCACCCTCTAAAATAATGGTGGACATATTGACCTTTAACCTCCAAGATCGCCAAGCGTTTGCAGTGGATTGGTTATATAGGACATAACACCAGTGCCTCATAGCTCAGCTGGTAGAACATCTGCCCAGCGTGTCGGAGGTCTTGGGGTTCAAATCCGAGATAAGGTGGAAAAAAAGACCATATGATTTTCCTCTCATCCTATATTTTTCTTCATTGTTTTATTTTATTCTATATATTATAGATATTATAGAAATCAAATCACATGATGTTTGTCCACAAGAATTTGACTGTTTTTGTAGATATTAGGAAACTTGAGGGAAGTAAAACAGGAATTTTTATAGATTGCAAAATCTTTCAACCAAAGTGAAGTTTCATTGTGCACAATAATTACATTATCACTTGGCAGTGCTGGATTTACTATAGCCCCAGTAAGTCTTTTTTATTATGGTTAGGAAGAAATATCAAATTATTTGCAAATAATTGAATAAAATCTGCAGCAGGCTGGGAAGAAATTACCATAATTCAATAATGTGCAGTCAAAACCACAGTAATTCCTCAGAAATCCATGGCATTGGTTAGGCCACAATGCCATCTTTTGTGTATTTTCATTTTTATGTTACAACTAAAATGTTGAGTCATTGCAAATGATGCAGTGGGCCTTTAACAGCAGATTTATTTTTCCCTGTTTCTTGCACTATCTATGATTTTTCTTAAATGTTCATCAGCGTCTTAGAGCTAATGATTTTCCGTTTTATTGAAAATGACGAAAGCAAGACATGAGAGCTGTCCGCATTGGACTATTTTTGGGAAAACTTACCAATGCGGACGTTTTCCTCTCGGTTACTTTTCCCGAAACGAAATGTGGATACAGCGAGTCAGTGCTCTGGAAGCGTAAGTTTGGACTGGGAAGGCTCTCCCATGGTCTCGGTAAAATAAGTCCAGATGCGGACAGTGCTCAGTAAAATTTAGCCATTTTACTATCGTCTCGGTAAAACCTCCCACAAGTCGAATGCAGACGTTGCTTTAAGGCTATGCATCTCTTGAGACGAAGTAGTCTCATTTTGCTACTTTATTACAGTGAAACCTGCTACTAAGGCCATTTTGATAAACAGGCCACCTGCTTATAGTGTCCACTAAGAAACATCGATAAACAGGCCGCCAGTTTTTAGGGTGGCCACTATATACAAGTCACTCATTGTAAATGCCACTGCCTCAAAAAAAAAATATCTGTACCGACTTCAAACAACAGTTTTCTTGTTAACGGATGAGATGTTGTAAATATGCAATCTGTAAACAATAAGTGGTATATTTTGTTGGTAGTGTTTGCATCTATATGTATCATAATAAATGATGAACAATATTTCAAGTTGTAGTGACGTGTAAAATAAACCCCGTATGCACAGAAGTCTGTACTGTAGCCTCTATCAGTGTTTTTGTTTTGGGTAAGGGGCCGTCCATGAAGTACGTACGCAGGAAATGTCTTCTTTTAAGACCTCCCTGCTGAACATACAAATCCCTCGTATTGTTATTGTGCCAGTTGGCTTTCATGGCATAGTGGTCAATTGTAGAACATGGAGTATGCATGCAGAGCCTCCTTTTGAATACAATTGGGCAAGGAGCCAAAAGGCACACACTGTTATATACAAGCTATTTTTAACATCAAACCATTTTAAAAGCAGCTGGATGATTCTCAATATTTCAAAAACAACTATGTACATATTACAATTCCAATAAATTAGCATAGATATTCACACATTTACATATGATATCATTATCTGCAGTACTTTATCTCAAGGCATTATTCACATCCATTTTTACTGCTTACAAATAAAATAAAACAAACTAAATTTTCCCAAAAATTTCAAATCTTTTTGACCTTAATTTTTTTGGGTGTTTTTTCTAAAGTAATTGATATAAAAAGGCATATGTGATGATTTGCATGTTATTACCTGGCGGGTATGCCGTATTATATTATTTACTGTAGAAAAAACAAAGGAAAAAATTTAAAGCTGAACAAATTTGGTGAGTCTTATTTTATTATTTGTGAGCAGTGTATTTCAACTATAAATACAACATTATTCCCTTTGGCGCTGTGCTGACAGTCGCTGTGTCCTGATGAATCAACATGGGACGGGACTTACAAGGCGCTGTTACATCGTTTGAGCATACTAACCAACTTGCTGCAGCGGTGCGCCATGAGGGACGTACTGCTACCCCCCGGCGCTGTGCCCCGATGAATCAACATGGGACGGGACTTACAAGGCGCTGTCAGATCGTTTGAGCATACTAATCAACTTGCTGCAGCGGTGCGCCATGAGGGACGTACTGCTACCCCCCGGCGCTGTGCCGCGCTGTCAGATCGTTTGAGCATACTAATCAACTTGCTGCAGCGGTGCGCCATGAGGGACGTACTGCTACCCCCTGGCGCTGTGCTGACAGATCAACATGGGACGGGACTTACAAGGCGCTGTTAGATCGTTTGAGCATACTAACCAACTTGCCGCAGTGGTGAGCCATGAGGGACGTACTGCTACCCCCGGCGCTGTGCCCCGATGAATCAACATGGGACGGGACTTACAAGGCGCTGTTAGATCGTTTGAGCATACTAACCAACTTGCTGCAGTGGTGAGCCACGAGGGACGTACTGCTACCCCTGGCACTGTGTCCTGATGAATTAACGTGGGACGGGACTTACAAGGCGCTGTCAGATCGTTTGAGCATACTAATCAACTTGCTGCAGCGGTGAGCCATGGGGGATGTACTGCTACCCCTGGGTGCTGTGCTGACAGTCGCTGTGAATCAACATGGGACGGGGCTTACAAGGCGCTGTCAGATCGTTTGAGCATACTAATCAACTTGCTGCAGCGGTGAGCCATGAGGGACGTACTGCTACCCCTGGCACTGTGTCCTGATGAATCAACATGGGACGGGACTTACAAGGCGCCGTCAGATCGTTTGAGCATACTAATCAACTTGCTGCAGTGGTGAGCCATGAGGGACGTACTGCTACCCCCCGGCGCTGTGCTGACAGTCGCTGTGAATCAACATGGGACGGGGCTTACAAGGCGCCGTTTGAGCATACTAATCAACTTGCTGCAGTGGTGAGCCATGAGGGACGTACTGCTACCAACCCCCCGGCACTGTGCTGCCAGTCGCTGTGAATCAACATGGGACGGGGCTTACAAGGCGCCGTCAGATCGTTTGAGCATACTAATCAACTTGCTGCAGTGGTGAGCCATGAGGGACGCACTGCTACCCCCCGGCGCTGTGCTGACAGTCGCTGTGAATCAACATGGGACGGGGCTTACAAGGCGCCGTCAGATCGTTTGAGCATACTAATCAACTTGCTGCAGTGGTGAGCCATGAGGGACGTACTGCTACCCCTGGCGCTGTGCTGTCTTGCACTGTGCTGCCTGGCGCTATGCTGGCGGTCGCTTCTCGCTGACGATAGACTCGTCGGTGTGTGTACTGAACCATCTCCGCCAGACTGTATGTCATCACATAGATGGGTTAGCTTCTCAATGGCATGCTGTTTCAGCAACACCTACAAACACGAACAAGTAGTGAGAAATATCTTACATTTTTAATTACTTTTTAATTTAAATTTTGCCAAATCGGAATTTCAACCTAAGTCTCCGGTCTAACCTGCCAGCACTCATTCTAACTCAGCAATCTGAACTATCTTTATCTGTTAATTTGGGTTTATTCTGCCCTTGCCTAGCGTAACTTAGTTAGCACTGTATATTCAGTGCTTCCTCGATACACGATGAAAAAATCTTTATAGCGTGCTAAGGTTAAACTCAAACCTACAACCACTTCTTAACTACTTCACCACCGAGCTGGCCGGTGTCGAGTGGCTGGTTTAATAAATAGCTCTACACTAAAAATACTGAACAATTCTCCTGTGTTTTTGCAGTGGATGTTTGAATGAACAGTGAAAGAGAAACTTAGTATTATCGGCTTATTCTTATGACATTTACAAATTTTATTTGTATTATACCTGTAAATGGCGGCTCTTCGCTGTTGGATATTAAATAAAATAAATAAAAATAAATAAATGTATTATGGTCTTTTTACCTGTACAAGTTGTGAATGTCTGACCATTGAACGTAGCGACAGGAGGCACACCTCACGAACGCTGTGCTGATTGTCATGACATGCTATCTCCAGCAAACTGACATGGATAAAAAGGATTTTTATTACAAACTTGCCAAGATTTAAGGTTGTATCTAGTGAAAATCCGGTCTGGTGCAACACTTTCTCTGTAGCCCTGGCTCGTCTATTCTAAGAGCTCCTTCAACCAGTGGCGGATCCAGCTTAATTAAAATACAGGAATACAAAGGAAAAACGGCGTCCTGAAATCCATTATATTCCTGTATTTTAATGAGGCTGGATCCACCACTGTTAAACGGTTGTGTAAAAAAGGATGCTCTACATTCCAACGTCATGTTTTACAATCATAAAAGCCAGCGTCACAACAACTGAAGACACAAGGAATTCATTATTCTTACACGTACAGCCAATATGGCAGTTCCACGCAAGGAGTGAGTTGCAACCATGTTTTGGAGTCGTCAATAACATGGGGGAGGGGGGGGGAGGGGGGGGAGGGGGGGGGAGGGGGGGGGGAGGGGGGGGAGGGGGGGGGAGGGGGGGGGGGGGGGGGCGGTGGGTGGTGTTTTGGAGATAATTTCCATCTGTTTGAAAATGATCCACATACCTTTCGGGTGCCTTGTGTTTGGCGAGTGACGTGCACATTTTAGAGGAATGTCTGGCAAGATTCCCAAGGGCACCTGTGGGACAATAAGCACATTCGCATGATCGTTAGTAACTTGAAACTGCCATACAATCAACGTTAGCTAATTTAGAAAGTAAACTTCGACACACATTATTATTATTATTATTATTTAATTTACAGCATCCCGGAACGACATCACATCGTGACTACGCGGCTGTGCTGGACGGTTCGTCAAGTGAAACCCGAACCCACGAAATGGTTTCTCGTGCAATTGCCTTTTGGCAGAATCTGTCCATGGTTAGGCCTGTAATAACATACAGCCTCCTTTGGTGTATTTGTTTTGGTCAAACAACAAGCGTAATTAACTACTTGCCAGTTTACTTGTAGGATTTCTTACAAGTAGCTCATGTTTACGCCATTTGGTTTGATTTGTTTTGTAGCTGCATTCTTACATTCTTTACAACAACCGACCACAACGTAGTGTAAAGGAATGACTATTAATTTTCTCCCTCATTTTTAGCAATTTTAACAACGTGTATTTAGGCCCCATGAACTATGATTAAAAACAGCCTTCAAGCATTGCTGCTTACAAAGTTGTGACATCACCTTTTAAGAATCTAAAGACACTCTCTGAAGAATATATAGCCTTGAGATGCAAATTTTACTCAGAAGTGACTCAAATACAGAATCTCCTCAGCCCCATTTATTTGAATGAGAGAAATTATGACAAAGTGTCTTGCTTGAGGACACAACCTATGAGGCTTACCAGCAGCATTGCATCTGGTGCGTCCTTGTGGATCCGTTAGTAGTTGTACCAGGGATGGAATACCGGGTACCAACAAGCTGTAGAGTTCAGCACCGTGGTACGCCGCGTTGCCCACTGCGTAGCTTGCAGCCTAGGAAGTAAGCATAGCATAGAAATGCACACTTCAACATTCATAATAATAATAGGCAGTTCTTATATAGCGCATTTCAGATCCGACGGATCTCTCAATGCGCTTTCTGCATTATTACCCCTGGTCATTGGGCTCAGTAATATTATTCTCCTTCTCAGCTCCCAGGGGTTCGTTTCACAACCGTCTTAAGATCCATCTTAGGGTTTCTTAAGTCCTATTGTAGGACTTTAAGCACAGTCAACTCCTATCGCTAAGACCTTTTTTACTAAGTCCTATTTTTGTGAAATGAACCCCTGGGGAGTATACAGCCCCGGCTGCGTATTAGGCGCTCAACAGCTAATCAAACACATAAACTTTCGCTACCCTCGCAGGTACCCATTTTGCTCCTGGGTGGAGAGAAGCAAAGATATGTCAGCATTACATATCAAAAAAATAATAATTTGCTGTGGAATCCAGAAGGGGGTTTGGGGGTCGAAACCCCCCTCTGCTCCGACACCAACAATGAAAAATGTGTCCATGCACCTGTCTCCAACAATCTGAGATAGAGAATTTAATGGGATTGACCCCTCCTTGGAAAAAACGTTTGGATCCGCCACTGGGTCTTTGTTTTACCTTCTTAACATCAGCATCTTGACTTTCAAGACACCCCACGAGTGCTTTAACTAGCTCCTCTCGCTTCTTAAGGACGGCGTATAATCCATTAGAATGTCTCATCAAGTTGCCTAGCATACCGCAGGCTCGGGCCTGGACCGTCAAGTCTTTGCTTCGTAGTAGCTGATTAAGGCAAGTATAGTCACCTGAATGAATTCAAAACACAAAGATTGTGTCTCAAGTCGAGTCATTTCAAGTCAAGTCTCAAATAAGTCTATTGTGACTTGAGTGGGGAATCAGGTCGGCGTAGCGGTTCTTTCCTCGCCTTCCACCACTGTGGCCCTAGTTCGAATCCCGTCCGGGTCAGTATGTGGATTGGGTTCTAATTCCGATTGATTTCATGAGTTTTCCTCCACATGCTTGTGTCGGTTATTTTTTCCTCTTACCTAAAACTTACAAATTCCCCCTGTTCTCTCACGCTTTATGGCCGAGCTGAAAAACCTCCTACAGTTATAGTCATAAGTATAAATACATGTACATACCTACCATTATCACCCAAAATGGTAAACAGGACTACCTGAACCATTGCAAGGTGTGCAAGCTATGTTTTAAGTACTGCAAGCACGTGAGGAATTCCACAAAATCATGACTTTATAGTAAAGACTGTTACAAAAATGGTGACAACACAAGTTTAAGCACACCAGTTTTAACACAGTTGTATGTAAACTTCTGACTACAACTGTAGGTGGGTACAGGGCAGCAACTTGTATAAAGTCATCTTCAGTTTTTGTTTTTCTTATAAAAGATTGGTAGAATCATCGCATTGGAAGTTGAAACTACACCTATCTTTCATTTGAATAAGGTTTTCTCGGTTAAATGGTTGAATAAAAGTTTAGGACATTTCAAATTCTGTACACATGCTTTAGTTTGTCTTCTCTTACCTTTGTCTCCTTGAAGCATTTGTTTGAGCATCATGAGATGCACAGCTGAGCTTCTGGCTAAATGACTGCAGATACTTAGGAGGTCCCCTTGGACTTGAGGAGGGCTGTCGGAGGACAGTAAGGTGTTTAGGAAGGGCTCGGCCTGCCAACGAAAACAAACAACAATCATGATTTGATTCTTGACTATTAAAAGGAAATGCGACGGTCCCCCCTCGACTTGAGGGCTGTCGGAGGACAGCAAGATGTTCAGGAAGGGCTCAGCCTGCCCAAAAAAAAGCAATATTTTATCAACAAAATGCTTTTGTTTAGTTGTTTTGAAATTGAAATTGCAAGTATGGCCACTTTACCTTTAAGTGGCTTACAGCTTCGGCAAACTCAATGACGAAGGACTCGTGGCTTAGCACAAAACGAGACAACAACCCTACAAAAAAAGAAAAAAAGAAGAAGTAAAACAATGCCAAACAAGTCCTCCGAAATCTAAAATTAATTCTAAATTAAATCTACCAAATTAAAGGAGCATGACCAGAGTTTCTGGAAAATAGTTTTCGATGTAACTTACCAATATTATCAAGTAACTCCCATACACACCTCCCATGTCCCAAAAACCCGAAAACATTCGCGATTTCCAGTAAAAAATTGAACAAAACTACCGAGTCGGCTTTCAGTGGATAAACGTTGATACTGGAAAATTAGTTTACAAATAATCGGTGGATTTTGGACGATATCCTCGGAAATATGCGGCCTAGAAGCGCGGGAGTTTCAGTTTCGTAATCAGAAAAATATAACGGATGTTATGATATAAAAATCTCATGACCCATAAGGTAAGTCCCGGGGAGTTATGGGTAAAAAAAAGTGATCTGGTCACACTCCTTTAAATCTAAATTGCGTAGTGAATGTAATGCACAGCATGATTTGTAATTGGTTCTGTAAGATGAGTTTCTGTCCCAGTCAGCAGACTCTAGATTCTAGATTCTGTTTTTAAAGAATCTCTGTGTTTTACCGGTGTTATTTTTGGTAAAATTCTGTGAAACACAATGGAGTTACTTTAAATACAAGGTTATCTGTACAAAACAAGACTATTTCTGCCATTTTTCAAGCAATGTCTACAGTGATGTGGAAAATTTGAAAATTTGGAGTAAGCCATGAAAAAACATAGTTTTCCCCCCTCTAGAGTGTGACAAACACCTCACCTAAGGGTACTTCCATGTCATCAGGCTTGAGGTACGTCATGCAGGCGTTGACGAGTCGCGTTAAGACGTGGCTCTCCTGAAGACTGGAATGTATAGCTTCCATCAGCATGTCGTGGGTGTCCAATGCGAAGGGGAAACACAGCAGCTGGGATACATGTAGGATAACGTCATCGACCATTGGGGATGCGGCGCGGCCGTCGCTGTGACTGGAATAAGAATGAAAATACACAAGACTGGATTGTATAGCTTCCATCAGCTGTGTCTAACGCAAAGGGGAAACACAGCATGCTGTGATACGTGGAGGATGACGTCATCCACCATCGGGGACACGCCGTGGTCATCGCTGTGACTAGAAGAAATTATAAAATGTGACATCTTGGCCAATGATTTTCCATTTCATTGACAAAGACAAAGACTCTCTTCACTAATTGTGCATCGTATTTTCCGTTTAAAGAAAGTTCATTTTGAGGTAGTGCCATTTTTCATAAGTGTCTTATTGCATTTCAAACAAAATCAATTTTCTGTAATTTTTAAATCAAGCAATTTTTTGACCAGAAGAAATCATTGTTTGCTTTTTGTTTCAAATTTTCTTTGGAAAGGAACATACCTTGATTTCAAAAATTCCAGAAAGTCCTTGGATAACATCGTGTTAAGCGTAAGCATGACGATGCCGTCCGCATTACACAGTAAGGGAACACACTGATAAGGCTCCTAAACAAACAGAAACAAACATTGCAGTAATACACACTGTATTTATAACTGTCTACAGAGATTTTTGTGATTTTGATAAAAATGAGATTGTGGCTGCTCCTAGCATAACGATTCTGGTGAATCCCTGATGTCAGCGATAACAGTGCAGATAGATACATACACTATGTACGTGGGACGTGGATTCGAACCCTCGACCTGCAGAATTAACCAAGGTTTTGAGTTTGATGCAGTAGACCACTTGGCCAAGATAATCCAAATTGTCATTTAATTACAGTGAAACGTGCTACTAAGGCCACCTTGATAAAGAAGTCACCTGTTTATAGTGGCCACCCGTCTTTGGTCCCAAATGCCATGTGTATAATGCTAATGCTACCTTTATAAAGAGGCCACCTGCTTATAGTGGCCACCTAACTCTGGTCCCAAATGCCATGTGTGTAATGCTAATGCAACCTTTATAAAGAGGCCACCTGTTTATAGTGGCCAATTACTATGTTTCACTGCAAATCTTTTGCCATTTTTATGACAAAACCTAGCAGTATTTCCATTTTCCTTCTGACTAAGCTGAGCAGTACCTGTGTAAAGACTATAGTGACAACTTGCAGCGTGGCCATCAGACCCGAAGGGGAGATTAGACCCCATTGTGGTTGACAGGCTACGGCTCCACAATCAGTCAGGTCCTCTTCCACGTCCTCAATGGGAAGATCATCCGATTGCACGGCACCTAGGGTCTGAAGGAGTCTGGGGAATGAACAGAGTAGTCAAGTCACTTTTTTGGAGGAAGGGGGGAGGGGTGGGGGGTGTGCATTAACAAAAGGAAAGAGTGTGCTGAGGTACAGGGGCAGTAGGGGAGTGTCCCTCTGTCACATATTGTGCTGGGCATAACAACATTTCATCCAGCTTCTGTTCCATCATAAATGAAAACAAATCTAATATTTTGGGAAAGCCTTGTGATTCAGAAATTGAGACCAAGTACAAACCTCTGCCACAGCATGTGCCATACTCCAGACTCGATCAGCAGCCGACTGATGGTGTTTGGTCCGACACTTAGGAACTGACAAAGGAGGAGTAGTAGCCCGTCCAGTACACCGTAGTCAAATGGACATCGTACACAGATCTGTGTTAAAGAAGGTGATTAAAGCTGCATCCAAATTTCTGGCTTTGGCTGTCTCAATGGCTGTCATTATGCTGTTGCTAATGACTGCATGCTATCGTTCGCCTGTAGCAACAGCATAGTAACAGTCATACCCACAGCCACAGCCAGTAATTCGGATGCAGTTTTAGTTTGCGTCAGGGGAAAATGTAAATCAATTACTGTTTGTTTATAGCCCTTACCTGACATAACCTGATTGGCACTACATACCCAGTGCTTTCCCGACACACTACGGGGAAAAGCACGCTATGAAGTTTTCCCACTGTGTCCAGGGAATTGTGCAAGTGAGCTTGTACAACAATCTTGCAATAATTACAAAAAGCAATGTCATTTATAACAGTTGCACTAGCAATGCACATTTTCGTGAAATTAGATGCTGGTCAAGACGAATAAATTAGTGGTGCGGAAATAGAGTCCTTGCTGAGTATGGAATGAAATTGCATCTTACTTGGGTGAGATCTGTGAGTGCTGAATGCAGTGCAGCTAGTAAGTCATCTGTGGGCATCTCAATGGCAATACCATGGTACAATAACTGGCTCACAAGCAGGGCTGCAGCCGTCTATAAAACAGAAATATTGCAATAGAGCAGAGTCATTTTTCTTAAAATCCGTATCCACGCTTTTCCCTACCTTCTCCTTGGATTTAACATCCAGTGCTATTTTTGAGAAAATTTAGCTGCTTTTACCCTTCTAGAATTGATTGTATGTAAGTCATTTACGAGCCAATATTGGCTCATACGGCGGGCACTTATTCTCGGTTTCTGCGGCATGGATGCCAGTCCATCACAGGTCTACCACCAGCAACTAGTTGGGTTTCCCCAACCGTATTTGCTGGTAACCTTTTATACACCTGGAGTGAAGTGTCTTGTCCAAGGACACAACGCGGTGCAATGGCCAGGTTTCGAACCATGGACTTCTTGACCGAAAGTCCAACACGCTATCAAAAATTGATTGTATTGAGGGTTATTGGATGTCAAAATTGAAAACAAAAGCAAGGAAAAAAGTGGTTATGAATTTGAAAAAAATATATTACACAAATTAATAGAGCTGATGACCAGATACAGTACAGTAAACTCAATTCACAGAAGAGAAATCACGTTCAGTCAAATCTCAAAGGAAATAAGCTGAAAACTTGATTAAAGCCATTAAAGCCATGTTGCTGAGAAGGTTTTTCTATTTAAATCATGTGTCTACTCATGCCTGGTGCTCAGTGACAGAGAGTTCGTCAGCAAAATGGCCAACTGTGTAAGCAGGCTATTTTGTTGTGTTTACCGTTTGGCTGGCCACCTGGGAATCCAGGAGAATTGCTGCAAAGATGACACTGTTCTGAACCATGCTGAAAGATAAAAACCAGAAAATCTAAATAAATGACCAAAATTTAAGACAAGTACACTCTTAAAGATTACAAATGAGGGAACTTTAAAATGAAGTCTTCAACACTCCCAAGGTACCATGGCCGAGTGGTTAGGGCCATTGACTCGCAATCATGGGGGAAAACTTGGGGTTGCGGGTTCGAATCCGGCTGCGGTACCTTTGCCCTTGGGCAAGGCACTCAACCACACTTGCTCCATCCTTCGGAAGGGATGTAAAGCCGTTGGTCCAGTGTGTTAGGTAATGGTAATGCACTCTAAAGATCCCAGAGCATTATTTCGTGAAGAGCAAGGGGATTCCCCGGTGTATCTGGCCATTTCTATTTCTAACTCGAATTCTTCATGGGTTTCCTCACGCTTACGAGTGACAGTGCAATGAGCACTATTGAGGAATCCTTGGTATGAATACCAGAAAGAACAAAAAAAAATGGAACAGGATGGTACACTAGTGGAGTGGCCTCTCTATCCAAACCCCTCCCCCTAAAAATATACATTGTTGTTTTATACTTGTAGATGGTGTTTAAATACACTAGTGTTGTTCCAATGTAATCTTACCATTGTGGAATGTCCCCCAACTGCGTGACAATAGTGGCAAGTGTCTGCAATGTCATCTCATACACTGTGTTCTGAAACATGTCTTCAATTTCAACCTGTATCGTTAAGACAAAAGTAAAACAAAACACACCTCAGAATCTAAGCAGAAATGATTGGGAATTGTCTCCCCTTTCTCGACATTTACCAGCACTGTATGCTAAACTTTTTGTGACACTGTGTGAAAACTTCGCAGGTGGGACTCGAACCCATGACTTTCTAAATTCTAGAACAGAAGTCTGAACCACATGACTAGCTGATATGAATTTTTCAGCAGCAGAATTTTTCAACTGCCTCCTTAAATTTGAGGCAATTTTTTAAGAACAATAAAAGACAGAACCTGATATATATTTCACCTTTCCTTGAAGAATCCACAGCAAGATGCCGATGTAGTCTTGATTTAAAGCCAGATACTCGCAGAACTCCTTAGAAACCTGACAACTAAAGTACACCGTCTGGAGATGGAAAATATGACAGTTAATTTACAAACTTTGCAAGCTTTTTCACCAAATACATCTCGTTTTGGGTGATGCACATAAGATAACTTTCTGATTGTAAGCAATATTTGTAAAGACCAAATTTGTAAAAATGTTGTCAAAGAACAACTTTCGTACAGTAGTTAACTTCTTATAGAATGAAAATACAGTGTATTTCAACAGTTTAGAACTGGTGATTGTAGCTAACTTCTATGTTTATATTTGAGCTTTTGATGTTAGCTGTTCTGTAAAGATAATCACAAATTTTCTCCTTGGCAGTTCGTCGGGCAAACTTTCAAACAAGTTTCAATTACTTTTTTTTGTAACTTTGGCAACTTATTTGGTCAGGCTGCTAATCTAGGGTACTTAACCCTTTGATGCACAAATTGTTTTGGAACTCTATTGTTTTAGGGGGTCGCGAGCGACCGCCCTGTGCACTAAAAGGTTAAAGTCTCTGAAACAATAGTTTTTACTTTTGCTTTTGGTCTTAAAAATGTTGATCGTTAATGTCCCCAATGTATATAGTTTTTCTTTTCTAAATTTCTAATCTGCACTTGGCTTAGTTAAAATTCTGAGCTTCTTTATTCGGTACAAACAAAACAGAGCTTGGTACCTTAAGTGCATTCTCGCACAGCGTGGGACTTGTCAAAAACTTGAGGTAACAATGAGTCAGCTCCTTGTGTTTGGTCAACGAGAGCTGAGCTCCAACGCACCGGGCCATCTGTGGGAATGTAAGAAACAAATACATGGGGATAATAAGGAGGTTTAGATGCACGTAAAACGCGAATGTGAACGCGACTGTGAACGCGAAATGGCTTGAGCACTGGTCATATCTTTAGGTCTCAAAACCCAGGTTCGAAATTTGGTGACGGCAAATTTTTGCCACGACAAATTTGTGGATTTTTGTTTTCGTCTTTTCTAAGGTTTCCTCAAATTAACGATCAAATGCTCAAAGCATCTCGCGTTCACAATCACGTTTTATGCGCATCTAAACCTCCCTATTGTCAAGATCATACCTCACTTACACCTGAAGGCAAACAAAGCAGTTTTCGCACTGCAAATTCGCAGAATGCTGAATCAGTTTCAACTTGTATAAATGTTCATCATATGTTTAACATCAGATTAACGAAAGGATCGCGTTAACAAGTATGAACCTTGAACCGATTTTACATCAAGTTAACAAGCAGAGTTAATTTTGTATTGTTTTAAATATTATTGCTGTTAATAAAACTTGACAGTGAAATTCTACAAAAACATTCCCCACAATACAATCATGAATGCAATTTAATACCTGTCGCTTGCCCTGAACGCAGGAATCGGCACCAAGTGGTAGAAACACCAGTTCAGCCACGCCCCCTATCACCATACCACACAGCTCGTCCCATCGTGCCGTTACTTCATCGATTTGATTGTCTGGTAAACTGCCTGAGGAACCAGAGATCAAAAGTGACAACAATTAAAGAAACATGTCTTCAGGTTGGGTGTGGGCCATAGAGAGAGAGTTCCTTCTCTTGAATTGATGTAATGTTTTAACCAAGGTCACCCAGGACAACCCTGGGGCCATTAGGGGGCCATGTGGGAAGGGGGTCTAGCAGGAGTGTTGTACGAGTCCGGGGCTGTCGGGGGGGCAATTTGAGGGGACAGTCGTGGGGCCTTCCGGGGCCGTCCTGGGACTGTTCCTGGGCCCATCAAGAGGTCACCAGGGGGTCTTTAGGGGGCATTAGGGAGCCATCAGGAAGGGGGAAAGGGACATCGAAAGGCCTTGCAAGACCTCACAAGTCTGTGAGGCTTAACCAACCACAAGATTTGTTTTAAGATTTTGAACACTCATCTATGATTACCTATGGCTGGACCATACAGTTGTAATTAATCGTTACTGGCTTTTGTGACAACCAATGAATTACCTTGAAGCTTTTTCATCACAATTGGATCCTCCTTCAAACAAGCAAGGAATGCTGGGATGATATCGGCATGGTCCGAGGCCAGACTGCTGTAGAAGCTTGTAGGAAATTCAGCTGGGCTCCGGTCCATTACCTCACACTGGTAGATGAAACACTAACAGGTTTTTGTTTAGGGTGGAAGAATAAATCCAAATATGAACGTTACTCCCAACGTTACGCGCATGCACACAGGTATACTTACACAAATTTTTGTCACACTGTGTCTGATTTGCTTTCAGGCACGTGCAATGTTTGTGTGCGTGTTTTCCCATATGCACTACAACTGACTCGGACCAAACTAGAAAGTGTTTAAAACTAGCCAAGCCCTTATGTATTGGCCACATAAGGCCAGTCATAGAAATGCCAACATTGTATAAAAGTAAATTGTCTAAAAGACCTGTTTGCATTATACTTTTTTGGGGTCAAACGTACCAAAACGATGGGTACTTTTCACATTTTTAATCCAATGCGGACAGCCTAGGACGTTTTCCTCTCAGTAACTTTTCCCGAGTCCAGCGGTTACTTTTCTTGGCCAAATGCTGCCCATGAAAATTTACCAGGTAACTTTCCCGAGACGATAAGCCCAATGCGGACACATCGAGTCGGTAAAAGCACTCTGGAAGCATACATCCAGGCCGTAAAGGTCATACTGAGGAGGGACACTGCGCATCATGCTCTCCCACGGTCTCGCTAAAACTTTACCAAAAAAAAAAAAAGAATTTTTCATTTGACCATCGTCTCGGTAAAATCTTCTGAAAAACAAGTCCAAAAGATTTGGAAATGAATATAATGGTGTTAACAGATTAGACGAGTAAACAGTTTATAACCATTATATAGTGCTGTGATATTTTGATAAAATCTGACATTTGCTTACGACAATTGTCTGTGCCCTGAGTTGAAGTTTCTCATCTTGCTTAACGTGCAGTAACCATGGCAACACATCAGCATAAGACAGCGACATCTCCATAATGGTCTTGGCCCTGTTGGAAACAATAATCAATTCAAAATGTCACAATTCTGAGGAAAGAATGCTATATATAGGCCATTTTCACAGTTTGTAACATTACGCGTAACATCAGTTACTGTGATAATGCCCTTATAATAACCCAGCAAGCTACATGTAGAATGTCATAGGATGACATACTACATGTAGCCACAGATATCCAATAAAATAATAGAAATCTCTGCATGTAGCTTGCTGGGTCATTATAAAGCCATTTTCATGGTAACTGATGTTACGTGTAATGTTACAAACTGTGAAAATGGCCTATATATAGCATTAAACTGTGAAAATGGCCTGTAGATGAATCTGTTTTATGCCATTGCTACAGATTGATGATGGGTGGGTGGTTGGTGGTCACGTCAGAGACTCAAGACAAGTTTTATCTACGAGACTTGGATTTTTTAAGATAATTATTAGAAACTTCTGGCGAAAATCTACCAAATTTTCCTTGTTTATTCACTCACTTGTGGTTATTGCAAACTGGCTGTGAATTAAAAAAAAAATTAATTTGAACTGGGCCACCTGAAATGCTGAAGGGCCAGTGAAGCCAACTGGACTAACTTTTTGCATGGTATGGGTCATCAAACATCGCACAGATCATACCTGTCAATTGTGAGTTCAGCGGTGATCTCCGACACCATAAAGGTCGTAATAGCGATGGTGAGATCCATGAGAATTTGAACACACCACGGTTGCTGAAATTAATCAACAGACAAATAAAATACGGTGACAGAGGTAACACTCGCCACAATAATAATAATAATAATAATAATGAATATTTGTAATGCGCCGGTATCCATCAAAAAGATGCTCAGGGCGCACCAACACACAAGTATGAAAAACACATGTAAATATCACAACCAAGGTACTAAAATATTAAATTAATATAATTTCATAAAATATGTTTTAAGTGATGATTTAAAGGAGGCCATAGATGTTGAGAGTTTGATGTGTTCCGGTATCTTGTTCCATAATGTTGCGGCTGCTGATGCAAATGTCCTGTCACCCCAGGATCTCCTAGACCGGGCTTTCTTGAGAAGAAGTTTGTTGTTTGATCGCATGGAGTCCCGGTTTGTATGATGTAATTGTAGTAACTCTGATAGGCAGTTGCAGCATCTATAATCCAAGCCAGTGTTTCATTGAAAGTTTGGAACTTTCAGTTGAAGTCGTGTAAAGTACAGTGACATGACCAGGTTCATTATAATACAGGCTCTGGACCCACTGTTTTCCATTGCATTCCTGTATCATAATGAATCCAGATACACCACTGATATTGAATACGCTTTAACAATCCAAAGAAATGAATTTAGAAACACGAGAAAATTGCAGTGCTCCGACTGGGATTCGAACCCAGGTCCTTGGCATACATGGCCAACTGCTCTACCAACTGAGCTATCTGGGCATCTCGCCGGCGCACCATAACAATCTCGTGCTTGCCACTCTTTTTCCAACAATGCAGTAAAAATAACGACATTGCTTACTGCAACTCTGTAAAAGAACCTCAACAAGAAATTTCATAAAACAACAAACGAGATCCCATTTCGATTTCTCCTAAACAAAAACCTCTTTTCAGATTGGAAGGCAATAGCAACAAGATATTAAAAGAAATGTTTGAAAGCTTAATCTGAAACACAAAAAAGAAAGAAAGAAAGAAAGAGAGAGAGAGAAAAACTAACCTTCTTAACATCTGGTTTGTCTTTAAGATTATTGAGCAACTTGACAGGTCCTTGTGGAATATTGACATTCGTGCAGAAGGCAGAGAGTAACTCAACTTCCCTGTCAACAAATCAAGAAAGCGGGAATGCATAGTTCCGACCTGTCAATCAAGCTGAACCCGCCGACCAATCACAACAGAGCTAGCAGACGGCACCCACATAGGTCAAAGTAATGCAATCATCACACAATCACGCGATTTTCTGCCCATACAGTTTGTATGTTGTATGCGCCAGTGACCGGGTGAATTTTGGTTTCAATGTCGGGCAATTCGCTGTTCAGGTAGGAAAGCGCATTTGTATGAATATATGTCATCCCTGCATTACTAGCCCTTCGCTCAGTGTGTGCTACGGTAACTGTCGACCCCAAAACATAAATACCTTTGAGTTTTCTCCAATGAATCTGTGCTTTCCATGCCGAGTCCCGTTGCTTTGTACGTTGTGTCGCCATTTTTTGGCGATGGCTTGTGAGCACATAGCAACAATATCTAAGGAGCGGGGTTAACTGGGCAATCTCGGAACTATGCATTCCTGGAGTTTGTCCAACCATGGAGCTATATGGTCCAACTGCAAGATATTTTCTTTACTTTTTATTTTTGGCTGAAAAGTTTGTTTCCAGCAGAAGGTCTGATAAGCAACTATTTTTGATAAAATTAATAATTATTATCAGAAGTTATTAACAGCATTTTATTTACCAACCTAAACCAAGTTTTACGCTCATTTCTTAATTAAAAAATATTCCGGAGTAGCAAGTTTTTTTTTCTAGTTGGCCATGGGTTCTGAAACTCTTTGGCATTCAGCCAGAAAGGCACTGGCTCATGGTTGTCCTCGTTCCAAAAGATAATGTTGAAGCTGTTTGTTCGAGGGGTATTTTCGATTAACATTTTCTGAACCTTTTCTCTTAAATTGTAGCCAATGGATGTGCCTTGGAAGTGATGGTAGTTTCATGAAGACAATAAACAAAACAAATAAATAAATAAATAACTACTATGCCTGTCACATGCAGAGTCTTAATTAAAAAGCTGTCTGAATGCAGGTTTTCCTAACCTACCCTCTGAATTCCAGGATGTTAGCTAGCACCCGGCAGACCAATCGAAGCCTTGACGCACCCTCAAGCATCCCCTCGAGGACTTGGTCCGACGTATCCGTGAATCGCGCCGCCACCTTCTCAATAAACTCTTTGTCCCTCAGTAACGATGCCACGGAGTCCGGGTCACATGATTCAGGGTTGGTTACGTCGCAAAGAGTGTCCCATTCGTCTTCGCTATCCAATTCCTGAGGACAGATGGTGAATTTAGATGAGAGACATTTTCACAGGATGATTACAAAATGGGTTAAACCCGCAACCTCAAGTTTTCACCTGAGTGTTGAGAACCAATGACCCAAGCCACTCAGCTACATTCACTAACGGTAAGCAACTGAAAATGTACACTAACTGCGGGGCCAAACTTAGCTTAAGACAGTGACACAACAATAGCTGTTTCCAAGCGCGCATGCTTAACCATGCCCTGACCATGCCAGGGGCCAATTTCATGGAGCTGCTATACAAAATATTGCTTGAGCATGAAAAACTTTGCTTGACAAAATTAGATTACCAGCAAAAATTTCATGAGATTGTTATGGTAATGAAACAGTCTTCTAACATCATACACCGTTTCTATCAGATGAGGATTTCACTGGTAAAGTTCCCTACTAAGCAAGAGTTTTTTGTGCTTTATAAGCAAATTTTTGTGCCTAAACACCTCTATAAAATTGGCCCCAGGAAATAGTGCTTACCTGTCTGATAAGCACGCCTTTTTAGCTAATGTTTAAGCAGCACTATAAAATTGGCCCCTGTTCATTCATCAAAACTTTTCAATTTAGTCAAAATTGAACTTTGCCGATATGTGTTGATACTAATCAATGAGTTTCACCACAGAAGAATACTTCTTATGGTTTCTTAGTCCTCCTTAATCATTGTAAAAATAAAACAAGTCAACGGTAACAGTTTTAAAACGGACTAAAAGATTTCATTTGTTACCTCTTCCTCAGTCAGTTTGACCTGCTCAATGCTCTTCCTGACTCCTCCTCTTTTCTTCTCACTGACTCCGCCCACCTCTGAAGCCCCACCCTTCTCCTTAGCCCCACCCTCTTTGTGCACCACCTTTCTGCTTTCTACCTCGACGCTAGGGAATTCCTGGGCGTAGTCCCTCGTGATGCGGTCCTCCCTGGGTGTGGGTTCCACTTCCTTGACGCTAGCCCAGGGCTCGCTACGGCCGGTCGTGCCCGTTGACTTATTAGGGTCCTTGGCTGGTTTCTTGGGGGGCGCAGACTTCTTATTGGTCCAGGCTTCTTGTTTTTGAGGAGACTGGAAACAATTTACAGATTATAATCTTAACTGAAACCGTCGAAGCCAATGGTCCCCATCCCCTGCAAAGCTGGCTCAATGCTCCAACAAAATACACAATGTCGATCTGAGGCAAAAATGGCCAACTTTCTTTTTCTTTTATTTCAACTTTTTGAGACAATGAATTTGTCGAAGGTCAATTAAGCATCTCCCTGCACAAACAAGAATTACAGAAATACCAGCATCTTCCACAATGATTCTAGTGTAATTTTGAGACACCGGCAATTACTTCAAACAGCTAAAGTTTATTTAAAAAGACAAGAAATCCCAGGAATAACATCAGGCCCAACTGTCAGGATAGCTATAAATAAAGTCTGGTTTACGAGTCTATACCTCGTCTTTCTGCATTTCTCGGCTCTTGAGTTTGCGCATGATAGTGGTACCAGCAGGCAAGTTGCTAGACTTCTCTCGAGTAGCCTTTTCTCTGGCTGCCTTCTGTTGGGGTGTAGGCTCCTCCGTCAGAGGATACTCAGGGAGTTCAGAGCTCGATGACGGGGAAACTGCATGGTAGTGGTACATTCACAAGAAAAGAACAAATGAAACCTTTAAAATCAATTTTATACAGCTATACCTAAAAGTGCTTCACTGGTTACGGATGATCGTTTCAGAGCCCCTTTAAATACAACCTGATATTTCTGTTAACACAGCCATTTAAATGGGAATCAAGGTCCAATGTCAAATTATGCATTGTGTTTAAATATAGAATGGGGAATTCCCACCTGTGTGAAATGTACTGCTTCCACATCAGTGAATATTTCTACTCAGAAGAGGTGGCCGAGTTGTTACAGCCAAACTAGTGAGCTCTTTCTAAGGTAGGACATTTCACCAAACTCATTGAATTTGATGAAGAAATTACATCAAGCCCATTTTTTGACTGTGCGGTCAGTCATTTATTGTACACATAGATTTGATTTGAAAAGTTATTTTGGAATCCAAGATTTGTTTTGTCTGGCAATTTGCTTTTTTTTGGTCTGGCAATGCGAGTGCATGAAGCTTACAAGTGTCTTCCACCTAAACATAAAAATACATACATGTAGGTGGGTGCATGGTGCCATTGGCAGCCGACGGCCAGAGAAATTGGGGAGTCCCCTAACTCTTCACGAAAGAATACTCTGGGGTCTTTTAAGCGTGTTACACAATACACTGGACTAACGGCTTTACATCCCTTTCCAAGGATGGAGCAAGTGTGTTAAGTGTGTTAAGTGCCTTGCTCAAGGGCACAGGTAGGTACCCCGGCCCTGCCGGGTATTGAACCTGAAACCCCAAGTTTTCACCTGAGTATTGAGAGTCTAGTGACCTAAACCGCTCGGCCACGGCTGGTACCCGGCCCATTTTCTTTCTATGATACACAAAGAAAGTAGCCTTAAATTTCCACGTCAAATTCTGTGACTGTATACTGTGAACCAATGAACCTCCCGGATTGAGAATATAAAGTTCAAATTAAACAGTCAACTTCAACCTATTAAAACTAAAAATCAACTTTCAACTACATGTACTATTTAGTTTTTTTTGCATAGTTAGTACATGTGTATATTTAGGGGCCTTGTTACTTTTTCTGATATCTTGCCATAACCAGTAAAACAAAAAAGGCAGATTATCTCTTCTCTGGGTGGATTTTTAGTGGGAAAACAGTAAATCGGAAGTTTTGTAGATGTATAAAGTTCTTAATCCAATGATATGTTGGTCTTTTTTTATCCTCATTTTACAGAATCTGCAACTTGTACAGAGCAAGAGATGGCGTCCAACATGTCGGCTCAGGCAGTTTTAGGCAAGATTAGTGTTGGACATCTCGAGTGCAGTATTTGTTCATATCGCTACAGACAGCCGAAAATGCTCGACTGTTTGCACAGCTTTTGTCTACAATGCCTTCAAGAGCTGAAAGAGTCCCACAATCCCGACAGCATGAAGCTTGTATGTCCTCTTTGCAGACACGAAACCACTATTGAACAAAATCAAGTGGATAATCTGTTGACAAATTTCTCACTAAGCGCTCTCGTAGATGAGGTTACGGTCATGGAAAAGCTTCTGGGAAATGAGGGATCAGAGGTCAGATGTCAAACTTGTGATGAGCAGAATCCAGCCGTATCACGGTGTACCGACTGTGATAATTTTCTCTGTCAAGCGTGTCAAACGGCCCATGAGCGCTGGGCAGCTTTGAAGTCACACAAGATCTTCACACTAGCTCAGCTTCGATCTGGAGAGATCACTTACAAGAGCAAACTTCGAGAGGCAGTACCAAGATGCCAGAAACATCCCGAACAGACCATCAGCATCTACTGCAACACATGTCAGCAGTTGCTTTGCGTACTCTGCACGATGCTTGATCACGCTCATCAAGAACATTCTTTTGACAGCATCCAAGAAGCATTTGAAAAGTGCAAGAAAAACATCACCAATCTTACTACAAAAGCTGACAAAGTCAAGTCACACTTTGAGAGCGTCATGTCGATAACTGACAAGTCCCACCAGAAACTGACTGCTATGTTTGCCAAGACAAATAAGAAAATTTCTGAAAAGGCCAAACTTGAGATTGCAAGGATCAAAAAGGAGGAACTAGACCTGAAGCAAGAACTGCAGAAGATTTACGATGAAAAAGCCAAGACATTTAAAACAACCAAAGCTAAAAACAGTAAAGAAATCGCCCAGGTACAAAACCACCTCTCCAAAGTGAAGCAACTGATTGAGGAAGCAAGCTGCTATAAGATTCTTAATTTGAAGACAAGGATTGTGAATAATCTCAAAGAGCTGACAACAAAACGTCCACAAAAGGTGTCTTGGGACTTGTACTTTTTGGACTTACAAGGAGGTGAAAAATCAGTTGGAAAACTTCTCAAATCAAAAATGGAAGTAAAGACATCGAACACAACAAGCCAAGTCCTAACGTGGAAACTGCAGTCAGTTATAACGAAAGCTGGACCAGATCAAAACAACTTCTTGCATGCATATGATGTTGCTGCGCTACATGTATCTAAAAGTGAAGTGGTCGTGGCAGATGTAGGACAGAAAAAGTTGGTGAGAATAAAAAACGGCTGCCCAGATATACTGAAAATTGCAGGCCTGGCTGATCCAAGGAAAGTGACAGCAAACATGACAAGCCTTGTTGTTTTAGATGGTCAGGAGGTGAAGATATTTACTATGGGGAATTTTATGCTTCAGACAACTTTATCACTACCCAAAGGTTATGCACCCACATGCCTGTCGGCTTGCAAGAATTTAATTGCAGTGGGATCTGCAAACGTGGGTAAAATAACTCTTTATCACATGAATGGTAGAGACATTAAAACAATTCCTGCTCCAATGATCGACTCTCATCTGGCAGTGAGCAAAGATCAGCTCATTTACACCAACACCTTCAATAGGAAACTTCTATCTGTGGACTACAATGGCAGCATCAAAATTTCCGTGGACACCACTGGTTATAAGCGTGTGGGATGGTATCCAACTGGCGTGACCTGTGCCGAGGACGGTAGCATCTTTGTTACTGAAAGTGAATACGGGATGTTTTCGGAAAGTGGTGAAATCCACCAGTACAGTCGGGATGGGATGTATCTGAGATGTATGAGCAATGGCTGTGGTAATCCTTGTGGTATTACGTTGACACCCGGTGGTGACTTGGTGGTTGCTTCCGACAACTGTGTTATGATATACATTATAGTGAAACAGTGACCACCCAAGAGACCGACAAAATGTGGCCATAATAAGCAGGTGCCCCTTATATAGAGGTTTGGCAGGTTAAATGCATGGATATACAAACATTATAAAACACACCACAATGCATGGTTATTGTTGAAAAACAGCTAAAATTAAAGTGCATTAGAGGAATGATGATGATGATGATGATGATTAGATTTGTATAGCGCACATATCCACCCTGCACTGTGCTCAAGGCGCTGTTACCATTATTACCGCTGCCATCAGGGAATCACCAGAACCATTTCGCTTCAGCTCCATAGCAAAGGCATGGAGCAGAGCTGCGTATTTCGTGGCACAAAATTGGCGTGCGCGCAGTGCTGACGAGCCTGTGCCTTTAAGTCTTACTGTTTATAATGACTAATATATCACAAAGTTATAATACTGTTCAGATATTTAATGGAAAGTATAAAGTCAAGCCTTTTTCACAAGAGGCCAAAAAACTTGCAAGGCTTGAGATATTTTCTCATGCTTGAGAAAATCTTACAAAAGTGCCATCGTGTGAAAGGACACCCGTGCTTGAGAGTGACAAGCATTCCTTGAGAAATGTTCTCAGATCTTGAGATATTTTGGCGGAGGTCCGCACCTATGACAAAATCTTCCGCTATAGCGGAAGATTTCTCAAGGTAATCTTGAGAATGATCATGTGAAACGATTTGTACAACGTCCTATAATTGCGACAGCCAACGTAATGCGCATGCGTGGATACAATATATACACGGTACACAGCATCCTTTATGACAGCGCAGTGTGTGCGCGACCGTGACCCGGTCGCAAACAATTTCGAAGCGAATGTATTCAGAAGTACTTTTTGAACAGTACTTGTCTGCAGAGCCACGAGCGGTGGATGTGTGTACTATCCACCGGTCGTGGCTAGATCTGATCACTGTTCCAATTCTTGCTATTCCAGGCGATTTTGACCAAGTCATCCATTTTTAACTGGACGGTGGACAACTTCAATGTAGCCCCATACTATGTCTTGTTTTTTAAATAGAATTCGACTCTCCGGCTGTCGCAGTACACTTCGTCACGGTTAGGCTATGTTTTTGCATGGAGGAAGATGTTTTTTTCTGTTGATACCAGCAGCACTTAAGTGCATTTTAATCAATGGTCTGACATAGTGACCAGCAGACAAAGCATATTCTATCTCAAGGAACGCCACTGATGGTTTCGCTGTGTCACGTGAAAATACGTCAAATCACCCGACTGTGTAATCATAAAGTAAATGTGATGGAGAAGAAAATATAGTGCTTAATTTTATATAAATTTTTTTTTTTAATTTTTTTTTTTTATAGAAGTTCATCCCCTACAGTTACTTTCCCCTATGTAGGCCCCTTTATAGATCCCTTACAAACTTGGCATTTTGTAGTGTGTCCCCTGTTAATTTTTTATTGCTTTGAGGTCACTACCCTGTGACCACAGACACATGTGGTCATTGTACAGACATGGGTACAGACCATCAGCAGAGGAAGAACAAGCTACATGTATTTTGTCTACAGCTCTATCTGGGTGTTTTTCCTACCTCCTTTTCGCCTGAGATATCTTGTCTGTACCCCTGCTGGTGAGTTTCTTCATTATTTTAACTTTGTCATTTTGATTACTTTTTTTAAATTTACTGTGAATACCGTTTTGTTTTTGCAAAGAACTGATGAAAGTTTTCATAAGTTCCCATGGTTTGCATTGTTGCTTTTTGAAGTTCCATGGGATTAAAAGTGGGTTTGAACCGGATAGGGGTGTGGAGGCTGATAATGCCCCAAGCCGAAGGCGCGGACTATTATCAGCGTCCAGGCCCCTATCCAGTTTAAAACGGATTGTTTAAGACCTGCCAAACCCACTTTTGATCCCATTCATAAATACCTTTTTGTGTAAATCGGTAAAACTTGCATTTACTTTCCATACACCGCGTTCGTACGTATAAACTGCTAGCTGTGCGTGAGTTGTTTTTGTTTGATCGCGCGCGTTACGCATAATGCAAGCGTGTTGTACGCGCACGCACACGACCCGGTACTTGTCACAGTGCACAATTTGCCTTCAGGAGCGTGCAGTTTAATTATGTGTGCGTCTTCCATCATTGCTCTATTTCTTCCTCCATGCTCTATGGTTCCATACATGCCAAGCAGAGCGCGGGTGCGGCCGGCCGCGATCAAGTTAGGCTCAAAAGTGTTTAAGACTGACTGGGCCTTTATCATCTGTTTAAAACTGACCATGTGACGTGCTCTCAGCCAATAGGGATGCGTAAACTGTCTAAGGTATTTATGAATCATGGTTGAATTTAGGGTCTATTATGAATAGATGAATTATTTTCTTAGTTTTCATTTGAATTATACGAAGACCCAGAGGGGACATTTAAGTATTGTGCTTTTTTGTTTTTTTAATACCTACGTACGTGATAATAGTACGTACGTACGTGATATTATCACGTATTAAATTATCACGTACGTACGTAATAAATTATCACGTACGTACGTACGTACGTACGTACGTACTATTATCACGTACGTACGGACTATTATCACGTACGTACGGACTATTTTCATGTACGTAAGTACTATTTTTACGTATGTACGTATTAAAAAAACAAAAAAGGAAAATACTTGAATGTCCCCTCTGTCTGGGTCTTCCTAGAATTACATTGTGTAGTTACTTTTGTTTTTTTGTAACATTATTTCTTGTTAAATTTAGACCTAAAGACCATGTGCTTTTTTAATAGTCTTTGTTCTGGACCACATGCATGGCCTGCTGGCCTTGTAAAAAGGATTAAGTTGTTTATTCTGCCAGGCCTAGAGAGCACTTTATTCCCCTATGAATATTCATTAGTTTAGTAGTCCATGCCTTTGTACATGTACACACAGCCCTGGATCATTGCCCAATTTGTTTATTGTGTATTTTATTCCCTTTTCTTAATTTGCCTTTTTGCTTATTTTGTATACAGGTTTCCCTGACAGTTCCTCCTTGGTTTTGTAGTGGTTTTGTATAAGTTTTAAGTAGTTTTCAAGTTGGGTTTTAGTTTGTTCTCGGTCTTTGTGTTTTTTAAATGTTTAAGTTTAAGATTTTAGTTTAGTTTAATTTCAGTTGATTATTGGTTTGATTCATTTTTGGTGTCTTTATTCATTAAACATTTCCTCAAAAACAATTCGCGACTGGTCCTTAGGTCCCCGGTGTTTTTATTGAGTTTGATTGATCTACATATATCCCCATAGTGTGTTATTTTTCACGGTTACATAAACAATCCCTGCTCGTAAATTCTGTCTCAAACCTTGCGAGTTTTTTTGATGTTGTGTGAAAAGGCCTTTACGTGTATACATGTAATTACTGAAATGAACACCATTAAACCCACAAATGTCAGTGACATTGATTGATTGATTGATTGACGGAAAACAATATCACAGAGTTATTTTCAGAGACTCTCAAAAGCCTACCAATTTTCAAATTTTACCCATAGATTTGAAAGAAAACTGTTTTTCAATAAATCACTTGCATTATTCTTTATTGAAGGAAAGTAATTGCCATAGTTTTGGAGGTTCCTTTGGAGAAGGTTAAGAGGGATAAAAGAGGGTGGAGATGGTGTATGGATACGAAAATATAGGACGTGCTGATATATAAGTCATGAAATGTGATTATAAATGCAAACTTTGAGGTATTTTTAAACATTACTGTTCTTCCTACTGGTGAACTTTGTTAAGTTACTTGTGCATTCCAAGCTTGTTTCATTTCATTTCATTTCATTTATTATTTCTCAGGAGAACAACAAACGTGACAAAGTACAATACAAGCATTAAAACCGAAATTTAGAAAACGAGAATGATAACACCCCTGAAGGATTGCAAAAAAGCGAACTTACAATGTATAATCACTACCTGGTGGCTCTCCCATAATGCTATCAATTACAGCGACAGACTATGAGTACGGCGATCATTAAACAAATCTGCAATGTGATGCAGAAATTATAATCTCAAGCCCACCTTATTTACACACAATTCTACATACATTTGTATTCGATTCAGGTACATGTATTTCATGTACAAAAGCATATGGAGAGCATTTTTTGACAATGCGGTAATTTGTTTATTGTAACATCTATTCTTTGACACATGTGAGTGTCAACTTTCTTTCTGTGATACACAGAGAATTTTAGTGGAAAAACAGTAAATCTGCAGTTTTGTAGATGTATAAGTTCTTAATCCAACAAACAATATTTTGGTCTTTTACAGAATTTGCAACTTGTACAGAGCAAGAGATGGCGTCCAACATGTCGGCTCAGGCAGTTTTAGGCAAGATTAGTGTTGGACATCTCGAGTGCAGTATTTGTTCATATCGCTACAGACAGCCGAAAATGCTTGACTGTTTGCACAGCTTTTGTCTACAATGCCTTCAAGAGCTTAAAGGGTCCCATAATCCCGACAGCATGAAGCTTGTATGTCCTCTTTGCAGACATGAAGGGGATAATCTGTCGACAAATTTCTCACTAAGCGCTCTCGTAGATGAGGTTACGGTCATGGAAAAGCTTGTGGGAGTTGAAGGGTCAGAGGTCAGATGTCAAGCTTGTGATGAGCAGAATCCAGCCGTATTACGGTGCACCGACTGTGATTATTTTCTCTGTCAAGTGTGTCAGACGGCGCATGAGCGCTGGGCCGCTTTCAGATCACACAAGATCTTCGCACTAGCTCAGCTTCGAACTGGAGAGATCGCTTACAAGAGCAAACTTCGAGAGGCAGTACCAAGATGCCAAAAACATCCCGAACAGACCATCAGCATCTACTGCAACACATGTCAGCAGTTGCTTTGCGTACTCTGCACGGTGCTTGATCACGCTCATCAAGAACATTCTCTTGACAGCATCCAAGAAGCATCTGAAAAGTGCAAGGAAAGCATCACCAATCTTACCACAGAAGCTGACAAAGCCAAGTCACAATTTGAGAGCGTCATGTCGGAAACTGACAAGTCCCACCAGGAACTGACTGCTATGTTTGCCAAGACAAATGAGAAAATTTCTCAAAAATCTGAACTTGAGATTGCAAGGATCAAAAAGGAGGAACAAGACTTGAAGCAAGAACTACAGAAGGTTTACGATGAGAGAACCAAGACATTCAAAACAACTCAAGCTAAAAACAGTCAAGAAATCGCCAAGGTACAAAACGACCTCTCCGAAGTGAAGCAACTGATTGAGGAAGCAAGCTGCTATGAGATTCTTAATCTGAAGACAAGGATTGTGAATAATCTCAAAGAGCTGACAACAAAACGTCCAGAAGAGGTGTCTCAGGAGTTGTCCTTCTTGGACTTGGAAGGTGGTGAAAAATCAGTTGGCAAACTTCTCAAATCAGGAATGGAGGCAAGGACATCAAACACTACAAGCCAAGTCCAAATGTGGAAGCTACAGACAGTTATAACGGAAGTTGGATCAGACCAAAACAACTTCTTGCGTGCATATGATGTTGCTGCGCTATCTAAAAGTGAAGTGGTCGTTGCAGATGTGGGGCGAAGGAAGTTGGTGAGAATAAAAGACGGCTGCCCAGATCAACTGGAAATTGTAGGCCTGGCTGATCCAAGGAAAGTGACAGTAAACACAACAAGCCTTGTTGTTTTAGATGGTCAGAAGGTGAAGATATTTAGTTCACAGAATTTTAGGCTTCAAACAATTATTCCACTATCTAAAGACTGTGCACCCACATGCCTGTCAGGGGATGGAGAGAACGTAATTGCAATTGGTTGTGCAAGTGCTAGGAAAATAACTCTTTATCACATGAATGGTAGAGACAGTAAAACAATTCATGCTCCAATGATCGACTCTCATCTGGCAGTGAGCAAAGACCAGCTCATTTACACCAACACCTTCAACAACAAGCTTCTATCTGTGGATTACGACGGCAAAATCAATTTTGCTGTAGACACCATCAGTAACAAGCATACAGGATGGGGTCCAACTGGAGTGACCTGTACCAACGATGGTAGCATTTATGTTGCTGAAAATGCACACAGGGATTGGTCCGTTGGTGAAATCCACCAGTACAGTCGGGATGGGATGTATCTGAGATGTGTGATCAATGGCTGTGGTCATCCACGTAGTATTATGTTGACACCCGGTGGTGACTTGGTCGTTGCTTCTGAAGATTGTGTTAGGATATATCACTAGCAGAGCATAGCCACAGTTCTGAAAATCAGAAGAGATGGTGTTTGGGAGGGGGAGCGCGAATGAACCAGTGGCTCAACTGCTATTGGGTCACTGGCTCACGACACTCGGGTGAAAACTTGGGGTTGCGGGTTTGATACCCGACAGGACCAGTAGAGTTCTCTAATCTACTGGTCCTGCTGACCAGCATGAAATCCAGGTTAATTTCGAGCCCTGTACATATGTAATTACTGAAATGAACCTCATAGACCATTTGACAAATGTCAGTGACAATGATTGATGGAGTTTTGTCTGTCCACCGTTACATACGTATATGGAAAATTTGTACACAAGCTTTTCAGAAATGTATGTTGTGGCAGCATTTTCTTACATTTTTTGGGCAAAAGTTATCTCCTGAGAACAGTACAAGGGAATTTCTTTAAGTTGGAGATAAACTGAAGACATCTAAAAGGAATTATTGACTTATTTTTCAAATAGGCCCATTAGTGTGGAAAGTCCCTTTAACAAACTGAGTTATTTTTAGAGATTCTAAATAGCTCCCAGATTTGAAAGAAAACCCTTTTCCCCAAAATATCACCTGTATTATTTTTTCATTGAAAGGAAGTTATTTTTGACATGTACATGTAGTTTTAGGGGCTCCTCTGGAGAAAGTCGAGGATGGGGTAAGGGGGAGGGGGAGGGAGGGGTGTGTGTGAGGAAGACGGAGGTAGGGGAAATATCATGTGCCGATGAAAGTCATGAAATGAAATTATGCAAACTTTGAGGTATTTTGTAAGCAGTATTTCATAAACAATGTGAATGAGATAAAGTAAACTCACAGTAAGATTCAAATTTATCTCTAGATACATGTATGAAAGAATATCTCTTTTAAAAAAAAACCACTTGCATTTTTTTCATTGAAGGAAATTTCATTTCGCCATAGTTTTCTCTCATTTTGGGGGTTCTACAGTTCAGATGGGGTGGGGGTGGGGTGGGGTGGTGGTGGGAAGATCATGAGGTGGTGTTGGGAGTATAAAAATATAGAAAGATTTATGGAGATAATATTTTTAAACAGCTTTGTTTTACTACATGTAGTACTTGTTTTATTAATTATTTGTTAAATATTCTGATAAAAAAAGCAATAAATCTATAAAACTGAGAAGTGTTTGAATACACCTGTGAGCAATACAAACAGGACAAAGTGCAGTCATGCGAGGTTTCACAACAAAGGAAGTGTAGCTGTTATGACCTATACCACCCCCAAACTAAAAATAGAATCTGGGAATTTTACATTTGTCTGAAATGTACATGTAGGTTTGCTGTAGTCATACACCATTACATTCATGTTGCATACACAGGACAAGTAAAGCTAAATCTTATCTCAAAGTTTGTCACTAATCACCTAACTCTGGTAAGTTCAATGATCTGATGATAGACCTATAATGATTTTTTTAATTTGACAAAGTACTTTTTGTTTATACAAACTCTGCATCCTATTTTGTGTTGAAATTAGTTATTTATTTTGAAGCGGTGTCAGTGACCGAGTATTTCTGTGCAGACAGCATTTCAAACAAGGGAAATTTTCCTGAAAGCGCGAGGGCCCTGTCAAGTGGCCTGCGCCAATCGTGCGTGTTATGTTGTAACTCGAAACGTGCTATGCATGCACACATTCGAAACCAACAGTCATTTCTTATCTAGCTTTTAAAGATAGTATACATGATTGGTAAACTGTTACAAATAGTTTTATCCCCCCCTGTGTCATTGAAGATATGCATGATTAAAACCAACCTGAGCAAAAACCAGCTCCGTACTTTGTCTAACTTTTGAGAAAACAGTCAAAAAAGGGTTTGCAGTTATTTCGCTCCAAAACCACTTCGCCCTGAACCATTTCGCCCTGAACCACGGCCTGTGCACGAAGTGGTTTTGGGGTGAAGTAGCATTTGAGCGATGTAGTGTTTGGACGAAGTAATTTCGGGCGAAGTGGTTTGGGGTGAAATGGCACTTGGACGAAATGGTTTTGGGGCGAATTGAATTTTCGTCTCATGAGATGAAAACTAATTGTTTTACTCATTTCTCAAAGACTATAGCACTTCAAACCATTTCAGGGGAAGTCTTCTACGGTCATCATGTTTATATTGTGTAAGTTAGGAGTAAATCTGTGAACATTTCTGATTTTCGAGATTACCAATGATGTATACTGCCTTTAATAGAAATCTGTGCTCGCGCCACGGCTCTACCACGCCAGCCCCAACAGTTAATTCAAGCGCCCTTAATCATTCAAGAATACGGCCTATAGGCGGGGGTAGGGGAGTGGGTGTGAATGAGGTGGGGGTGGGAGTGTGGGGAGGGTACCGAGGGAGGGTTATAACAAAAGAAACCCGACAGAGTAAAACATGCGTTAAGTCTATGGAGTTGGTTTAGACAAAGGAAACAAAAGAGGGACGAAGGGAAGGAAGAAGGGGGCGAACAAAAGAGGTACCCCATAAGTGTGTAAAAACACGGTTGGGTGTGGTTGTTGGTAGGGGAAGGGGAGTGGGGAAATGGACGCAGGAGGTGGTGAGGGTGGCTTGCCTAATTTGTTCAAATGCAACATTGTTATGTGTATTTTGCATTTTCATTGGCCTTTGGCCCTTGGCCATTACATGTATCAGCACCCAGATCCATAGCTGGTCTTAATACATAGAGTTTAAGACCATCCAGCGATACCTAAATACCTCTTTATTATTCTGTGCTCGGCAAATTTTTGTGCCAACAAGATGTAAGGTTGACTAAAGTCAGACGATGAAGATTGGTGCCAATTCTATTAAAATGAAACAGTGTTCACTTTGTCTTGTTCAGGACCAAGTTTTGCAGTAAAGATGGCGTCATCGGGCATTACAGCTGAGTCACTGCTAAGCAAAATCAGTGAAGGTCATCTGGAGTGCACTATCTGCTCCTGTCGCTTTAAGAAGCCTAAAATCTTGGACTGTTTACACAGCTTTTGCTTAGCATGCCTTCTGGAACTAAGACATCATAGAAGTAACCTTACAGCAATAAAATGTCCGATCTGTCGACATAAAACCGTGTTGAAGAGAAAAGTCACTGCCGACCTTCCAACTAACTTTGCATTGGCTGCTCTGGTTGATGAGGTGACCAGGATGGAACAGCTGCTTCAAGGTCAAGGGTCAAGGGTTAAATGTCAAAGCTGCCAGAGAGGGAATCAAGCTCTTGCTTTTTGTACGGACTGCGGTAATTTCTTGTGTCAAGAATGCCAAAGAGCGCATGAGGAGATGCTGGTTATGAAATCACACAAGATCTATACTCTGGATCAGCTGCTCTCGGGCGAGATTACCTACAAGAGCAAAATCCGCCACGAAGTTCCCACATGCGACAAGCATCCCGAACAGTTCTTGTGCTTCTACTGCGGCACGTGTGAACAGCTGGTGTGTCAAACTTGCTGCATCTTGGACCACGGAGGACTCAAACATTCTCTCCTGAGCCTGGATGAGGCTTCGAGTAAATGCAAACAAGGCATCATGGAGATTGTCAGAGAAGCGGAAAAGAATTGTAAGACACTCAGCCTCGCCGTGGAGGGGACAGGGTCTCGCAAGAAACTGGAGGCTATGGTGGCAGACACCAGAAGAAAAATCAAGTTGAAAACTGACAAAGAGATTGGAAGAATTCAACAGGAGATGCAGGCAATGAACAAAGAGTTAGACAGAATATACGCAGAAAGAAGCTCTTGTTTTGACAGTGCTCAAGCTGCCAATAAGAAAAAGAGAGACTATTCAGAAAGCAAACTGGATGAAGTGAAACGTCTCATGGCTGAAGGAAGCTGTCATGAGATCCTAGCTCTCAAAGACAAGATCCTGCAAAACCTGAAAGAACTGACTTCACTGAAGCCAGACAGAGTTCCAGATTCCCTCTCCTTCGTTGGTTTTGCTGAAGGAGACAAATCCGTCGGTAAACTAGTGTTACAAGAGGAAAAATTTGAGTTCTTCACGAGGATTTGGAATGCTCATTTCAAGATTAAGACTGCAACATGGATGTATTTGTGTCAGTTCCTCCCTTTCTTATGTTTTGCATTTGTCACTCTATTGTATTACAAATTTACTGGTTGAAATAAATTAAATAGTTTGTACAAATGTCTCAAATACACCTAAAGCATAGGGAAATGTTTGGTTCTTAGATGAAACCTCTGGGGTAGGCTTGGGGTAATACATGTACCACCGTGCCTTATACTCATAGCTAATAGATGTTAAGTAGCTGTCACAATGTGTCAGAGGTCTTAGCGACAAATCTAGATGAGAACCATATAATTTTTGTTTTATTTCAATATTTGGCTGTTCCAAATAATGAGCACTGCCTTGCTTTACGATACATTTAGGTCAAAACAAATGCCTAAAAAACTATGGAAATAATGCAATTTAGCAATATTTATGCTCGTAGTTTGAATCACAATTCTCGAAGAATATTGTTAGAAGATCCGAATGTTAAAGGGTAGCGGCCAACTGCTACGTGTAGTGGCAATTTTTTAGTAAAAGTATTTATATATATTGCAAGTATTCTGTTGGTCGCACATCCTGACAATTTTGTGACCCGGTGTCATATGCCCTTGTATTTGGGCCTAGCACTTTGACTGAAGTGAAAACAAGTCCGTTCATGCTTAGATACGTGTCTGTATTGCGTAGACAACGGATTTGTTCCTTCGCTTGTCACCATTGGCACACCGTTGTTTTCACTCCAGCCCTAACGGATCTGATGTGGCCGCGACCGACAGAAAAGTGCCACCACTACTCAAATTGAACGCTTTGGGGTAAACCATATTAGGCTGTCTTGCAGAGGCGTCGCCAGACTTTTTAAAGTGGGGGGTGGGGAGGGGGTCTACAACATGTTAGAAGGGAGCACTCAAAACGAATTACATGTACAGTTTTAACAAACCTTAAATCCAATTTTGTTTGGGGGGTGGGGGCGGGAGGGGGTGAAGAGCACAAAGGTGGACAACACGTTGGAAGGGGGCACACAATGCAGCTTACACATACAGTTTTCCAAACCTCAAATCTCATTACAGGGAGCACAAGGGAGGCACATCACTTTTCGGAAATGGGTGTGGGAGTTGGGGTGGGGGTTGGCACACACGCCCTTATGCTCCCCCCTTGGTGATGTCACTGCTGTCTTGGGGGGGGGGTGGGGGTGAGGGGGGGGGGGGAAGCGTACAAAGGTGGACAACACGTTGGAAAGGGGCACACAAAGCAGATTACACGTACAGTTTTCCAAACAACACTTTTGGGGGGATGGGTGTGGGAGTTGGGCCGGCGGGGGTTGGCACACACGCCCCCATGCTCCCCCTTGGTGACGCCACTGCTATCTATAGAAAGTGACCATGTATGATTTGAAGGCATAGCCATGTATAATTCTAATGCAGTCTTATACTCACCTCGGACTTTGTCGGCTATGAACGGATGATGCAGTAGGTGTGGCCAGGAGAGACGGGCACGTGGGTTCTTAGTCAGAAGGCCTTGAAGAAAATCCTGTCGGAATCATGAGACATATTTAAGAAGTTTATCAGTCTTGATATCAAGTCTATAATTGGACTTTTACAAGTTTAAAGGAGTTGGCCCCAAAGTCACACAAGTTTTACTTAACCTACCTTAAACTCAGGACTCATATTCTTTGGCCATTTTACTGGATCCTGAAAAAAAATCATAAAGCATACATGTACCTTTAATTTTTATGACATATTCAAATTAACCTTTTTTTTCTTTTATAACTTACACTACATTACATGTAATTATGCTGTGCAGTCACAACACATCACAATGCTAATTTAATAATAATAATAACACATGCATTTGTAAAGCGCCATCTATCTATGTAAACATATTCCGAGGCGGTTGTTGCCATTATTACCGCTGCCATCAGGAAATCACCAGAACCATTTCGCTTCAACTAGGTGTGCAACCCGGCCAAGGCGCACAATCCTATCAGCAGTTAGATTGTGGCATTCCCCATAACAGCTTCCCATATATCGCTTGGGTTGACGAGGCAACTGGGATTAAGTGCCTTGCCCAGGGACACAGATACGTTGGTCGAAGTGGGGCTCGAACCCCCAACCTCTGACTGGGAGTCCCGCTTCATACCCACTAGACCACACTTTTAAGTGGCATTTCTTAAAGGGTATATTGACAGAGTTTTAGACAATAAACCACACAATGTGATTTTGAATGCAAAATATAAATTTTGTTAATCGTGGTCCAGTTGTCTTTTTGAGGGTTTATAATCATTGGATTTCAAGCTCTACACCTTGGGAGGACAGTGTTATCTTTTTACCTTGCTATAGACTTTTTCCACTGGCAGCTATGACAGGGAGCGGGTTTTCATAATCAAATGATGTGACAAAGTGCCTATTCATGCATGATGCAGTGGCAATGTGACTGCCCCTGTCATGGCTGCCAATGCAAATGGTCTATAAAGCAGTTTTGCTAGGTACTATGCTTTACGCAACAATTTTGTGAAGCTGTTCATTTAAAAACAAAAAACGATTATATTTTCAGTAAAAATACAGAAAATTGTCAAACAGGCTCTTTAATTAAAGAAATGTCGCACTACTTACTTTGATGATAAGGCTGACCAACTGGAAGATACTATTTGTGTAGAATGGGGGTGTTCCAACAAACAATTCGTACAGAATACAACCGAGGGACCAGAGATCGGCCGTGTGATCGTATGGTTTCTCTTCAACTAACTCAGGGGCCATGTAAAGTGGAGTTCCCTGTCAGACAAAAAATAATAATGGTGTATTATATGTAGTGCACATATCTATCCTGCAGGATACTCATGGCACTTTACAATATATCATTACCCTCGTCATTGGGCACAACTCCCTGGGGAGTATGCAGCCCTGGCAGCCTGACACAAGCGCTAAACAGCTACAACCCTTGGTGGAGAGAGGTAGCTTATGGCAAAGTGCCTTCCCCAAGGGCACACGCACCATGGCCGAACCAAGACAGATAACCCAATAAAAGTATACATTTTTTGAAAGCTTTTCTTCTCCTCTTTTATTTGGGGTTGGAAGAAGGTCGTGACCTTTAAAGGAATAAATCAAGGATTTTTCCCCCAAAATTATCAGACAAGACATCGTCGTCATCATCATCAGAATCATTAAGAATTTCACCAAGTACATCAGCTACAGTAAACTTGCCTTTGTTATTAGCACCTAGCTGCCATTGCGTGTAGAAACTGCAAAAATCTAAATTTTTAGCCCAAATTTTGACGAAGTTTTAACAAAGTGTTTTTACCAAATCTGCAAAGTCCCAAGGACCTCTTAAAATAATGAGGTTTGAGGTATATGTTACCCCTTTTGGGGTTTACCTTAGAACAAGTTAAATGCATTTCTTCTACTTTGCAAGAAAATCCTTATTCATTTTCTATTCAAATCTATATTCCAAAGTAAAATTGCCCCTGCACATACAATTTATGTTTAAAATCTTAACATAAAATGAGTTGAATGTACCTTAATGGACGTGAGTACCAAAGTGTTCATGCTCATGGCGCGAGCGAACCCAAAATCGCAGAGTTTGGCCACGCCCCCTTTACCGAGTAGGATGTTCTGCGGTTTCATGTCTCTGTGTAGGATCCTATGTGAATGCAGATAGTGGAGAGCGGACACCAGTTGTGCAGCAATGTCTTGTACCTGTGAAGGATACCAGTTTGGATACCGATTACATAAATTCCAAATGCACACATTTTAGCTCATTTTAAAGGCACAGGCTCGTCAACAATGCGCACGCTAAATTCGTGCCACGAAATACGCAGCTCTATGTAGCAAAGGCAGGGAGCTGCGTATTTCGTTGCACGAATTTGGCGCGCGCGCATTGCTGACAAGCCTGTGCCTTTAAAGGAACAGTCTCTCCCAGATTGGGCGGTTTAAAAAGTCCACATACTATGTAAATCATGTGCCTGGCAAAAGAGCATATAAGCAGTCTGGTGCAAAAAATTAGTGCCTGGCATAAGTTACGTAACTGAATTTTGACATCAGAGTGCTTATTTGTCCTTCTCCCAGGCACACGACGGTATGTTGTTGCTATGTGGTACAAATTAAAGCCTATCAACGAAAAGTCTGGCTGTTATTACCGTTAACATGGCATTGATTCTGTATGTGAGGAGGGGGGGGGGGTAGGCTAGCTCGGTTCTGTACGGTTCGGTTCGGTTCGGGGTGATCTAGCTGGGAGGGGGTAGAGGCACGCAGGTTCTTAGTGCACAAGGTGACAGCTCTTTTCCCTTGCCTCAGTAAGTTTATTCCACTTTTTCCAGAACAGGACACCAGCTGACTGCTGGGCCCAGGGCCACCTGTAAAAATTGAGCAGGCACTGCCGTGCCGCCCGCGTGTGTGTTGCTAGGGAGGTGTACAACGAACGTACAGTACATGTCATGCAAGTTATTAATGCTACACACTAACAATCATTAAGACTCATTTTACAAAATTAAAACCAGCACTAACTTTGTAGGTTCGCTTGTTTTCACACAAACAACTCCACTAAGGTAATGACAGTACATGTATGTACTACAGAGAATCCAGACATTGTGAGACACCCCTCACATGTACTTCCCACCTGCTGGGTGCACATTACATAGCAACAACATTTTAGTCTGGTCATTTAGATACTATGAGTGCATGTGAAAGAAATGATGCAAAAGGCTAAATTACCAATAAAAAATAAACTAACAAGCAAAAACACTTGTAAATTTCCCAGAAAAATGAATACAATTCCAACACAGTTCTGGCTACCTGATGTTCTGGTAGACTCCCGTCATCTTCAAGAATCTGAAAGAGTTCTCCTTCAGCATAATCAGTTACTGCAACCACCTTTAAGAACAGCAAAACATCATTAATTACTCCACAACTGACGGCATTTGGGAAATGCACATCACACCCACAACTCATCTGCCTTTTTGTTCCGCATTATTATCGCCCTTTTCAAAAAAAAAGCTGAATAAAAAAATGGATAGATAGAAATAAAGGGGTCATTTTTATAGAGCTGCTTCCGCACATAAAACAATAAATAAATAAATTGTAAAATACTGCTTAATTGACAAGTTTCTTAGCACTGGCAGCCTCGTTTTAGATGTCGAGCCATTGTATTACGTCACACGTCTTTTTATTTGCAAATTTTATCACAAAAGAAACCAACAAGATCATCGTTTTCAATGAAAATTTAAAGGCAGTATACATGATTGGTATCTCGAAAATCAAAAATGTTCACAGATTTACGCCTAACTTACACAATATAAACATGATGACCGTAGAAAACTTCCCCTGAAATGGTCTGAAGTGCGTATTATTTTTTGAGAAATGAGTAAAACAATTAGTTTTCGTCTCATGAGACGAAAATTCAATTCGCCCCAAAACCATTTCGCCCAAGTGCCATTTCGCCCCCAAACCACTTCGCCCGAGTGCCATTTCGCCCCAAATCACTTCGTGCACAGGCCGTGGTTTAGGGTGAAATGGTTCAGGGCGAAGTGGTTTTGGGGCGAAATGACTGCAAACCCTTATTTGACTGTTTTCTCAAACGTTAGACAAAGTACGGAGCTAAAACTATTTGTAACAGTTTACCAATCATGTGTACTATTTCTAATTTCCCCAATACAAGGGTACTAGCTGAATTTTCATGCAGAAAGCGTGTGGCTTTTCTCCAAACAAAAACAAAACTCCAGACGAGGTCCTGGGGCCGATTTCACAAGAGTCTTTATCTTAGGATCGATCCTACATGTAGTTCTGGTATCAAGATAAGACGAGTAACTCTTCCCAAGACCAATCTTAGCGTTTTGTGAAATCGACCACTGGTTTTCAAGCAACTTGCCTCTCTCTCCGTCTCAAAGCTGTCCAACATCTCAATAATGTTATCATTGTGCAGTTCCCTCATGATCTCAATCTCCCTCCGTAGATTCTCTAAATCCTTCTCGCTACGACCCAGCTTGGGGATGAACTTCAAGGCCACTACCTTTTCAACAAATATTTCATAAAAGAACCTCCGATCATAATAAATCCATAAACTGAGTGTAATATCAAGAGTCTGTTTTGAATATTTAATGTCACCAAACAAATAAAGTAAACAGGTTGGCGATATGAATTCCGTTTACTGGTCGCCACTGAGATGACGTATGTTAAGTCTATATAACAGGGCAGAAAATGTTTAAGTATTTTCAAGGAAATTGTTGAATGTTTTTCACTCCTAAAATCACTTCCCTTCAAAATATTTACATATTTTGGTGGTTATTAAGTCATTATAAGGAGAATAAGTGGCGACCAGTAAACTTAATTCTTATCAGGTTGGCAAATAGAATACAAATTTTGACAAAATTGCATTCGAACATATAGCATTTGAAAGCTATAAAGCTCAGCAATATTAATTACACATATCCCATTATTAAAATGTTTTTGAAGTGCTTTCCTGATCGAGTACAACTGATATATCTACAAGAAAGCACCTTGGTTTCTCCCTACCTTGCCAGTATACTTCCGTCTTCCTTTGTAAACTTTGCCAAAGGAGCCCTCTCCGATCATCTCAAGCACGTGGTAATTATCCATTGTGACGACAATTTTGAAGGGTATGTAGAGTTGGCTTCTTATGAGGAATTTATTATTGTGATGTCCAATTCATGAGTCTGCATTTCCTTCAGTTTGTTGCGACATCAATGGCGAAGCTCCGTCTTCTGCTGAGGTGGAATCAAATAGCTCTGTTAGGTAAAATTCAAGCAAATTACAATTTTATATTAATGTCAAAAATGAGATGTGTGTGACTGTCTTGGGTTCACAAGTGAATCTTGATGTCTAAAAATTTTGACTGTAAGGTGAAATTTTCAGATTCGTAAACGGGCGCGCCATCTTGGTAGTGCAGGCATGGCCAAGATGGCAACGTGGAGAATAAAAATTGATCAGTTAAAATTGATTCATCACCATGATCACGTCCCAATGTAAACGTCAGAAAATACTTTTAGCCTTCTAAAAGTAACGTAGGAGTGGGAACAATTTAAGGCAAGTATCATATGTTTTGCTATACAACAGCGATGCAGATGACTGTCAGCCTGAAGCCAAGCAATGATCGATGAGGCATGCTGCGCAGCAAGGCACGGTGACGGTCAACTAGTCTAGGCCTATTTACTTAATAATAGGTACTATCATAACTATGGTTATGCCAAAGAATCTGAATGCAAAGAAATACTAAACAAAAATGATCCTGATAATAAGAAACGGTATTTTTTTAGTTTATGCCACAACTCGAATTTCAAGAAAATAATTATTGGAATCGATAGCTTGGCTGATTTTAGAATAGGATTACTTAGACCTACATGCATTTCCGTCGCAAAGGCTTAGTTTTACTTTTTAGAGAAAAATCACAGAAAGAAAATTGCATATGATTGCACGCGAAGCGGCCGGCCAGAAACCAAACGGATCATCACATGCACGCCCTCTTTTTTTGCGCGCTTCACATACTGCCTCAGCCGGCAGCAGTTTTACACACTTTTGTATGGAGGCGGGCGTGACATGGAAATAGGCCTAGGCCTAGGCCTCATGGGCCTACAACATTTGCGCAGAAATGTCAATGGAAAAGGTATTTCTTCAAAATAATCCAATCTATCGATTCCAATAATTATTTTCCTTAAATTCGAGTTGTGGCATAAACTAAACGGTAAACAAATACCTAAGAAACATTAACAGCTCAATAGGCGATATTTAGTTATTAAAAAATTCAAACCAAGTACCAACTGTTCCCAACAACATCACTCCATTGACAGTTGTAGCAACGGAATTAGTCAGCAAACCCGAGAACACACATAATGCAAAGCACGATAAAGAGACTGGGATTCAGACAAACGAGAGCCCAAAAGCTTTTACATTTGTGCAAAAGAATTAATTTACTAAAATATATAAATTTTGTTCATCCAACAAAACTAAAAGTCTACTGTGATTAAAATATTTTTTCCATGTTTAATATCTTGTTTGCAAATTTTAATAATGAATTTTAGAATTTGTTATATTGTTTTAGTGCTAAAGCCTGTGGGAAAATCATGATTTGAAACATGAGAAGTGTAGGCCCCCTATGCTGGCCAGAAGTTCAGACTTTGACCTTGGGCGCATAATAACTCGGCGCAAATTTTGAACTTTACCCAGTTCAAAGATTGCGCAGCGCAAATTTTGATTCCGAACCCAATTTCAGAACCTGCGCAAGATAGGTTGCCAAGCGCAGTTTTAATTTCGCTGCGCAATCTGGTTCAGTACCTCCAGCTCAAAATTTGTGCGCAGGTTTTAAATCTGCTTGCGCAAATTAAGAATTTGCGCCGAGCATGAAGATTGCGCCCAACAAAAGCATGGAGGAAGGTTAAAGGCACGCGTGAGGGTGCAGGTCAACTCGGTTCCAAGTCAACTTGCAATGTTCCAAGTCAACTTGGTCCCGAGTCAACTCGGTTCCAAGTCAACTTGGTCCCGAGTCAACTCGGTCCCGAGTCAACTCGGTCCCGAGTCAACTCGGTCCCGAGTCAACTCGGTCCCGAGTCAACTCGGTCCCAGTTCAACTCGGTCCCAGGTCAACTCGGTCCCAACCAACAAATCCCCAGGACAACTCGACCGTCACTGGCAAATAAATGTAGGCTACGTGAGAAAAGTTTGAAGATCATAGTTGGCGTAGTCGCCAATAGAAGTAACGCCGCACGACATCGGGCCCAAGAAAATATCAAGGCTTGCGTCATGGTTCATACTTAAAACAAGAGTACAACCCAACATTTTTATACCAGTGTGAAGTTGGTTACTTATTCGACGTTCGACGTTCAATATTCAATAAGGAGCTGTTACTAAATATTCAACATTCAATAAGGAGCTGTTACTTATGCACCTATTAATTGTTTCCCCGGCCCTTCCCCCGTACCCCCGCGCTGCCACATTCCCTAGGTGGAGGTTTGGTCACGTTTTTCATGCCCCAGGGTGGGGCATTTGACCCTTTGAAATAAAATTTCCTGTGCATTTGTATGTCGAATAAGTAACAGCTCCTTATTGAAAGTTCAATAAGTAACAGCTCCTTATTGAATATCGAATAAGTAACAGCTCCTTATTGAATGTTGAACTTCGAATAAGTAACCAACTTCACATCGGTCATTTTTATACCTTAATGCAATCCGCCCCACCAAAACCACCAAAATCAGACAGTGAAATTAAATAATAATAATTGCATTGGGTGCATACCCCCAATGCTATGCGCCCAAAAAAATCCAGCTGCTGGGAAAGGTCCGACTCTGACACTATACGTTTTGTGCGGCCAGAGGTATAATCTCTATATATGTTTGGTTTAATTTACATTCTTATTCTCCCCCACCATTTTCAAAACAGTTCTGTTAATGTCACTTGAGTAAAGACGTCAGTGAATGTTCTCTACGATGTGAATGAAGACAATGGCAATAGGCATGGCTTCAAACTGCGAGACTGTTGAGTTTGTGCCCAAGAGGTTTTGGCATTTGGACCCTGTGAGCAAATTGTATGCCAAGTTGTACATTGCTGACATCCTACGTTTGAAGGAGTATCCCACGGGTGAAGGTAATTTCCCCACGTTTTGTGGAGGCTTTTCCTAAAATTAGTCACCCAACAATTGTTGGGCCAGTCCTAACCCTTACAGAAATGTAAGCTTGCCGCAAGCTTGCATTAAGCTTGTAATTAGATTGCTGCAAGCTTATTAAGCTTGCCGCAAGCTTGTACAAGATTGCAGTGTTGTGTGCAAGCTTGTGCGCAAGCTAGTGGCAAGCTTGCATGCTTGCTGCAAGCTTATTAAGCTTGCCGCAAGCTTGTACAAGATTGCAGTCTTGTGTGCAAGCTTGTGCGCAAGCTAGCGGCAAGCTTGCAGGCTTGCTGCAAGCTTGCCGCAAGCTTGCAAGCTTGCTGCAAGCTTGCCGCAAGCTTGCATGTGTGCCTGCAAGCTTGCAGCAAGCTTGCACTTGGCCTGCAAGCTTGCAGCAAGCTTGCAGCAAGCTTGCAGCAAGCTTGCAGCAAGCTTGCAGCAAGCTTGCAGCAAGCTTGCAGCAAATTTGCAGGCCATGTGCAAGCTTGCAGCAAACTTGCAGGCCACCTGCAAGCTTGCAGCAAGCTTACAGCAACCTTGCAGGCCATGTGCAAGCTCTGCATGCTTGCAGCAAGCTTGCACGTGTGTTTGCAAGCTTGCAGCAAGCTAGTATATATGTGTGCCTGCGAGCTTGCAGCAAGCTACATGTACATGTACATGTGCGTACAAGCTTGCAGCTAGCTTGCATACATGTGCCTGATGAGAAAAACATTCCTATAATAATTTCCTACGTATAATAATCCATGTTTTTTATTTGCATTTTCTGAATTCAATAGCATTTTTTTACATTTTTCATATAAATTAATTTCTAGATCTGCAACAAATAATTGCCTTAATTAGAAAGAAAAATATAAATCCTTAAGTTCTGTAGTCCATACAGTAATTGTCCAAATTTGTTTGGAAAACAAACAAGCTTCCAGCTTATAGCAACATAAATAAAACTGAACCTTTTTACTTTTATTTGTTTAGACCAAAAAAAATGAAAAAAATGAATGCAATGCCAGGTTCCATTTATTTGCCTAATTTCCTACACTTTTAACAATGAAGATTGAGAACCAGTCTAGGGATATACACTAGCTCTGGTTCCTTGACTCCAACATTAAACAAGTGAGCATACAGTAGCAGCTGGAACCAGACTTTTGTAACTGCATGCTGGTTTGAAAGTGTTGCAAGGGCTGGAAATCAAAATGTGGTGATATTTCTCATCTGAAATCAGCTTTATCAGGCCTCTTTTTACTTTACTAAGGTAATACTTGCACAAATTAACAAAACTGAAATAATGAAGAGTTTATTTTATGGATATTTGGCCACAGATCAGAGCAGGATCCATTTGTTTCTTGTGTAGACCATGGACTATGGAGCTACATGTAGGCCTACATGTATGTGTATAGACAAACCATTGTATTGTTCATTATCATGTTCACATATAATGAACAACATTGTTCATTGTAGGACACTAGCCAGAACAGTTTTATTTAGTCTTAGATAATTATTTTACCTACAAATATCACTAGGTATCAGTGTCAGGAAGTGTAAATTTGACATAAAAATTAAGCAGTTAGTTTAGCTTAAATTTAGCAGGATGTATGTATCAGGATAGCCATGCACTCTCAATCGGTCATGTCCTTGGTTTTGCATGTGTACTGTGATCTTCTCATAACACCTCTGATTTATGCCTAAATTCATTTTGTAGGACTGAGTTTTATTTTTTAGCAATTAACAAGATTAATGCATTCCTTTCAGCTGCTCATAGAGCAAGGAACATGCAGTTTTATCTTGTTAGGTTTACTCAACAAAACTCAAAAGCTTCAAATTTGTCTAAGTTGTCCCTGCGGTACATATATTAGCTTGCAAAATTTCAAAAATTCCAATCCCGGCAAGTTTGGGGCAGGCTTGCTGGCGAGCGGTAGGTACGCATGTACAGTAGGCAAACTTGCAGTAAGCTTGCGGCAAGCTTGCGGCAAGCTTGCGGCAAGCTTACTGCAAGCTTATACTGCGAGCTTGCGGCAAGCTTGCGGCAAGCTTGCGGCAAGCTTGCGGCAAGCTATACGGCAAGCTTGCGGCAAGCTTATGGCAAGCTTGCGGCGAGCTTATGGCAAGCTTGCGGCGAGCTTATGGCAAGCTTGCAGCAAGCTTATGGCAAGCTTGCAGCAAGCTTGCGGCAAGCTTATGGCAAGCTTATGGCAAGCTTGCCGCAAGCTTGCCGCAAGCTTGCTTGTAAGCAGGTAGGCAAGCTTGTCCGCAAGCTTGCGGCAAGCTTGCGGCAAGCTTGCGGCAAGCTTGCGGCAAGCTTGCAGCAAGCTCGCCCTCATTTGCATTTTTGGAACCTTGCAAGCTTGCAGACAAGCTTGTCTGCAAGCTTGTCTGCAAGCTTGCCGCAAGCTTGCAGCAAGCTTGGAAGATTTCTGTAAGGGAATACTCCTAACTTATTATTGGGAAAGTCTCAACAATAACTTCGGACTGTTGGTGTGAATGTGTATCTTAGGCCGGGGTCACAAGAGACAAATCTCGTAAATACTCGATTATGATACGATTGTAATAGTTCCAACTACAACCAGGGTCAGACGACAAACTTATTATAATCGGATTTTAATCGTATATTATAATGAAGTGGGGTCACATGCACGAACAACACAATCTCGTCATAGTATTGTGCTGGCTTTCCATTGCGTGTGCGTGCTTGCTGCCTGCAGCAGCCCTGGGAAAAGTAGCCAGGCGCGTGCGGTGAAGCAGAAGTACGCACGTGCGCGTGGGGAAGGTATGGAATGGCTTGTAATACGAGTATTTAGATGGGGTCACACACGATTTTTTACCAATTTATTGTGATACGTTTTGTATCACAATCGAACAAGAAGAATTCTCGTCGTCGACCGATTGTTATTCGATTACAATAAATGTGGAGTCACACCCACAAAATCTCGTAATTGGGATGTCGTAATTGATCTGACCCCGGCCTGTTAATTTAGTGGGAAATATCAAATAATATTTGGAAAGAATTCACCTTAGGCCTCATGTACAAAACATGAGACTGGCTGAACATTTTAAAGTTTTATGCTCGTAAAATATCACATTTTCCTACCAATTTTTAGTTTTTTGTTTTTAGATAGCACTTACTGATGGGAAAAAAATAGTGATGTCCAACTTGTTTCCAGCCACTTGTTTATTTTCCCTTTGTTTTTTTTACATCGGACTTACAGGTGCATTTGCATACAAGAACCACCCTATTACTAAACTTGACATCATTGGATGGGTTGTCAGGGTCGAGGAACGACCTAGAATGTTCCAGTATGGAGGTTAGTTACCCTACCCCCTCCCCTCCCCTCCCCTCTCCCACCCCTCGCCTCTCCCACCCCTCGCCTCTCCCATCCCAACTTCCCCTCCCACCCCAACTGCCCCTCCCACCCCAACTGCCCCTCCCACCCCAACTGCCCAAAGTCCCCAACTGCCCAAAGTCCCCAAACTATCTGGCCAAGCTATGAGGCACAAGTCGTCATTCAGATCCAAAAACAAATGAGAGATTTTCTTAGAAAACACTTTTTTTTCAGCCAGTCTCAATGTTTTGTACACAGTCTGATGAAGCTGTGATCGATCAACTGCTGAATCTTTCTGAAAATTGTTGTCGCTGTTAATTTGGGGCTTTTCTATCAAATGGGTCATTCTATAAATTTGGGGTCCAACGTGTGACATTTTTCTGTTACACCTGACATACTACTATTTGCCATGCAAGTATCATTAAAAATGCCTTCAAACCATATTTTTATGAATTGTATTTTATGTAATCACTCTTTGAAATAGAAGGCATTTAAGGAATATGTCCTGAATTTACAAAATACAACATTTTACAAGATGTCAGATGTAACGGGGACAGAAAAAGTGGACCCCAAATTTATAGAATGACCCAAATCTACACTTAAATTGATGTTTGAGGTCCATTTCTCAATTGTTACTTTTGGCAGTTGACGATGGAACAGGCGTGATTAACTGCTGCTGTTGGAAACCAAGGAAAATTGATGCCCCTTTTGGTGAGTTCAAAAGTACTTTTTTTCAACGTCTATGACATAATTAATCGAGTCCACAGCAATATGTTTTTGACAGTAAAACCCCTGGAATTGTTGTGGCAAAAAAAACAAGCTGAGAAGATAAACAAGTCATATCTAAAACACAAATCGATCGTTTTGGACTTGAGTGGACAAGCATTAAAGGTAGATTACATCATTGGTAAACTGTTACAAAGGGGATTATTTCCACTCGTGATTAAAAGCCCACCGTGTAGAAATTTCAGTCACATAGAGGCAGTAATACTTCAGAAAGCTTGAAAAATCCATTCATGGTTTTTGTGTTGAGTTGAATAATAAAAAAGGCTTTTGTTAATTTCTTACCTCAAATTACCTGCAAATAAAATCATGTGGTGTTTGGTAACATTGTTATTAACACTTTTAGTGAGGTTTTTCTTGTCACCTCGGGGTCGTTAGTTTTCACTACATGTATCTCCCATAAAAACCATGTATTTGTTTTACTATACCTCATAAATAATAATTAGGTGGCCACGGTATTTTATTGGTCCATTCTCTCATGTTTTTGATCATGCAGTATTTGGTTAAATTAAAACATTCTTTTCAATTTTAGGAGACATGGAACAGAAAGTTAATGTCTAATCATTAAATAATTTTGAAATTCAGACAAGCACTGGAATTGTGTTTGAAAGTTGAAAATGCAACTGGGTCATTCTATAAATTTGGGGTCCAACGTGTGACATTTTTCTGTCCCCGTTACACCTGACATACTGCTATTTGCCATACAAGTATCATTAAAAATGCCTTCAAACCATATTTTTATGAATTGTATTTTATGTAATCACTCTTTGAAATAGAAGGCATTTAAAGAATATGTCCTGAATTTACAAAATACAACATTTTACAAGATGTCAGATGTAACGGGACAGAAAAAGTGGACCCCATATTTATAGAATGACCCATCTGCATGAGCAAGAAGCGCGCGTCGTTGGTAAAATGATCACAGTGTACTGGGACAAATCTAGGCTGTGTGATATTACCCTTGTGTTAGTAAAAACTATCACACGGCTCTGTTGCTGGAATGGACCAATGAAATACCGCGGCTGCCTGATGAATATTTATGAGGTATAGTAAATTAGGATAAAATTCACACAGTGTCACATAGTTTCATTTGTTGTTCACTTTAAAAATCCATTTTTATTCAGGAATCGCTGATGATAATTGTGAGACGTCATTCGGTGCTGCAGTCTTGGGTAAAGTGCAGCAGCATGATTCACATCGATTGACTCGCATGGAGCTAGGGGACACCATTCATGTACGAGGTCGCCTTAAACGGTATCGCAACAAACTTGAAGTATCAGCGTCATATTTCAGTGAGTTTTATGTCAATAAAACAATCTTTGTTTTTGTTTACCGTTTGAAATTTCTTGAGCTTTTCATTAGTGTCTATCCAGGCCATGTCATAGTACATGTGCCCTTTGTTTGGCCATGGTGCATGTGCCCTTGGGCAAGGCACTTTGCCATGAAATGCCTCTCTCCACCTATGTGCCGGTGGTGAAGATCTTGTTTATGTTTGATTAGCTCAAGGTTACCTAACGCAGGCAGCTGGAGCTAAGTACTCCCCTTGAGAGAGTTTTATGGAACGATGGAATTGTGCCCAGTGAATATTCTTGGTGGATTTTTGTGCCATTAAAGAATTATTATATTATTATTAAAAAGTTATATTATTTTTAAACACGGACAAGATACTACACCTCTCACTGCTCAAATGAAATTATCAGTACTTAGCTGCAGTAAATGTGGGGTACCGTGGCCGAGTGGTTTGGGTCATTGACTCGCAATCCTGGGTTCGAATCCGGCTGCGGTACCTGTGCCCTTGGGCAAGGCACTCAACCACACTTGCTCCATCCTTCGGAAGGGATGTAAAGCCGTTGGTCCACTGTGTTAGGTAATGGTAACGCACTCTAAAGATCACAGAGCATTCTTTCGTAAAAAGCAAGGGGATTCCCCGGTGTCTCTGGTCATTTCTAATTCTAATTCTTCATGGGTTTCCTGACACTTGCGAGTGACAGTGCAATGAGTACTATTGAGGAATCCTTGGTATGAATACCAGAAAGAAATAATAACAATAATAATAATAAAAACAAGTCTGGACATGCATAAATCATTTCTATTAAATGTGTTCAAAATGATGGTTCCTAGCTGGTTTTGTTTTTCGTTGTCAGGAAAGAATGAAGATCCGCCCTGTTTAGCCGAGATTTACCGAATGGAGGAACTGCCCAATTTGTATGAGAAACTCTACGACCGGCCTTTTGTTCTTCCAAGTCACGTTCGTCAGGATTTGGAAACTGAGAAAGAGGAAAAGAGAACCGGGCTTACGAGTGAGGTCAGTAGAGGTTATAGCGTGTTGTTGTCCTAACTCTCACTTGAGTTAGACTCAAGACTCTGTTATTTTGACATTATAAGACACAAGTTATGATTTTAAAATACTTGAAGAACTTTGAAATTGTAAATAATTTCTTCCTGAACCCCTAGTATTGGCCTTGGTGTTCTTTTTGCAGTGTTTTGTAGAAGTTTTGATCTTGTAATGAAAGAGGCCTTAGCAATCCCCAAAAAGTGAATGCGAAATTTTTCATGAATCAGAATTGTTCATACACTTCGTGGCAAACATTCATGCAAGTTCAAACGGAAACTCGTTCAACTTGCTGCAAAAACTTTGTCGTGTCTGTGTTTGGGTTTGTGTGAAGTATGAAGCGGCTTTAAGAGTGTATCATTAATGCTGATGCTCGCTCGATGGGAAAATGTTTTATGAAAATGATATTTACATTTGTTTCTCATTCTTGCGTGTTGCTGCGCCCTGAGCATCTTTCTGATAGATACCAGCGCATTACAGATATTTATTATTATTATTATTATCATTATTAAAGATTTTGTTTTGCTTTTGTGTCTTTCAGGCTCACTTAGGTGACAGATTATGCAGCTATCTTCGGAGTTTCCTTGCCAGTAAGTCAACGAAAATCAGCAATTTCCACCTGCATGAACTGGAGACATTAGATGGTGTAATGAAAATAGCCTCAACTCCCTGCTTGGAGTATAGGAACGTACCGGTAAGTATAGGCTGTAAAGTACTCTTTGTGATGAAAATAATCAAACATTTTCTATGTGTACCGTGGTCATAAACATGGTTATTTTTCTAGAAAGGAATTAATTCTTCTGCATACACTACCCATCAAAACTTTGGATACACCTTGAAAATTTCAGGTTTTTGAGAAGAAAACGTAAATTTGTGAATGTTAATTTTGTGAAAGCAGATGTAGGTGTATTCTAACAAAAAGCAATATATACATGTTATTTTTGTGCCATCTGCGGCCTCAGCAGTGGGCTTTATCAACAAATTGGAAAGCATGCAAAAAGAAACGGCTAAACTTGATGTTCATAAAAGAATCCCCCCTTAGCAGCTATGACAGCTACACACAATCTCTGCATCCCGATTATCAGTTTCCCCAAACATTCAGTGGAAATACACCTCTTTTAAGACTCCCCGGAGGTTTTCTTGGCTGGTTTGGGCATTTCTTTCTGTACCTTACGATCCAACTTCTCCCAGAGCAGCTCAATGGGATTGAGATCAGGTGACTGGGCAGGCCATTCCATGATGGACAGCATTCCAGATGACTGCTTTCTCTCCAGATACCCCTTACACCTCCGTTTGCTTTAATAGCTTGGTTTATTATGAATAAACAAAATAATACTAAAACTTTCAAGGTGTTTCCAAAGTTTTGATGGGTATGTACATGTTTCCATATCTGTTGCAAAGAAGACTAATTTCCTGTGTGCATTTGTTTATCAACTGCATTTGTGAACATTCATATTTATAAATGCAGGGAGCGCGTGTGGTCTAGTGGGTATGAAGCGGGACTCCCAATCAGAGGTTGGGGGTTCGAGCCCCACTTCGACCAACGTGTCTGTGTCCCTGGGCAAGACACTTAATCCCAGTTGCCTCGTCAACCCAAGCGATATATGGGAAGCTGTTAAGGGGAATGCCACAATCTAACTGCTGATAGGGTTGTGCGCCTGACCAGCAGCCACCTAGTTGAAGCGAAATGGTTCTGGTGATTCCCTGATGGCAGCGGTAATAATGGTAACAGCGCCTTGAGCACCCTGCAGGGTGGATATGTGCGCTATACAAATCTAATTATTATTATTATTAAATCATTAAGAAGAGAAAATGCACTTAAAAAAATTTAAAAACCATAAACTAAATGGCAACAGCACATTTGGAGTGTGGTGCCCTACAGTGACAGACTGCGCCCCCTTTATCCTACCCTCTGCTAGTTACAATGCTAATTATACTGGAATATAACTTGTAATCTCATGCACCAACCTTCCTTTGACAGCATGGCAGTGCCTCGGCTCCAATTCAGCAGATTCGAAGCATCATTAAGCAAGCCGTGCAGAAACTTGACAAGGAAGGAGTAGTGTACCGCAGTGGTTTGGCTAATATGTATGAGGTATGATGTAAAGCAGGCCTCCCACTGTTCGATTTTTGCCACGAATTTCCTATGAATTTGTACGATTGCCAAAGACTCTCTATAGACTCTACACACAATCGTACCAAATCGTACCCAATCGTAGCAAAAATCGCACAGTGGGAGGCCCGCTTAAGATTAAATGATATGTTCTAAAGAGCTGCCAATTCTTCCGGATTTTGCAACAGATTTCCTGGAAAATGACTGATCTCGTGACTCCTGACACAGACAAAAACCCTCCTGGATTGTTAATTAACAATCTCAGAGATTTTCAGATGTCTGAAATCGGGATGTATTTTTCAGATTTCTTCTCTAAAATCCGGGAAAGTTGGCAGCCTTAGACCAATCTCCTTCTAGGATCTACTTCGTTATACACCAATCTAAGAGCAAGGCACTCCCTTTCTGTATATCCGCCATTAGCTGGGGGCTTCCAACGAATGACCTGTACGCTTTGTGTTGTTGCTGAAGTGTTATATTTTGTTGTTGCACATTTTTGTAAGGCTGTGTACGTAGGGGGTGTGTCACGAGCATGTAATAGATGTGCACTGTGTTTTAATAATAATGGTGGATACTTATATAGCGCACATGTCCGCACCCTGCGGAGGTGCTCCTGGCAAACAAGGTTTGTCATCTTTTTAATAGCCTGGTTATGGTATCTATCCCCATGTTTCAGGGGTCAATGAAATCAATGAACCCAATTGTGATAGTCATTGTAACATGAAAGTAACTATTTTAATGTTATGTGACAATTTTATCAACATTTCATTTTTCCCTAAAAAATAAAATACAATTATTGACATCAGCAACCCATATGCAAGGACTAACACACATGTACATGAAAGATATTGGGGGGTTATGGCCGAGCGGTCTAGTGCGTCGAACTTAAGTTCCTGTGCTAGTACTAGAATGTAGGTTCGATTCCTGGCCGTGACGGGTTGTGGCACATGTGCCCTTGAGCAAGGCACTCAACCACACTTGCTCCCATTCCTGTAATTGGCGGTCCCTTCGCTGTTGGATGTGGTATATAAATAAATAAATAAATATTGCTCTTGGCGGATTTTGCTTTTGTAGGTAATCTTGCCCGAGAGCAGCTCATCCAGAGTGTAGATCTTGTGTGATTTCATAACCAGCATCTCCTCATGCGCTCTGTGGCATTCTTGACACAAGAAATGACCGCAGTCCGTACAAAAAGCAAGAGCTTTATTTCCTCACAATTCTGAATTATGAATTAACAACTGGGAATTAGTATTTGTATTTTTATTGGTTTTTTGACGATATCCTTGAAAATATACGGATTGAGAGCGCGAAATTTCAGAATGGTAATGATAAAAATATGGCAAATGATATGGTATCAAAATCTCAACACCCATGGGAACATTTTTAATCTGGACACGCTCCTGTAAGCTATTTTAATAGTTTATTTATGAATTCTGCCTTTTGTTCGATTGGGGGACGTATTAAGTCGTGAACCCTAAACACGACGAGTGGAACCAGCAACGCTCTTAACTCACACCGAAGTGCAAAGGGGACGTATTAAGTCGTGAACCCCAAACACGACGAGTGAAGCTGGTAACCGCTCTTAACTTGAAGAGGCCAGATAGAACCATTGCCTCATATACCATGAAAACCATGCAACTTAGAGTCCATGGTTAGCAGTAATTTTGGGGGAATTGTGGGAAAACAATGGAGTGGTAACATTGAGTTTACTCCATGGCCCAACAGGTGTTGAAGACAGGCTACCATTCAAGATTGGATGAAACGATTCTGGAAATACTCGGAACAGACTGTCAGTTTACAAAATGTAAGTAGCAATTTTTAGGATTGTGCAAATTCGAATAATTTACTATTCAACTATCTTAATAAAATATTCAATCGAATATCTGATATTCATTCAAACCAACTTGGTCAATTTGTTTGTGTTTAAACTTTAAAGGCACAGGCTCGTCGGCAATGCGCGTGCGCCAAATTTGTTCCATGAAATACGCAGCTCCATAGCAATGGCATGGAGCTGCGTATTTCGTTGCACGAATTTGGCGCGCGTGCATTGCTGACGAGCCTGTGCCTTTAAATCAAACAATAGTATGCTAAAACTGCAATGCACTAATTCAATCTTTCTTCTTTTGGTGGAAATTTTTCCTTGTTTAAGCCTTCATCACGACTCATTTTCGTTAAGGTCCCATAAAACTGAAAAGTCCCCCAAAAAACCGAACATGTAGGGCGTGTGGGCTTACATTTTACATTAATTAGCGAAAGTCAGGATTAATTCTTTCTGCGACTGTCTTTCTTGGTCCCTAGATGAAAATGGCTGCCACTATTTGCATGTTATGGATCGTCTGCATAACCACGGTGACTTTCGAAACGTTACGGCCGACACTGTAAGGCTAGCTCTCATCCGATTGGAGGAACAGAGTGATGTCATCAGCGTGACGCCCAAACACTTTATTCCTGTCAATTGACATAGGTCAGTGCAGAGGTGAAAAGGTCAGCGGCTTTGTCTGGCTGGAGTAATGTCAGGTCATCAGTGTGACTTAAAAACACTACATTCCTGTCAAAAGGTCATTGGTATGATGTCCCAAGCACCCTTCAGTCGGCCAAGGTCATGTTGGAGGTCAGTGCAATTTTCATCTTTCTAAAGAAGCATTGGGCCAAGTGTCTAGCAATGTGGTCAGGTGTTGGCTATAAACGTGGTGTGGTGAGGCATATTCCCCACCCCACCATATTTGACAAAGAATGAGTACCTATAAGGGTCATTCCATGAAGTTGAGGAACACGGTTTCCGTGTTACATCCACAACCATTTTTACTCTTTTTTTGCCCTTGATAAATCATGCATGAATCAGTACTAATTGGAAATTCAAGCTGTTGGATGAGAGAAATTTAAAACATTCATTACTTGTAACAAAATCCTCATGGATTTAAATTTAGATGTCAAATAAATAAAATTTTGTTCAAATGTAGGTGTGACATTCGGTGCTTTTTGGCAGATTTTGTTGAATCACAAAGAAATATAATCTAGAATCCTTCAAATTCAGATTAAAAAGGATTGTGTAGTTTGAGAACTGTGTTAATTTCGAATTCAACATGAAAACATTTGTAGTTGGAGTGAAATCAGTTGAACTGTATTGGTTTCCAAGTTACATCCACAACCACCACTTTGTTAAATAATTCAAAATGGCGGCACTTTGTCAACAGTGAAGACTTCCAAATTACCCCCAAACAGTGTAAGCCATCACATCATGCAACATCGTTATATAAATGGTGATTCTTACTTATTGACCATTTTTGTGGAAATGAAGAAATGTCACACTTTGTTCCTCAACTTCATGGAATGACCCATAAAACTAAGGTTTATTTTTGATGTACCTTGCAGAATCATTTTTTAAAGGAAATACACTCTTATCAAGGATGCTTGGAAAACAGGTGTTTAAAATAGGGATGGGACATTTAAATAGAAAAAAAATAAATAAAAACCGTTTTTGCAGAAGGTTTAAACGCAATACATATTGTAAGTTTTTATTTTGTTTATATTTTGCATTCGTTAAGATTTTACAAGTAACGACAAAACAGTTTTTGTTTCGTTTTTTTTCGTGTCATGTTATTTAGAAAAGTTTGCAGGTGTGGACAGCCCATAAAACATTAGCAAACTTCACCATGCAAACCGTGTTTGCCGATGTTTGGACGTGCAGCTACTGGCAAACACCGGCAAACACATCTTTTCGCTCGTGTTTTATGACCATTCCGAGTTTGTTTCTCTTACCTTCCAAGTATCAAAAGTATAAAAAAAATAATAAATCATGGAATATATGAAAATCTGCACTATTTTGTTCTATAAATTCCCATTTTTATTCATCAAAAACAGCAAATACACACTTGCATATAAAGTGTCTGCATGTTATTGCATGCAGTTTATAGTGTCCCAGTACATCAGACAGTTTTGACAACATAAAACTTGTACCTGAAAATTCAATTTAAATCAGTTTTTAAAATCTGTTTAAACACAATTCTTACGCAATACAATTTTTGACACCTACTTTTAGAAATTACCTGTATACACGTATGTTGTACAGGTTGCTTGCAAACAAAATTGTGTAAAAATGTACAATTAGAATGTGTCTTGCTCAAAAAACCATATTAAATTTGGTATTGTTTTGTGGGTGGGGTGGGGTGGGGAAGATTATAATGCATAATCATGAACGCGCACAGATATTTTTTTCAGTTCAATTTTCCAAGCAGTGCAGTGTGTCAGTTATTAGCCCACAATCCATTAAAAAAAAACCCATATACTTGATCTTCAGTATTAAGTTACTATGCCTACTGTGCAATACTTAATGCATGCCACAAAGGCTGCATGTGCAGAATGTTATGCTTGGGAAATGGTCTAATCTAATTCAGACTTTGTAGGAGGAAATGAATTCTGCTCTGTGATTACACATACAGGAAGTGTAATGTGTTCAGCTGGGGTTTCCCCTTCTGATAAATTACTGTATGTTCCCCCATAACCCTAAACATTTTTCCGTTTTCCTCATAATCCATTATCCAACATAATTTCTTTTAAATAATGATGATTTTTGGACCAGACATGCTTCATCAAAATTCAATCCACTTCTGTGTGCTAAAAGTTAGGTAAAATGGGACATTGGCTAAAATTAGAAAAAAAATTCTGTAATTTAATATTTTTCAGCACAATTTAAAAAGATTATTTTATAAAAATGCATCTTACTTAAACTAACTTTAGGTTAAGTGCAATTTAATGGTCCAGTCTCTCCCCCAAAAAGTTTGGGTCCATGCCCTGTCTTTTCCAAGTGTGCCCAGCAGACGATTTCACGAAACTTTACGCAATTGCGCAAGTCCACTTACGTCATAAGTTATTGCGCAAGTAATGGCGTAAGTGGACTTGCACAATTGCGTAAAGTTTCGTGAAATCGGCTGCATGGCCTATACATGAACATAGTGGTATTCATTCCTTTACCTGGCAATCCTCCAATTAAATAGGGTCAACGACAAGGACGGACATCATTTTTCTTTATCCAACATCAATACAAATAACCTTTAAACATGTCAGTGTTTTTTTAACAGCATTAGCTATCGTGTCAAGAAAATGATAGGAATTTATTTAGCCTTTACAGAATGAAAGAGTGTAGTTTTTGCAAATAAAACATCTTTAAGCAAGGTATAAAATATTGCTGTGTAACAAAATGGTCTAACATGGACACACTTGTGGGGTACCAAACACAATGGAACAATGGTACCCCATAAAGAAATTCAAAAGGAACAGTGGTACCCCACAGAGGAATTCTAAAGAAAAGGGAAAATAGGACAACAATGCAAGTACCCCATAAACCCCTGTGTACAGATAGGTGTGTTTACGGGGTACATGTATAAACTTACATGTATATGGGTCTTTCTATAAATTAGGGGTCCAAAAGTGTGACATTTAGTGTCCCCCGTTACACCTGATGTGTTATTTTTCGTTCAAAAATTATTAAAATGGCTTTTAAACCATTTTTTAAGAATTGTACTTTATGTACTCACTCTTTGAGATGGAAAGTATATAAAGAATATGTCCTGAATTTACAAAAACGAGATGTAAAATGTAACAGGGACACCAACATTGGACCCCTAATTTATAGAAAGTCCCATATATGTGTCATCAAATATGCACCTTTATTTTTGTTTAAATTATTGACATTGTAGTACTGCATAATTCATTTAAAATTTAAACAAATTAGACGAGTAATTTCAGACATCTAGTTAGTGAAAAAAAGGTAAATCTCTTGACTTTATTGCACAAACGAGAAGGAAGCAAGACTTATAAAATTGCTCATTATTTGATAATGACTGTGATACTTGTTAACTTACAGATTGTAAAAATGCTTTGCATTTTGTCCAATATTATAAAGAAGACACGAAGTTTGACTATCGTAGATATATTTTTTACAAACAAGTTGAATCTACCAGCTGCTGGTTTGACCAGGTTAATTCCTAAAAGTCGCTGGTTCAATCAATCAAAATTCTTAAAATTACACGTCCATCGAGTTTTAAAGTCGTGTTTGTTGCAGATTTATATACATATTTATATTTTTAATGAACATAAACAATCACTGCTCTAACAAGTAGTACTTGTATTGTCTAAAGGCTCCATTCTTAACGGATTTTCCTCCGAGTACTGGGATTCAAACAAGCGTGACCATCTGTGTCTAAAGAAAAAGAAAGAATTAAACAGACAATTATTCATCTTAATATTGAACTTTGAACACTCTAAAGCCTGCCACACACCTTTGCGGTTTACTGACCACTCGAACACCGGACCATCAGATGCGGAAAAATCAAACGAGTTTGATTTGCCCCAGTTGTGCGGTATACGGTCAGACCGGCCCGATGTTTCAGCGCACACCTTCCCAGTATGTGCACTGAATGGCCGGTAAATCGCAAACGTGTGCGGCGGGCTTGAGCTTTGATACAGGCTTGAGCTTTTAACTTGTGCCGAGCGATGGCGATTCCCCCTGAGTTATTGCGAGTGTTCAGGACTAACTTACGACCTTCTGACAAGCAACTTAGGAGGAACTTAAGATCTTGCCGACCAACTCCTGAGGAAATGCCATTTTGACCAATTTTTGTTCCTCGGGATTTCGGTGTAAACAGGGTATTACTTGCAAGTGAAAACATCTTTAAAAATTGTTGTCATTGAAGGATTGTTGTGTTTGACATGTTCAAGATTGTTATACGAATAACCCTACCACTGTTGCACCATCCAGTAGACATCCAAAGTGAATGTCGTCTTTTGTTAGTTGCCTAGGCAATGGCTCTACACTAAATATTATTGAACAATGTCCCTGTGCTTTTGCAATGGTACTTTTCCCGACGGCCATGATGTTTAGAGCCATTTACCATGGCACTTCGGCTGTCTATTTCCAATGGAAATTGCACAATATTCATGATTATACATGTACGTGTAAGTTAATTTTGTTTGGCCAAAAATGCAACATTAACACAAACTTACCCTCGGTAATACCGGATCAAGCAAATGCCCATGATTACTAATCCAATGAGAATGCTTGCCACTGCTACTACTACAGCTATTACTGAAACACAAAAATAAATAAATAAATAAATCAGTACTGAGGAATTAAAGGTTGTTTACATAATTTGCAATAACTAAAAAAGGACTTGCATTCAAGTTGTCATTTGTTCTAAATACTTGGCAAAGAACAACATTTTTGCATACACCTTTTTCATGTATTAATTGCCTTCAGAATGCTTGCAGGACTTGTACACAGTGGTTTCACAGCTGTTACGGGTCACTAAACATCTCCCGTGTTTGTTCTCCAGATCGGAAAGAGAACAAAAGCGCCAGTGCTTTTCTGCTAGCAGCTACCGGTATGTGCATTTCCCCACGTGGCTCTATTGTTCTTTCCCCATGTGAAAGTGCCCTATTTAGGACAATGCAGTTATCATAATGTGAGGCTGCAATTGACCTTTATCACGATGCGTCCATCTTTGTCTTGTTCCCCATAGTACGTGTCGGGCACGATCAGTGCATCTGCGCGACCGTGTGTGTTATCTACTGTTGTTTTTGAGAGAATCACTGTCTGCGTGGCACGTTTTATTGATCGTGCTACACGTGTGTCATTATGATGCACATAATTAACAATTTCAACATGGGACCAAACTATTTTTCCTGCAAGCCATATATGGGAAAATACTTTTTAATACATGTACATTCAAATCAGTGTAACCAAAGTGAGGCTTGCAGCATTCAGGAAGAATAGTTTGGCTCCGTGTTGGAATTGTTCAGTGTGCATCACAATGACACACACGTAGCGTGATTAGCAAAGTGTGCAGCGTGGACAGTGATTCTCTCAAAACATCAGAAGATTACATGCTAAAGCACTGATCATGCCCGACACATACGGGTACTATGGGGAACAAGACAAAGATGGATGCATTTTGATAAAGGTCAATACCTACCTGTGCCATTGCTTGAAGTAGGTGCTGGGGTGCCCTTGGTTGGAGTAAGGTTGTCTGCGGTGACTGTCGTTTGGCCTTGGGGGGTCGGCGTAGTGTGGATGGGCTCAATGGGTATAAATTCAGGGCACAGATTAACTTTTTGAGACGGTTCCACGCTGCAAGTAACTTGGTAGAGTTCACTAGCGAGAATATGTGCAAAGTTTGCCTGATTATTGACTCCGTACAACACAGCCGAGTACTTGGCCTGTGGAGATTGAGGTGTAGGTCCTATGGTGTATGTGCCTGGATCCAGGCGGCAAAGGTTGCCACAGAGTTTGCTGGATGAAAACGTCCGTTCATTGGTGGTGGTTTTACAAGACTCTGGCTCGCCTGCGGAAGGCTGCAGCATAATATTGTTTATGTCCTTGCAAGGAGCCATAATGCTGATATAGATTGTTATGTTTTCTGCTTGGTAGGTTGAGAATGTGAATGTCTTGCGCGTGAACTGTTCCATCGGTGGAATTGTTACGATTGCATTGTCAAGACTTGGAGTCACCAACTCGGTATGGTGTAGGAGAATGAAAGGTTTAGAGCCTTCAATAATCCCTGTTTGGTTTAGGGAGATATCATACGCCGTACCATGGTTCAGTGTATGCTTTCGTGAAAACCACGTAAGAGTAGTATTATTCCACACGGCTACAGCACGGAACACGTTGGCTGCTTTTTTAATGTCATTGTTAATAACAGGCACCGCAACATATTTGGTTCCGAGTGAGACCAGTGGGTACAGCTGCTCCAATGAACGTGGACATATTTGGTTTCTGGATTGGCACCTTGTCCCAACTATGCCAATAATTGGCTTGTCTCCATCCAACACGTCTCCAGTAAAGCTTCCTTTGGTCTGAAATCTCTGGCACTCACCTCTGTTTTTTTTATATGGTTTTTGCTTTTCACCAAATGGTTTATAAGTGATGTTTGTTTTGTTTCTAATCGCAACCGCGATAAGCTCGGATAAGTCCTCCTGCCGTCCGTATGAAGCAACAGGATAGTACTTGTCCAGAGATTGTGAAGGAATTGCTGTGTAGGCGTTGAGAGTTCCACCGATTTTTAGAATGATTGTAACGGTGATGTTCAAGTCTGATGAAATGACGAGATTGGCAACTGTTTTATTGGTCCAAAACGGTGAAAAGTCGTCAAGAGACACAGAGACGGTCGGCCCAGCGGTGAAAATTACCGTGAAATTTGTCTCCAGTAGCTTGATGTTTCCACTTGCCTCCAAGCTGGGGGGAGAAATTGTGACCAGTAAATCGTGACCCTATGCAAGTTTTACTGAAACAAACTGTAATTTCTGACTTTGATTTATTGACTCGGAGTCAGTTTATTTATTGAGTCAGAGGTTGGATAGAAAAATTGGGAAACTAGGAACTAGGGGAAAATATACCAGTAAATAAAAAATGTTAGCTATAATCTGAACTGGGGCCGATTTCACTAACACAATATTTTGCGATCATCGTTAGAATGATCGCTAAATTCAAATCCATCGTTATTGCGATGGCGATGGATTTTGCATTTCACTAAAGCCGTCGCAATAGCGATGAGTATTAATTATAAATAAATTTATTGGATCGCTTATAGTAACGCGTAAACAACCATAAATTCAGTGACTCGATGCACGATGCACGATTCTGCAGACACTAGCTACATGGCGGCCAGTCAACAACCTCTGTGTTCAGCTCTACAAATGTTCTATATTTTTGCTGTCTTTTGGTCACTACATCATGTAAATTTTATATCAACTGATAGAGTTTGTGCCACTGATCCTCCTAGCTCCTTTTCTGATGGAATTTCGACCCAGGAAAGTGGAATTTTGCATGAATTTGTGCCAGTACTTCAGCCCTTCCAAACAACTCTTCAAGCATCAAGTTTCACGCGTGACCGACTCCATTCATATCATGATGCCACCCATTGTACAGTGTGGTCCAGCCTTTGTCCACGGCATACACACATGTGTGTACACACACATGGATGTGTGTGTATTTACACCATACCCTATTTAACATGGCGGATCAACAAGAAACTTGGGAGAAGTAAGTTCAGCCATGCCCCAGTTAGCTACTATGCAAACTGTTTTGCTACATTTAACATTCCACTTACTGTTTGTGGGGACATTGAGAGCAATCCTGGCCCTGTGAAGGACCCATGTGGAAATTGCAGCAAGCCAGTTAAAAGAAATCAAAGATCTGTTCTTTGTGAGGAATGCCTGCAGTACTCTCATCAAAAATGTATTCCAGATATGTCAATTACTCTCTACAAAAGACTTATCTCAAGCACAGTTGACTGGTTCTGCCCATCCTGCACTCATCAAAGCCTGCCATTTTCAACATGTAGCGACACATCATTTTCTGAATTATTCAACGACTCTGTCATGCCTGCTAGTTTCACCAGTACTCAACCCCCGCCAGACACATCCAGCCCTCCTGCAGTTTCACCCTCCAACCATCGGCCAAAGAATACCGTCTCGGGTATACTCCTAAACGCCCGAAGTATTCGTAACAAACAACAAGATCTCCAATCCTTTCTTGAACTCAATCCACTAGATATGGTTCTCATCACCGAATCCTGGATGTCATCCGAGGACACTGATTTTCTTGCATCTCTGCCCGGCTATTCTACAATTCGCCGTGATCGCAACAGTCGTGGCGGTGGTTTAATGGCTGTAGTCAATGACTCGCTTTTGCCCACACATCTCGACCACCTCAATTCTGACACCATTGAGCTAACTTGGGTGTCTTTGACCTTCAAGCGCACCAAGTGGCTGGTAGGCATTGCTTATCGACCCCCAAATTCCGACAATAGTTTCTTCGATAGCCTACAGGAGACATGTGACGTAGTGCAATCGGATTTCCCATGCTATGAAGGCGTGATCCTTCTTGGCGACTTTAACATCAATTGGGAAGACGAATCGACGGCTCTCACTGTCAAACTGAAGGAAATAACCGACTCCATTGGTCTCACACAACTCGTAGAGGATGTGACTCGTCCTTCTCGTGACTCACCATCAAGTGGAACTACCATTGATCTCATCTTCACGAATCGACCAGAGAAATTCACGTCAGTTGAATCTATAGCTAATCCAGTCAGTAGTGATCACCACGCAGTTCATTTCACGCTCTCTTCAAACAAGGCTCCTCAACCTCAAGTTATCCGTTCATTTCTACAGTATAGAAAGGCCGATTTCAACCACATGGAGATGCTTTTTCACCTTACCCCATGGTCAGCTTTCTTGGACGACACCGACCCTGAAGCCTCATGGGACGGTTTCAGGGACATACTGGATGCTGTTATTCGAGACTGCATCTCAAGGAAGAAATGCCGCCGTGGTTTATCTCCATGGATATCGCCAGAACTAAAAAAGCTCATCCGGCTAAAGCATAAGTTGTTTGTTAAGGCTAAGCAATCTGGATCTAGCACATCATGGGAACACTACAAACAAGTTCGTAACAAAGTGAAAAACCTAACTAAATTTGCCTACTGGAAACACGTCAACAACCTCTTTCTGCTGAAAGATAACAAGCGCAGCTTTTGGTGCTTCGTAAGGGACCAGAAAAAGTCACAATGCCCTCCTGCTTTTCGGACACATGATTCACTCCTCCACAAACCCACTGACATCTGCGAAGCATTCAACAAGTTCTTCTCCTCAGTTCAGTCACAAATGAATGGTCAAAAGACCAGACCCGGCGTTAAACATTTAAACAGAAGTGATGAAATGCTCACCACCAAGACTGAAATAGCAGAAGAGTTAGCCGCCACATTTCAACAAAACTCCTCCGCTAACAACCACTCACACGAGTTTCAGCGCAATAAAGAGCGTGCAGAAAACGTTCGTCTCAACTTTTCATCTCGCAACACAGAAACATACAACCGCCCATTTATACTTGAAGAACTCCTCACATCCCTTTCAAAATCACACGACACAGCACCAGGTCCTGACAGAATACATTACCAACTTCTTAAACACCTCCCTGAGAAATGTCTTCTGACCGTTCTTCACATATTTAATAATATCTGGGATACTGGTGACTTCCCTACTTCATGGAAACAAGCAACCATCATACCTATACCCAAACCTGGTAAAGACCATACAAATCCTTCAAATTACAGACCAATAGCTCTGACCTCTTGTCTGTGCAAAACAATGGAGAGAATGGTGAACGATCGACTTGTGTGGTATCTCGAAACCAATGGACTCATCTCAGAATATCAGTGTGGTTTCCGGAAAAATCGCAGCACAACAGATCACCTAATTCGATTGGAATCATTTGTCAGAGATGCTTTCCTGAAAAAAGAACATGCTGTTTGCATTTTCTTTGACTTGGAGAAGGCATATGATACTACATGGAAGTATGGTGTAATGAGAGATCTTCACTCTATGGGGCTTCGTGGCAAATTACCCCTTTTTATTGCTGATTTTTTAATCGACAGACAATTTAAAGTGAAAATTGGCTCCACATTCTCAACTTCTCATGAACAAGAAATGGGCGTCCCACAGGGTAGCATCCTATCGGTCACACTGTTCAGCATCAAAATTAATTCAATAATCCAGACAGTACAGGATGGCATCACACCAGCACTGTATGTTGACGACCTCTTAATCTGCTACCGAGCTAGCCGCATGAACACCATTGAACGTCAACTCCAACTAACTCTCAACAAACTACAGAAATGGACCAATGAAAATGGCTTCAAATTTTCCACTCATAAAACTGTCTGCATGCATTTCTGTCGACTGAGGAATGCTCACTTCGACCCTGAACTCTTTCTTGGAACTAACAAAATCAAAGTATTCAGCGAAACAAAATTTCTTGGAATAATCTTTGATTCAAAACTTAACTTTTTACCCCACATTCGATCCCTTAAGACTAGATGTCTTAAAGCTCTAGATATCCTTAAAGCCGTTGCTAATAAAGACTGGGGTGCAGAATGCTCAGTTCTTTTACATTTATACAGATCTCTTATCCGTTCTAAACTCGATTATGGCAGTGTCGTTTATGGCTCTGCTCCTAAATCCTATCTGAAACAACTAAACACGATCCATCATCAAGGTTTACGTCTGGCTTTTGGTGCTTTCAGAACGTCACCCATCGAAAGCCTTTACATTACGGCAGATGAACCTCCTCTTGAGTTACGACGCACCAAACTTTCTTTACAATATATCATCAAATTAGCAGCCAACCCATCAAACCCTGCCTACCAATGTGTCTTTCATCCCAAATATGAACACATATATACTGCTAAACCAAAGGTCATCAAACCACTCGGCCTCCGACTTCGGCCCCACATACAAGCATCCAAACTTAACTTGCAGAACATAACAACTAACTATGTAGATGTCCCCCCACCCTGGGAATGCTATTCTCCACAGGTCTTTTTACATATATCCAAATACAAAAAGACGGAAACCTCCCCATCCGTCTTTCAAAATGAATTTTTTGAACTCCGTACTTTGTTCCCAGACCATACATCAATCTTCACTGACGGTTCAAAAGATGATGAGAAAGTCTCCTCTGCTGCTGTCAGTGGGAAGTACACACGGAGTGTTCGCCTACCAAATTATGCTTCAATCTACACTGCCGAACTCAAGGCTATCCTACTAGCTCTAGATATGATAGACTCGCTTGACAACAAAAACTTCATCATCTTCAGTGATTCACTCTCAAGCCTACAATCCTTAAGAAATCGAAATATAAATCACCCTTACTTAATAGAAGCCCTCGATAAATTGACAGAACTTCATGTACAAAATGTTGATGTCCTATTCTGCTGGATTCCCAGCCATGTTGGCTTAAAAGGAAACGATGAAGCTGATGCTCTCGCCAAGCAAGCTTTAAGATTGTCAATTACGCCTAATACCATACCTTATAACGACTTAAGATTTCCCATTTTTTCCTACATACAACGCATCTGGCAGGAATCATGGACAACTTGTACCTTTAACAAGCTCTACTCTATTCAACCAAATACTGGATTTTGGAAAACTTATTTACATCTATCTCGTCGAGACCAGGTTGTTCTCACCAGATGCCGCATAGGCCACTCCATATTAACCCACTCATTTCTGTTAAAATCAGAACCACAACCCCAATGTATCCCCTGCGACAGCTCTCTTACCATACATCATTTACTTATCGACTGCATCGACTTAGCTCCAGTTAGACAACAATACTTTACTTGCACTACACTGAAAGATCTCTTCAACATAAACCCTAGTATTATCATTGACTTCCTCAAATCATCCCAACTCTACCACATTTTGTAAAACTCTACTTCATTCTTTACTTTTTCAAACAACATTAATTAGGGACTCATCCTGGGGTTTGCTCGCCCAGGCGAGACAAGATATTATTCTGCCCCAAGGTTGATTTCCCTGAAATAAAACCCACTCATGTAAACTATACTTTTTAACGTTCCTTCAATTTTGTTGAATATATCATTTATTTTTTACTTCATGGTTGATCTTCACTGGACGGTGAAACAGGGACCCCTATTTGTTCTGGGGACGGGGTGTGGAGGATTGACCAGACACTCGGTACCATTGTCCCTTCATCACCCGGAGGTTAGCGGACCTGTAAAAATACCGGCGGGGCCCGGGCCCTTAAACTGCAAGGGAAACGGCCGGCCTTGCGGGACCATTTAGACACGGTACCGTGTGTCTGGGGGATCCTCTATAACCGGCCTCCTGGGGATTCCCTTGGAAAACTGCCCAGAATCCATGTAGTACTTATATACAATGTTTCTATAATCTTATTGAAATATATCACTTGATATCTATACAACTGATTCCAAGATCATATATTTTCCACAACTTACATGATTTAATTATTTTTAATTAAAACCAAGCGTTTTATATATTAACATGATCCCGCCATGAATATGGCCACTGATGCCGGCATGGCGTTAAACTCCAAACTCACTCACTCACTCACTCAGTTCAGTCACCGCCCACACCACCTCCACTGACTCCGCCCCCTTGTTCCATGCCAATACCTGAACTTTCCCCTATCTCAGTTAAGCTTGGATGGCTTCGGAAAACTCTGCTCAATCTCAACCCACACAAAGCTCCAGGATGTGATGGCATCTCGTCTACATTAATACGAGCAATGGCCACAACACTTGCACCTCCACTCCTACGAATAATGAACTCCTCGCTTTCAACCGGTTACCTCCCTATGGACTGGAAACTTAGTCAAATATCACCAGTGTTTAAGTCTGGTAAGCGCACCAACATCCAAAACTACCGTCCAGTCGCATTGACTTCGGTCATCTGCAAAGTTCTTGAAAAAGCCGTGGGAGAGAACATCAATGAACATATCACCTCACTTTGCCTTGCAAACCCCAAACAACACGGCTTCACTGCACATCGATCCTGCGTCACCCAACTTACAAATGCAATCTCTGACTGGGCAACCATACTCGATAGACCGCGTCCTCCTCGCATCGACATAATCTTCCTCGATTTCAGCAAGGCTTTTGACGTCATGCCTCACCACACCCTGCTTGAAAAAATTGCAAGTAATTACAACATCCGTGGACAAACCTGGGCATGGATTAAATCCTTCTTGATTGGCCGAAGGCAGCGTGTTATGTATCGCGGTTGCTGTTCGGACTGGGCCCCAGTAACATCCGGAGTCCCACAAGGAAGCGTCCTAGGCCCTTTGCTTTTCAACCTCTTCGTGAATGACATTTCCCACAACCTGTCGACAAACGTCCTGTTATTTGCCGATGATACAATTATTTACCAACCAATCCAGTCACCAGATGATGAGCTTGCCCTCCAAGCAGACCTCACTGAACTTGGCAGATGGAGTACAATGAACGGCATGCAGATCAACAAAAAGAAGACAAAAGTACTGCACATGACAAGAGCGAGGAAACCAGTGGAACCACCAGTTTACACCCTCCACGGCACTCCTCTCAGCATCACTACAACACACAAATACCTTGGTATTACTATCAACAGTACCCTGACCTGGACTAACCACATCAACACGGTTGTTTCGAAAGCCAACCGAACATTAGGCTTCATATGGCAAGTGGCAGGTGGTGCGTCAACAAAGGCCATTGCATCCCTCTACAAATCCCTTGTGCTACCAGTGCTGGAATATGGTTTGCCAGCCTGGTCCCCATACACCGCGGTCGACAAATCCAAACTGGAGAGGGTCCAGCGCCGTGCCAGCAGGATGTGCTTAAAGGTTGCAAGGGGGTCTATGTCTTATGAGGAAAGACTTCGAGCCCTCAACTGGACGTCCTTAGGGAACAGACGTGACAAGCAAGCAATCACATTTGTTATGAAGTCCCTATTTCGAGTTATTGACTGTCATTCGATTCATGATAACTTAACTGTAAACACGCGCCACCAGGATCATCTCGTTTTCATCCACCAGTATGCCAGAACACTTGCCCTTAAGAACTCCATCACTCATTCATTCCCACGGATCTGGAGCAGCCTTCCCTCACATATCAGAGACTCTGTTATCATGGACAGCTTCAATTCATTCAACAAAACCTTGTCTAGCTACTTTCAGGATCTAGGATAAATCTTCACTCATTCCCATTGTTGTTGTTGCGTTTTGTTTGTTTGTTTTTTGGGTTGTTGATGTTTGTTTGTTGGGCTGTTTGTTTGTTTCTTGTGGGGGGAGGGGGGCGGGTCTTGGGGGAGCGGCTCTGTGGGGGGGTGTGGGGTTTGGGTGGTGGGAGGGAAAGGGGAAGGGTGGGCGAGGGGTGCAGTGGGGGTAGGGGGAGGTGCGAGGGGGGAGGGATAGGGGTACTGGAAGTGAATTGTTTTCGACTTTGACTTGTTGGTGTTTGTGTTTGTTTGTTCTTTCCTTGGTCTTTTCTGAATGTTTACTTGTTTACTCGAAGTGTTTGTGTTTTGTGTTTTGCCAATAGACTACTAAAGTGAATACGTCACCCTTCGTGTGTTGCCATGGTTGTTGGGTCTACACTGAATCCAGTGAACTGTTTTCCTGTGCTATACCGGTGGACGTGTTTAGACCCAATTGCCATGGCAACTGACGTCACACTTTAGTACAATATTTCCTGTGGTATTTAAAAAACAAAAAAAAAAACAAAAAAAAAACAAATGAGTGTTTAATATGTTTATTCCACATTCTTGCCAATTTGTTATTCTAATTTCATTCATTACATTTAAATGTATTTGCCTGACCACACACATATCACTTTGATTTTTTTTTTTCGTACTAAATATCATTTTAATTGCATTTTTCTGTAACACCTTATTTTATCCACAAGTTAATCTGCCGTTATATAAATATATATATTTTTTTCTATGTTTTATTAATTTACAAAATATTTATATGTGTCTCTTTATGTGAACAGATCAAGCTTGGGTAAGCAGGCTTTAGGGCTACAGTGTTTAGGTTCACTTTTGCTTACCCTGGCCGGCTTGGACTGTTTTGTCCTAGTTCACTCCTGTCTATTTTCTCTGCATTATTCAGTATTACATCGTAAATTGCGCTTTCTTTTGTATCTTTTGTTTATTGTTCACAGCCTGTAATTTGTGTGCTCTTGTTTTTTTGTTTTTTTTGTTGATGTATTGGCCGAATAAATAATAATAATAATAATAATATGCCATGATCGGATGTTGTGGAATAAAAGCAGCATAGCGTAAAACTTGAAAGCCACAAATACTTCAACGGTTGCAAATGTCAATAATTCTCATGACGCCATTCCGCGTAAACCGATAATATTTGTGCATCTTTTTGTCACTATGAATCCAGAGGATTTGTCCTGTCCCTGAAAACCCTCTCGCTCTCTGTAATGCTCTTGCGTTGTTTATGTACAACTGAAACGCCATTTCGAGACACACTGAAAATACTAAACAAATGGCGCGAAATTGTATTTTAGCGATGAATGTTTCCATTTACGATGACAAATTAGTCGTCGCTAAATATTCATCGCTAAATAACAACTAGCGAAAAAACTAATTTTTTTGTGAAATCGCTCTTTGAAGTTGATCGCAAAGTTGCGATGGATTTCGAGTTTAGCGATTGATTTGGGCATTAGCGATCATCGCAAAGCGTTAGTGAAATCGGCCCCTGGAATCAAGTTTAAATCTTTGTCTTGACTTGTATAAGGGTTTGCGGTAGCACCATGTGAATCTCTTTTGTATATGTGTGGTTCTGAAAAGAACCGGTGAGTGTGAACTCAACGTTTCGAACAGCGTGCTCTGTTTATCTTCAGGAGTAATGCCTGACTCATGGTGATGCAGGGCTATAAGTACTAGTTGAGGGCATTCGGTGTACAATGTGTGCACTTGACTGCTAATGTGACCATCATGCATATTTAATAAGGTAGAAAAATTGTGCCTATTCAGAATTAAAACCTATTACTTATTCAATACACGTACATGTAGTTACCTCTTTAACACAATTTAAAGGCAGAACACATGATTGTTAAACCGTTACAAATGGTTTTATCTCCCTGTGTGATTAAAGATATGAATGATTAAAACCAACCTGAGCAAAAGTCAGCTCCGTGTCTAACTTTTGAGAAAATAGTCAAAAAAGGCTTTACGGTCACTTCGCCCTGAAATCATTTCGCCTCGAACGTAACACTTCGCCCTGAACCACGGCCTGTGCACGAAGTGTTTTTGAAGCGAAGTGGTATTTGGACGAAGTGGTGTAAGGGCGCAGTGGTTTTGAGGCAAGGTGGCTTTTGGGGCTAAGTGAATTTACGTCTCGCGAGATGAAGAACAATTGTTTTGCTCATTTCTCGGACTATAGCACCTCAAACAAAACCATTTCAGGGGAAGTTTACTACCGTCATCTTATTTATATTGTGTAAGTAATGTGTAAATCTGTGAAAATTTCGGATTTTCAAGATTAGGCCTACCAATGATGTGTTCTAACTTTAAGATCTGGCCATCAACATTACCTTTGTGAGGACGGCAATCTTAAATAAGCTAGTAAGATTCATTATTTGTATCAGTTGTAGTTTAAAATAAGAAAAGAAGAAAACAAAGTACTTCAATCAACAAAACTAAATTTCAGAGTAAATCACCCCTAAGTCTGTTAAGTTGAATTTTCAGTGCTGATTTATGGTAAATAGATCATTTGCATGTGCGGCCATGACAGGGGGCAGTCACATTGTCACCATGCATCATGCATGAGAAGGCACTTTGTGGATCTACATGGTCATGGCCGCCAGTGCAAAGGGTCTATACCTGTCGCCACAGTCCATGCACGCAATCTGAAGCAAGGAGCCCGTTTCTGGTTCGCTCTCATCTAGTGGCACGACAACCAGAAAGTCATCTCCGTAGATGTGCGTTTGTCGACCTGGCTCTGTTAGTTTAAATTTAAATTTGAAAGAAAAAAAATCACATGAGAGCAATGAAAAGTGTTTACTGGACATGTAAAAGCAGTTACAGGGGATATGTACAGGAAGGTTTTAGGGTCTTTCTATAAATTAGGGGTCCAAAAGTGTGACATTTGGTGTCCACCGTTACACCTAATATGTGTTATTTTTCATACAAAAATCATTAAAATGGCTTTTAAACCATTTTGTACGAATTGTACTTTATGTACTCACTCTTTGAGATGGAAAGTATTTAAATAATGTGTCCTAAATTTACAAAAACAATATGTAAAATGTAACGGGGGACACCAACATTGGACCCCTAATTTATAGAAAGACCATTTAGCATGGAGGGCATGTTGTCACATACATGTGACCCGCTCTAAAAATAAAAAGGTACAATATAAGTCGCGCAGCCTAGATCGAGTTTTCGTGACCATAAGCAAAAATATGCTGCATTATATTGTCCCCAAATGCACCTTGGTCATTTGCAATGACCCCAAAAAGTAATCGACGAGTTTACAGGGGAAAAGTTCTGAAAGTAAAGATTGAATTAATAGCAACTACCCAATGAAAGGTTTCCACTCAAAATGATATAATTTTACCAGAAAATAATCCGTAAAGATGAAATTATTTAGATCGTTTGCAAATGATTTACTTATTTTTGGTTCGCATCTACGCGGTCCAAAATGCATGGGCGCTGTGTACTGCGTGTGCGTGTTCCAACACGATGGATTTTTATGGATCGCGCGCACACGCAGTATATGATGTGCGCCACAGCAGAGTGCATGACACAAGCCCCATAGTACCCGATCAACTGAGAACGAATATTTGAAACACCCCACCAAGACCAGGAAAACGCATATGGATTTTCATGGTTTTTTTTAAACGCGGTACATTTGACAAAGCTGAAATTACAGTGAATTGCGACACAACAAGGAATTGCGATTGTGAATTAGAGCGTGTCTGGGCTGAGCTGAGCTGAATACTGAAATATGCCACTTATTTCCATGTCCATTGTTTGTGGAGTGACAACTCTCAGAACATTCAGTGTTGTGACGGCTCTGCAAGTTTACTATAGGCCTTACTATGTACAAATCTGTGTGCAAACTTCAGTCTGATCATAGACAGAAAACTTTTTTTTTGGGACCTAATGGTGCATAACATAAATGCAGATTTCTATACCTAGTGCTTATAGAAATACGCCTTACAAATGTAGGCCTTTACATTACAGTACATTAAATAAACAAAGTTCAATGGTAGTGAGCTCAAAGATTACAACATGAGGTCCCCATGGTTTCAAAAGCCAAAAAAAGTAATTGAATTTAATGGACTTCACTCTCTCAGGCCTGCATAAATTATTTCAATTGGGTAATGCAGACTGTTAGGTCAAGAATATAAAGTTTTTAGGGCGGGTAGGTAAGTAATGCTGCTGTTCCTGGATTTCATAAAAAAGAAAGGAAAAAAATGGTTTCATCTGCAAATTATATAAAAATAGGCCTTTAAGCTGTCCACAATATTATGTACCCAGACTGCACATGCAGAATATTAGCTGGCTTGTTCTGCATGACTGCATTTAATAAAAGAGACACAACTGCTGTGATAGGGAAGAAATGTTAAAGGAGCGCGTTCAGATTTTTCCAGAAAATTAATTTCGTTTTAACCTAAGAATCATATAAAATACCTCACAAAAATACTATCCACGGGAAGAAAACATGTAATTTGCCATCTCCAATTTGGGTGTGGAAGCAAGGTTGGTGTAATTATTGCACTGCTTTATGGAACCGGATAAATAAGTTTACAAAATATTGGTGATTTTTTTTGGCGATATCCTTGAAAATATACAGATTAAAAATGCAAAAGTTCAGAATGGTAATGAGAAAAATATGACAAATGATATGGTATCAAAATCTCAACACTTATGGGAAAAATGGGGGATTAAAAAATGTGATCTGGACATGCAACTTTAACATTGAATGCCAAATGGCCATTGCTGATTGGTTAACAGTGTGTGCTTTTACATATGACAAGTCACAATTACTTTCATCACAATCCAGCATTATGTAAAAAATATTGGTAGTTACATTCCATTAATTTACTTCACAGTTGGACCGTGCCTCGTAATTTAAAGGGCCTGTGACTTCCTAAACAACTTTGTGCCTTAGCTTTGCTTCATAATGACGGATTACTTGTCATTACTATTGTTCGTTTGGATGTAAAATCAATAAAAGGTGGCCTTTTTCAACTTTGAAGATTTCATTGCAATTAATCACAGACAGAGGGCGCTGTTTTGAGTGCATCACATAAGGAAGACAGAAGGGAAAAGTTAAGAAAAAACATAAGACTTCAAGTTGGACTTGTGGCAAATTGCTGCAGTTTCTACCCCCAGTTTTGTCATGGCTTACAGCAGGCAACATGTGAAACAAACTCAAACAGCCATGGATTACAAAAGTTTCAGGAAAATTGAGAAAAAAGTGGAATCTTTTGTGCACAGTTGAATGTGATTTTCCTGTGTTTGCCTCTTGTGACATCGTGACCTTGGTCATGAATATGCATATTTGCATTAGCATAAAAACTAAAAACCTTTGTTTTAACCCCCAAAGCAAACTCCAAATAGGATTTTATGACTTTAACTGAGTAGAGTGGTTTTAAAGCACATATTTCATTGATAAAAATCCTAAATAAGGGGCCCTTTAAGGTGCAGACACCCTACCAATTGAGCTATGAAGCCAACTGGGGCCAATTTCATAAAGCTGTTTAGCAGAAACATTTGTTTCCTTTATAAAAATGGGTTAACAGTCGAAATTGCATGTCAACTTGTGTTTTTCAGAAGAATATCTGCTATTCTTGCTAAGAACACAAGTTGAAATACAATTTTGATTTTTAACACATTTTTATAAATCAAACAAATTTTGTATTAAGCAAATTTTTCTGCTAAACAGCTTTATGAAATTGGCCCCTGGTGGTCTCGAATCACGGCAGTAGTAAGAAAATTCAGCCTTTGTATCAGTTGTAGTTTAAAATAAGAAAAGAAGAAAACAAAGTACTTCAATCAACAAAACTAAATTTCAGAGTAAATGAAATATCACATTTTGTATGGTTATGCTGGGCCAAATTCTTCCTTTTAAACTCTATTTTACAAACCTGTTATGATGTCGGTGCCATTTAATCCACATAGAGCTACTACAATAAGCAGGGCCACACATCTTCTAAATCCACCAGACTCATACATTCTGTCAAATATTGCTGCAAACCTGTCAAAGTAAGAAATCAAGTTTGTTTTTAGAAAGAAAAAAAAACAACGCTTCAGAATAATTCTGAACTCATTTTGCACTAAACTTGTCTCTCCCCCTCCCCTCAAAAACGAAAGAAAAATAAATACCCTCCCCTGAGTGTTGCATACCTGAAGCAATTTTTTGTAATTCTTCTCCAACTAAATAGTCTTTTATGCAATGCTCTAGTCCCCCTTTACGTCGAACGATCACACCCATTATATATATTTAAAAATAACTAAGATTTAATTAATCAAACAGAAAAAAAAACATTTCTAAACTTACGCGCAGCCAAGGAGTTACGTGGAGAACTTGAAGCCGCCTCTCCCTTTTTCTCCAGCAGTATAGGCCTATAGATATAGAAGCTAAAACTAGAACAACTGTGATGCAGATTTTATTTCCATTTCTCGACGTAACTTCCTTGTTTTATTAAAGTTAAAGATTGCGTTGTTTTGTTTTTATGCCAAGAAACATCGGCAATCCATGGCGGCGGGAAAATGTTTGCACCAGTTACCTCTATCATGTTTATCTCATTGCCAAATTATCGCCCGCATCTTCCGGTATACTGAATCTCTTTTATGACTGCAGTATGATGAGTAAAAATAACACATAAAGGGTCGACATATCGCACGGTGCAGGTACAAAGGTTGATATTTCATGATGTGTGCATGTGTTTGAAAGAGGGCGCTAAAGGCAGTATACGTGATTCGTTCTTGCCATAATAAACGATGCATCTAGCAAAATAATGTTGCATCAAAACATACCTTTTTTCATACCTGGGGCCAATCTCATAAAGCTGTTTATCAGAAAAATTTGCTTGATCAAAAATTTGTTCGCTTTATAAAAAATGGGTTAATGGTCAAAATTGCATGTCAATTTGTGTTTTTCACAAGAATATCTGCTATTCTTGCTAAGAACACAAGTTGACATACAATTTTGACTAATAACGTTAACCCATTTTTATTTTAAAGCAAACAAAATTTTATTTAAGCAAATATTTCTGCTAAACAGCTTTATAAAATTGGCCCCTGTACCTTTGTGATCATGGGGAAAACAAGAAAACAGTGCCGTTATCGTACGCTCATGCAGGTTCACTGACGATCGGAGCGAAGCGTACAGACCCCAACATATTTGTTTCTTGTCAGATTATTGTCCTTGGTGCAAGAAGCACATGGTTTGCCCTCGCGAAATCGTGCGCGACCTATAACTTTCAGCGATCATACCAGATGATTGTGCAAAATCACCATTAAAATATCTTTTCTCGGAGCTGAATTTTGCTTTCAAAAGTAAAGCAAAGTAAAGAAAAAAAAACATCGAGCTTCTAACCCGGTTTTGCATTTGGGTGTCTGTCCCATGCTTTAATTAGAAACTAAACTCGATCAAAATTATAAAATCATTTTTAAATGGTGCATAAAAATCAAGATAAACAACGTATGTGGAAAATAATGTGTAAAATACTTTTCCTCCTTCAGCCTATAGTTTTGATGAACGTCTAAGATCGTATAAATATAATTTGAGAGCTCCTCTCTGTAATCATAATCATTCTTTCATCCGTATATAAGATCAATAACCATTAAAAATAGTTTTAAGATCGTCTGATCTGGCAAACTGTTCGTTTCCACGTAATTCCTCCCTTGGGATGTCCATGTACTTTGCTCTTATAGTTTATTAGTTATAATTCTCATCAGTTCGATGTCCGGAAAATCACCAGAGTTGAGTCGTTTCTTTTAACTTTTAATTTCTTGTTTTCACACTAAAACAAGCTGACGCAGATTACATGCGGGAATTGGCGCGTGACCACCAATGATTCCCAAAGCATTGTACATATTAAACCTCCGACTAATTATATACCCACAGTAGGCCTACTTTGCATTCTTAATTTTACAGCTCAATCGAGCAATCTCAAATTGTCATCGAAACCATGTACCAAGGCTCTCGCTTCCTTTTTTGATACAATTTGCAAATGAAAAGGCAATTGACGTGTTATAATGGCTCAATAAGATGAGGCGAGGTTTTCAGTTTTGAAATTTCTCAATAAATCAATGACATTTTAAGCTATTAAAATTACATCAAGTTGAGCTGCTCGCGTTGGAACTCTTGTAAACGTCTGTCTACTTCGTCTTATTAAAGATCCTCTTGCAGACCACAGCTTTCTCCCCAATTCCAAGACTCATTGTCTGCACCATCTGCCCGTCTACTATCTCCCTCACCATATGGACCCCTCCTTCCTGGTTGCTTTTATTCTCAATCTTCAGCTTCTCCCCGTCCCAAGTAGCTAGGAACGTGGCAACATCCTTGTCGTTGGACGGATTCGTAGAATCCGTGAACTCCTCCCCCACGGTGAATTTTGTCGTCTGCGTCCTCATGCCTTTCCGAACCACCGTGAAGTTATCCCCGGCCTCCTGGGTGATATCTAAGACTGGCGAAGCGGCTCCCGCCATCTTGCGAATTGGGAAACTGACGTTCAACGCCTTCAAGAATGCATCGAAATTCTCGTTCTTGACAAGTTTCCACGAGCCGGAAAAATCAGTAGCTGCCGCGGCCATATTGGCTGATATTTCGCTTTGAAAACTTGGAAGTTATTTGCCGTTTTATAATGCGGATCGAGCCTGTACGTGTGGATGTAATGCACTGACTCCTTTTCCCATGAGGTGTGTGATAATGCAGGTCTATATGTTCACAAATGGGCATACTGTAAATGTCAAAATGCACACATAATGTACACTCTTTATGTGCGTAGTGTATACGGTATACCGTTTATCGAACGACCTCTGTCAATGGGTGTTTCCAGCAAACTACGATAAGGGTTTTGTCGTTTAAGCACCCACGTGAAAACCTTTCACCTAAATATTATGTTTGGCCCACTCGTGCTGAACGTGCACGTTATGCACCTATCAATTGTTTCCACACCCCTCCCCGGGCGCGTAATTTTTTTTACACCACTGCGAGGGGAAAATGAGGGGTTTTGTACCTTTTTAGCGTCTTGAGAGGAGACTATATAATAGGTTAGGGTTCAGGGTATTAGAGTTATTTCAAAGGAATTTAGGGTTTTTAATGCGGTCGGTTTGCAACCAGCTTCGTGGTCTAGTTAGAACTAGAAGAGAGCTCGACTTGTAATCATGAGGATACTGGTTCGAATCCCAGTCATGTTTGGGATTTGTCGAAATTTCTCGGTTTCTTCTTTTTCTCTAATAGTGAGAGTAAGAGTTGTGACTATTTCCAAGATTGTCACTTGAGAAGTATCAGTCATTGGAAACTTAGAAAAATTGGGGTGTAGGCCTACCCCTCGCTGCGGTGTAAAAAAAACCACGCTCCCTGGGCTGCCCCACCTATAAGAAAGTGGGGATTTATTGTCACTTTTCGCGTGACAAAATCTTCACCCCTGGGACAAAATTTAGGTGACAAGAATCTTCGCCCTCGGGTGCAAAACATGCACGCCTTGCATGCTATTTATGCACAAAACATTGTATTTCAATGGGTCAAAATCTCCACCATACCATGGGACACGAAAAACGTGACCAAACCTCCACCTAAGGGGTGGGGCAGCGCATGGGCGAGGGGTGGGGGAAACATTTCATATAGGTGCATTATGTTCCAAGATTGCCATGCGTCGGAATTTTGGGCGTCAAGACGTGTATGATGTACATCGGTTGCGCTAGCGCTGTATTTTGAAGAAATTCGAGCATCACACGTGTAAACCTTCCTACTAGGCCTAGGGAGGTTTAGATGCACGAAAAACGAAATTCTGTCAGCACTGGTCCTATCACAAGTCTAAGAACTCGGGTTCGAATCTGTTTCATTCCTCCATGGTCACAGCAAAAAGTTATCTTGCCACGAAAGTCACAGATGTGGGTTTTTCGTTTCCATCTGTTCTGAGATTTCCTGAGAATAATGACTAAAGGGGCGTTCACACTATCGCAGAAAATTCACACTTTCGCGCTGCGCTCACCGCATTGCATGAGTTCCTAATCGCCGATTATTCCAAAATAGAAAATTCCACTCTGGTAACTTGGGGCTTCTCTGATATCTCATTAGCTGCGCGTTGGAAAGGTCAGCGCACCACGGTCAAAGTTCAACAAATTTGAACTTTGACCCAGCTCAAAACGTTTTGCGCGTCGCGATAGGCCGCGCACAAGCGGCAAACCAGCTTGTGTACAAACCAATTAATGGAACAGTGTGATTTTTCCGCGATAGTGTGAACGCCCCTTACGTGCACAAAGTATTTCGCGTTCGCGTTCGCGTTCGCGTTTTACGCGCATCTAAACCTCCCTAATTTTAGCAAACTGCGCAGACGCATCTGATGGCGCTGAACAATTTTGTAATTTTCCTAGGAAGACAGTGTTTCGTGAAAGTATACACGAAGCTTGAAGAGCTAACCTAATTCCGAACATGAAACATGTGAAAGCATAGAATGCCACCGAACATCAGCTTCGGTTTACCGAACGTCTCCGATGAGCGACGAACTAGCCAGCGGCGACGCGCGGTGGGTTTTCCGAAGATGCTGAACCTTGCGCGTCGCATATTTTTCAAGGGTATATGTTGGGGTACGGTTTGGGGGCCTTTTCATCATAAGATAAGAAAACGGACAAACAAAACAAAACAAAGAAAATCATTAAAACTGTCCTATTGATAGCTTTCTCATGACGTCATGTTGTGTGTCAAACAACGCCGCGCCACTGCGGAAGCAATGCGCGCGCCCGCCGCGTGTGTCCATAGCACGCATAACGCTCTGTACGAAGGCTCCCATTGGTGAACTAAACCGCGCTACGCTTACTAGAGAAACACGCAACGCGCACGCACATCACTTCCACAATTATTTGACTTACAAAATGGCGTATTCGCACGTGTTCGAATACTATCTATACACTTTCTGTTTTACACTTTCCGAAAAAGGTGCATGGTTAAAAAAAGATGAAATGTGAATGCCATTGGCGCCAATGCAAGCGACTGCAACCTACAAAATCCTTCAGGTTTAACCAACGCTGTTTAACAAGAGCGCCCTCTATACGTTTGGGACCATTCAAAATAAATCACAGGATTGGGAAACACAAAGACGTCACAAACGACGTTATTATCGAACATTTTAAACCATATTCCAACGGAAAGATGGCCACCCTCCGTTTCCCTAAAATAAATATGCACCTGAAGTTTCCTGAACCATTCTTCGGACGTGACTCTTTTGCGGCGCCAGCGCTAGTCTTTGTGAAAGACTGTCTTACGTTGCTAGGTTCGTGTCCGTGCGCGGTCGACATTGCACCGTGTGGACAGGGTACTAGTTTATGCGCTATCTGGGTTCTGTCTGTGAGACATAAACTAGTTCCCTGTCCACACAGTGCGATATCGACCGCACGTACGGCGCATAAACTAGTTCCCTGTCCACACGAACCAAGCAACGTTAGACCGTCTTTCACAAAGACTACGCCATATAGCGCCAGCGCGTGCGGTATTAGTCTTTCGGAAAGACTGCCTTTTTGCGCGCAATACACGATGTACATAGACTATTCACCATTGGCCGCCAGAGGGCGCACCTGAAATACAGTCGAAAAGACAGTCTTTCATATTCCGTATAAATCGCTCGCAAAATACCGAGCGAATTCCTGGCATACCTTTGTGTGACACGTTGAAATGCGTGACGTCATCTAATTTCCATAATTCACAACAGCTCTGGTCTGTCTGGTACCCAGAGTACACACTGGACAGGACAGTGCATACAAATGTCGCTGCTTTTCCAGTCGCTGATCGATCGATCGATCAGCAGTCAGCGGGCAAACATGATATGAGGCAAACACGTTGTCCACGGACAAAGCTATCTTGCGCGTTGCACTCAGTGGCTCGCCTGTACCGTACGTCCGGGCCTTGCCGCTTGCCGGCCTGCGTTGCTCGTACGGTGGGGTTAGACCCGTGAACGGGTCTACGGTCGGGTGTGATGATTGGGCGGCCAGTGAAGACGAAGCATTTTCGTTCCAAGTTGGGAATCGAAAAGTTCAAAGGCTATCAAAGACTGGCATTTAGAGATTTTCTTGGGGCATTTTCTGCTTGGTCACGATTTTATTTCATCGCTTACGCATGGAGGAAGAAAACGACTGGGATTGTTTTCTTCTCCTCTATACTATGGCATGCTTGTCATATTATTGGCTTCGGTAAAAAAAAAAAGTGCTAAACGATTTCAGAGAAGTTATCCACTACTATTTTTCATGACTTGCAAGCATCAGTTAGTTCAGATATGATAGAAAAAAACCAAAATTTAGGAGTGAATTAATCTGAGTGAAGAACCACCCACTTCCTTAAAAACTACTAATTTCACTCACTATCACATGCTTTGTACACAATGTTTGAAGTAATTGTACATTACAAAAGTAATTGTACATTTTCTAAAGTCAAATATGACCCATTTGATTTTCATTTAGGCCAACAAAAAATAAGGCAAATTGTTGTGACCCAAGGATCGACCTTTTACGGCCTATTTAAAACAATACTTTTTTTTCTGATTCTTCGTGCATGTTTTTGTTTTTACAGCAAGCAGAATTGCAGAAAATTAATTAGAGCAACTTGCTTGCATAAGCCTCCGAAAATATACTGGAATAACGTTTAATGGAACAAATTTAAATTTGATGTTTATTAGTTTACTAAATGTTTAAAATTTCACCATTTTCAGTGCTTTGAGGAGAATGCTTTGAGAAGGCCCATTAATTTTGTGGATATGAAGCTGTTTTTACGAATTCCAGGGAACAACAGCAAACTACTTTGTAGATAGGACAGAAGCCCTTGAAGGAAATTTGCACAGTTTGGTTGACTAAAAACAAAATGGAAATGTTCGTCAACATTGTCTGATTCATTAGTTTAATATTTGCAGAAATAATTTGAATTTTTAGGTTGAATTCCATATCCGACCACTTATAAACGTCTTTATTCTGTAAATGAAAAATAAACAATGCATGTTAGAACAAGTTTGATGATAAAAATGAGAAATAAAATTATGACATGTCTGATTTTAGGCCCCCAACCTGGATTTCCATTGTTATAAAACCATGTAAAATTTTAGTTTAGTTGTAAAAACCATGGTGTAAAAACTAAGAGAGGAATTTTCATGATTTTTTTAATTTTTCCCACTGCTGTCCAACATTGTCCAAGGAAATGTTCGTCAACATTGTCTGATTCATTAGTTCAATATTTGACTTCAAGTGCAGAAATAATTTGAATTTTTAGGTTGAATTCCATATCCGACCACTATAAACGTCTTTATTTTGTATTAAATGAAAAATAAACAATGCATGTTAGAACAAGTTTGATGATAAAAATGAGAAATAAAATTATGACATGTCTGATTTTAGGCCCCCAGCCTGGATTTCCATTGTTATAAAAAACATGTAAAATTTTAGTTTAGTTGTAAAAACCATGGTGTAAAAACTAAGAGAGAGAAATTTTCATGATTTTTAATTTTTTCCCACTGCTGTCCAACATCATTGTCTAAGGAAATGTTAGTCAACATTGTCTGATTCATTATAGTTCAATATTTGACTTCAAGTCAAATTTGAATTTGTAGGTTGAATTCCATATCCGACCACTATAAACGTCTTTATTTTGTATTAAATGAAAAATAAACAATGTATGTTAGAACAAGTTTGATGATAAAAATGAGAAATAAAATTATGACATGTCTGATTTTAGGCCCCCAGCCTGGATTTCCATTGTTATAAAACCATGTAAAATTTTAGTTTAGTTGTAAAAACCATGGTGTAAAAACTAAGAGAGAGAAATTTTCATGATTTTATATTTTTTCCCACTGCTGTCCAACATTGTCCAAGGAAATGTTCGTCAACATTGTCTGATTCATTAGTTTAATATTTGACTTCAAGTGCAGAAATAATTTGAATTTGTAGGTTGAATTCCATATCCGACCACTATAAACGTCTTTATTTTGTATTAAATGAAAAATAAACAATGTATGTTAGAACAAGTTTGATGATAAAAATGAGAAATAAAATTATGACATGTCTGATTTTAGGCCCCCAGCCTGGATTTCCATTGTTATAAAACCATGTAAAATTTTAGTTTAGTTGTAAAAACCATGGTGTAAAAACTAAGAGAGAGAAATTTTCATGATTTTTAGATTTTTTCCCACTGTTGTCCAACATTGTTCAATGTTTTGGCCATGGCATTGGGTCTTAATCTACACGGACAGGCACCCCCGGCCGGGGACAGGAAGTCGCTGGGCTGGGCGCGCACTCGTACCGAGAAATGCCGCTTCTCGGCAGGCAATGCACCACGGTCACTGCACGAAAACGGCCCGATATCATTTTCGCGCGGCACGGTGAATCACTAGCACTGCACACGTACAAAATGTACACGGCAAGTTACCATCCCACATGACCTAATTATGGAGGCATCGCTTTCTCTTCTACGCAGGCGCCCATAATTTTTGACCTTGCTGTTTAATTATTCATGTCCTTCCATTAAGGTTATCGAACTTTTTTCTTACGGAGTAATCAAGACCGAGTTTTCGAGTTCACGTTGTAAGTGTAGGTACGCCCTCTGGCGGCTAAAATGAACAATGTGGGGATCGCGAACTCGGTCTTGCATCATAGTCCAGTCAAATTAGGGTTACACCCACCACTAATTGCAACAGAATTTGTTTAAGTGCTATGCATTTCAGTAAAGTCTCCTGAACATCATACTAAAAGTCTACCTAAATATATTTGGTGGAAAGGTGTCCAATTTGCATAATATGCAAATTACCTGCAGCCATTAGGAAAATTATACTTTTCAATGTAACTTTATATTTAGATGCCGAATCAAAGCACATAAAGTGTCTAAACCTGTGTTTGCATGGTCACTGTACACGATAAACATGTTTCTGAATAAATAGTGTGAACACAAATATGCAAATTAGGAAAACCGTTTTACAATACAACTTTGTACGTAGGTATCTGTTCAAAGCGATGTACATGTGTAAATTACGTTTTTATGGCCATGGCCAGAGAACATGATAAACATCTTTTTCAATTAAGTGTAACATCTTTTTCAATTGTGCAATTTAGCTGACAAATATGCAAATTATGAAAATTAGCTGCCGTCACTGTAACAAAAAAATGAAAAGAAAAATTGAGTGATTAAACCCAATGTTCATGGAGTGACTCGTCGGATTCCAAATTTATGAAATTCATTTCGTGGTTTTAGGGTCAAATTATATTTTTAAAAATACAAATACAGTATAACATTTACCTGAATAACAAATATTTAAATATGAATATAAAACACATACAAATTGCTAATAGAAAAATAATAATTAAACTAGAGGTCCTTTTATAAGTCTATTAAATATACATTTACTCCAGTCAACACCTTGAAGCCAGCCGACAGCTCTATAGCCTCGGCCTTGCACTGAAGCTTGCCTAAATACCATGTGTTGGTTGTTGGACTAATTTTCGGCAAGAGAAAACATGTCCGCAAAGTGTTAAACGAGCACGCAAGCCCGCAGTGTCGTTGGCACACTTGCCACAGAAGGAGAGGGCACACTTGCCACAAAATACTTGGCGCGCACTTCCTGCAAAGTACTTGGCGCACTTGCCAAAAGTACTTGGCACATCACACTTGCCACAAAGTACTTGGCACACTTGCCGCAAAGTACCTGGCACACTTGCCGCGAAGTACCTGGCACACTTGCCGCAAAGTACCTGGCACACTTGCCGCAAAGTACCTGGCACACTTGCCGCAAAGTACCTGGCACACTTGCCGCAAAGTACCTGGCACACTTGCTGCAAAGTCCTTTGCACATTTGGCACAAAGTAATTGGGAAACTTGCCACAAAGTCCTTGACATATTTGCCACAAAAGAAGGCATGCATGATTGCTTCAAAAGTACTTGGCATGCTTGCCACACTGAGGGCACGCTTGCCCCAAGAGTAAATGGTACTTTTTCCACAAACAAAGCCCTTGGCTTATTTGCCACAGAAATAGCTTGTCAAAAATTGTTCGGTATTCCTGCCACAAAGGTCCTTGCATATTTGTCACAAAAGAGGGCACGCTTGCCCCAAAAGGATACTTGGACGCTTGCCACAAACAAAGCATTGGCATCCTTGCCACAGAAAAAATAGCTTTACACCCAGCACGATATGTGACAAAGGGACCACTCCCCCTTCCGTCCCTATACCTCAACACACTCTTCCATTTGATTAGCGTACCAACACCCACCAACAACCTCGCCACTCCCTTTAAAACCTGAATGTATTTAAACTCCCTTGGATGTTTGAGACTGGGGAAAATGGAAGGGGGAGTTGTCCTCTGTCACATATCGTACTGTAGCTTGCCTCAAGTGCTTGGCACGCTTGGTACAAGCGTGCATATTTTCCACAAAAAAGGACATGCTGGCCCCAAGAAAACGCCCCAGAAGTTGTCTTTCAGCACGCCTGCCTACAGTGCTGGGGATGTTTTCCACCTATCCAGGTCCACCGCTGCATATGCAGCACAATATGTGGCATTGGGTCCCCTCACTCCCTCTTCCATTGTTCCCCCATTGTGTCTCAAACATCCAAGGAATTTCAAAAGAATTCCTTTCAGCTTTTAGGGGCGTTGGGGGTGAAGGGTGTGGGGGTTGAGGTAGTGCGTTAGCAAGAGTGTTTAGGTATAGGGGCGTTGGGGGAAGTCCCTTTGCCACATATCGTCCTGGATGTAGACCGTATCGAATAGCTACCATCTTGTGGTGCACCTTTTGTTATTTAAACTGTTAAACAATTTAAGAATACTACTTGCAACCTCGCATGTCCTCAATGAACAAAGAAACTGCCCTACAAGGCTATTTGATACGGTCTATACACCGCTGGCACATACGGTTGGAATGCTAGCCCTTATCAGATTGTGTTTGCAAAACATTAAATTTAACATTGAGTAATGCCTCAGTTACTTAAATCAGGCATTTACAGTAAACTCTCGTTCATCAACAGTCTGCCTTTCCACTGCTTGAACGTTTCACAAAGACTACGGTATTTATAATTTAGGCACTGTCCGTCTCTTCTATGCAAATTTCTGCCATACATTACCAATGAAATTGAATTAAAAACCACACGAGAATATTTACATAAATTATTATTAAAGGCGGAGAAGGGGTGAGGGTGGGCGGTGGGTTGACACAACTGTTGCGCCAGACAGATACATTTGTCCCCTCTTGGCTTTTCATTGGTTGAAAGTTACCTTTTCATGCGCTGTGGGAATGGTTCAGGTCGCTACCAAAGCGTACGACTGTGAATTACGTATTTTACCAAACAGTCACAAAATGGATTATTGTAGAAGTGTGCTTATCTTAATTTTCCTGACCATGCGGGAAAAGCGGGGTTTAGAGATTTTTTGGTGAAAAACACTTTTTTAACAATTTCGGTACCTAATTTGCATAAATTGCATATTTATCTTAACAATATAAATTGAGAAACGTGTTTAAGTTCTCTGGCCATAAAATCATGGGTAAATTACACAAATACATGTAAATCGTTTTGAGTAGATACTTGCGTACGAAAATACAGTGTAAATTTGTTTTCCCTAATGGTGGCCGCTAATTTGCATAATTTGCATATTTGTGTTCACACTATCAATTTAGAAACATGTTTATCGTGTACTGTGACCATGCAAACATAGGTTTAGACATTTCATGTGCTTTGATTGGGTACCTACATATATAGTTATAGTGAAACATATATTTTTTCCTAATGGCAGCAGGTAATTTGCATATTATGCAAATTTGACACCTTTCCACCAAATATATTTTGGTAGACTTTTAGTATGGTGTTCAGGAGACTTTACTAAAATGCATACCAGTTAAAAAAATTCTGTTGCAATTAGTGGTGGGTTTAGCCAAAAAATTGCTTAGATTGACTGGACTATCAAGACTAGTGCGGTATGAGTGGAAACAATATTGTTTTCGAAATGACTGGCTTAGACAGTGGCTTAGGCTTGGTACATTTAAGTACATGTAACACCAAATGCCGCACAACAAACAACCCTCATACAAAATGTTCTACATTATGTATACATGAACGCAAAACACCAAGATTGCTGCATCAAGTGAATCGCAGACAGACGGAAAGAGAGTTTTACATGTACATCAAAATTAAACCTAAAGTCTAACCCTGTATTTCGAAAACGTTAACGCTAGCCGCACGCGCACTCACCCGACTCGCGCACTCGCGACAAAGTTCACTGAAACTTCACAGAATAAAGTTTGAGCTTAGAAATTCGAACAAAGTATTTCGGATTCAGCATACCGTCGCTGTTCATGTAGGCCTATGTGATAAGCCAAAGACGGATTTAGCGTGTTTGTGAGTTTTTTCATGGACAAAAATCGATAGGCTTGAACGACCGTGACCGAGCGCTTTAGTTTAGCGGACCTAGCAACCGCGGCTTCGGCCGGCCATTTTGAAGCGACCGACCACACGCGAAAGACCTTGTTAACGCACTGAATGCATTGTACCACAAGTTCTGACCCATTTTCACAGACTTTTTAATACCATGTTTATTCAGTTTAAACCATGACACCAGCACAGTAAACTTGAAAACGTGGACCTTTGGAACATGATTGCGGACACTTTTGGAGGAAATAATTGCAAATTATGAACAGTGGCAGCAGGTCAAGTTACGATTCCAACTTGACGGACTCGCTGTCATCGATCAAGGATGGTACGGGGTTTCTTGCCGATACGCCCGGAGGCTCCAGCTCGTCCACCTCGATGCCGGAGGGCGCCCGGGAGGCGTTTGCCAAGAAGAGGTTCAACTCTTACTCGGGACTTTCGTATGATTCCCGTCGGTGAGTGCATGCCTGCAGCGCCAATGTCTCCAAATTTCCATGACATGTTTAAGTTTTGTAAATTCTTTTTTCTATATCTTTGCATTGAAGTAGGCCTTGGACTGAGTGTTACTGTTTAATACTTTAGGCCTAGTCTTAAAATGCCATCAACTTTAAATATAGGCCTACATATGGACAGCTGCAGTGTTGTAAAACTTAATAGACAGAATTTTTTATTGCGACTATTTTGCGTATGACTCGCCATGAATATCTTAGGCTGTAAGCATAAAGAATTAAAGAAAGGAACAATTATTTCCATCGGATTTCAGTGTCAATACAACGCAAGTGTGAGAATATCAGTTTAAATTTTCGAATGTGATGAATCAAAGTTAATTTTCTTGTTGACTTACAATTCTAATTCTAAAAGGGCCACTAAAGCTTTCATCTAAAATATCTTCCAGTAAAAATATTTACTTTCCCAGCACCAATCTATGGTTACTGATGTATTGTTATCATTTCTTTGACAAACAGCCCCATTATATAGAACAGCCTATTCATAAAAACCACTAACTGTGCTGCACCAACCTGCTCAATTATCATAATGTCATTCTTTTGTTGATGGTATACAATGGACATTTTACACAATGGATGACTGAATGGGAGAATATACCTGTAGTAGTCACTGCTGAGAAAAGAAATATGGCCTTAAACTTCAAGTGAACATGGTGAAAGGGAATCCAAAACCATGTGAAGTTGTACAGTTTGACAAAGTTTACAATTTGTGGAAATAATTCCGTTTACTGGTCGCCACTTATTCTCCTGATAATGACTTAATAACCACCAAAACGTGTTAATATTTGAAAGGGAAGTGATTTTAGGAGTGAAAAACAATGACCATTTTCCTTGAAACAGATACTTGAAAACATTTTTTGCCCTGTTCCATAGACTTACCACACGGCGTCTCAGTGGCGACCAGTGAACGGAATTCATACCAATGTTTTTATGTACAAACTGTTTTCCCACACCTGATTCCATTCAGTAAAAGCAGTGAATACAGAACTTTATTTAAAATCTACTTGCAGTTGACCTCAACAAGTGTTTTCCACACAGAACATAATGCGTTGCTAAAATCAAGAGTAACTAAATTTAACGAATTTAAACTTGGCCGTTATAGCAGTTTATTACATTGAATCTTAATTTTCGAAAATAAGACCTTTATCTGAATTTGTGCAGCTGTGCATGTATGGATACAAATCACATCGTATTGACCTATGCTGTAGAGTGAACCTGTACAAAAACCATAGTAAAGAGTAAAACCAATTAATTGTCCTGGGATTTTTGTGTGGTCTGACACGGTTTATTGCACACATTAATAGGCTTTTTAACCAACTTTACCGATTCAGCATTTGTCAGCCTGTGGCATGCAGTATGATTTGATTTCTGCAAATATTATCAATGTCAACTTGACTTGGGTCACTGGTGATGCATGTTTGCTTAGCAACCAAGTATGGCTTCCTGTGTTACACAAGCAATACATGTCCTTGGCTTGAGTGCCCCAAAATTTTAAAATTTTTCAGGCAACTGGGTATCATGATCAGCATACAATGTCAGAAATATAACAGTTTTTCAAACACACTTTGTTTTATAAAATGCATTCCTCCAGAAATATTATATTTGAGCTGTTGCCTCATTGTACAAACTTTGTTTAACCATTTGAAAGGTTTTACATTTTGCTGATTGCAATTACTCAGTAAGACTGTAATCATAGTTGAAGAAACAATGGAAAATCAAAACTTTACATTTCTTATTTGATGTGTTTTGTCTTTATGATATTTTTTCCAGTTTGAACTCGGCCCCAGACTCCTTGGCAGACGATTGGGACTTGGAGGAAAGTGGTCTAGAGCAAGTGAATGTTGTAGCAAGGTAGGCACACTGGATGTGACGTGAACTCATTCAAGCATGTTTGTGTGAATTGTGTGTGAAATCTTGACAAATCACATGACAAGGGAATGGTCTCAAATTTTGAGTTATGCAGATAATTTGAGCCGTGCCCCTAAATGAGATTTGATGTTTGAAAAAGTGCATGTACTCAAGCTACTTTAAGGGAATTGGTGTGTCACATGTTTTTCCCCCTTGAAAAGTATTTGGCACTTCACATTTACATTAGATACTGAAGATACACCAATTGATACTCAAATACATTTTGAAAAACACAAAATAAAAGGTATTATTCCAAGATATATGTACACACATGCCTAGTACGATACATGTATGGCCATTAAGTTTTGCCTTTGGTGAGTTTCTCATGTGGAATTTTTTTCCCCTACAAAACCTTCACATTCCATTCTTGACTTTTATAAAGTCTGGCAAAGAATATTATCTTCAAGAGAATTGACCCAACTACAACAGTACAAGCCTGGTGATAATTCTGAGAAGTGTTCATTCTCGTCCCTTCCCAAATCATATTCAGGTATTTAAACGAACTTTCGAACTTTGAACAGGGGGACAGCAGATTTCAACCTTTTGTGAAATTCTGACAGGATCCTGTATACCGCAACCCCATGGTTATGGCAACTAGACCAGGGGGGTCAAGCTAGGTCACCCTGTTTCTATGGAAGTTTGACAGGGGGACATATAGAGTTATTGGTAAAGTGGTAATGTAGTTAGCCAAGCCAGTGGCCTTTGATCTGGTTTTCTGCATTGCATGGTTTTGATATGTCAATGTCTACACAGTTGGATAATGATTTAAGGATCAGGATGTGAATATTCCCAAATGCAGTAGATGACCAATTCCCGGGGACCAAGTGCATAAAGAAAATTGGTCTTTGCTGTCTTTTGTATGTTGCTACAGGAAAGATTTACCATGGAAATTAAATTCTAAGTGAGGGGAAAAAAAAACACTTGATATATAGTGCATATGAGCTCGTGCCATTGACGTCATTTTGGGAGTAAAACAATGCCGTGTCGTTGTGGAAGCAATGTGGCTCCCATTGGTGAATTAAACCGCGTTACGCCCACCAGAGACACACACAGCGCACACGCACATTGCTTCCACAATGACTCAGCATTATTTGACTCCCAAAATGGCATATTCACACGTGTTCGAAAGGGGTCAATACCTCATACTATTAGGGCCAAAATAAAATCAATTTAAAGGCAGAGGCTCGTCAGCAATGCGCGCACGCCAAATTCGTGCCACGAAATACGCAGCTTGATATCCATGCCTTTGCTATGGAGCTGCGTATTTCGTGGTACGAATTTGGTACTCGCGCATTGGTGACGAGCCTGTGTCTTTAACCCTTTAACCGTCAATCGTACAAATTTGTACCTTAACGCTATGCATTAGAAAAAATATTGACAGTTAAAGGGTTAAATTGGAACAAAAAATATTGAATTCACCAAATTTAGAATGAGACAAAAATCATTCCCACCTTCTCTCATTCCAAGTCTGGTTGTTTCATTCTAATGATGATTAGGCGCCATACCAAGTATTGCATATTGAATTTATGTGGCAACAATACAAACACACAGAATAGCCCATCCTAACACTCCACCGAGGTCTGGAGAACAGGTGGTTCGGAAATCAGAATAATTACCTGATGAATGGACTCATGTCACCTCGTAGTCCTCCAGAGACGCTTTTTAGTCCTATGGAGGAAATATCGTCAGAGCTAAATATAACCACAGAACAATGGAAGTGAGAAAGGATTGTTGATGCCTCAATGGCAGGGGCAGGTGATGGCGGCGTCTTAGATCAAGAGGGATGAGTGGTATTCTCTTCTTATTATTATTATTTAAAGGGGCGCAGTTTGTGGGGGCATTTTTGATATGGTTGCCAAAGAGTGTTGTGTGGGAGGACTTGTGCAATTGTGGGTTTTTTGTTTTTTGTTTTTTGTGTGCGAAAAGTTATGGGTTGTTTTCAAAGTTTCTGCGTAGTATTTGGTGGTAGTATATATTTGTCTTCTAATTTGTTTATTTAAATACTGGATGTAAGTATTCATCGGTTTTTGTGTTGCATGTAACGAGACAATTTTCCTAGAAAGGACCAATAAATTGAAATTGAAAATTTTGTGCCATATAATAACAACTTTCATCATAGCCCACGGTGTCTATGGAAACATGATTTGTTTCACTTTTTATTCAAAGTGGTTAAGAATTTTTGAAATTACTTTTTTAAATAGGCATGACATTCAGATCTTGACATGGTTGATTTGGATAGCAGAATTGTAGGTACTATAGGTATATCTTGAACAGTTGCCATAAAACTTGGAATGAGAGGAGAATTGTAAGGGTCTTAACGGGATTCGAACTGGCAACCTCTGACTCACTGGGCAGACCTTTTATAGCTCCATGGGCAGACCAGCTGAACTCATCCCAAGTTTGGTTGTTTCATTTTAATGGTGATTAAGCACTATACCAAACAGTGCATGTACTGTAGGTATCCTGGCATAATCGTATTAATATTCGCCAAGCTAGCCCAAAGGAGATTCGTCTTGTGTGAATGAATGTCTTCAGTGAAACCATAGAAACCATATGGCCCATGGGGCAGGGTTGTCCAGAAATATCCCAGCTTAAATTGACCCTGTCGACCTAGTGTAATAAAACACTTCCACCAATAATGCATTGCACATTTTATGTACTGACTGTACAAATCTGTTAAATTCTGTTATAACAGATCTTTCAAATCTTTCAAGTCTTTCAAAAATTTCAAAGGATATTTTGTTGCTAATCTGAAACCTATACTGAGCAACAGAAGAAATGCCAACAATTTCCACTTTTTAAATGAAAAAGCAGTCAGAGTGTGAGAATTTTAGCACAATTGTAAAAGAAATTTTCATATTTTGATTAAACTACAAATTTGCATTTATTCTGTTGCTCGGTAGATCTGTTGACAAAATCTGTATCGAATTCATTCACCCCGGCGGTCCCTGGGTCAAAATCCCTAACAAAAAGCATCACTTATTCAAAATCTAAAAGATTTAGGTTTTTTTCCTTCCTTTAACCTCAGGATCCGACCACTGAGTGAAGCTGAGAAGAAGAGAGGAGACAAAGATTGCGTCAAGATCCAGCATAATTCATCTTCAGTCACAGTGAGTATTTATTCCAACTTTCCAAGCTAACTGGCCAGGAATTTTTCATTGTTAGTCTTCCCCATCCTTGTCCCCTACCTTGAAAACGACTGTTTTTGTAAAAATAAAATAAAAAATCTCTTGCCAACTAATATGTGTGCGATGTTTTAATATTAAGAATTGATGCTTTATTACTCACATGAGTTATGACAAATGTTATTTGTCACACTTAAAGGCAAGTTTTTAGGCATGCGGGTGCAGTCACATGCTTCCAGTTCATATTGTGCCAACAACAAAACAGTGTCATTTCTCAAAGCTGAGAAACTTTGTGAAATGTGTTCCTATTTTTTATTCCACAATAAAATTCTTCAAATCCTTCATATTGGGCCAGGGGAGGATTGGGGGTAATTTAAACTTAACTTTTAAAGTCCACAGTGGAGTGCATTGATTTCTTTAAAAAATGGCAGAGTAATTCAAGTTCTGAGTGATACTGTGGGGTACCGTGGCCGAGTGGTTTGGGTCATTGACTCGCAATCATGGGTGAAAACTTGGGGTTGCGGGTTCGAATCCGGCTGCGGTACCTGTGCCCTTGGACAAGGCACTCAACCACACTTGCTCCATCCTTCGGTGTCTCTGGTCATTTCTAATTCTAATTCTTCATGGGTTTCCTCACGCTTGCGAGTGACAGTGCAATGAGCACTATTGAGGAATCCTTGGTATGAATACCAGAAAGAAGTAGTAATAATAATAATAATAATAATAAATAATAATAATAATAACCACATTAAACTTTTATCCTGTAGCTGGGCAATGCCGACAAGATCAAGACTTTTACCTTCAGTGCAATCCTTGACAGCCAGACGACTCAGCGAGAAGTGCTTGAGAAATGCGGCATGATGCAGATGATTGAAATGGCTGTAGATGGCTACTCGTGTACGGCATTTGCCTACGGGCAGACTGGATCTGGCAAGACGTACACAATCACGGGGCCTGTTAGTCAGGTTAGGGGGCAAATTTGTACATTCTTAAAAGTTGGATGAAAAAAAACATCATTCTTTGGCCGGTTTTCTGACAAAATGTTGGTGCCCATAGTACAAGGCATCGCTGCAATTGCCATTCTTTGTAAAGTTTTTATCTGCTTTTCTGTGGGTCATATTTTTTGCTCTTTGTAAAAAAAATAATGACTTTTTGTATGAATTTATTTTCTTGTTTTTGGGTATATTTGTCGTTTAGTTCTGATTCAGTTTTACTTTATTCTGAAATATGTAAATGAGAAATAATCAGGGTGAGTGAGTGAGATTAATTAGGGAGTTTGGTTTTAAGATTTAGCCCAAAATATGAAGTTCTGAAGCTCACAACAACTCAGCAAGTCAGATTTCTTGCCCTGTATATCAAATTAAAATTTGAAATCCCCTGGTTTCAGTATGTCTTCTCTTTTTAGTGTATTGCTCTCTGTAAAGGTGCAGATTTCACATTCTAAGTCACTCTATATAACTGCCCCCTTAACAGCATCAGCTGCATGCATTCAGTCCTAAGTATTGTTTTGAAACTGTCTTGAAACATTTTCCTCCCCAGGACTCAGTCATGCCAACAGAAGACAAGTACGGTTTAATACAGCGTTCCTTCAGGCATCTCTTTGAAGTCTTGAAGCAGAAGTCTTCTCCTAGTATCACCTTCACCCTCAGTGCTTCTTATTTAGAAATCTATAACGAGCAGGTACATATAGGTGTTATTGATGGCTTAGTGTTTGAACAGCTTGACTTGGCCATGACCTCTGACCTCGAGTCCGTAGATTGTTGATCCTTAAAGCTGTTGCATGTGTTAGTTGGAATCTTAAAAATGCAGTGATGGATATGTTGTTGTGGCAGACCTCGGGAAAAATAAATCACTGTTTGTGTTTGCCCCATTTCTCAGCAAAGAGCTGAAATATTTTTTAAACAAGTTTATAAAACTGTTCCATCTTTACATTCTCGGTGTGTAAAAAAGAAATGTCTTGAACATGGATGGCCTAGTCTTGATTACAATGCTGCAGGTCACAGATATAAAGTCAGCAGGCTGTACCATCTAAAGGTCTGTTCACACTACACTAGCACAAACATGACTTTATCGTCACACTGAAGTTTATTCGCACAGTTTTTGCACTGCAAATTTGCAGAAAGTTTCAACTTGCATGAATGTTTGTTGCAAAATGTATGATGTCAGCTTTGCATTCGCTCACGACTAAAATATAAACCAGCCATAAAGCTGTGCCAAACTGATATCTCAACATTTTCAAAAGAAAAACAATCTCATTTTCGATTCCTTTTCAGGTTAAAGACTTGCTAAATCCATCTGGAAGAGGTTCCTTGCCAGTGAGGTGGTCCAAAGAGAAAGGCTTCTATGTAGAAAACCTGTTCATTGTTGATTGTGAGACGCTTGATGATTTATTAGCTCTCTTGGAAGAAGGTGGGTTGAATTTTTTTTTTTTTAATTTTTTTAAACTTTTATTATTACAAAAAAACATAAGACTGATGCATTATGATATTTGCAGAAATGACCACTCTGTATACATGGTGTTTTTAATTGTTCAGAGCCAAAATACACACTTTCTTTTGGGCATATATCACAGCTCTGGACCAGGGTTGAAAATTTTTGCTCCGGGGGCGAGAACGGTAGTGGGAAAAGGGAGAGGGGTGAGTTCTCACTTGTTCAAGTGAGGTACGAGGTGCCGATCTCTGGGATGAGCTCGCCCTGGGGCGAGTTTCAAAACAACAAGTGGGTTCTAGTGGGAAAAGGCCTCATAAGTTGGGTCATTACAGCGTACAGTGGCGGGTTGTCATTTAGTACACCAACCGTGTATTTTGTGTTGCTTTTTCGTTTCCTCAGGTATGAGTCAACGACAAATTGCTACAAACAACATCAATGAGTATTCAAGCAGAAGCCATACAATAGTATCATTACAGATTGACAGCGAAATGGTGAGTGCAGTACACATTATTCTCAATTGATCATGTTCAAATGACGTCACTTCCTACAAATTGCCACGTGCATCATGATTTTGAGCGTATTTTTTTGTGATGCGCATCGGTTGCGCCGTATTTCGAGCAACACGCGTGCGTGTTTGGAACATGTTCCAGCGTGTGCGTGCGTGTACTTTATGGCGTTTAATATGCTGTAGCATTTTTTCCTACGAAGAGGGCGTCTGTGAACGTGATCAATTGAGGAAAATAGTTGATAGAATTTATCGTCGATGTTAGACCCAAGTCAATCTTTCCCAAGTTAATTAAATCTATCGTTGAGTCATGAAATTTTCCAATTGAGTTTTAAAACATTTGTTACCAGCAGCTAAAAATAAGAACAAATTGAGCAAATTCTGACACTCGGTAAATTACAGAACCGATAAGACTACTTGAATAGAGACCTTAACTACTCTGAAATATTTCCTGGTACAATTAACCCCAATTTTATCGCTGCCAGTAATCGCAATGTGCGTGTAAGTGTCCTGATAACATTATCAAAGTGCGCAAAGGGGAACAATGTTCATTGTTAGAGGGTGCTGTCGGTGTAAATGAAAAACACCCTAATTGTAGACTTTGATTCTATGCAGGAGAGTTTAGGCATGATCCATTGGTTTGGAGTTTTACTGGAAATTTTATGATTAAATATTTATTGCAGTTGTACTTGACCAATAAAGTAAGTAATGAGATTAAAATATGTGGAGCATGAGGGGGACTCTATGATTTGGGCCATAAATAATATATATAAACCTATGTGGTGCAGTTAAGAGATATCAGTTAGATCTCGGCAATACTTGTTTTGAGATATGGGCCAAATTATGTTCGTAGGGGTGGACGAATCAAAATTTACATTTAACCGAAAGAAAAAACATTCTTTCCTGTGAAAATACTCTTAACAGAATTAAACTGGTTTAAAAAAAAAATATTTTGACCCCTATTCAGCTTAAATGATGATCAAAACCCGAAACCATTTCCAAAAGAAACCATTTAATTACATAAGTAAATTACATCAAATGACGTCAGTTACCAGGGTAACTGGATCTAAACAGACGCTGGTAATCTGAAAGCGCAGGGAAACAGTTCACTGGTTTTAGTGTAGACCCAGTAACCTTGGCAATGCATGAAGGGTGACGTTTTCACTTTTGTATATGGAGTGTGAACTGAAGTATGCTAGAAATATGTAAAAATCCCCAAATTATCGAAATCATCTCTGTGCTCAATTTGTTTACTAATTACTGGATGGCCAACTTCATGACTGGTGAATCAGATAAAACTTGATGTAAAAACAGAATAGCAACTAAGTATATATCTATGGGATTGGGTCAGTTACATTCTAAATGTGTGAGTAAAATCTGTAGGTCGGTATCCCGTTAACGAGGTAGGGAAAAAAAGACAGATTACAATTGTTGCAACTGTGCAATGTTTAATTACTGTCCCATCCCTTTAATACACTCTTTGCATATGTATCAATTTCATCAGAATTTATTGTATAAACAATTGGTTTAACTAATTACCAATTATTTCATTGCATTCTGCGCATTAAGTAGCCTCCACTTAGAGCTGTATGCATTAACCTAGCTGGCACCATGTTTGCTGTACAAAGTACACACAGCGACGAATGTCAACACGGTAGTCCGGAGTGCTTGACATTGCGGTTAAAAGCAGTGTATACCAACCGTGCAGCATTCGGTAAATCAAACAGTCTTTTTGTGTGCGCGCGACTTTGTTAAATTGTTAATCCCCCGCTGCGATTATTTTGGCTACGTGAGTGAGCTCTAGATGAAGTAGTGTTACATTGTTGTTTTATTGATTGTAATCTTATCATTGAGTATTTAGATTGGTGTTATAGGCCTGAGGTAGCTGGTTAGTGTATATCTTGTAACTACAACAATCTTGTTTGCTTACGTTTTGACGATATTGGCAAATCGTATTTTAACCGTGCTGAAGGCATGGATGCCATTACACGGAAGCTGGATGGTGCCAACAAATAGTGTGTGAATTTTGGTTTTGATTGTGATGAGCATAAATAATGTTATACATTTATCTAGTGGCCAGTACATTGTAACTGTGGACCAGCAGATAATTGTGGCAATTGCGAGATAATTTTATTATGGCCAGCAGATGGTGGTGACCACCAGATAACACCTGTTTCATGCAGGTGAATTATCCCATAAATTTGAATTAAGTTTGACCTATGAAACAATTTTGAGCGACTTGCTTCGCTAGAAGTCGAAAGATCGACTGTTCCAGTCGGTCAGAACGACTGAAGAGCGACTTGGTTTTAGACGTCCATCTTTAGTGTGCGCACGGCTCGCATTAAGAACACCGGTCTGAAACCAAATTTTAATCTGAGCGACTTGAGTAATACAATTAGTTCGGTGCGACTCTGGTGCACCTGTATGAAACGGGTGTAAGTCCCATAAAAAATTCACACGTATATCTCTTGGCACCATCCTACATTATACTTTTTAATACATAGTTTCTGGTGGCGATGTTCAGGGTAAACATACAGTAGACAAGATTGCTCAATTTTGTGGCATGGTCACTCTTCAAAAAAATGATCAATCCAAGCCATTTGAGTGTTTTGAGCTTTTCACAATGTACTCTTTCTGTAAATATACTTCCATGATTTTTTGGGGCCAATTTCTAGGGTCAATTTCTGAGGCAAATTTTTTAGGACAAACTCTTTATGAGTTACTTTTGAAATAAATAGACCTTATGCACGGCGGCCATGATAGAGGGCAGTCACATTGTTACAGTGCGTCATGCACGAGTAGGCACTTTGTGGGTCTATTGTCACATCATTTGAATATGAAAACCTGCCCTCTGTCATGGCCGCCCTGCTTAAGGTCTATAGACAAATTTAAACAGAGTTTTTGTGCCGTTAATTTTCAGAAAGTTAAACAAGTTTCAACTTGTGCAAATGTTCGGCTGACTCAGTTTTGTTGATCTGGATCTTTGTTGCTTTATGTCTTGGCATCTGATTTTTTTTTTCCTCACTTTGTAGCCGGATCCAGAAGAATCCACTTTGTATATCACCAAACACGGCCGACTCAGCTTTGTTGATTTAGCCGGGAGTGAGAAGGTCAAAGAACTCGGCAACTCAGGAGAGCTACTCACTGAGACTACCAACATTAATAAAAGTCTCTTGACGCTTGGTGAGTATTAATGTAACATTAACAATCTCTGTATAACTCAACTTAGTACCTCATTTACGTTCTGATTTTAAAATGTGTCCATGATTTCAAGAAATTATGCAAAACCACCGTCGTATTTAGCCTGGTTCCCTGGCTATACTGCATGGAAAACTAAGTCATAATATCATGGTAGTCAGGGTCCTAGTTTTGCTCACACAAGGTCACCCATGTCAAAACGTGTATAAACATGCATATCAATTTATGTTCAATTATCATTGTTTTATAAAAGGATCATCTTGAATTAATTCATTGCATTGGACAGTTTGAACTACTGTATTCCACTTGAGTAAAGCTTTCCCGGTCAAATCTTTTAGACATATTAATCATACATACCGCGTGGTAGGAAGTCAATTGCTCTAATTAAATGTTGATGTTCATCTCAATCTCTCTTTGTCTTGGAAGGCAACTGCATATCAGCGCTGAGTGATAACCGTAAGAGGTCGGGTCACATACCGTACAGAGACAGCAAACTAACCAAGTTACTGGCCGACAGTCTCGGGGGTAGTGGCATCACGCTCATGGTAAGTTACGCTCACTGCTGCGGTTCCCTGGTCACAGAATACTTGTTGCTAGACTTTCGTTTGTGCTTCTCAAGATTTCATACTTATCAAATCTTTTTTTCTTTTTTTTTAACAGATTGCCTGCATAACCCCTTCTGTTTACTGCTTGTCTGAGTCTCTAAGCACCTTACGTTATGCAAACCGGGCTAAGCGAATTAAGAACAAACCAGTAATAAGAATGGTAAGTATGTCGGTCTGTCTTCATAGTTTAATTTGCCATGAAATCTGTTGATGTAGTTCGGTACACTTTGTACATAAAAATGAAGTGACTATCGTTATATCTATTTGAACTATTATACAGTTTGTACAACACAGAGACTCTTGGTAACTTGCTCTTGATAGATAGGTGGTGTGTAATTCTCGGGCCATGTTCCCGTCATTGTTCGCGTGTCAAGAACAGACTGCCCGAACTCGACCTGGGATTGCTTATTCTAGGTACACAAATAGCTCTTTGTGGTGGCTACAGTATTCAACACTACAGTGAAACTTGTCTATAGCAAGGGTCGAAATTAGCACTGGTCCCGTGGTCCGAGACCAGTAGAAAATCCAAAGGACCACTAGATCTGTCCAAAATGCTGGTCCGATGGACCAGTGAAAACATTTCCTGACTCATGGAAACATTCCCCGACGCCTAATCCACAGTAAACATTTATTACTCAATGCGAAGAATTCCTGGTTACCACAAACAATTCCTGATCGCTTTAGACATTTTAAAAATAACTCCATTTATCTCCATGTATGCCCCGGTGTTGGATCAAAAAGCAATCCCATCCATCCTGCACTCAATGACCTTAAACCAGAAAGTGTTTCAGTATATCTCGGTGCAATTTTGAAAAGCACCAGTGGACCACCAAATGTTCAGCAGGACCAGTAGAGTTCTATAATCTACTGATCCTTCTGACCAGCATGAAATTCAGGTTAATTTCGACCCCTGCTATAGTGGCTACCCTCGGGACCGTAAAAACTGGCCACTATAAAAAAAGTGGCCTCTTTATAGAGGTTTCTTAAGCATTATACACATGGCATTTGGGACCAAAGGTGGGTGGCCACTATATGCAGTTGGCCTGTTTATCAAGGTGGCCTTAATAGCAGGTTTAACTGTACTTGCCTTGAATGGGTCTTGGTTTATTTTTAAGGATCCCAGAGAGAAACTAATCCTGAGCCTAAAACGAGAAATCAAGCTGCTTCGTAATGAGAATATCTACCTTCGTCAATGCCTGGAGTTCCCACGGTCTGACAAACCCCCGACCATGAGACGTAACGACACGGAGCAGAGCCTTCTGAGGTTTAACTCGGATGATAGTCTGTCTGGAGACAAGACACCGATCCCTGAAGACTTTGATAGGAACAAAGGAAAGTCAGATACGTCGCTCAAGAGAGAGGAAAAGAGGGAGAGGTTTGTTTAATAATAATAATATACGGCATTTATATACATGTAGCACTTTTAGCTGATAGATCAAAGCGCTGAACATAGAAAATTAACACAACATTTAATTATTAAACAAAAAGGATTTAAGTAATTTCCTTGAAACAATTTCAGTGGAAGATACTCCTATGCTCTATGGAATCATATTCCACTCCTTAAGGCCAGCAAACGAGGGCTTTTCACCGATTGTTTTGGAGCAGTAAAGTACATGCAAACAGGTTATGTCAGAGGAGGACCTGAGTCCCTCCCTAGCGTGTCTATAGGAAGACAACGGATCAGACAGATGGGGAGGTGCTGCACCATGGAGAGACTTGTTTCAGAATAGCTGGAATCAAATATAGTTGTAACCAAAATGTTCTTAGGGTTTATGTGGTGGGAGAAGAGCCATTTGGAGTGCACATGGATAGTGACAGAGTGCACATGGATAGTGACAGAGTGCACATGGATAGTGACAGAGTGCACATGGATAGTGACAGAGTGCACATGGATAGTGACAGAGTGCACATGGATAGTGACAGAGTGCACATGGATAGTGACAGAGTGCACATGGATAGTGACAGAGTGCACATGGATAGTGACAGAGTGCACATGGATAGTGACAGAGTGCACATGGATAGTGACAGAGTGCACATGGATAGTGACAGAGTGCACATGGATAGTGACAGAGTGCACATGGATAGTGACAGAGTGCACATGGATAGTGACAGAGTGCACATGGATAGTGACAGAGTGCACATGGATAGTGACAGAGTGCACATGGATAGTGACAGAGTGCACATGGATAGTGACAGAGTGCACATGGATAGTGACAGAGTGCACATGGATAGTGACAGAGTGCACATGGATAGTGACAGAGTGCACATGGATAGTGACAGAGTGCACATGGATAGTGACAGAGTGCACATGGATAGTGACAGAGTGCACATGGATAGTGACAGAGTGCACATGGATAGTGACAGAGTGCACATGGATAGTGACAGAGTGCACATGGATAGTGACAGAGTGCACATGGATAGTGACAGAGTGCACATGGATAGTGACAGAGTGCACATGGATAGTGACAGAGTGCACATGGATAGTGACAGAGTGCACATGGATAGTGACAGAGTGCACATGGATAGTGACAGAGTGCACATGGATAGTGACAGAGTGCACATGGATAGTGACAGAGTGCACATGGATAGTGACAGAGTGCACATGGATAGTGACAGAGTGCACATGGATAGTGACAGAGTGCACATGGATAGTGACAGAGTGCACATGGATAGTGACAGAGTGCACATGGATAGTGACAGAGTGCACATGGATAGTGACAGAGTGCACATGGATAGTGACAGAGTGCACATGGATAGTGACAGAGTGTCCCGGATTTTGTGTCTTGGAATGCAGTTTTTAAAAAGTAAGACTTAAGTCTGTGCATGGTGGAAGTCAACGTGTACGGGTTTGCAGTAGCACCATGTGAATATCGTTTTTGTATGTGTGTGGTTCTGAAAGAACCGGTGAGTGTGAACTCAACGTTTCAAACAGCGTGCTTTGTTCGTCTTCAGGAGAAGTGCCGGACTCGTGATGATGCAGGGCTTAAGTAGTTTATACAGTATCTCATTCAAAAGCTAATAATTTTGGCAAATGAACTAAATCACTTATTTATAATAAGCATTTATTTTTCAAGATTAAATCATCCATCATCACAGAAAATGTCTCTTTAAATCAACAGAACCCTGTCCTCCTTCACACCCAAGTCAGCGGCCGACAGCAGCCTGTATGAGATGCTGCAAGAATACATGGTGGAGAATGAAAAACTAAGGTCTGAGAACTCGGACTTGTACAATGTACGGGAGAGAGCCATGACGGAACATGAACACCTCTCAAAGGAAAATGACAAGTTACTTACCAAACTGGATGAGCTAGAAAGGTGGGTTTTGGTTGGGAAAAGAAAATGTTGTTTTTAGTATCTATTCAGAATTGAAGGTTCAGAATTGAAGGTTCAGACTTTTTATAGAGTAGTTTAAAGCCGTGTCCGCATTGGACTTGTTTTTCGGGGGGTTTTACTGAGACGATAGTAAAATAAAAAATGGCTTAAATTTACTGCTGTCTGTATTTGGATTTTTTTGAAGCGGGGAAATTTACGTCACGCATCTTTTCATTTGCAAGTTATATCACAAAAGAAAGCACTGATACCCTCGTTTTCGATGACATTTTGAAATTCCTCTATATTTCAGAGTTTTTGCAGCCTCTCCCATCTCCATGAGCCGAACCGTTTCTGGCGTCTCTTCATACTCGGCATCTCAACGCATCAGGAGCAACTCCCAAGACTCCAACGCCTCCCCGACCTCGCAGCAGGGACAGAGAGCTATGGGCAGTGGCTCATCACAGGGTAGTGCTGCATTGCTGCTGTCACCGGATTGGCAGCAAGGTGGCAGGGTGGACCCAGCCGGTGGCAGCGGTGGGATAGACAGGCACAAGACGGGGTTTGATGCTTCCAGTAACCTAGACCAGGTAAGGTTTGGGAAATGCTGATCTAGATTAGCACGTTTCTGTCTCTATAGTAGTGTCATTGGGGTTGAAAAGGACTATGTAACTGATTGCTAGTCTCTTAGATTGGTGGCAGGGTGGACCCACTGGTGGCAGCGGTGGGATAGACAGGCACAAGGCGGGGTTTGATGCTTCCAGTAACCTAGACCAGGTAAGGTTTGGGAAATGCCGGTCTATACTAGCAAGGTTGTGTCTCTGGTACTTATTGGGACCTAACTGGCTGCTCACAATTAGCTTAAGACAAGATTTCAGAATTTAGTTTTCATACTGTGAAAACTGAAAGCCTTCAGTTGTTTACCTGATTCATGGATTTTTTTTTTCGCAATCCACAGTCGGGCCAACTTCCCCCTGTCGACAGCAAACGAGGAGTCCCAAATGGCTACCGTACCTCCAAGTCACACCCTCCCCTCAATGCCCCGGGCAGTTATCGACACCCTTCCCCGCCCCATGCATACCGCTCCCATGATCCTCAGCAGCATTCTGTGAACCATCATCCGCCCACACATCAGAGCTTCCCTCCGTCTAAGAACTACCATGGTCAAGTCTCAATTAAACCCAAGCATGAAGACGACTCCGCATCTCCAAGGGGGTTGGTGAAACCCAGACATTCACAGCTCCAGGCAAACCAACATACAGCCACAACGGGTGAGACAACCCAGGCCAGACCCCAGCACAATGTGGATATCTACATCCCATCCATACAACCAACAGCAAATAAGGGTAAGAAAATCAGCATTATGCCTATTTACTATGAAGTCATCCATGCACATAGAGTATGAAAGTGAAAATGTCATCCTTTGTGTGTTGCCAAGATTACTGGGTCTTCACTAAAACCAGTGAACTGTTTCCCTGTGCTTTAGCAATGGACCTTTCAGATTACCAGCTAATGTGTATACACCTTGATAACTAAGATATATACCTTGATAACTCCAGTCACACTTTGGTAGTCTATTGTTAATGGTTCTTTTTCATTGTACAGGTACGAGGCACCTTACACAGATTCCTGTGCATACAAAAATAATGGACTATTGTGTGACAGTTTACAGTTATAACTTTCACAACATTTGGTATGGTGCGTAATCACCATTAAATGAAATAACCAAACTCGGGATGAGAAAAAAATCATAAGGGCCTTATCGGGATTCGAACCTGAGACCTCTGACTCACTAGGCAGATGCTCTACCAGCTGAGTTATAATTAAGGCACAGTTGGTATACTCCCTCAAGTTTTCCCTATTGACCCCTTTCGAACACGTGCGAATACACCATTTTGGGAGTCAAATAATGCTGAGTCATTGTGGAAGCGATGTGCGTGCGCGTTGTGTGTGTCTCTGGTGGGCGTAACGCAGTTTAATTCACCAATGGGCGCCTTAGTATAGCGCGTTACGCGTGCTATAGACACACACAACGCGCACGCACATTGCTTCCACAATGACGCGGCATCATTTGACTCCCAAAATGACGTCATTGGCACGAGCTCAATAGTTATAACTTTGTTAATTTGCTCTCTGATTATTTTCCTTTTTGTTCCGAAACAGCTGCCAAGACGGACTCGACCAGCCCACGTTGGGATAGCAAAGCCATCAAGAAACCACCCAGTAAGACTGAGGGGGCCAAAGCTGCCCCCCTGCCTGCCCCTGCCCCTTCCTCCCAGACAGTTTCTGGGTACAGCAACAGGAGTAAGATGAATACTTGGGCTCAAGGGAAGAGTGGTCCTAATAAGCCGTCTCCAAAGACACAACACAGAGACATCACTGGTGAGTAGCTGGATTTGATCACTGTTGAGTTGACATAGTCAGTGTTAGTGAAATTGTACAGTGTGTCCTGCAGCCGATTTCACAAAACCTTGTGCACTGCGTAAGCTCATTTGTGCAACTTTTTAATGCATTCCTGCGATAATTACAGCAAGCTATGGGACTCATGCCATTTTCAAACGTTGCGCAAGATATGCACTTTTTCATGAGATCGGCTGCTGGGTACAGTTTTGTATACATACTCTATAGACACTCTGCGTGGTCTGATAAATAGTCAGAGGGCACATCGTCTATAGTACTACATTCTATCAAGTCTAGTTTCCATACAATCATAACACGCGCACGCAGACTAGACGCAGACTAGACGCAAACAACTGCAACTCAAACACGGACGGAAACAATTGGAAAAGTTAAACTTGGTTCAACTTTGCCGACTGTCTGCGTTACTGTTTGCATTGCATGTTTACGTCTAATTGGTGGTACTCTCTGCATTTATTGCGATGATATGGAAACCAGGCTTTATAGTATGGGTCAATTTTTGTTACATTATCAGTTGGTGATACATTATCCTGGTTAGTACATTACCTTATCGTATCATGCTTGCTGATTTACTAGATTCTGCAAGTACTGAGCAGAACTTGGATGCCATACCCCACACTCCGGCGGCCACACCGCCCCCCGTCAAGTACAGACCCAAGGGTACGAGTGATCTCTTGGCTGCTACCTCGGGTCATCTGACTAATCCACCCCCCAATCAAGGTACGCCTTGGGGCAAACATTCCATATCGTCCCAATTTGTTAGATACCCCACACTCCCGCGGCCACACCGCCCCCCGTCAAGTACAGACCCAAGGGTACGAGTGATCTCTTGGCTGCTACTTCGGGTCATCTGACTAATCCACCCCCCAATCAAGGTACGCCTTGGGGCAAGCATTCCGTATCGTCCCAATTTGTTAGATACCCCACACTCCGGCGGCCACACCGCCCCCCCGTCAAGTACAGACCCAAGGGTACGAGTGATCTCTTGGCTGCTACTTCGGGTCATCTGACTAATCCACCCCCCAATCAAGGTACGCCTTGGGGCAAGCATTCCGTATCGTCCCAATTTGTTAGATACCCCACACTCCGGCGGCCACACCGCTCCCCCCGTCAAGTACAGACCCAAGGGTACGAGTGATCTCTTGGCTGCTACTTCGGGTCATCTGACTAATCCACCCCCCAATCAAGGTACGCCTTGGGGCAAGCATTCCATATCGTCCCAATTTGTTAGATACCCCACACTCCCGCGGCCCCACCGCCCCCCGTCAAGTACAGACCCAAGGGTACGAGTGATCTCTTGGCTGCTACCTCGGGTCATCTGACTAATCCACCCCCCAATCAAGGTACGCCTTGGGGCAAACATTCCGTATCGTCCCAATTTGTTAGATACCCCACACTCCCGCAGCCACACCGCCCCCCGTCAAGTACAGACCCAAGGGTACGAGTGATCTCTTGGCTGCTACTTCGGGTCATCTGACTAATCCACCCCCCAATCAAGGTACACCTTGGGGCAAGCATATCATATCGTCCCAATTTGTTAGATACCCCACACTCCCGCAGCCACACCGCCCCCCCTGTCAAGTACAGACCCAAGGGTACGAGTGATCTCTTGGCTGCTACCTCAGGTTATCTGACTAATCCACCCCCCAATCAAGGTACGCCTTGGGGCAAGCATTCCATATCGTCCCATTTTGTTAGATACCCCACACTCCCGCAGCCACACCGCCCCCCCTGTCAAGTACAGACCCAAGGGTACGAGTGATCTCTTGGCTGCTACCTCGGGTCATCTGACTAATCCACCCCCCAATCAAGGTACGCCTTGGGGCAAGCATTCCATATCGTCCCATTTTGTTAGATACCCCACACTCCGGCAGCCACACCGCCCCCAGGCCACACCGCCCCCCGTCAAGTACAGACCCAAGGGTACGAGTGATCTCTTGGCTGCTACCTCAGGTCATCTGACTAATCCACCCCCCAATCAAGGTACGCCTTGGGGCAAGCATTCCATATCGTCCCAATTTGTTAGATACCCCACACTCCCGCGGCCATACCACACCCCCCTGTCAAGTACAGACCCAAGGGTACGAGTGATCTCTTGGCTGCTACCTCAGGTTATCTGACTAATCCACCCCCCCCCCCCCCAATCAAGGTATGCCTTGGGGCAAGCATTCCATATCGTCCCATTTTGTTAGATATCCCACACTCCCGCGGCCCCACCGCACCCTGTCAAATACAGACACAAGGGTACGAGTGATCTCTTGGCTGCTACCTCGGGTCATCTGACTAATCCACCCCCCAATCAAGGTATGCCTTGGGGCAAGCATTCCATATCGTCCCATTTTGTTAGATATCCCACACTCCCGCGGCCCCACCGCACCCTGTCAAGTACAGACACAAGGGTACGAGTGATCTCTTGGCTGCTACCTCGGGTCATCTGACTAATCCACCCCCCAATCAAGGTACGCCTTGGGGCAAGCATTCCATATCGTCCCAATTTGTTAGATACCCCACACTCCTGCGGCCACACCGCCCCCCCCCCCCCCCCCCCCCCCCCCCCCCGCGTCAAGTACAGACCCAAGGGTACGAGTGATCTCTTGGCAGCTACCACGGGTTATCTGACTAAACCGCCCCCAATCAAGGTACGCCGCGGGGCAAGCATTCCCTGTGAAGTTGAGGCACAAAGTGAGACATTTTAAGTCCACAAAATGGTGAATAAGGAAGCAGCGAGCCATCATTTGTATCATGAAGTTGTGTCTCAAACTTCTCCATTTTATTAAAAGGTGTATGTAAATGGGTACCCAAGAGGGTAGAGTAGGTGTTATTTCTGTATGTCTTAGCTTGGAGGTTTCCATCTTAAATTAATTCCAACATCTTTTCTTTCTCAACACCACGTTTCCCCTTTAATTCCCTATAACCTCTATCACCCTGCCTTTCTCCACGTTAACCTAACATTCCAAGTAATCTCTTTAACAATAATATCATTTGAAGGAAAGGAGTAGCATGGCAGTGCACATGGTGGCTTCGCTTTCTTTACATCACTAAATGATGATTGGACTTTCCAGGGTTTTAGAGATCAAGGCTTGTGACTTGACTTGATTTAACATGTGACTTTAATTGCTCTGCTTCACCAACATGACCTGCATCACTCCTTGAATAAAAGCATCTCCTTCGAAAACTTTGAAATTATGTTTTAAAATGTGTTTTAATGTGTTTATGGAACTGATCCATTCTGAAATGAATTATTATTACTTTAGCCCAAAATACCAAGTTTTTAAGTGTTTAAAGTTAATGACCCTAACCACTCAGCCACATTACCCCACACCAATCTTACAACTTGTTCCTTTTGCTGACGTTCTTGTTTTCAGAATCTCTACAAGAGATCAACGAGAAACTACGACAGGAATTACTGGACCTGGACGGTGAGATCCAGTACATGAAATATGTCAATAAAGCCAAGGTCAATAATAACAACACGGCTGCAACCACAAAGACTGGTACTAAGGGAAAACGGAGGTAACAGCAGGCTTAACTTGCCAGGAGTGTCTTGACAGAAGCCTAATGGTGGAGATTGGCATTGGTGTCACTTGTCAGATAGAAGAATTGTCCAGGTCCTCGTCAAGAACAGGATGTTGACAGCTAGCAGTATTTTTACAGGCCCGTTGTCAGTCTACTACGCCATGAAAGGACTAGTCATGGAGATGAAAAGTGCTGCTGTTGGCATGACCTGAGGGATGTCAGAATTTTCCTGACCTTAGTCATGAACAATAGGTCAACGGCAAGTGGTATTCTTACAGGCCTGTTGGCAGTGCTGTAGGTGACATCGGCCTTGATGTAGAGATGGCATACACTGTTGTTGATGGCCAGAAATTTCTAGCTCTTGGATGGGAACAGTAGGTTAACAGCAAGTGATGTACTAACATGCCTGTTATTGGTGTTGTGGTCCACAAAAGCCAAGTTGTGGAGATGGAATGTTTTGCTATTGGTATGGCATTACTATTACTACTTCTATCTGATACTGAAACCAAGGATTTCTCAAAAGTGCCCATTGCACTGTTGCTTGCAAGCATGAGGAAACCCATGAGGAGAAGACGATGAATTAGAAACGGCCAGAGACATCGGGAAATCCCCTTGCTCTTCACGAAAGAATGCTCTGGGATCTTTAAAGTGCGTTACCTAACACACTGGACCAACGGCTTTACATCTCTTCCGAAGGATGGAGCAAGTGTGTTTAAGCGCCATGCTCAAGGGAACAGATACCCCAGCCGGGTATTAAACCCGCAACCCCAAGTTTTCACCCGAGTATTGAAAGCCAGTGACCCAAATCACCCGGCCACGGTACGTGCATGATGTCAGAAATTTCAAGATTCAAATCAAGTGGTATTCTTACAGGTTTGTATTCAGTACTGCATGCAAAATAGCCTCGTCATGGACTTGTAATGCTTTGTGTTTGGCTTGCATATGTCACCTCTTCAAGTTGACCAAATGCTAAAATGACCATCTTAAAGAAGGATGAACTAAACTTCTTAGTGATGCAGACACTAAACCGCACTATCCCATACAGTAATGTGCTTCTGCATTTCAAGTGCCTACATATTTTAGTGAATTAATAAAAAAATATTTGCTTTATTTTGTGTGCAATATAGGCCTAGATTTCTTACAAACTTTTAATTTATTTTTTATTTTTTAGAGGGAGCATTTTGATATTCTGCCCTATAAAAGTATATTTGTTTGTGCTCTGGCCATTTCACCTCGAAAATAATAAACTTAAATAAAACGTTGCTAGTTTTCTTAATTTGCTCAAGTTAAATGAGCCTTTGATTGAGATATCAGTAAAAACCTCCTGGGCCAAAAGCGATTTTGAAATTTATGTGATTTTATGGTATAATCAGCCCCAGACAATTACCTTTAAAGGTGTAGATACTCCCAGTGTTGTTAAGAAAATACTTCCAATAACCCAAGTGCCTTTAATACTTAAAGGTGTGGTTTATCTCCAGGAAATTTCGCTGTTGGAATAAGGCACCAATAGATCCCATGTTGGAATAAGGCAGCAATAGATGCCTTTAATTCTTAAAGGTGTAATTAAGTTATCCTCAATGCTCTTCCAAATACATGTATGTCACACTTAAGGCAGCAGTAGATCCCATAAAGTGCCTATTGCCTTGTTTTAACACCAACTCTTGTAGTCATACTGAATGGTCAACATATTCAAGTGATTATAAAGAGTATTGACCCCTTTCGAACACGTGCGAATATGCCATTTTGGGAGTCAAATAATGCTGAGTCATTGTGGAAGCAATGTGCGTGCGCGTTGTGTGTGTCTCTGGTGGGCGTAACGCGGTTTAATTCACCAATGGGAGCCTCAGCATAGCGCGTTACGCGCGCTATGGACACACACAACGCGCACGCACATTGCTTCCACAACGACGCGGCATTGTTTTACTCCCAAAATGACGTCATTGGCACGAGCTCAATAGGCCTATTGACTTTCCCAAGATTGGGAATGTGGTGTTTCTTAATGTTCTGACGAATCTTCTAAAGAACTCTAAAATCTTTTTTTTTTTTAATCTATGTTTGGCTCATTGGCTGCACAAAATGTAAGCCTATATTATTTCTACAGTAGAATATGTGTGTACACCACAATAACATTTTACTACATGTACAGCAGGCTGAGCAGATTTTGTAATGTATATATATGTAAGTGTTTTATATATTGTACAGCACGAAACATTTGTATAAAGTATTACTATAATTTTGACGTTAATTTTTGCCAGGTTGGCAAGTGTTTTGATTACAGTGATATATATCTTCCATTTATGGGTTCCATACATCCCGTTTTCCTCCTAACCTGAAGAGTAGCGTTGTTACAAATTCTCTATATCAGACTGCGGTCTCTACTGCAGTAGGCCTACTAATGATGGTCTCGACCATGCCCCCATCTCCGGCTCCCCAGGAAAATTAATGCCGGGTTGTGATGGTTACATGTAATTAATGTCTCCACCATTAAAACCTTCGTATAGATTACACAACACATCGTTTGGAGTGATCGCTGATATGTATGATCTGGTGTGTAAATCAAATTGAAGACGCAGTCTCGTAGAAAGGCATGGAGCGGTGAATTTCGTGGCACGAAATTGTTCCTCGCGCGCGACGAGACTGCGTCTTTTGGGCTAATGTTCGAACTTGGCGAAGGTTCGCTTACTTGGCGAACAAAAGCTTTGCCGAAACCGTCGTGAATAGACCGTATCGAATAGCCGCCATTTCGTCGGGCACCTTTTATTACTTCAACCGTTCAACAATGGAAGCACTGCACAATATGTGCAACCATGCATGTCTTCAAGGAACAAAGAAACTGCCCCAAGTACGCCGGTGAACTTTCGCTTCGCTAAATGATTGCGAAGCCTTCGTGAATTCATTCATATATTTTCTGAAACTGTGATTCCTAAATTGTTTTGTAAATTAAATATTGCTACATACATTTATTTTTAATGAAACTCCAAGAGACTGAGTTGATTTCTCCTTTTTAATGGCAATAAAATCACAATTAAATTAACATAGAAATACCGCTTAAAAATGTTATCAGGTACAAACAATTGCAAACGGTGTTATATTTTCCCCCCTTGTTTTAAGTGTGACTTAGTAGGGTATACATGTACATAATTATGGAAATGTTTCTGTGGAATCCGGACATTTTGCCGTAATGCCACCACTTACGTGTAGTACCGGTACTCTTTTATTATGCTTTTACCCACACTTAATTATGGTAGGCCTACATGTAGGCCTAATTGTGTAAATCGCCACATGTTTACACCGGTAAGCCAATTTATGTTAGTCTGCGCTTCAGAGAATATAATTTTGGGCTATTGTCTTATTATGAACATCTCAATTAACAATAGGCCTAGTTATTAATGCGTTCTTCACAAATTTACCCCTGGTTACCGTGTATTATATCATATTATTAAATCTTCCGTTAACCTTCTGGAGAGCAATGCAGCCCGGTTGCTTTTCAGGTGCTTATGAACCAGTAAAAATAATAAAGCACCGTGTAGGCCTATGACCAAAATGTAGAGAGAATAATAATTTCCGGAGAGCACATTTTGATCAGGGATGAATGACACCACTTGAGGCGCGTCATAAATGTCATGTGACACTATAATGTATCACGTGACGCTTAGTGTGATTTGTTTTTTTTGGGGCGACCCACACGACTGCTTCCTTGGTTCTGCGCCCGGTTCTGAGCCTGGATCACAGGCTTAGTATACTCGCTACTTAACAACATGACTAGAAGAATCATAATTGGGACTACGAAATACGGCAGATAGATGGCTGACAAGCGAAGCCTTTCCTGAAAGTTGGCCGGCACAGGGGGAGCCGAACTGGTGAAGTCCTTCCAGTAAATGTGTGCTAGGATCGCCTGTAGGGTGGTCGCCGTGTGAACGGAATAGATGATTGCTGGGATGCGAACCCACTTGCAGCTTCCTAGGAATAGAAGGTAAGTCAAAATGGGTTCACTCTGAAACTGAAATCACTCAATATTTTGGACGGCACTGAGTCTTGAAAAGTAAACCGTATAAACATTATGCTCTATTAATTATTCCAGCTGAGGGAATGATTTTTATTTTTCCGTTGTATAATGAGGCGGTAACCTTTGGCTTTAATTACTGGTAGTTGAAACAGCACCAATGGTTAAAGATGGATTACAGAATTGGAAAACGTTTGCAAGGATTGTAGTAATTATTGATATGATAACTTTCATATTGTGTCATTTTCATTTTTATTGCAAATTGTGTAGTACCTTTTGAAGCCGATGAGGATTGGATAAACGACATTACACAGGTATAAATTAATCGGCATAAAGTTACTGATGTTTTTCTTCTTTTTGTTGATTTGAGAAGTAATACCTTTATAGAAAGCGTAGGTGGCAACGAAGAAGAATGGAAGCTGAAGGAGACATTCACCGTAGACAAACGACAAGAACCAGGGGTGGGAGCTAGGCGCCGCCATCATATCATCCTTCATGTACACCGTGTAATTCTTCACCAAATCTAGAAGCTAGATTTCAAATATCAAAGACATTTTTAAGTTAGTGAAACGTTTTAGTGAGGTTGTAGATTTACTGTAAAGAACACAATTTCTGCAAGAAGACATTCCCGACCAAACTCGGGGACCAACTCGTGCCTAGTCTCCTTTCAGTCTCAACATCCATGCACTTGAAAGAGAATGCTGTCAACATTTTCCCATGTATAACTTGTTTATGTAGCGCGGTTATGTCGGCTCACTGTATAGAAATAGACTTGAGTTATGTCGCACAAACCATTGTTACTAACAATGGTGTGTGCCCAATTTACATTGTTAGTTGCTCATATGGAGTAAATGCTTAATTTTTTACTTTGTTACCAAAAAAAATAGGATATGCTGGTCAGAATATAGGCCTACAGCACTCACCAATTGTGGATACAACCACGAAGGCATAATGGCCTGAGAATCGATAAAGATTGTAGCCAGAATATGGCTGCCGAAGTACAATACAAAAAGCCATTCTAGTGCTCGTGTTAGTCCTTTGGCCATGGTGTCGCGATCAGAAGTGTACTCGTTGAACTCCGGCAGCCTTTGGGCCACGTTGAATTTAGCAGTGTGAAAATTCCAAATTACACGGTGCACTTTGGTCACAAATCTAGTTACCGAAATATCACTGCAGACTAGACAAACTGTACTATAGCTCTGTATCAACAAAATAATCATAAATCTGCCATGGTACCAGCACGTTGCATACTTCGTCTCCGCGCGCCATCTGCATGTGAACCCTGACCTCGTGTGTGCACTCAGTCAACTTTGGCTTCGTGCACAAGTTGACATTTTCAGTTGTACCTTGAAAGGCCGGAAGGTTGTACGCGGTAAGGTTGAATTGTGAGCTAATTTAGAACTCGGTACAGGGTTAGAAAATCACCACTTTTGTCCTCATGACCCTGGTGTTTTGAGGGCACCAAGGCTTTTTTTTGTGAACGTACGAAGGTGGTATTTTATTCGGAATTGTTAAATTCTAGACATGCTATAGAGTGGACTACAAAAAAGCATGGAAGGCGATCTTCTCCCGATCCCATGCCCAAGCCGGCCGGTTCCAAAGGGAGCTGACAGCATGTACTTCACGTGTGCAGACGAAGCGGACGAACCAAGCACACCTGATGGATCACTCGTGTTGGGGATAGACCTCGGGACAACTTCGGTTAAAATGTGCGTGTACGATCCACGGACTAGGAAAACACTGCAGACTTCATCATGTGTAACTTATGCCAAATTCACGCACCCAAACCAACCGCCGGGCGCTGACGAACAGCAGTCGTTTCGAATCATCGGAGCTTGCACGGCGTGCTTGGGTAGTTTGGAAGCTCGCCTGTTGGAGAAGGTCAGCCGCATCGGGGTTTCGGGACAGATGCACGGTTGTGTCTGCTGGCGTCCTAAGCCTCGCCCGGAAACAACGGGAGACACTGAACCGCTAGCCATGGTCACCGCAAGCCAACTCGTAACCTGGCAAGATTCACGATGCTCAGAGGAATTCATCGCAAGCTTGCCGGCTTCCGACTCGCCACTATCCACTGGATACGGCTGCGCAACTCTCTTCTGGTATCACCGTAATGCTCCAGGATTCTTGGAGACTTTCGCCCATGCTGGCACTGTGATGGATCTGCTGGTTACCGTGCTGTGTGGTCTGGAAGCGCCAATCATGTCCGTATGTAACGCGGCTAGTTGGGGCTACTTCAACTTGGCAGAAAAACAATGGAATAAACCTAGGTGAGAAATGCCAGATGTGCAATTACTTACTTAGCCAAGCTTTTAGTTTTTCAGGAAAGGTTTTACTGGCCCCGTTGGTTTTCTGCACACGTTCTCAGATAATGGGCAAGTTCCTTATTGAAATCTGATAAGAAGTTCAGACGGTTGGCAAATCTTAAATTTTATAAATGTTCAATTCCAAAGGGCAATTCTTTTAGCCAATCAAAATGTCTGCAAAAGGGCAACAAGGCCAAGACCAGCGGCAATGGAGGCCATTGGCGGATCCAGACTCATTAAAATATAGGAATACAATGGATTTCAGAGCGTCCGACTCCCTCAATATTGTATTCCTGTATTTTAATGAGGCTGGATCCGCGTCTGGAGGCATACAATTGCCTTCATCAATCCAAAATCCAAAAGTTTATGGGAAGACTGCAAAAGGGCGGCAAGCTTAGCAAGGCCAAGACCAGGATCAATGGAGGCCATTGCTCTCTAGCCTCAAAAATCCGATCCCAAGATTGGACATTCAAATGATTCCCCAGCTGAGAAAGTAAAAACAAAAATGTGGTTTTAAATTCTTGTTTAGATTGTCGGCAGCTGGTTTCCCCGTCCGTCTACTGCCGGAGGTTGTTGAACCAGGAACCATCGTTGGCAAGCTGAAAGCTCCCTTTTACGGTATCCCAGAGGGCTGTGAGGTCGGAGTGGGCATGGGTGATTTACCCTGCACTATTCTGCCCATACTACAATCGCCAAAGGATGCAGGTAAATTGTGTATTAATTCGGTTTAAATGATTCCAATTTCCTCTCTCATGAAGCACGGACGATACTCGAATTATATTGTTAGTCAGGCTTCCGATAAATAAATTGGTTGCAAACACGGATATGTTTAATTTTTGATATAAATTCTTTGGAAATACATTGTGCCGTTTCAGAGAGGGCAACGTCCAAGGTTTTTTCTAAGTTGTCAAAAGATGCTAATCAGAAAAGCATTCCTTGGGGGAAATGTGTCTGAGTGGTTTCAAATGCGAAATAACCATCGTACAACTGGAATTTTGACTTTAGGTAGAATCTCTGAAATGTTTTAAAATTGCATCCAGATGGTTTTTCATTTGAAAAGGAAATATTTCTGTTTATGGATTTCCCTAAACTTTGAAGATTAACAGTTTGACTGTTAACCTGGGCTAAATTGAAACCTGGGCTAAATTGAAACCCGGGCTAAACTATTATCCAATACTTTTAATTCCAATTTGTATAAAATCTTGTTTAGATCATAGTTGTCCTTTCGAGGTAGATTTCCGTAATTATTGAACAGGGCAAAGTGAACAATAGACCCTTTGCAAGGGCAAAAACCTGCCCCCTATCATGGCCGCTGGTGCAAAAGCTCTATATTACATCCTTTGTCCTTATGTTCATATTTACTCTTTACGTGCACATAACAATACTTTAAATTGTTTTTTGTTGTTTACTTTCAGTACAATAACTGAATTACTGCGAGTAGAATGGTAAATGGATACATTCGTAGATGCATTGCTAAAATGTTTTTCCAATTTACAGTCGTAAATATAAGCACTTCAGCACAGCTTGTTGCAGCAATGCCACCCGGATTTGATCCGACGTGCAGCTCGCATGATTTCAACCCAGCCGTCGTGTACTATCCGTACTTCAACGGACAATACCTAGCTGTTGCTGCTGCGCTCAATGGAGGAAACGCTCTGGCAAGTTTGGTAGAGTGGCTTCAGAAGACGGCCAGCGACTTTGGATTCGACATCACCGAGGAAGAAGCTTACAAGAAACTGATTGCGAGAGGGATGGAGGTTCGAGAAACAAATCTAGTTGTGTGTCCGACATTTAGAGGTGAGAGATATGCGCCATCTATGAGAGGAAGCATCGACAATCTTAGCACCGACAACGCAAGTATTGGAGACATTTTCCGGGCTATGTGTAAGGGTATCATTAAGAATCTCCATGAAATGATGTCCAGGAAGGAATTACTCGATCGAGGGGTGAACAGGATCATTGGGTCTGGCAGTGCGCTCCTTAAAAACCCGGTCCTGAGCGGGGAACTGGAGAGCGTGTTTGGGTTTCCGGTGGTGTATAGTGAGGATGGAGGGGATGCGGCTAAGGGGGCGGCTATGGCTGTGCTGCAATGAAGCCGCTCCCAGGTTGACCTACAAATCACTTGCGCTTTAACAGAATAAGCTCTTGGACTGTTTCACCAAGGAGCTATCCCAATCCGTTTCTAAGCAGTGAAATGGCTTTGTAGAATGACTCGACGGAACTCTTCAAAAGCAGTTGAATGAAACAAACATAAATGGATTAATGTTGGAGACACTGATCACAGGCCTTTTTTTCTGCAAACAAAATTATGTAAAAGAAATACAAGGCCATTTTTTATAAGTAAAACAAAGTACAACTTTGATTGTTAAATCATTTTTATTAAATGATTATTATATCTGTACAAGAAATGTTATTTCTGGTGAGCAAAAAAAGTATTTGCACCTTTAAATACTTGCGTGTCAGTATTCTCAATCTATTTAATTACAACAACCTGTTATGAGTAGTTATTTCTGACAGGTGCAGCACAGGTGGACCTAAACAACTCTGCAGTGCAGGTAGGCTACTATTAACTAATGTAAGCACCCCTAGTGTACGGGTCTATCCAAGGAGACTACAAGGACGAGTGGACTTCACTGCATACTGACTCACAACCTGCAGGTAGAAACGCCTTAAGGTTGGGGGTTCAAAACCACTCAAGGTAATTTTGTCCTTGGGCAAGGCGCTTAACTCGAGTTGCTCCATCCTTTGGATGGGATGTAAAGCCGTAGGTCCAGTGTGTTGTGTAATGCACTCAAACAAATCCCAGAGCATGCATTCGCAGAGACAAGGGATTCTCCCTGGTGTGTCTGGCTTGGCTGCCCAAGGTGCCATCTGCTTATGTTTAGTAGTTCCTGATATAGTTGTAAAGCACACAAGATGTTAACAGGCATGGAATCTCCTTCGATCATGTGTACATTTGTTGAAAGGGACTTTCTTTTTCTGTCGATTTTCCTGTGACTGAAGGGGATATAAGAGGTAGCATAACAGTCATTAAAGGTGACAGTCTGTCGCCTTTTTAACTGCTTCAAGATGTTTAATGTTCCTTCCGTTTATATCCCAAACCAGGATATCACAGCCAAACGGAAACGTTACTAAGTCAACATTGCAGGAGGGGGTGGTTACATGTTGTCTCTATTAAGCAAAATGATGCACCGCTTAAAATGATCGACAGTAATGGATTGTGTTGAATTAAAGGTACACATAGGAATGTTTTTGTTATGTAATGGTATGCTAAAATAATTGATTTCATTCATGTATTTTTTAAAATAAGTGGATCTACGGAGGTCACATTTCTGCAGGTTAGTTTACCGATAGTCATCTTCAGGTTTGTATAAATGCACCTATTAAGAATTTGTCAAACGAAACATCACATGACCAGACTGCCAATCTGTATAGTTTGTGATCGTTTGGAGTTCCTCCCATGGGCAAGACAGCTTGCAGATAATCTTCAGCACCAAGTTGAGACCCAATGTCAAGAAGTGTGGATCAGAGGTCAACTTTTCTCAGGATTGTCTGGCGGTTTGGATGCTCCGGACTTGCCGAGCTGTTGCAAATAATTGAGAGAAGGTAACAAGATAATTCAATATGTTCAATTTTTGCTGTGAGAGCCTAGAATGTCTGCAGAACCCCCATTGCACGCAAACACAAAGTGTCTGGGGATAACATTAAGGGATGTTCCGGGTTTCCCCAAAACTTACTTTTGTCTCAGTTGCTTGTGATAGACTTTTCTGGGAAAAACTGCAACAGATCACAGCTCTGAACATTGCAGTGCCCTCTAGTCTAAGACCGTATCGAATATCTCCCATCTTTTAAATTGGTCAACAATGCATTTCCTCAAGGAACAAAGAAACTGCCCTACAAGATGGCGGCTATTCGATACGGTTTATTTAGTTCGTATTCTAAGGCATTGGATGATTTTTTTAATCTATTTGAAACTAATAATTAGCATTGGGAATTTAAAAATAATCTGTAATAATTGTGACGTACGCACACTGCTATTGGCTATTCGATAAAAACAGCGTGCTGTCATAACAGCAAAAGCGCGCCTTTTAGTAGTCAGGTGCAGCAGAAACCGTCTGACAGCGATTCCCTGTAAAGTATATTGGTATTGTTTCTTAACAGGGTTTGTTAAAATACAACGGAAGATCTACTTACATGCTGTTAAATGATGGCATAATTTTCACGGCAATGAAAAGAAAGACAAAAAAACATTGTAAGAATCATTTCTAATAAGTATACTAACATTTAACTTTTTCTCTGTGAGTGCATCTTTCTGTGTACACAGGGGTTTATGGGGTACTTGCATTGTTGTCCTATTTTCCCTTTTCTTTAGAATTCCTCTGTGGGGTACCACTGTTCCTTTTGAATTTCTTTATGGGGTACCATTGTTCCATTGTGTTTGGTACCCCACAAGTGTGTCCGTGTTAGACCATCCTGTCTGATATCTGTGTCCACAATTCATTTGGGGAAATTGCTTTTTCTAAAATAACTTTTTGCATTCCTTCTCAATTCAAACAGCCAATCTCTCAACACTGGATGAAAGTAAAACACAAGGCCCAACTTCTGTTGATGTTCGACCCCCTTCATAGCCCCAAACCAAAATACAAATCTTGAGAAGTGCTAAAATGCCAGCGGGGAGTCTTTATGTGTAACATAAGGGGCATGAGCTGTCAATTTCTGCACGTCAAATCTCACCTTAACGACATCAACCCAGTCCCAGCCGCGGGGCATTTCACCTTTATGATCTGTAAACAGTATAACAGACGAGCTCATATTGTTTTACGTTGGCAGAAATATCAATTTTCTTCTTTCAGGTGAATAAAGTGAAACTAACCCAAGAGTTTTCGAGACAAACATTTGGTCTCTGTACCAACCAGGAAGGTGTTCATTTCCTTGTTTTTTTACGAACACAACATCTGATATGGTGCCTGATCACCATTGAAATAAAACGACCAAACTTGGGATGAGAGGCAAATAGTAAGGGCCTTATAGCTCAGCTGGTAGAGCATTTCCCCTAGTGAGTCAGAGGTCTCTGGTTCGAGTCCTGATAAGGCCCTTACGATATTTCTATCATCCCAAGTTTTTTTGTTTTTTTTACATGACTGAAAGACTAGGCATAGGTGAATCCCTTCTGGAGTCAATTAGAATCGATCTCAAGTTAGGAATCGGAATCACGATTCTGTCTTTTAGATCCAAAAATATTGGAATTGCTTAATGCTAGTTTTCTGTGCTTCAAATGACGAACAATATTGATGCTGATTACAGAATATTTGAGCACAAGACTGTAAAACTCACCCATTTTGTTGGCAAGTTTCCGTTTTTGAGCCTTGGTCAGTATCTCCTTTTTCTCCTTAGATTTCGATGTTGCTCCTCCGTCTGAAGTCCCTTTGTCTTCCTGGAGTTGATAAACAAATTGGGATCTTCCTCACATCTACTAACATTTGTTTCTTACATCTACTAAAACTAAACATTGTAGCCAGCTGACGGTCAGTACAGCTGAACATTGATAATAAAAGCACTGTTAATATTATGTTTATAACAAGAAACAAATTACGTCTTAATTCCTTGGTTTTCATTGTTTTGTTTGTAACTGCAAAGTCCCAAAAACCTTTTATTAATTAATTCTAACACTCCTCAATCCTCAAATCAATATGATTTTACATACATGTATAAGGGAGTAGGGTTAATGACTGTAATTTCTAATGACTGAAACCCTAGTTCCCCTACCCCATATCCACTTTTAGTCAAGCATGTTGCTGCATACCTTGACAGGATCTCGAGTGTCTGTTTGTTCAGCCATCAGGTCCTCTGCATTCTCCTTGGCCCATTCAAACAGTGTGTAGGTCATTGCACTTCCAAGCCATTGTTCCGCCTAAACAAAGCAGATAAACCTTAAGTTGCATGTGGGGTACCGTGGCCGAGCGGTTTGGGTCATTGACTCGCAATCATGGGTGAAATCTTGGGGTTGCGGGTTCGAATCCACCTGCGGTACCTGTGCCCTTGGGCAAGGCACTCAACCACACTAGCTCCATCCTTCGGAAGGGATGTAAAGCCGTTGGTCTAGTGTGTTAGGTAATGGTAACGCACTCCAAAGATCCCAGAGCATTCTTTCGTGAAGAGCAAGGGGATTCCCCGGTGTCTCTGGCCATTTCTAATTCTTCATGGGTTTCCTCGCGCTTGCGAGTGACAGTGCAATGAGCACTATTGAGGAATCCTTGGTATGAATACCAGAAATAAATAATAATAATCACAATTCACCACCCACAGGTCACATTTGTCACATCGGTCACCTCTGTCACATGTTGTCACACGTCACACACATCACAATGCTCACATCTGTCGCCACAAGCCAATAAATAACCCACAGGTCACGTATGTCACATTAGTAACCTCTGTTACATGTCATTACAAGTCACAAATCATATCAGTTACAGGTCACCTTTGTCCCATAACTCACATCAGAGTCATGCCACTCACAGGTCACATTTGTCGCGTCACATCTGTCATAAGTCACACACCACAAGAACCGCTACAAATCATGTGCGATACTTTCAGTTGATGTGACTTTATTTAATGCATGCATTAGTTCAATTTCAAGAAACTGACATACCTCCCCCTTGATCCTGTTGATGACACTGTGACGTACATTGGCATGTCTGAAAACAATCCAGAAAAATGAGATGTTTTATTATATAAAAAGTTCTGCAGTTTTATTGATATACCATGACATAGAGACATCCCCTTTATAACACAACACAACACAGAACATTACAAAGGCTGGAGTCGTGTTAACACGAGTATACTCCTGCGTGCGCGAATGGCAAGAATAATGACACTTAGCTGGTCAGTGAGAGCATGGAGCTATAACGCGGACAAACTGAGCAACAAATTGAAGATATCAATCTCTTTGAAAAATGGCAACTTACATGTGATTATTGAAGAAACCATCCAATTTGATTTTAGGGATTTCCTCTGGGTAATTCTCGCCCCATTTGATCTCCAGTAGAAAGGACTTATGATGACCTTCGGAGCCTATCTGATGAAATACAAGTATTACGGTAGTTTAGAATTGTTATGCCTCGATGTTTGCATCTGTCTAAGCTTGCTGTTTTAGAGAATGACACAGTACGTTGCGTTCATCCCAGGGCTTAGTCTTGGCCCAAGACTACTCTAGTCGATATTGGTTTGTGTACGCGTTGGCCATATAGTGCGCCCTCTTGCAGCACTAACGGACCAGTCTTTGCTCACTAGAGTAGTCTTGGGCCAAGACTACCCAGGGCTATATCTACAATCACTAAGAACTTAGTTGGTCACCGCTAAATATCAACTGCATTGTCATTTAGTTTAGTTTGTCCTACCCTGTACTGGTAGGCATTGTGTGTCTCCTGAAAGCATTCGTCACCGTCGTATATGGACTGTAATACTTCTTTTTCTTCCTGTAAATTAAATTTGAAAACATACAATTATCAGAAGGAATTCCAATCCCAGCCACTGCCTGATCCTCCATGCATAAAAGTAAAACCAATGAGATATGTTTTCTTAAATAGAACCTTACAATTTTGGTATTTTGTATTTTCTTTACGGGATTTTCTTCAAAACACTAACGCATGGTTCAAATATCATGAAGGTATTAACAATACATACTAAACAAGAAGATGAATTTTCAGTGGAATTCAACCCACAACATGAAGAAATAGATTTAAAACTTCTTGACTATTTCAAAGGTCATCACCGCTTTCTTACCTCTTGGGCCTCTTGACATGACATTTTGTAGAAAAGGGGAGCAAATACAGCTGCGCTTGGAAGCCTTGGTTGCCAATCGAGTACGTGTACAGATAAACACCAGTCACTAGGCCCCAGTCTATTTTACAACGCTTAACAAGGGCAAACAGGCGTGCGAAGTCTTGACAACATCCATCAAGAATTTACTTGATCAACACGACACATTTTCACTGATGTTTTCGGCGAACCAACACACAATCAACGAGTAAAAAGAACGCTTTCACACGGTAAGAGATGCAAACTGACAGCACAATTGTGAGATGTCGACATTAGAAGGTGTAGATCTTGGACAAACAGCATTGACACGAACCAATACCGGTTACATATAGTGCGTGATACACGTGGGTGCTTAGGTAAAAAACGTACCCTCCGACAAAAAACTCCTTCTGCCCTAGACTAGATACCAGTCTGTCCAGAGAAGATTCCCCCTTTCCAAATCGCAAACGGCAGGAATTTAAAATATCTGTTTTTGGCTGTTTAATAATTCTGTGTTTTTAGTTTTTTACATAAACTTTGCACTTTTGATGCTCATAAAGCGTAAGAAAAATTAACAACAATGGCAGGCGAAAGTATTTCGATTGAACATCTTTATGATGTACAGAATCTTGAGGCGAGGTGATGGATAGTACGGTGTCAGACCATGGAGCTATCCAGACCATGGTTCAAGGGCTTGACTACTGCAACCATGTTGTGTCCACCGTGGCAGGTGTATATTTGAGTATTTTCACAAATATTGGGGAACCCTAATATATTAGGGGTAAACCTGTGGTAAACTGGCATGATCCCGTCAGGGACGTCGAAAATATGGCCATTTTATTTCTTTGTGAAGACAAATTTATCTTAAAGGAGTGTGACCAGATCCCTTTTTTTTACCCATAACTCCCCGGGACTTACCTTATGGGTCATGAGATTTTTATAAAACATCCGTTATATTTTTCTGATTACGAAACTGAAACTCCCGCGCTTCTAGGCCACATATTTCCGAGGATATCGTCGAAAATCCACCGATTATTTGTAAACTAATTTTCCAGTATCAACGTTTTACGCTGAAAGCCGACTCGATAGTTTTGTTCAATTTTTTACTGGAAATTGCGAATGTATTCGGGTTTTTGGGACATGGGAGGTGTGTATGGGAGTTACTTGATAATATTGGTAAGTTACATCGAAAACTATTTTCCAGAAACTCTGGTCACGCTCCTTTAAGAATAAGATTTAAGAACAGGGCTTGCAAAAACAATTGTCTTTAGAAACAACAGATCAAAATTCATTACCCATCGTTCGTGGGAATATTTTGAAGTATCATGTCGACGTGATTCGAACTTGCTTTTACATAATTCTGCTAATCGCGTTTTTGATAATTTTTGCTGTACTCAAAATATGAAATTATGTTTAGTATTTAACGGAAAGAAAGACACTTCTAAACTGAGCTGTGAGTTTAGGTGATGATAAATCAGAATGAGTGCAAAGGGTCCCAACTCCCAAGCGTGAATTTAAGTGAGTAAATTTCCTATTTCAAGTCCTGTTTAAACTCACAAGTCCATCCTCATGAAACGTTCACCATCGCCAAATGAAGGATGACTGCAGCAGGCCTTGTCGGATGATGCAGCGAATGCTTGGAATGTGGCTGGCACTTAACGGAAGTAGTGTCTGGACGGACGGTTCCGGATGACCAAAAAGTATGTCACGCAGCCTTGCCCTTAAGTTGACCTGCTCCTCAACACCAATAAAAGCTCAGGGGAGGGGAGGGATGAGGGAGGGGAGAGATGGGGGAGGGGAGGGAGGGGGGATTAGGAAGGGGTCTGTGGCCTCGCCCGGGGGGCCTGGCCTGACTGCGGGCCGCGCCGGACCTCGGGGACCGGACCTAGGATGACTCATTTGTGTTAAAACGTCCACATCTGGAGTTTATTAGACTAATCCTTATTTCAACAGCCGAGGAGGCATTTTTGGTAAATTCTCCCGCCAATCGTGTTTTTGTAGGTCAAATTAATTGACCAGCTGAAAACAGAGGGCGGGCTATATAAAGGACCCTTTTTATGGCATGTCACTTCCACACGGCACACCTGCACCGGCACAACAACATGTGATGAGCGAAGCTCGAGAAACGTCATTGAACAAAATTCCTTTCAATCATTCTGCGCGGTATTGTTTGGCAGTGAACTGTATGAATGGGGAAATCAGCTATTTTTCCGAAGGACACGTCACACCGCAGTGGATTGTATTTCATGCATACGTGGACCGCTTTTCAGCGACACACTGCCAGATCTAGCTAGACAGACAGTCATGCATACCACCTTTCGGTTGAAATTCCAAACGACACGGTATTGTTGGCGGTCGAAGCATCACACGCGAGAACGAAACTTTAATCTCCAGTCCAGAGTCCAGTTGTGATCGGCGTGTTTTAGTTCGGTAGAATCCCAAAGTAGAGTTGTAGAGTTGTCGTACAAGTATTAAACCCACAGCTTAATTATGCGGAATCGTCAGCTCAACAAACTGCTGTTTATCTGTTTTATCCTGGGCGTTTTTGCTTCGGGAATGCTAAGCGGAATTTATTACGAATCGATGTCGGCCAGCACCGGGGCGCAAGCGGCAGCAACCCGAAATATCGTGCGTGGCGACGGTCTCAATGGGGGCCACATGCACGGTCTTCCGAACACCGCAGAACGGCAGGTTGGCCCACAACCCGATAACAATGAAATGGATCATCCAAACCCGGCCAAACCATTGCCTGTACCGCAATCCAACATTAAAAGTGAAAAACAAGCAACTGGGATAAGAATTCCTGTAAAAAATGCCGAGCAACGAAGCAGTGACCGAGGAACTGACACCAGGAGCAATAATCGAGATGTGAGAAAAACCATGGAGGAAGGAAATGGCAAAACAAGTGGGGGTGTTGTGGATGATGTAGTTGCCCATCATGCGCACATCAGTAGGAAAGAGTTCGGTATGCCGATTCGACTAAATCCAAAAGTGCCACCGGCTGTAGGAAATGATAAAAGTCACGGTGGTGGTAATTTTAATCAACAACATCAGCAATGGTTGCAGCAGCAGCAACAAGAACAACAACAGCAACAGAAACGTCAACAACAACAACAACAACAGCAGCAGCAGCAGCAGCAGCAGCAACAACAACAACAACAACAACAGCAACAACAACAAAAACAATTTCAACAACAAAATCAGCAACCACAATTTCAACAGCCGCAGCAGCAGCCTGTGCAACAGCAACAACCACAGCAACAGCAACAGCATCATCAACCACAGCAACAAGGACAAAGGGCTGTTCCTCCAGGAAATCAAGAAGCACAGCTCAATATTCATGCTCCAGGGGAGGTTTTTGGAGGCAGACCAATACCAGCTTCGATACCGGGTGTTTACCGCAAACAATTTGCAGCTGGTAAAGATTCTGCAAAAAGCTCGCTAGAAAAAGGTAGTGATGAAATATTACCCAAAGTGGATGGGAAAATCTTCCTATCTGTCGTAGTGTGTGGTGACAGAACGGATGAAACACTCGTTATGATCAAATCGGCCGTCCTACTTACAAGATCACCAATACACGTCCACATATTCGCTGAAGATGACTTGCAGGCCAACATTGCTGCAAAGCTTAAATCTTGGCCACCACCGTACAACGCAAAAGTGTCCTTCGACATCCACAACATTGCATTCCCACCGGGAGAGAATGCCCAGGAATGGAAGAAAATGTTTAAAAAATGCGCAACGCAGCGACTCTTTTTACCCGACCTCTTGGTTAACACCGATGCGCTGCTTTATGTAGACACTGACATTCTTTTCATAAAGCCTCTGGAATTAATCTGGAGTTTCTTTAAAAAGTTCAACAGTACGCAACTCGCAGCCCTCACTCCTGAACATGAGGTGACAAACATCGGTTGGTACAATCGCTTTGCGCGACATCCGTACTACGGTCCCACCGGCCTCAACTCCGGCGTTATGCTCATGAATCTCACAAGAATGCGACGAGAAGGTTGGTCCGCTAAAATACTTCCCATTTACAGAGAATACAAGATGAAAACGACATGGGGAGATCAAGATTTAATCAACATCCTCTTTCATTTCCATCCCGAAATGGTTTATGTTTACCAGTGTGAATGGAACATACGTCCAGATCACTGCATGTACTCGCTTAATTGTCAACGCATCAATCAAGAAGGAATCAGTGTAATTCACGGAAATCGAGGAGTCTATCACAACGAGAAACAGATTCCCTTTCGACTCATCTACGAGGCTTTCAGGGACTACCAGTTTGGCACTGATTTCATTTCTGGACTTGTGCAGCCGCTAAAACAACGCTTTGTCCAATCGGATGTTGCAAATATGTACTGCACAAAGGGGCTCAGTGGGCCATTGATTTCAACGTTAACAAAATATTGCAGCCATCACCACTGATTGTGAAAGGTAGAAAGTACTCGATCTTGTCGCGTAGAAAATTAGTAAAAAATTACCAAACACGTCATTAGAGAATAATCATATGGGTCTCGTTGGGATTTGAACCTGAGACCTCTGACACACTGGGCAGATGCTCTACCAGTATGAGGCACAGTGGCATACATTCTTTCTTTCATCCCAGGACCCACTAGGTATTGGCTTTCCCAGGTAACCCTACCCCCAATACCTAGCCACCAACAGGCCAACTTTATCTTTTGTACTCGCAAACGTAGACCTTTTTAAACTTGGACAAAAGGCAATGCTGCACTGTGGGAAGGTTTTAAAAGGTTATTTGATCGCTTTCCTTCTCACATTGTAGTTCTTTTGTCCAAGTTCTTTTGTCCAAGTTCATGCAAGCAGTACCAGTATTAGCAATAAGGTTTATGGGCAACGCCGAATGCAGCTAACAAGTGTACAATGTAATGGTAGTTTATGTATACTGTATCCATTGGGCTGTCGAATGTTTGAACATTCAAATATTTGATTGATTTATAATGAAATATTTAGATAATGATTAATGAGTACTTATTACATTATGAAGATATGATTGACATGAATATTCGCAAATTTGCGAATATTCATTAATTTTTTTATTATTTTTTTAAATTTATTTGAGACTATGAATTTATGCATTTGATAAACAAGAGAAAAGCAAACAATTATGCTGAAAGTAAACACTAAATGCAGAATAATTAATACCTTACTGGAAAAATGAAGTTTATTTACTTCATTGCAGTTTATAACTTTCCTTTAAGCACAAATTTTGAACAATAGAGGCACAAAGAAATAATGAACATCTTCACTGAAGTAGAGCAATGTGTCTCGAGAACATTTGTGTTTACATGAGACGTTGGGAGTAGGCTAGCGAGACTGATACAATGGAAAACCTCCTTAAAGGGCCTGTGACATGCTAAACAACTTTGTGCCTAAGCTTTGCTTCATAATGACGGATTACTTGTTCAGCAAGACATACTATTGTTCGTTTGGATGTAAAATCAATAAAAGGTGGCCTTTTTCAACTTTGAAGATTTCACTGTAATAAATCACAGACAGAGGGCGCTGTTTTGAGTGCATCACATAAGGAAGACAGAAGGGAAAAATTAAGAAAAAACATAAGACTTCAAGTTGGAGTTGTGGCAAATTGCTGCAGTTTCTACCCCCAGTTTTGTCATGGCTTACAGCAGGCAACATGTTAAACAAACTCAAACAGCCATGGATTACAAAAGTTTCAGAAAAATTGAGAAAAAAGTAGAATCTTTTGTGCACAGTTAAATGTGAATTTCCTGTGTTTGCCTCTTGTGACATAGTGACCTTGGTCATGAATATGCATATTTGCATTAGCATAAAAACTGAAAACCTTTGTTTTAACCCCCAAAGCAAGCTCCAAATAGGATTTTTATGACTTTAACTCAGTAGAGTGGTTTTAAAGCATAGATTTCATTGATAAAAATCCTAAATAAGGGGCCCTTTAATTGATTCTGAAGCCTGTTTGTTTAATCGAGAGCTACATAGGCCCATATTTGTCATACTGAATCATGAAGGATTTGAAATCTGACGAGACAATGAATCATCGTCATGAGCATAGGAGTGAAGATTGTCGGTGAAATTTGAATGTCTGTGCCCAGGAGCAGTGTTAAAGGTCAAGCATCTTCCTTTTCCAAAGGTCTTTGCTGCACAACTAGTTTGCCAAGACCCGTGATGAGTTGAGCTTGGCTGTATTTTAGGGCCTCGGGCTGTTCGATCAATGAGAGCAAGCGATTTTTTTGACCTGGCACTTTTGACCTTTTAATGAAGCCGTTTCGAACAATCATCTCGCGTGTTGTATCTCGCGACATCGTAGCCGCAATTACCACAATTTGTGTACATGTATATAGATGTATATCATTTTATCTTGCACACAGTGTAAATGTTCGTAACTGAAGGAAGACTTACTATATTTCGCTAAAAGCTAAACGCAGTTCATCTGAATAAAGATAGGCCTATTAAAAAACATCCTTACAGTGACTGTTCATTTAAACATTAGACCCCACCCCCAAGTAAAAGTGGACGCTACCACTAAACAGAGCGAGGCGTGTGATTGGCTCTTGCTGTTGACAACAGCATCCATAGCTATGATGCAATTTTGAATGTCGCGCTACGTGCACACGCGCTTTAGTATATCGGCACTGCGATGAATGCGAGAGCAACATGCGCGGCGCGTGATTGGTCAGTTGCTGTCACTGGCTAATCAATATTCATATTCCTCAATACAGCCTAGCTCAACTCGTTTCAGCAAGGGTCTTGGCAAACTAGTTGTGCTGCAAAGACCCTATTGATGAGTAATATAATTCTACCCAGACAGGCAAAAACCTGTTTTTGTCATTTAGCTTCTGTCTGGAAATTAAATTAAGGATTTCTTTCCTTCAAAAATTAGCTTCAAAAACCTTTCAATTAAGCCCTAATAGGTTTTTGTGTTGACATTTGGTTAAGTAGATACTTCAACATTGTTGCCTACCAGCTGGTGATTTTGTATCCAGCATTTTTCTATCTGTTCAAAGTTTTTATTTTTTCTGTACAAATTCTAATAGAATTGCAATTTTAGTGCACTTTTCTCTTTTTCTCCTTTTCTTTAAGTTTAAGCAGTATTCTGTCTTTTTAAAGCTTTTATTTTTTTCTGTACAAATTCTGATAGAATTTCCATTTTGGTGCACTCTTCCTTCCTTGTGTTTTTTCTCTTTAAAGGCCCAGTGGATCATTTGCAATGATCCCCAAAAGTAATCGACGAGTTTACAGGGGAAAAGTTCTGAAAGTAAAGATTGAATTAATAGCAACTGTCCAATGAAAGATTTTCGCTCAAAATGATATAATTTTACCAGAAAATAATCCGTAAAGATGAAATTATTTAGATCGTTTGCACACGATTTACTTATTTTTGGTTCGCATCTACGCGGTCCAAAATGCATGGGCGCAGTGTACTCCGTGTGCGTGTTGATCCAACGCGATGCATTTTTATGGATCGCGCGCACACGCAGTATGTGCGCCACAGAGTGCATGACGCAAGCCACATAGTACCCGATCAACTAGAGAACGAATATTTGAAACACCCCGCCAAGACCAGGAAAATGCGTATGGATTTTCATTGTTTTTTAAACGTGGTACATTTGACAAAGCTGAAATTTCTTCGGATGAGTTTGTTGATGTCTTTCTTTTGATTTATAATGGTTTTATTCGCAGAATCGCTCAAAAACAGATCATCTACAGGGCCTTTAAGCAGTATTGTTACTTTCATAATAATGAGCTACTACAGTCGAACATTGATAATAAGAGCACCGTTAATACAACATTCTGCTTATAACCAGGAACCCTGATAATAAGAGCACCGTTAATACAACATTCTGCTTATAACAAGGAACCCTGATAATAAGAGCACCGTTAATACAACATTCTGCTTATTATAACCAGGAACATTTTAGACCCCAATCCTTTGTTCTTCATTCCTGATAATACAAAGTTCCCTCTTATTAATGAGGTCTGACACTCTGATTGTACGTATAAATATTGTCTGCTTGCAGCCAATGTCACCTTAAGAAACAAAGTAATTGATATTCCGAATATAGTTGCTTTTAGTTGAGATATAAGTAAGATAAAGTATAACACTGGGACAAAAAGTGTAAATTATGAAAACTTTAAATGTATAAAGTTAACCTGCCTTATGATTTTTTTTATTATTTTTTTTACGGACGTCTTAATTAAAAGCTTATAACTTCGGCAAACAAAGTGAAGTACGATCAATACAATTCCGGCTGTCAGACTTACAAATTTGGCTATAGGGCGCTTTCACATGGGGTCAAAAGGTCACGACCCTCCCGTGTTTGTCCTCCAGATGGGGAGAGAACACTAGAGCCACGTGGGGTAACGGACGTGGCTGCTAGCAGAAAAACACGGGCTCTATTGTTCTCTTTCGATCTGGAGGACAAACATAGATGTTCAGTGACCCGCGACAGCTGTAAAACCGCTCTATAACCTTGAGCAATTGGTTACAAGAAAAATATGCAGATATATAGGAACAAAATAATGTGCAGTTTGGATGAAATAGGATGATTTTGACTTAATGTAATTTTTATGTAAAAATTAAAATATATTGGGTGGTAATACTAAACTGCAAGGTACTTGCAACAGGCTGCTAGTGTATATATTTTGATACTAAGGATTACTTTAGGCTCAGGCAGCCATATTGTCTTTCACTTATCATTCTAAACATCACATCTTTCAAGGTTATGTGCGTACTTAAGTGAGCAATACATATTTTTGTACAAATTTTCAATTATATTATACTACGTGTATGTACGAATAATTATGCTAATATGTAATCGTAAGCGGTAGATGAGTATCTTAAGCGGGCCTCCCACTGTGCGATATTTGCCACGAATTTCCAACAATTAGCTACGATTAAGTACGATTGTGTGTAGAGTCTATAGACAGTCTCTGGTAATCGTACCAATTCGTAGGAAATTCGTGGCAAAAATCGCACAGTGGCAGGCCCGCTTTAAGCGGGCCTCCCATTATGCGTTAAACAATCGTGGAAAAAATTGCACAGTGGGAGGCCCCCTTTAAAGGAAGAACACGAGATTGGTAAACTGTTAAAAGGGACATTTTTCCACTCGTGATTAGAAGCCCATGTTGATAAAACTGCCCAGTATTAATTTCAGCTACATAGGTGTTCAGTAATACGTCTGAAAACTTGGAAAAAATAATGTTGAGTTAAATGGTAAAATGTCTTTTGCAAAAGATTTTTTAGAAAACCACCTTCAGTTGTTAATTTCTCACACAAAATACCATTTGACAGAAATAAATTCATGTGGTGTTTGGTACCATTCCTGTCAATTCATGAAAAAAAATGCGGTCACTGCAAATGGTGTATACTCTACCTTCAAATGAACACATTCAGTTACATGTATGTGACCATGCTTTTGCATCAGTGGCCATGACAGGGGGCAGTCGCATTGTCACCGTGTGTCATGCACGAGTAGGCTATTGTCACATTTAAATATGAAAACCTGTCTCCTGTCATGGCTGCCCAGTGCAAATGGTCTATAGGCTTTCCCCTCACCTTAATTATGTCTTAAAACTAGCATGCATTATATTTTGGCAAAAATAGTTTATTTTTTAAATAGTATTGCTAAAATTGCTTAAATCGTCTTACAATCTCATATGCAGCAGGATATGTGGCAGAGGGTATCCCCCTAACATTGTTCCCCTATTGTGTCTCAAACATCCAAAGATTTTCCAAGGAATTCCTTTCAGTTTTTAGGGGGATCGGTGCGTTAACAAAAGGGAAGAGTGTGTTGGGGTCCGGGTATAGGTGCGTTTGGCCAGGGGAGTCCCTTTGCCACATATTGTGCTGGGTATACACAATCTGGGAACAATTTCTCGGAGATGCTTAGCACAGCACTTTTTAAAAATTCTAGCTGGGTAATTGGCTAAAATCCCCACTTTAGACTGGTGTACTATCGGCTGCAAATTCTTGTTTTAAAAGCACAATTTGCTCGGAGTCGTGTACATACTTTCTGTATATTTGAATGGTTGTTGGTGTTATTTATGTAAAAATTATACTTAAACGTGAATTTAAAAAAATCAGTGCCTTTCAGACATTTCTGAAAGTTGTCAAGTATTGTCGAATTTTCCCCCCTCCGGAGAGGTTATCTGGTAGGCCTACAACGTTCTTATTGTGGTCGCCAGGTTCAGTATTTTCGGCTCTGCGGTTTAAGAAACGAAACCGCAGATGTGCTTTTCGTGAGAATATTTGACCAAAACGACGCTGTTTTCCCTTTTGAGGTTGTGACATCAAGAAGTTGACTTAATCCTAAGGGTGGGTGGGAGAGGAGATGTTTCCTGCTTTTGAAAAAAAGCCATGAATGTGTCCTTGAGTAGTGCAACGTAAATTGGGTCAAGTGTAATAGACAGCCGAAGTGTGACGTGTTGCACAGGGACACGGTTCAGTGATTTTTTAGTTTAGAGCCAATCGCCTAGGCAACCAACAAAAGGTGACGTAATCACTTCGGCAGTCTATTCGGTTAATAGATATTGGCCTTTTGCGTGTAACATTGTATAATGGCTAGCCTTGATCAAGGCGTTGGGCTTGTCTTCAAGACGGCCCGCTAAAGATAAAACACGTACCGGTATATTATGCTCATCACTAGCGCGCTCGCGCTATTATATAAATACACGCACGTAAAGCAGTGTATGTATCTTTGGAGCTAGGGCAGGCCGTACACAGCAGTATTGTACATGTACGCAGCGACGTGTGTTGCCGTACGGTTTGGTATGGAAGTCGTGACCGCACGGTGGCTCGTTTTGATGCGCAAGACCCGATAATCTCTAGTACAGCAAACAAAATAAAAAACAGGCTACATAATGGCTGGCGCCTCTATTTCTTCACTTTCCAATGCCGGAGGTGCAGTCTAATAAAGTCACACAGTACGCTGCGTTGTGCCATCATTGCCAAGCAATCAACAATGTGCTTGCTTTATGCCATTGTCTCGTACGGTGAACACTGATTCTGTAGGCTCTGCCGCTTGCACCACATAGCAAACAAACATTTAGTCTGGTCAAGTGGATACTAAGTGTGCATGTGAAAGGAACACACAAAAGGCGAAATGGATAGTGGTAAAACAAAATCCACAAGATGGACATTTACAAACAAGTGCGAGTTAAGAAACTTTGCGGGATGTCTTGATTTCGAAAATTTAACAATTATCCTTCATAATTGTTATCGATTTTAATCGATATATTAATAATTAATTTTAATCAATATTTTTGCGCGAGTGGAGTGCGTCAAAACGGCAAAACCATTTTGTTCACGCAGTTACGTAACATTCACTAAAATTCCATTTGATCAATTGCCTTTAAGTGTAGAATCCTTGCATTCTCGATTTAGTGATGCATGCGTAATTAACAGAAAGTGCAAAGTGAAATGCAGTTATTTCGCATTTAATTTAAATTCAAAATTAAAGTGCGCCCTCCTATTGTGTCCGCCATAGGCTACTTCAAAAAGGCCAAAGTCGGACATTTACAGCAAGCAGTTCTGAGGGGCAAGCATTCCTTGGCGTGAATACCTAAATCAAGTGTTTTCAAGCAGTACAATTATCTTAGATTCAGCGAAGTACCATGGGATCGGTGCCGACGTGCCGTGGAAAAATTCTCGATTGGAAACATCGGATATAGGCTACTTGTGAAAGACACGACACGAAAGGGCCACGGGGTGCCCAGTGGCAGTGGGTGGCGCGGGCCCCTTGGCAAAAACTTGGCACCCATCGGCAAAGTCATATCTGCATAAAACATGTCTTATGGTGAGCCCCTAATAATGTGGGCGACCTCTTTTCGACCAGAAAAGGCTGGCGAGGGTGCTGCCATATGCATAGAAGACATGGAGCTCGGATCGAAAAGGGACAAGCAAATTAAGGTAAGGGAAATCTCTGTTAGTTTATTGTCGCAATTTGTTGTGATTCAAATGGCTACAAACAAAATGTACAGATTATGTAGTGTACTGCAGTCGTTAAAAAATAATATATACGCATGGTGTGAATGCTTATTTTGACGCGTCGCTAACCATGTCCGGAGGGCATTATTGAACACAATGCATGGCAAGTGAACGGGCATTATTATAGAGAACAAAATTCCCCCAGGACCCAATCACCTGGCAAACTGGAAAAATAAACCTGTGTGTGCGACAGGACATCCTCGGGGTGTCCGACGGTGTTGGGTTTAAATGGATGAATAAATCCTATTTGTGGAATATGTTTACTATACAGATTAAAACCGTGTAAAATTGCAAAAACGGTAACCAGAGTCTTCGATGCGAAATATGCAAAATGATAATCATTTGCTGCATGTTAGTTTTGCAGAGGTTTCTAACGGGATTAAAATCGGCCCGACGAGTTGGTACACGGCCCTGGTACTACTATACAATGAAGGCCCGTACCTACGTGAGTGCGAATCCCAATTTCGGGCGCCCTAGACCTATCTTTGCACCCCCAAAACGCACATTTTTTGGGTACAATCACTGGAAATGGAAATAATGGATGATGCTTCAACTTCCAATACATTATACATCATTTCCAGTTACTCCATTTTACTTGGGGGGTCTATGGGAGGGGAATCGTGTGGTGTTTGTTGCCATTGTTATTAACTATTTAGTCTGGGTTTAAAAAAAGTTGTCTGCAAACGACTTTTTTAAACATTCATTCGACACAAAAACCATGAATTTTTGTGGTTTTCTGAGGCATACTATTACTGCATGTCTGCATCTATAGTGACTGGCTGAGGCATACTATTACTGCATGTCTGCATCTATAGTGACTGGCTGAGGCATACTATTACTGCATGTCTGCATCTATAGTGACTGGCTGAGGCATACTATTACTGCATGTCTGCATCTATAGTGACTGGCTGAGGCATACTATTACTGCATGTCTGCATCTATAGTGACTGGCTGAGGCATACTATTACTGCATGTCTGCATCTATAGTGACTGGCTGAGGCATACTATTACTGCATGTCTGCATCTATAGTGACTGGCTGAGGCATACTATTACTGCATGTCTGCGTCTATAGTGACTGGCTGAGGCATACTATTACTGCATGTCTGCATCTATAGTGACTGGCTGAGGCATACTATTACTGCATGTCTGCATCTATAGTGACTGGCTGAGGCATACTATTACTGCATGTCTGCATCTATAGTGACTGGCTGAGGCATACTATTACTGCATGTCTGCATCTATAGTGACTGGCTGAGGCATACTATTACTGCATGTCTGCATCTATAGTGACTGGCTGAGGCATACTATTACTGCATGTCTGCATCTATAGTGACTGGCTGAGGCATACTATTACTGCATGTATGCATCTATAGTGACTGGCTGAGGCATACTATTACTGCATGTCTGCATCTATAGTGACTGGCTGAGGCATACTATTACTGCATGTCTGCATCTATAGTGACTGGCTGAGGCATACTATTACTGCATGTCTGCATCTATAGTGACTGGCTGAGGCATACTATTACTGCATGTCTGCATCTATAGTGACTGGCTGAGGCATACTATTACTGCATGTCTGCGTCTATAGTGACTGGCTGAGGCATACTATTACTGCATGTCTGCATCTATAGTGACTGGCTGAGGCATACTATTACTGCATGTCTGCATCTATAGTGACTGGCTGAGGCATACTATTACTGCATGTCTGCATCTATAGTGACTGGCTGAGGCATACTATTACTGCATGTCTGCATCTATAGTGACTGGCTGAGGCATACTATTACTGCATGTCTGCATCTATAGTGACTGGCTGAGGCATACTATTACTGCATGTCTGCATCTATAGTGACTGGCTGAGGCATACTATTACTGCATGTCTGCATCTATAGTGACTGGCTGAGGCATACTATTACTGCATGTCTGCATCTATAGTGACTGGCTGAGGCATACTATTACTGCATGTCTGCATCTATAGTGACTGGCTGAGGCATACTATTACTGCATGTCTGCATCTATAGTGACTGGCTGAGGCATACTATTACTGCATGTCTGCATCTATAGTGACTGGCTGAGGCATACTATTACTGCATGTCTGCATCTATAGTGACTGGCTGAGGCATACTATTACTGCATGTCTGCATCTATAGTGACTGGCTGAGGCATACTATTACTGCATGTCTGCATCTATAGTGACTGGCTGAGGCATACTATTACTGCATGTCTGCATCTATAGTGACTGGCTGAGGCATACTATTACTGCATGTCTGCATCTATAGTGACTGGCTGAGGCATACTATTGCTGCATGTCTGCATCTATAGTGACTGGCTGAGGCATACTATTACTGCATGTCTGCATCTATAGTGACTGGCTGAGGCATACTATTACTGCATGTCTGCATCTATAGTGACTGGCTGAGGCATACTATTACTGCATGTCTGCATCTATAGTGACTGGCTGAGGCATACTATTACTGCATGTCTGCATCTATAGTGACTGGCTGAGGCATACTATTACTGCATGTCTGCATCTATAGTGACTGGCTGAGGCATACTATTACTGCATGTCTGCATCTATAGTGACTGGCTGAGGCATACTATTACTGCATGTCTGCATCTATAGTGACTGGCTGAGGCATACTATTACTGCATGTCTGCATCTATAGTGACTGGCTGAGGCATACTATTACTGCATGTCTGCATCTATAGTGACTGGCTGAGGCATACTATTACTGCATGTCTGCATCTATAGTGACTGGCTGAGGCATACTATTGCTGCATGTCTGCATCTATAGTGACTGGCTGAGGCATACTATTACTGCATGTCTGCATCTATAGTGACTGGCTGAGGCATACTATTACTGCATGTCTGCATCTATAGTGACTGGCTGAGGCATACTATTACTGCATGTCTGCATCTATAGTGACTGGCTGAGGCATACTATTACTGCATGTCTGCATCTATAGTGACTGGCTGAGGCATACTATTACTGCATGTCTGCATCTATAGTGACTGGCTGAGGCATACTATTACTGCATGTCTGCATCTATAGTGACTGGCTGAGGCATACTATTACTGCATGTCTGCATCTATAGTGACTGGCTGAGGCATACTATTACTGCATGTCTGCATCTATAGTGACTGGCTGAGGCATACTATTACTGCATGTCTGCATCTATAGTGACTGGCTGAGGCATACTATTGCTGCATGTCTGCATCTATAGTGACTGGCTGAGGCATACTATTACTGCATGTCTGCATCTATAGTGACTGGCTGAGGCATACTATTACTGCATGTCTGCATCTATAGTGACTGGCTGAGGCATACTATTACTGCATGTCTGCATCTATAGTGACTGGCTGAGGCATACTATTACTGCATGTCTGCATCTATAGTGACTGGCTGAGGCATACTATTACTGCATGTCTGCATCTATAGTGACTGGCTGAGGCATACTATTACTGCATGTCTGCATCTATAGTGACTGGCTGAGGCATACTATTACTGCATGTCTGCATCTATAGTGACTGGCTGAGGCATACTATTACTGCATGTCTGCATCTATAGTGACTGGCTGAGGCATACTATTACTGCATGTCTGCATCTATAGTGACTGGCTGAGGCATACTATTACTGCATGTCTGCATCTATAGTGACTGGCTGAGGCATACTATTACTGCATGTCTGCATCTATAGTGACTGGCTGAGGCATACTATTACTGCATGTCTGCATCTATAGTGACTGGCTGAGGCATACTATTACTGCATGTCTGCGTCTATAGTGACTGGCTGAGGCATACTATTACTGCATGTCTGCATCTATAGTGACTGGCTGAGGCATACTATTACTGCATGTCTGCATCTATAGTGACTGGCTGAGGCATACTATTACTGCATGTCTGCATCTATAGTGACTGGCTGAGGCATACTATTACTGCATGTCTGCATCTATAGTGACTGGCTGAGGCATACTATTACTGCATGTCTGCATCTATAGTGACTGGCTGAGGCATACTATTACTGCATGTCTGCGTCTATAGTGACTGGCTGAGGCATACTATTACTGCATGTCTGCGTCTATAGTGACTGGCTGAGGCATACTATTACTGCATGTCTGCATCTATAGTGACTGGCTGAGGCATACTATTACTGCATGTCTGCATCTATAGTGACTGGCTGAGGCATACTATTACTGCATGTCTGCATCTATAGTGACTGGCTGAGGCATACTATTACTGCATGTCTGCATCTATAGTGACTGGCTGAGGCATACTATTACTGCATGTCTGCGTCTATAGTGACTGGCTGAGGCATACTATTACTGCATGTCTGCATCTATAGTGACTGGCTGAGGCATACTATTACTGCATGTCTGCGTCTATAGTGACTGGCTGAGGCATACTATTACTGCATGTCTGCATCTATAGTGACTGGCTGAGGCATACTATTACTGCATGTCTGCATCTATAGTGACTGGCTGAGGCATACTATTACTGCATGTCTGCATCTATAGTGACTGGCTGAGGCATACTATTACTGCATGTCTGCATCTATAGTGACTGGCTGAGGCATACTATTACTGCATGTCTGCATCTATAGTGACTGGCTGAGGCATACTATTGCTGCATGTCTGCATCTATAGTGACTGGCTGAGGCATACTATTACTGCATGTCTGCATCTATAGTGACTGGCTGAGGCATACTATTACTGCATGTCTGCATCTATAGTGACTGGCTGAGGCATACTATTACTGCATGTCTGCATCTATAGTGACTGGCTGAGGCATACTATTACTGCATGTCTGCATCTATAGTGACTGGCTGAGGCATACTATTACTGCATGTCTGCATCTATAGTGACTGGCTGAGGCATACTATTACTGCATGTCTGCATCTATAGTGACTGGCTGAGGCATACTATTACTGCATGTCTGCATCTATAGTGACTGGCTGAGGCATACTATTACTGCATGTCTGCATCTATAGTGACTGGCTGAGGCATACTATTACTGCATGTCTGCATCTATAGTGACTGGCTGAGGCATACTATTACTGCATGTCTGCATCTATAGTGACTGGCTGAGGCATACTATTACTGCATGTCTGCATCTATAGTGACTGGCTGAGGCATACTATTACTGCATGTCTGCATCTATAGTGACTGGCTGAGGCATACTATTACTGCATGTCTGCATCTATAGTGACTGGCTGAGGCATACTATTACTGCATGTCTGCATCTATAGTGACTGGCTGAGGCATACTATTACTGCATGTCTGCATCTATAGTGACTGGCTGAGGCATACTATTACTGCATGTCTGCATCTATAGTGACTGGCTGAGGCATACTATTACTGCATGTCTGCATCTATAGTGACTGGCTGAGGCATACTATTACTGCATGTCTGCATCTATAGTGACTGGCTGAGGCATACTATTACTGCATGTCTGCATCTATAGTGACTGGCTGAGGCATACTATTACTGCATGTCTGCATCTATAGTGACTGGCTGAGGCATACTATTACTGCATGTCTGCGTCTATAGTGACTGGCTGAGGCATACTATTACTGCATGTCTGCATCTATAGTGACTGGCTGAGGCATACTATTACTGCATGTCTGCATCTATAGTGACTGGCTGAGGCATACTATTACTGCATGTCTGCATCTATAGTGACTGGCTGAGGCATACTATTACTGCATGTCTGCATCTAGTGACTGGCTGAGGCATACTATTACTGCATGTCTGCATCTAGTGACTGGCTGAGGCATACTATTACTGCATGTCTGCATCTATTGACTGGCTGACATTTCTACAAGGCACATATTAGATGACCTATATGCTTCAGAAAACTATTCATACGTTTTGTGTTGAATTAATGCTTAAAAGTCGTCTGCAGACAACAATCATGCTGTTGTGTTCCTGTTTTTAATATTTTTTTCCAATCATGTGATCCGTCTTTAAAGATGTCGTCTCGTCATGGCGGACTAAGGCATGCAGCCAATAATTGAGGTCTTACAATCTTAATTGAGGTGAAGATCATGTTCTTGATCCTCCTGATCTTAATAAATACGTGGCGACAGACTCTACGGAATCCATGTAAAGCCAAAAGGAAGAGATCGGGGTGGCTAAAATAGCTCATGTTGATCATTCCAGTGACTTTTTCATGCTTGCTGTATATTTTATATTAATGAAGCGAGATGATCGTCTTGGGACCATTTCAAGTTGATTGATGTATACTTGAAAGCATGCGGGATCGGAGACCGAAGATACAGTCTCAAGATGTTTTATCAGACTTGAAACGCCTAAGGTTTCTCCTGGACATGTCTAAAACATGCGAGATGATCGTCTTGGGACCATTTCAAGTTGATTGATGTATACATGGCCTCAAGCATGCGGGGACGGAGACCGAAGATGTATTCTCAAGATGTTTTAGAAGACTTGAAACACCTGAGGTTTCTCCTCAAGATGTCTAAAACGTGGACGCCTTTTTAACCGTGATCATTATTGGTAATCCCATTTGAATTTGTGAAAGAAAGACTCCCATGCACGTACTAATTATTATCCCATTACATGTAAATCTAATGCACCTATCAATTGTTTCCCCATCCCTCTCCTCTCCCCTCCCCCCCCCCCCCCCTACCCCCTCCCCCCTCCCTCCACCCCGGGCTACCCCCACCTAGGAGGTGGATCCCCACTTTGTTTGTGACAAAATCCCAACCCATGGGGCAACATTTAGGTGACAAAAATATCCACCCTCGGGTGCAAAACATGCGCGTCTTGTATACAAATATATGTTATTTCAAAGGGTCAAATTCCCCACCCTGGGGCATGAAAAACTTGACCAAACCCCCACCTAGGGGGTGGGGCAGCGAGAGGGGTTGGGGGGGGGGGGGGGGGGGGGGGGACAATTGATAGGTGCATAATACCTTTTCATAATTGTTTTGTTAGTTTCAACCTTTGGTGATATACACCGGGGTTACGTTTAAGATTTTAGTACAAGTTACAAGATGCATATTGTATATCGCCTATTTGGCTTTTACGTCATCAACGTTGTTTTCGACACAGATGGATAAACAAAATGAACTCTACATGACTGCGAATGATGGATGGAGGACGAATGGCACATTCCACTGCGAACCTTAATAAGAACAGATCTTTCATCATCCATCGTCTTAAAGTGCAAAAACTGACTCGTAATCCGTGGCCTGCAGAGGCAAAGTTTGAAACGCTAAAATATTGTCTTATAATTATTTCCAATTTTATGATTCGGTATTTCAGTGTACGTGATTAGGCTTATGGTAGCCTCAAAAACACCACTTGTTTCAAGTCATCTGTAATTTCGGAGGTTTTTTTGCATGATGCACGTACGGTGATAATGTGACTGCCCCCCCCCCCCCCCCCCCCCCCCCACCCCCCCTCCTCTATTGTAGACTCATCGCGTGCCACGTTTGCCTTGTTTTTACAAAGTGGGACAATATGTGCGTGTATCCCCAACTTTGTGATATATTGTCGCTAGTCTTGTGCTCGGCATCCGGGCGTAACGAATGGTATCCGCCGTCTGCACCACAGACGTATTTTGTCACACCAGTTACATTAATGATTTATCAAACGTAGCCTACGACATATTGGTCCCTACTTTATCATTTATACATATGTGCAGTTATGGGGTCCAATATCTATTGCCCGTCTGCAGTATTTTCATTAGCCTTGTGCATATTTCACGTGAAGAGCGTCTGGCTGATGATGAACACTGAGTATCCGCTGGACCAGTCAATTGTTTGTTGCTATGTGTTGCACGCGGCGGGTGTTAAGTACAGAATCAATACCGTGTTCATAGTGTGAGAGAAACGCGTTAAGCAACCATACTAGTTTGTTGCTTGGCATTGGGGCATGCACCACGTAGCAATAAACAGTTTAGTATGTGACTTTCTAAACTGCACCCCCACTTGAATGTGAAGATTTAGGGGCGCCGTCTATTATGCACATGTAGAGGCAAAAGGCTATTATTATAAAAGATTACAAATGGTGTGAGTTTTCTAGCCTATGCTTAAATCATTTTCTCCACAAACTGCAGGTGCGTGTCGAAACCGGGTTGCTTTCTGTACTGTGCACCTTTAATAAGGAATGCGTGTCAAAAGTTGCAACTCGAGATGACATTCCTTTTTTAAACTAATAACATTCAATTAAAATGACAGACATTTTCTACATCATTAAATTAGCATCCTTGATCTACTCCAGATGTATGTATTAGAAAACTAACTGGGGCAGATTGATCGGTGTTAAATTAAGTCCACGTTGATTTTTATTAGGTATTTTATGAGCAATTTCTTGTGTGGAAGGATAGGGCAAGGATTTGGCAATTTAAAACGCACGAATCGACAAGACGTGACCTCAATGGTTAGGCCATGTTCGAATGAAAGGATTGGCTTCGATTGTAGCTAAGTCATAGTCAAAGCATTTGAAAGTGTATTGTTTGTGTGTTGGGCCGATTTTCAAATGTTAAGTTTAAAATACTCGGTTTGCTGAACCTTTTTACCACAATTATGCAGTATAGGCCTACGGACCCTTCATAGCTTGTAAAGTTGCAGAAATCCCAAGACGGTTTTACGGTGCAATTTATGGCTTAATTATTGCATGCAACAAAACAATTTTCAATTTATTTTATGGGAAGACTTGCAATACACGTTTTAAAAAAGCGATTTACTGCTCTCCTTGAAAATTTACTTATATACGAAGCTTGAACGAATGCAAACTTGGGATAATTCATTTTGTGTAAATTGTATACCTTTATGATGTCTATATTTCTAACATCAACTAAGGCTTCGCATAAATTTGCAAAATTTCGTTTCCAGTGTATACGAAAATATATTTTGAGTACAAGTTTTTCCAGGGACTTAGGTAGTACTGGGCGCCGTGAGTTGGGAGTCTAGTCGTCCAACTGACCTATATTTTGATAGTGATTTTGCGAAGCTGCAGAAACGGAAGCTGAATCAGGTAAAGAACGGGGGCGGGGTGCACACCCTCGATTAGCCTAGGCCTATATCTTGTGAAGGAATAGGTGTAAATATTAAGCCTTATGGGTCGTGAGGTTGCAACTCTGAGAGCTGTTGGTAAAATGCAGTGGCCTAACCAGCATATATGGCGGGGCCGGCGTGAAACCCCCTTCGTTTTTAGACCCAGACAAAAAAAAAAAACTTTGCTTGATAAAATTAGATTACCAGCAAATATTTCATGAGATTGTCCGGTATAATGAAACACTTGCAGTATCTCTAACACTGGTCATACACTATTTCTATCACATGAGGATTTCACTGGTAACGTTCCCTACTAAGCAAGAGTGTTTGTGCTTAAGCAAATATTTGTGCTTAAACACCTCCCTATGAAATTGGCCCCAGACATCAGGATCAGTGATCATAGTGGAACATTTCATGAAAATTACCAGAAACTTTTCATAAATATTCAATTTATTCTTATGGAAAGATTTTTCAGAAATGGTTGCCTTTGTGGTTTATTTTATAGGGGGCTTTTAGAGCAAAAACTGAAAAGAAAAGAAAAGTTCGGGTCCCAAACATTATTTTAAAGTTGGTCCAATTACCACGGTTGTCGGTGGAAGGGTGGTTGGCTGAGTGGGGACCGTTGTGACGATATCCAGCTAACAAAATCCACAGTTCGAAGCTAAATGAATAAATGATATGGACATATTGCAATTTTTGCGACGTTTCTTTCACGGTATTGGAAACTATCGGGTGACATGGGTAATGTTGCAACAAGAACCTCCCACGGACACACAGAAGAGCGCCCTCTGTTGACAAAGTTCTACATAATTTACCACAACGAATTCACGCACAAACATTTTGTATAAGTACAGCATTAGCTGTAATCCTAAGAAATATTTCAGAGAGAGACGGGAAAAAGTTTTTATGACCTCGTATTGCATAGAAAATTAATCTGCAGGTTTTCAGAATTTGTTAAGATGTAAACAAGAGTTATAATTTGACCAAAAAAATCTGCAACGCGCATCCAGAAAATCAAAATGGCTGCCTTCCACAAAACGTTTTGAGGTTCCTTGTTCCCGAAGCGCGGAATGTTTCTAAACAGATCACGAGATTTGTCCAGCACAAACAATGTAAATATATAATGTAGTAAACAAGCTGTTAAAAAGACACCAAAAAAAAGATCGAAAACGAAAACTCAGTTTGTTTTAGTTTCAGGCAATAATTATTTTCTTTGAAAGTGGGTGAAACTGAAATTAAGAGGCGCGCGATGAGGAAATGAGCAGGCAGATTCAGTAGATGGTATACTCAATGCCTATAGGCCTATGCCTGCATGCGTTCCAGGCCGCAGGCGTGCTTGGGTTGAAGTGATTTCCTTCGTACTGTGAAAAACTGGTTGTGCGTAAAAACTCCACTTTATTTTCTCATCTTGCCCGAAATTGGTGGGACATTATTATTTACGGGTATGATGGATACAGATTGGGATAGCGAAATAGCAGCCATCGATGCGATAGAAGCACGTAATAAGGGACTGAAAGAGACGGCCCATCTTCTAATAAAAGTAATCGTGCCATTCGGGCTTCTATGCAACATCGCATTCCTCGTATCAGTTTTCCGAGTTCGATCCTTGCGCACGATCATCAATGTTTACTTGGGCAATCTGGCCGTGGCGGATTTCCTTCTTCTTGGCTGTTTTATGTGGTATGCATCGGACGATAATCTACAGTTATCACATAGAACGTACTTCATGATAACCTATGCTGTGATTGGAACACCCAAGACAGTTTCTCTAGTTACGGTGACCGCCATCGCTGCTGAGAGAGTTTGTGCCGTGCGTGACCCGATAATGTTCAAAGCACGGGCCAGTAAATCTCGAGCCGCCAAGATTTTAGTCGGAGTTTGGATATTTGCTGTTTTCCAGAATGTATGTACCGTGTTTGTGGCTTCCTTATCAATACTAATAAGTACACTTCGTATGGTTTTCTTTGGTGTTAACTCTGCGATTACATTGATTTGCTACGTCTACATTATCATCAAACTTTGGCGCCAAAATACCCCAACGTCGAGCCGCAAAAGACGAGCGGTTAAAGTCGCACGCATGCTGGTTATCAACACCGCGGTCTTCTTCGTTTTACACGCGTCGTGGATTGTTACTTTCATAGCTCTGATCGTGGTGAAGAAGTCGGATCTCTCCCTAATCCAGAGGATACGCCTTGTAGGGATTCTTCCTGACTTTATGATGACTAACACTATTTTATCCGTCATTAACAGCTCGATAAACCCGTTAGTGTACAATCTGGCAAACAGAGACTACCGCCATGCCGTGCTGGAGGCGTTCCCCTTCTTACAGCGCAGCCACCGGTGTCTACGCCGCTGTCTCCGCCGATGCGCCCGTCGGTGCAACCATCGTGGCCGCCGCGATCAGTCAAACCGCGTGGTCATGGAACAGCCTGCGAAAGACGACAATGAAGAGATAGAAATGGTAGAGATTTCACCACAAACAGACAAGAATTGACCTGGCCAATGTCGCTTCTCTGTTGAAGTCCTTAGGCCCCAAATCGTGCTGGGTATAACAAAATAATAATTATAAATTCTCTTTGGCATGGATATAGGGGCCAATTTCATAAAACTGTTTAGCAAAAAAATTTGCTTTATCCAAAATTTGTTTGCTTCATAAAAATGGGTTTTTAGCAAAATCTTATGTGATGTGTATTATAATAATTGACTGGTTTTCTGCTATTCTTGCTAAAAACACAAGTTGATATACAATTTTGACTATTAACCCATTTTTATCAATCGAACAAATTTTGGATTAAGCAAATTGTTTTGCTAAACAGCTTTAGAAATTGGCACCTGGCCAAGAGTCGTTTTGACAGTTTAAAACTAAAAGCTGCAACGGGGTTTATGACGTCATGTGACTTCCGATTTCAAAATGACATCAGCAGCAGACATTCGCAGCTTCATTTCGCGCCATTTCAACCCATTTTGTTTATAGACGTTTTCCACCCTGTAGTTGTGGATGCCATTATGGGAAGTTGAACCAAGTTTAACTTTTCCGATTGTTTCCTTCAGTGTTTGCGTTGCAGTTGTTTGCGTCTAGTCTGCGTGCGCGCGTTACGATTACAGGAAAATATGGCTTTTTCCAAATCTCGACTTGGGCTCAGGTTCAGGCTCCGTCTACATGTGGCCCACATATAGCCTGAGCCTGAGCCCAAGTCGAAACTTTGAAAAAGGCCTATACTGATCCGCGTCACGCGTCTTTATTTTTTTTTGTAAGTGAACACAAAATGAACATGCAACACGATAAGGGACGAGGGTACTCCCCTATATACCATTGCTCCCCCATTGTGTTTTAAACATCCAAGGGGAATTCCTTTCAGTTTTTAGGGGTTGGGGTTGGTGCGTTAACAAAAGGGAAGTGTGTTAGGCGTTAGGGGGAGTCCTTATGCCCCAAATTGTGTTGGGTATATAAAAATAAAGCACAGTGACCCAACTATACTCGTTTTCGATGACAATAGACTGCCGAAGTGAATACGTCACCTTTTGTTAGTTGCCTAGGCAATTGGCTCTAAACTAAAAATCACTCAACCGTGTCCCTGTATTTTTGCAATGGTACCTTTTCCGACGGCCATGATAGTTTAGAGCCAATTACGATGGCAAGCATGTCACACTTCGACTGTCTATTTGAAATTCATCGGTATAGGCAACTATGTAGGCCTATGTGGACATTATTCACTTTGGCAGTTTAGTTCCTTGTATCACACTGTTGCAAAAGCACAGTGATCGGATCGGTGATTTTAAATGTAGACGACCAATGCCTCGGTACGGTATACATAAGGCTAACTGACAAAGGGCAATAGCCTATGCTGTATAAAGGGTGGTGTATTCACGTTGGAAGTATAAACCTTCGTCTGTTCGTTTCGTCTAATGCGTTTGACCATGGAGGAAGGGTTTGACATTGCACAATTTTCAATGATTTGTACTGTATTTGCGTTGTCTTCCAACATGTTTGTTTAGAACCATTGATTACCACTGCCACTGGCGTCTCCGCTGACTTGTGTATGTCAGTGGAAAGTTTCCTGGCAAAAAATATCGATCAGGACAATTAACTCGGCTTAAAACCGGGATACCTCGCTGAGCGCAGTCCACACACTGGTTTCACCGGATGTCACAACAGAGTAGAAACATGGCAGATCAAAATTTGGCAACGCTAGGAATAACTAAGAGGTTTCTGACGAGTTTACGAGACGCGAGGGAGTCGCGAATTACTCTGGTCATTGTCGTAACCATGGCATTGTTCCTTGATGATTTTATGCTCTCTGTCACAGGTAAGAGATGCATGATTGCCAATCCGGGGTGCTGCAGAGGTATTTTACCTGACCTTTAGGGCAGGGTGGCGTTGGGGAGACAATTAGTCGACTGCTGTATAATGCTTTTTAATTTCTAGGACTGTGCAAAAGATGTTCAGAAAGCTTTATTGTATCATTTGCAATGACCTCAAATCTATCTTCATAAGTTGACAGGAAAAAAAATAATATGCAGTATGGCACAAAGTTGTACGTTAACAAAAGGGAAGAGTTTGTTGAGATATAGGGGCGATAGAGGGGAGTTATATACTCGGTCTCATGTTTTGCAGCATGTAGGCCGTGTGACATTAACGATGTGGTTTTGTAATAATATGCAAAGATCTTTAATTCAGGAACGAGTGTAAAACTCCGCATCATATCCCAGCATGAATTCAAAAGCAAGTCATACCTCTCGAACATTTCACCGTTATTTTGCTCGGCAGTGCCAATTCTTCCTGTGGTCTTTATGGACCAATGCAACCAAGACAGCTTTCCCGACGAGGAAGGCTTCTTGAACTGGTCCTTGAGCGGCTCTGAGACGGTCATGCGACGTGGCAAGCTAAGGGATGATCATGCCCTCAGTGATTGCGAGAAATCCGTCAACACGAGAGTTGGCATATTGTTGGGGTCTCAGTTCATCTCCAGAGTCTTTATGAGCCTGTTTGCAAGCTGCATGAGCAACGCGTAAGTTCTATTCTTTTGTACGTTGTCCATTCGAGTAAGCCCGACTGATCGTGGGTCGAGTTCGGGCGGTCTGTTCTTTACACGGATGGGGAGTTCTCGGTGGATAGGTGATGCGTGATAGGTGGTCGTGTTCCCGTCGTTCGGGCGCGGGAACACTGTTCGCGTGTCAAGAACAGACCGCTCAAAGTAGGGGGTATCGATAGGTCCTGTCGTTTTCAGACTTTTTAAAAGTCTGACTTCGTGTATGTACCAGTTATACTTCCCATAATTGGTGAGGTATACGCGATCTCAGATTTGAAATAAGTCTAATAACGACAAGACCTATTCCCCCATAGTGGATGTCTGCAAATTACTTGTCTGCAAATTTGATGTCTGTACATTACAAATAACTGCTATATAATAACACAAGTTGACACAGGTAACTCATTTTTATACCCATTCAATAAATACATTTTAAATTAAGTATTTTTTTTCTGCAAAAGAACTTTATGAAAATTGCTTGTTTAAAGCGAGCCTCCCACTGTGCGATTTTTTCCCACGAATTTCCTACGAATTGGTACGATTACCAGAGACTGTCTATAGACTCTACACACAATCGTACTTTATCGTAGCTAATCCGTGGCAAAAATCGCAGAGTGGGAGGCCCGCTTAAAGCAGGCCTCCCACTGTGCAATTTTTGCTACGAAATAGGTACGATTAGCTACGATTTGGTACGATTGTGTGTAGAGTCTATGGACAGTCGTACCAATTCGTAGCTAATTCGTGGCCAAAATTGCACAGTGGGAGGCCCGCTTAAGAGAACCCGTTCGCAGTTCTTTCATAAATTTGCACTGTATAGGCCTCTCATAGCCATTCAGTCCATTAGCAAAACTATTAGCGATGATCCAGATGAATTAAAATTCGTATCTCAAAATAACAATAGATTATTATTTTTATCTTTTCCCACTATAGATTTGGCTATTACAAAATGATGGTCATTGGTTGTTTTATAATGCTACTGTCCACGATCGGTGAGTTAACCTCGAACCAATTCATGGTTATTAAATTAACTTTTAAAATAGTATTTTATACCTCGGATGCGTAATTATTCCGATGTGTAATGCAGAAACAAATGCATAGTTCCGACCTGTCAATCAACCGAACCCGCCGACCAATCACAACAGAGCTAGCAGAGACCACCCACATAGGTCAAAGTACATTGTTTGCAACAACATCATGCGATGTTCTGCCCCATACAATTTGTACAGTGTTGTATGCGATGTTCCGGGTGAATGTTTTGTTTCAAGGCCGGTCGTTTCGTTGTTCAAAGGTACGAAATCACGTATTTTATGATACGACATCCCTGTATTACTGGCCCTTTACTCGGTGTGTTCTAAGATATTAACTGTCGACCCTGAAACATGAATACTTTTGAGTTTTCTCCAATGAATCTGTGCTTTCCGTTGAAAGTCCCATTGCTTTGTGCGTTGTTTGTCCTCTCTGAAGCCGACTGAAATGCATACGATACGGAATGCAGTATACTGTATAGTAAATACCTTATTCCTAATTTTCCCCTGAAAAAAAGAGAAATTTAACTTATAAACGTAATAACTCTAATATCAAGCACCAAACAAGGTATACTCATTACCCCTGGTCACTGGGCTCAATCCGTTAATCTCCCAAGGATACAGCCCCGGCTTCGAATGTTTTATTTCCAAAACGACATAGCTCCTCTTGTTTTCTGATTGCAAGTGGATCACATGCATATATACTATTTAAATGCACGTTCTTCAAACCCAACTGCAGTTCGGAAATGTTTCAAAGTTTTTTCCTCACTTACTGAAAAAGAGAACGGTATAACCACAGCTAGAATCAAATTCGGGTCCTTCTGCTTTTTTAGTCCTATGCGTTACCACTAGACCGCTGAACGACTCGCCAAAGCCTCTCATTTTCGTTGAACTCCTTGAGGGCGCTATAAAGAGTATGAATATTAATTTACAATGCACCAATCAGAAGGCACAGAACTCTCTGCATATGCTGTGTCGTTTGGGGAAAAAATTCGCGCCCACGAGCTAATCAAACGACACAACAAGTGGAAAGAGGAAATTTATGGCAAACTGTCTTGCCTATGGGCACACGCAATGGAACTTACAACCGTTGTAGAAATAATAAACTAGACTTAATGTTTTACTACCGAAAACGACATAAACTCAGTTTATAGACTTATTTATTTTTTGCTATTGGCTGTTTTGTTTTGTATCATCTATAGTATACAGCATCGCAGACACCTATGTGGTCTACTTTCTTGCTCGCCTATTACACGGAATTGCAGCTATTCCAAATACTGTTGGAGGTGAGATTTTCGGCGATTGGCTGCTATTTAAAGCATACAGGGAATACGTTCCATTCACATTGGTCAGCATGCATCACTGTTATTAATTTGAAAAACTGCGGAGTAAATAAGGTCGTCGCCGAAACTTTTGGTATAGGAATGGGACAGTCATATAAAGAACGAAACCCAATACGATTTCTGGAAACTAGAAATCGTTTCTTTTCAGCATAACATGACCAAGTTGTTTAAATTACATCCAAATTACTCGTGTGCGTTCGCTGAACGTAACAGCCGCCTAACTTTGCGTGCATTTCCTCGGGGGATTGTAACGGCGCTTAACAGAGTGGAAATGCCCTGAAATCTCAGGATGCCCGAGCTAATGACTATTGTCTAAGATCAAACATCATAAACATAAGCCAGGTTGCTGCAGAAGAAGAGTGCTTAAAGAATGCTTAAAGACAAAGGTGTTCCAATAATCTTTTTCCAAGACTGTAGGTATATATATAAAGTTCATGTTTCATTTCCATTCAGCAATGAGTCTACTTGCCTATCGATTTCGGGACAACGATGAGAAACGTGGTTTTGTACTCGGAATTGCCGTCACCGGTTTTGCTGTTGGAAATACCGGTAAACGTTTACTTCTTTTTTGCCAACATTATAGGCCAGATGTCGCCCCCCCCCCCCCCTCCCCTGTACATAATATGTGGACCTATGCCCAAATAATGGCTGCTTTTGAGCAAAAATCCCTGCAGCCGATTTCACAAAAAAGTGCGTAGCTTGCGGAACATTTGAAAATGACATAAGCCCCATATATAGGCTCGCGTGTAATTATCACCGGAATGTTGCGCAGCTTATACGCAATAAAAAGTTGCACAATCGGGAGCAGTGCGTATAAGGATTCGTGAAATCGGCTGCTGGTGTTCCCTGGTGCCAGTCCGAAAGTGCGTTGATGCACCAGATGGTGGCACCAACTGCTCCCACCTCGACTTATAGGCTGCGTTCGGGCGTGTACTCGTGTTAACACGAGTCTGTTATACTCCTGCGCGCGTGAACGGCAAGAATAACGACACTCGGGCCAGTGAGAGTATGCTCTCACTACTCCCCAACAAATGGGGAGTGTGCTCGTACTCCTGTCAAGTGTCATGTGATTTGTACGAAGATGGTGGAATATGGGTGGGATTTTTGGTGAATTTGGTCAACGTGTCAACTCAATAACTGAAACAATAACTCACTAAGGTTTGTTTTAGACGGCATCAAAGGTTCTCACGACTTACGGCCTGTATTTCCTCAGTTTCTCAGTGAGCAATGAAACGGCATTTTTTTTGTGCAGTGATGGCAAGAGACGGCCATCTTCACTGATTGCCATTCGCGCACGCGGACTGCGGACTTGCCGTTCGCGTGATGTGACCCGAGTGCAATGCGCACGCATTACTCCCGAGTAACGAGAACTGCACGCCCGAACGCAGCCTATGGTTGAGCAAATTCACAAAAAATCCCACCCATATTCCACCATCTTCGTACAAATCACATGACACTTGACAGGAGTACGAGCACACTCCCCATTTGTTGGGGAGTAGTGAGAGCATACTCTCACTGACCCGAGTGTCGTTATTCTTGCCGTTCACGCGCGCAGGAGTATAACTCGTGTTAACACGAGTACACGCCCGAACGCAGCCAACACCTCCGCGTCTGTCGTCAGCACGTATGCAGTAATGTTGCGTATGCGTATACGTAGCACAAAATGTCTGATGCTTTAACTTTTTGTATTTTTAAGCATCCGCATTGAATCAAAATCAGTAGATATTTCCATAAGTTGTTTTCATCAGATATCTCTGATTGAATTTGTGCTAGGTTGAGTTTTTTTTTTAAATTAGCGGTCACGTGATGCTGTGGTGCACCAGGGATCCCAAAACGCTTTTGAGCTAGGTGGTTGTGATACAGTTTCCAACACCTGCTGGGGACCGCTGAGACGAGCATTGTGGGAAGCGGGAAGGGGCAAAAGTCTGCCCACAAAATACAGCTCCATTTTTCGGTGCAAAACCATTCGAGTGGTATTTGTAATTTGGACAAGAGTTCCGTCCATTTTAGTGCCTTGTCGTTGTATTCTGTGGTATAGGTTATCTTTGCAATTCGCAGTGACTGAAAATTAAAGTATCTGTTGTAATCAGTTTTTGTTTTAAAAGAATCAACAAATATCTCTTTACAGCTGGACCTCCGTTTGGGGGCATTGTTCTCTTCTACTTTGGGAAAACTGCTCCGTTTATTTTCAGCGCTGGAATGATTGGAATATTATTATGTGAGTTTAGGTTGTTTTGAGAGTTTAAGTTTTTCGATTTAGCGCGTTCATATATTTTAATTGGTAAGAAAGAAACGAAGTATAAGGTTGGGTGCTATAATTAAACCACCAGCATGTTTATTGTGTGTAATTTGGCTTGAGAATTCTACCTGATATGAATCCAATAAATTCATGTCGTCTTTTTGCAATCGGCAATTACGTGCAGCTGTTGGTGTCACACGAAATATGGAGTCTTACAAAAAGAAATGCTTATGGGTAGGCGGGTGGTCTCATCTCAAGTGACTGTCGGCGGACGCTAAATCAATAACAGTGCAAATAGAAGAGTTATTACCAATAACTCTCTGGAATCGATCCTCAAGTAAATTGAAGTTATCGATTCTAAAACCGTAAATATTAAACTATGCTCATACAAAAATACACTAAAACTTAAACGGCGCTTGTAAGCGCAATTTTATGAGTGTTTTAGATCTGCCACCCCGGCGTTTTGGCTGTTGGAACAGGATTCTGAAGTCCATAAAATTGTAGTTTTTCCTCTCTCCCTGCTTTTCTTTGTTTTGATATTTCCCCACCAGTTTTACAACTTTCTCGCGTTTTCCATGACTGCTAGTCACGTGGTCTTAAACGGTATAGAAACTGGAAACAAAATGTGAAAATGTGTTCGCCATACGTTAGTGTTTGTCATGAAGATTTTAAGCCGGAACATTATTTTTTTTAAAATAATATATATACCTAAAGCATAATTGTATTTGCATGTGCGCAATTCTTTGAGCTTCTCGGGGTACCAGACGGTTTGGGGTGCCAAAGGAGATCACACATGTAAAGGTCGTTGGGGTCATTGTGTTTCAGGTCTATCAATGTATGTTCACAGAAGGATCACATTTTATCACGTGACTGACTTGCGGAAATCAATCATTCATAACTATGGACTGCTATGGAATGTGAAAGTCGGCATTGTGTATATCCAACTCCATGCTTTTGGCTTTATTTCCCATTCCACAGTGGCAGAAATCTTTATTCGTGAAAGCGAGAATATAGATTGTGAAAAGGAGGATCCCTCAGCAATACTGAAACTTCTACTGGACTGGAGAATGCTCGTAATTTGCGGTCGGTATAGTGGCTATATTTACAGCGCGTTAAAGCCAACTGCGGATGAATCATTTGCAGTTAACCAAAACCTTATTTCACCCAGGGTGTTATTTATTCTAAGTGTGGAATTAAAACTAACACCAGTCTTGGTATCTATATAAGACAACACCACTGGTGTTCATTTAACACCACCGTTTTTGGGAGAAATTGCCAACTGAAAGTGCTTTTTAAAATTGCCTGCAGGTAATGTTTTACCATTCATTCATACACAAAAACTATATGCATGGATTTTCCAGGTATAGTATTACTGCATTCACATTATTCTTAAAGTTTCCAAATCATGTAATCTGTCTTTAATAATGCGCATGCTTGGTATAATATTAAAATATTACTTTGAAGTTGCTTACATTGTCAGTGAGAGACATGCGCCATTGCGAAGGCGTTTAGCTTGAGCCGCCAATTCCGTGGCATCCGCCCTGCTTGCACCACGCGTTACAAAAGTTATGCATGGGACAAAATGTGGTGGCATAACTAGAAGGTGAATGTTGCGCTTGAAGTGACAGCAAATTCCACTCAAACGATATATTTTGAAATACCTCTTAACAGGTACATCGATACTGGCTGGTTCGGCTTATGGCTTGTTGGAGCCGTCATTACCCGTGTGGATGATCAGTACGATGAATGCGGAGGATCAGGAATGGCAGCTTGGTTAGTCTATATAGCAAAAAGTATTGTTGTATAGTACCCGGGTCAAGATGGCGAACTGAGACCCGCGAATCCAATCCACTGTATATATACATTTAGATCAGTTGTTTAAACAGTCATAAACAGTTTGTTTAGGACGCATCAGATCCAACACCCGTTTCATACATGCGCACCATGAGTCGCGCCGAACTTAAAATGCATTAAGAGCGACTCGAGTAGCTCCGATTACAGTTTAGTTTCAGACAGGCGTTCTAAATTCACCGCTCTCCTATATACTAGTTGGGCAGTCAGCTGTTACGATCCCGGACGGTGCAGGCTCATTGGTTTACGTACACGTACAAACAGTTGCTCGTACTAACCCTATATCTGCGAGGACAACCCTTTGTGTTTTCCTTTGTCCCTGTACTTTAACTATTTCCCATAGGAAAAGCACACGACCATACGCCCGAGGACAGAACCGAACAAAAAAACTTACGCTCGAGGACTGAAAGGATCTTTTGTTGTCCCTTTGTGTGTCTGTCCTCGGGGGTTATGCAGTACCTGTACACGCATACGCGCGCGCGTGATTCAAGGTATGGAGCGTGGTGAATTTCGTGGCACGAATTAGCTCGTCGTGCATTGACGAGCCTCCGTCTTTAATTAACGCATCGCACCAGTTTTCCGCTTGTCATATTTTTTTTCTTTGACTTACAGGGGCAGTCTTTCTGCCCTCTGGTTTGGCCACCATCCTTGGCAGTGTAATACTAGGATATTTTGGGCACAAAATTGGGAGGTAAGTTATAAGTCGCTTTATATCTTTTAGTCGTTGGTCCATAGGTCATTAAAGCCCTTATATGAGCTAAACCATTTATCAAATTAATAAGCCCCAATATGTGTCTATACACTCCTTTTGCAGTGGTTTGCGCGCCCACCTAAGTTCGTCCGCCCCAACCACTGCTCAACTTCGCAATGTATTCTGCGAAGCGCGTGCATGGATAACACATGCCATGATTGGTCAGATCCTGTCACCTGACGTAGTAAACATGTCACATGACAGATCAGATGACATATTGACCGTATAAGGTAGGCCTAAACATGTCAAGTGTTATCGAGCACTGGTGTTGGGTGACGTCATGCACGCGCTCGCAGGATACATTGCGAAGTTGAGCAGTGGTTTGGGCGCGCAAACGTACCTTGGGGCGGTGTACGTACAATATGTCGTGTAGTAGCTAACTTGATGTAAAGGCCCGGTCACACAGCGCTTTACGGCTTAATCACGGCCAAAACCCGTCCAAAAGTGGTCTCCCGTGAAGCAGACGATGTTGTTCGCGTTGATGTCGAGTTTAAGACGAGCTACAGTCGATTTATAGACGTGGCAGGACGCGGGGAGAAATCGGAACGGCGTCGGACGCGGCAAAAAGTTTTGAACTGCTCAAAATTTTAGCCCGCGGACAACCACGGGTGGCACACGTGGTAAAGACGTGCAACACACGTGAAACACACGTGATAATCCGTGTTCCGGCAGTGATTAAAACTTGGGGAGACGCAGTAAGACGCAGTAAGACGCGAAAGTTTAGCGGTCTGTCACGGGCAGTGCTATGGCAGTGGAGTGCCCGTTTTACGTCCGCGCTCAACACGTGATCAGCAGTGCTACAGACGCGATGAGGCCTCGGTTAGCCGTGGTAACTTGCCACTTTTTTTCCCGCGTTTAAACACGTGCGAACCTATTTTTAACCTTACACGTGGCTGGACGTGGTTAGCTGTGCTTAGGCTGTGCTTAGGCAGTGCTTAGGCAGTGCTTTAGCAGTAGAACAGCCGCCGACGGCCATACCCGTACAAAGCACGGCCAAGCCAAAATTGACCAAAAATTACCACTTACGACCACGTCCACCAGATTTTCATAACTTTTTGTACGTGATTTAGACGTGGAGTGCTGTGTGACCGGGCCTTAAGATTATACGCAATGTCTTCTGTACTAATGTATTTATTTTCCTTTCAACATACAAGGTGGTTGTGCAATCTTACTGCATTGCTGGTTATGGCGGTGTCTTTTGCAGTGGTAAGATTCTTTAAAATGTCTGCGGGGGAACCAAACTTGGGGTCATAGGCAGAGAAAATGTGTGGAGAAAAACGCGGTCAAAGTAGACATCACATTGGTTAAAGATTTCACAAATTCACTATAACACACTTATATATTGCCTGTGTGGACGTGTCAGACGTCATGTGAGACATTTATTTTCAATATCTACACAAATCCAAGCGATAATTTGTCTTATTGATGTCACACGCCGAGTTAGGATGCTATACTTTTCGTGTCTTCGTTTGTCTATAATAATTGTTTATGCCAATACCGCCCACAGATTCCAATGGCTAAACGTTTCTGGATGCTTTTACCGCCCATGGCTGTGTTTGGCTTCGCTTTTGGCAAGTTTTGTTCAGTGTTTTCTCCCAGAGTGATAAAGTAAATAGATTTGAATGATTTTTCCATTTTTGCACAGCCCACTATCTCGACGCGCAACGCCGAAAGTCCAAACATGCATGTTGAACTTCTGTTAGCGCATCGGATTTGAATACTCATACTCTCTATGTAACGCCCTCTATGAGTTGTTACAATTAAACAAACGGATATAGACTATAGTAAAGTTAGGTTTTGTTTTCTTGTTATGCAAAAATTATTTATGATAAGTCACGCAGAATACAGTCATGGAATGGTTTAATTTGCTTTTTATTATTTGTGCAACAGGTGTACTGGAATCCGTATCATGTAGCATTTTTAATAATTTGGCCGAGCAGAACTATCACGGATCCTACAGCGGCGCTGCTACATTGTACATGATGACGTTTGCCGTGGGATTAATTGTTGGTAAATAATAAACTTGACAATTTTCATTGTACCGGACTATGTTTTTCTTTTCGTGGGTCCCACGCAAAGGCTACCTGTCACATTTGTCGATGCGGGGCTTGTATACTGTATGACGCGATCCCATAACTGAGCTGTATATGGCTCTTATAGCTATATCCATTGGATCAGTGATTAGAACACAACAGATAGATGTGATGTGACCCAAGGCAGTCGCGTCCACTGGGCAGTTCGCCACACACGGGGCCTGTGTGACGAAAAGCTCCCCACGACTGGTGGCTACCTTGACTTTGTAGTGAGTTGATTATGAGTGAATTAAACATCTGTTTTGACGTCGCTGTCTTATTGCCTTTGTGTGCAGGTCCTGCAATCAGTGCTGTGTTACTTAACTACGTCAGTTTTCGCTGGTAAGGGATAACGTCAAGTTTATTTCATTAGTTAAGGTTGTTATGATGTTACGTAACGTCTCCGTCTTGAAGTAAAAAGTTTCGTTTTATGTCCTAAACATTGGGTTTGCTTTCTAATTTTGTTTTATTTTACATTTTACAATAGGATGCTGTGGTTGCTAGGCATTTTGTTGGTTTGCTTCGCGCCTTTGTGCATAAGTCTGCGAGATGTTGAGAAAACGCCCTCTAGCGACGACAAAAATGAGAAGATGACCTTGATTATTCCCACGCACAAACCCGAAATATTTACTACCAGACAGACTTGACAGGGGGCAGGCAGTCGCATCGTCACCCTGCCTCATGCACGAGTAGGCACTTTGTGGATCTATTGTCTCTAACTTTCTAATTTTTGTTGTAACTACTCCTTATTTTTAATTTGTTTATCTTATTCTGTGTATTTTATTGTGTATATTTATTTTCGTGTACATGTATCTTATTCTGCCTTGTTCTTGTTTATATACTTAGTACATGTAGTTTATTGTTAGTTTGTTTTGTACATGTATAAATAGTTAGATGGTTTCAAAACGGGCAGTGGATTTAACAACGGGGATAATTCCCTTTTTCACTGTACCAATGACATGATCAAAATTGAGTAAATAAATAAATAAAATAAAATTTAAATATAAAAACCTTCTCCCTGTCATGGCTGCTGGTGCAAATGGTCTATAGCTGCTCTAACTGGTGTCAAGAGTTTTAAAAATGTAAAGAATGTATAGTATTAATTTATTTACTCTTGCTACTGCCGGTTGTTTCTGATGGTTAATTCTCAGGCATTTAAACTCGGTGTATGATAAAGAAAGGTTCACTGAGCGGTTATGCAAGGATGTTGTCGAGTCTTTAAAAGTTCCACACTCGTGAAGATTCGTTATAGTGGGCGGTCGGGTACTATGAGCAACTAACAATGGAAATTGGGCACAAACCATTATGGTGTGTGCCCAATTTCCATTGTTAGTTGCTCATAGTGTCTACTTGGAAAAAAATATTGGACCACCTATGTACGTCTTGAATTATTCATAAAATATCACTCCTCTTTGGCAGCAACCGGGCTTATGTTTGGTCTTAGACAATAGGAACCCACTAAATGACTATGCCCGTGGGAATAGACAGCCGAAGTGTGACGTGCGTTGCCATGGCAATTGGATCTAAACTATCATGGCCGTCGGGAAACATACTATTGGAAAAGCACTGGGACACGGTTGAGTGATTTTTAGTTTAGATCCAATTGCCTAGGCAACCAACAAAAGGTGACGTATTCACTTCGGCAGTCTATAGTCAGAATTATGTGAGCGCGGGGTCTATAATTCAATGCCCCCACTTTTAACCAATCAGATGACAGGAATCTACACGAGGTATATAATCATAACTAGCTCAGGGGGCTTACGTGGCATCAACTTATTGATATAATATATAAAATATAATACATTCCTTAAATTGTTGTGTACTTATTTTTGTTGTCGGGTTGTAGGTAGTCACGATAAGACAGGTGGGATAGCGCGCGGAAGTGAAGTGAGAGACGTGGGCGGGGAAACAAGTTTGGTAAAATCCTAGACTGGATCTCGGTCTACACAGTCCACATGTTTAGGATTTTCCCGGACAATAATTATAATGTGGACTGGGAACCAGTCTATTAAAATTCCTCACAACCATGGCGGACGAAGCCGTTACCAAGGCAGGGTTACACTTCGATGAGTTGAATAAAATCCGAGTTTTAGAGCCAGAAATTCACCAGCAGACGTCAGAGCTTAAAGAGGAGTGTAAAGAGTTTGTGGAGAGTAAGTAAACCCAGGTCGTATTGTTTGTATCGCTGTTTGGGAAAAGAATGTTAGGCCGTTGGACCGCCAGCGCGCGCTCGATAGCAGGTCATGTCGGACCCAAACCAAGTCGGACCTAAACCAAGTCGGACCCAAACCAAGTCGGACCCGGACCAAGTCGGACCCACAGCCAAGTCGGACCCACGACCAAGTCGGACCCGGACCAAGTCGGACCCCGACCAAGTCGGACCCGGACCAAGTCGGACCCATAGACCCTATTGCTGATCGATCGCGATACGTAAATAGCGCAGAGCATTATGGGTAGACAAAGGGAGCAACAGCATACCGTACTGTGGCGTACGCGCGCGATATGCTCCCTTTCTTTACCCAGCATGCATCAGCACAACCGATCAACAATAGGGTTTATGCATGACCAAGTCGGACCCAATGTATTTGGTGCATGCAGTTAGTTTTAGACGTTGCCGAATGTGCTGAATATATATTTGTTTAATAAATATGTATTTCATATTAAATGTGCCCTAGTAGGCCTATATTTATATTTTCGTATGTCCAGACTTGTATCATCCTCTTGCAACAGGATGGACTTTTATGTGCAATTTGTATAAATCATGGGATTTAAAGCGATTTTTGCCACGAATTAGGTACGATTGGGTACGATTGTGTGTAGAGTCTATAGGCAGTCTGCGATAATCGTACCAAATCGTAGCTAATCGTAGGAAATTCGTGGCCAAAATCGCACAGTGGGAGGCCCGCTTAAAGCGGGCCTCCCACTGTGCGATTTTTGCCACGATTCCCCTACGAATTGGTACGATTATCGGAGACTGCCTATAGACTCAAGTAAAGAGGGGGGTGGTGGCGTTCTCCCATTCAGAGACACATGCGTTCCGGTTGACTTGTTTTGATTGTTTGAAATAAAATATATTATTTTATTCCAAAATTTATTTGTATCCAATTTGTACCGTTTTTGCTGGGTTTATTGTACATTACATTGGTGGTGTGGGAGAGTTTCCCCAGTTTTTGGTTGTGCGAGTAAAAGAACGTTTTTCAGTTCTTTAGGTTTAGCAAGAGCTAGCTTTCTGGGCTTCCGTCTGCCCTTCATCAGTTGCGGGTGGATTCAAAATGAATCGGATTACCTCGCATTTGGGTAAATCTTTAGAGCGGTAGAGCCAGCTTTTTTAAATTTCTGTTAGTTAGAGCAGGATTGTTTAGGGTTCAGTGACTGCTCTTTTTATAGTTCTGGTTTGTTGCTGGTATTAAGACTGAGTGGAGTTTTGTCTTTTTTAGGTGTCCTTTCATTATTTTGATCCGTTGGCTTGTTTAGGTGTGTGCCGGCATGGCTTCTTTTTGTTGCCGTTTGGTGTTAGAAAGGATTTTTGCGTGTTTAATATGTTGGCCACTCTTATTTATGGGTGGTTTAAGGTTATCTAGCGCTCGTAGATTTTTCCCAATGTTTTAGCAATTGTCGGAACAAAAACTTAGTAGTTTACCCAAAGCGGTATATTTTTCAGTTTCTGAAAGATTTGCTTTGGATAGGTTGGTAGTTGTTCACAGGTTGTTTCTCGTTGGGGGTTTTCAGTTTGCGTTCGCATCCATTGCTTTTTTTCGAAGTTAGTGCTCTTAGTTTATTTGAGTTTTGTTTAGCCTTGACATATATTGGGTATAGTTTTGGTCAAGGTGTTTATTTCATGTTTTAAATTTAGAGATCTATTTTTTGCGCTTCTTTTGCGCGTTTTCTGCTTTTAGTTGGTATAAGGGCTGTCATATCAAGTTGGTGATGTGTCTGTTGTGTATACAGTTAAGTTCAGACACTTTGCTGGCTTGATAAGCCCCGTGCGTTTTGACCACGTCATTGTTGCAGTTAATTGGCCTGGTTTGGCTTTTTATGCGTTGTCGATGCGTCCTGCTCTGCGTGACCTCCCATGGGTTGGTTCCGTTGTCCAATGGGCGTTCGTGTTCAGCAGCTAGGAAAATCCTGACCCAAAAGTGGAAATTGAACATCGGATTGTGTTTTTATTTTTTGGAAAAGGACCTTTTTCGGGTATTTGCAATCAAAATCGAGTTAATTGCAATGTGTTGTAGTCCTTTATAGTTAGAGTTTTACCGATGTGTTGTGTTATTTTGTTTATTTTTTATTTCCACAGTTTATATTTTTGGGATTTTGTGTCATTCGTACACGTTAAATTTAAGAATCCGTTGGGTGGGATAGCGATTTTTGAGGTATAGTGTTTATTTTGGTTATTTCAATTATTTTTGATAATTTTTGATTTGTATTTTTCTTCCCGTGCATAGCGTTTACAGGATCAGTGGCGTGTTCCACCAGGATTAAATGGAGGTTTCCGTTATTGTATTTGGTGGAGATGGATTTTCCAAATTTGTTTGAGGTTAGGGAGTTGTTTACTCCAATGGGGTGGATACGAGATGGTCAAGTCAGTGGTGAGAACCCGTGGGTATCTTGGATCTGAGAACGATGCAACCTGAAGATTCGGTATTTCTCGTGCTAAACACCCGGAATACTCGGGTAACGTTTCGGTTACCACTGACTCACGATATATAATCTTCTGGTGGGCCTTCTGGTGGATGTATTCTGGGTTTTTGAAAGTGTCCGAACATAGCCTCACGTCAGCAAACGGTTAGAACCACAGATATCTATTAACAATGTTAATATATATATGTGGTTAGAACCCTTCTGGATCCGAATTAGTGGCTTTGGCTGTGGCTATGCTGTTTATAAGGACTGTCATTGTCCGCCCATAGCAACGACATAGCAATAGCCGCAGCCAAAGCCACTAATTCGGATCCAGCCTAACACCCATGACACCCGTGTCGTCCGCTATGTTCTCACGAGGTGCAAATAACTCAAATCCCATTATTTATACAAATTGCACATAAAAGTCTGGAAATCCGAAAATTTAAATATAATAGGGCACATTTAATAAGAAATACATATATATTTATTAAACAAATATATTCAGCACATTCGGCAGATTGGAATGTTAACGTCTAAAATTAACCTAGCAGGGGTCCGACTTGGTCATGCATGGGTCCGACATGGTCCGGGTCCGACTTGGTCCAGGTCCGACTTGGTCCAGGTCCGACTTGGTCGTGGGTCCGAGTTGGTCCGGGTCCGACTTGGTTCGGGTCCGACTTGGTCTGGGTCCGACTTGGTCGTGGGTCCGACTTGGTCGTGGGTCCGAGTTGGTCCGGGTCCGACTTGGTTCGGGTCCGACTTGGTCCAGGTCCGACTTGGTCCAGGTCCGACTTGGTCGTGGGTCCGAGTTGGTCCGGGTCCGACATGGTTCGGGTCCGACTTGGTCCAGGTCCGACTTGGTCCAGGTCCGACTTGGTCGTGGGTCCGAGTTGGTCCGGGTCCGACTTGGTTCGGGTCCGACTTGGTCTGGGTCCGACTTGGTCGTGGGTCCGACTTGGTCGTGGGTCCGAGTTGGTCCGGGTCCGACTTGGTTCGGGTCCGACTTGGTCCAGGTCCGACTTGGTCCAGGTCCGACTTGGTCGTGGGTCCGAGTTGGTCCGGGTCCGACATGGTTCGGGTCCGACTTGGTCCAGGTCCGACTTGGTCCAGGTCCGACTTGGTCGTGGGTCCGAGTTGGTCCGGGTCCGACTTGGTTCGGGTCCGACTTGGTCTGGGTCCGACTTGGTCGTGGGTCCGACTTGGTCGTGGGTCCGAGTTGGTCCGGGTCCGACTTGGTTCGGGTCCGACTTGGTTTGGGTCCGACATGACTCGAAACCCTGTGCTATGCTGTGCAGCATGTGCAGGCAGCGCAGCGTGCAGAATAGCTAAGTAAGATAATCTCAGCTCTTGCTTTATCATTTTTCATTGGGATGTGGTCTTTTTAGCAGTAGAGCTGAGAAGCTTTAAGAACATGAACACGCTATCACAAAACAAATCATCAAATGTGTCATTTTCTCACCGTGACACACTAATTCCCCCTAAAACTCAAAATAATCATCGTGGCTGGTTATTTCCTCAAGGACCTGCATAGTGGTTATGCCTGACAAGGTTTGGGTGAGTTTTAGGGGGAATTAGTGTGTCACGGTAAGAAAATGACATTTGTTTTGTGATAGCGTGTTCATGTTCTTAAAGCTTCTCAGCTCTACTGCTAAAAAGACCACATCCCAATGAAAAATGATAAAGCAAGAGCTGAGGTTATCTTAGCTACGTGCAGAACAAGTATCATTTTAGTACTGTATGGCTGTGCAGAAGGCCATAATTATAAATTGGCTATAAATAATTCAGTCTTGGGTACAACTTGAAAGTCTAGTGGTTCATCACAGCTGAGAGCTAGAGTCAAAGTTGGCTGAAGTGGACGTTTTGGCTTGTTATCTTTAAATTAACTCGCCTGTTAATTTTAATGTTTCATTAACTTTGAGACATGTGAGAAGAAAGTGTTTGTAAGAAAATCAGTCCTAAAAGGAAAAATATACTGAGGTTTAAGTTAATATTAATAAGGCATTCTGGTAGATTACTTTTAGAAGACTAAAAAAGTGAATTTTTGGCGTTTACACATGGATGGAATGATTCACTTTTAGCTGGTTAGCTATTTTGTCCCGATGGCCATTTTGTAAATTGCTACATGTCCTTCTCATCCAAAAGCATGTGTCTGAAATCTCACCTTAGTTACAGTCAAAATCAAACATTGAAAAAATACCATGGAGGTCCTTGGAATCTCCAGAATCCTGGGCAGGCTAGTGGTCAGTTTTTCCTGTTGAATCTTCTAAACAGCCAAAAACTCGTCCAACATAATTTTTTTTTATACTTTCCCGTAATCTTGCAAGCCAAGGCTCCTGCCACTGAAATTAATATATTTGTTTCTTTGTGCTGTAGAAATCGATGGTTTTCAGACGATAGTTGGTGGCTTTATTGAGATGGTCGATTTTCTTGCTAAAGAAGTTGAGCAAGAAAAAATGAAGGTAAGTGAATCTAAATTTGTGCATATCCTTAAATGAGTGAACAATCTTATTGCCCACAGGCTACACAGTGTTTATGTCAAACGTTTGCACAATAACATAAATAAAGAGCAGTCAAATGTCACATGATCTACTTTTAACCATCACTGAACAAGAATCAATAAATTAGGTATATGTGTTTGAAAAGCTGTAACCACCAAATCCATTTAAAAACAAAAATGATGGCAAAAAGAAAATCCTGCATACGTATTACCCTAAATCATTGCATTCAACAACAAAAATGAGATGTCTGTTAAATGGATTTGATTTTTTAAGATTTTTCAGTTAATTTTATGCTCTAAAACATTGTTAATTTCAGGCCATTGGATCTCGGAACCTGTTGAAGTCCATAGCTAAGCAGAGAGAGGCACAGCAACAGCAGCTACAAGCCCTGATTGCTGAGAAAAAAACACAGTTAGAAAGGTTAAGAAAGAAAATAGATCAAACTCAGAATGTATGCATTAACCCTAGCTCCTTGGGGTGTATGTAAAATCATATTGATTATGGAAGATTGAAGAGTGTCGGGGTTAAAGATTGTTTTCTGTGATGGCATGTTACATTCGATATGTGTTGAATTGAAACCCCATGTTCAACTTGAAAGTCTGTGCATTTCTTAGTTTTGGGGACTAAAGAAACCCTGCATTTATAGCAACACCCAATTTAAAGGCGCAGGCTCATCAATGCGCGCGTAAGGCCTAATCCGTGCTACGAAATATGCAGCTCGATAGCAAAGGTGTGGAGCTGCGTATTTCGTAGCACGAATTTGGCCCTGCGCACGTATTGACGAGTCTGTGCCTTTTAAACCAAACGCAGAGGTACGGCATTTTAAGTGGGCATTCATCTCTCCAATATTGCAGAAGTGGTATTTTTAGAATGCAGGGCCCTGTGCAAATTTACCCCCAGGCTTTATGACTAAACATGGGATAAGTGTGTTTAATAGAAGAGAACATTTTGCCAGTATCTTAGGGAGTCAACTCCCATAATAATAACAGCAAGTTCTTTAATATATAGCGCATTTTCAGATTCACTGGATCTCTCAATGCACTTAACAGTCAAAAATTAATGCCAAAGAAAATATGGCTTTGTATTCTGTATTTGGTCCAGTGGAAATCGTGATGTCATGATTGTACATGTATAGAACCTTTGCACTGGTGGCCATGACAGGGCACAGTCACATTGTCCTTGTGCGTCATGCATAAGTATGCATGAAAAACCTACCCCCTGTCATGGCTGCCGGTGCAAAGGGTGTATTGTGGGAGTACTTGAGGAACATTTAAAACAATCTTGTGTTTTTCTTTGTCTTTACTTCACAGATATCGGATTCAGACCACAGCCCTACAGAAAGAAGAGGCAGAACAGAATGAATTCATTGAGCAGTTCATTCTACAAAAGTGATTTCTGAGCAGAAAATGTCCCTTTCTTTGTGTGTGGCTCTGTGAAAGATGTGTAGACCATTGTATTGGCTCTTGCAGATGGAGAGGTTTGATTGGTCAATGGGACAATGATTGCTCCAATAGACTACTAAAGTGGGATGTCATTTACCAAGGGTTTAAACATTAGCTGTTAATCTGAAACAGCCATTGCTAAAGTGCAACACACAAAGGGTGATAATTTCACTTTTAATAATACTCTATGACCAAGGTAGTTTTGAATTGAAAGAACTATTTTGCAGTAAAACAGTTTCATTTTGTCACTTCTATCAACTTAAAATAAATAGTCTCTCATCTGATAAATGCTAGCCCTTGAAGCATGGTATGCCAGTTTCAAACAGTCTATCAACATTTATAAGTCATGTCAACCTTTTTTTCTTGCGCAACATTTGCGTCAACATTAAATTATCAGTGTTGAATTATTTTTCGCTTTGGCGTGCCATAGTATGGACACAGTAATGGCGAATAGCAACCATTGTCAAGCCAAGTGAAACCCAAGAATACTTTCCCCTTGGTTATCCTATCAGGAGGCGTAGTCTATCCCCGGACAGTTCTAATGGGGGACATAATACTTGGAACACCACAGTAATTTACCACTCATTGTAAACTTCACAGCATGCTGTAGTTCCTTCAGTGTTGCAGTTATCGCCTATATTTAAATCAAAAGAAAATGGTGTACGTATTTCCTTGTTTTAAAATTGTACAGTGTACATATTTCTCTAAATAAATAAAAAGTATAGATGTATTGAAAAAATGAGAAGAGTGGGTGGTCTTATTTTCCTTTCGTGTTTGTGTGCGATTTGTGAGAGAGGGAACCTGCCCTCTTCTTCCCATTCACCTGAAAACCAGAAAGAACTTGGATGCTTGGGTCAATATCTAAGAATGAAGTGGGGGGCGGGGGTGGGGTGTACTAGGTGGGGGTAATCGTGCAGTTAAGATTTCAGTAAGAGTCCTTTTCTGACAGTACATTGCAAGGTGGGTGGTATGCAAAAAGGATGGCTACTTTGCAAAAGGAAACCATAAAAACAGAGATATATTTGGCTATTTGGCAGGGAAGATCAGTTTTCAGAAACCACCCCTTTTAAATGGAACAAAACTTGTTCAATGATATTTTAAAACTTTGTTAGCCTCAGCCCGGATCACTGTTTTGTTAATTTGTCTTCTAGGTTATATAGATCGGTACACGAACTTCATTTTCTTTACACGACCAGGAACATTCGTGTGTATTAGGGATATGTGGACATAAAACCAGTCGATCTTGATCAGCGAGCACAACGTTAAACTGGTTTCCGGTCCACATATTCCAAATACGAACACAAATTATGAGGACCTGCAACCAGTCTATCCCAATTTGCCAACAGAGGGCGCAATTTCATATATTTCGATGCTGGTGCCGCTCTTTGCAGAAATCTAAGCGCATGAAAACACATTGAAATCATTGGTTACCAGTCACGTAAGTACGGTAAGTTTCCTTGGCGACAAGCAACGCATGATTCAGAGTGACAAAGTTGATCCTTTTTATAAATCAGAAAAGGTAGCCTATCATTAAAGTAAATTCTTTCCAGGAAAGAAGTGAGTAGCCTACATGTAATGATGTAGTTGATCATGGCTTCAGACCTTACAAAACATAACGATAATAATGCATGTAATGAAAAAGTGTTTCCTCACAAAATTGTCCTGGTTTTTGTCTTCTTCTTAGAGTAGACTTAGTCATTACATTAGTCAGACCTAGCAATGCTCGCAGTCGCACAACACCTAGCTAGCGCTAGGTGTTGTCATTAAAGATAATTGATCTGTTAAGTTATGTTAAATACCAATTTCTTCAAGCAATGGCAATGCGCCCCAATGGTCGGCGACCTCTTGTTCAGGTTTTTTGCAGACACGATTACCCCTAGAACTATGGGGGACTGTATCCCCCATAGGTTATGTTGTTTTTTTCCAATATGGCGGCGCCTGAACTTTAAGATCGGACCGATACGGTTTAAGCTAGCGCAATAATCCGCTCCCCAATCGCCACCAAACTCCGTCTGATAGTTCTTGAGACACTCACCTTGCGTGTGTCTACGGAATTTCGGTACCATTTGTCCATTAAATTCTCCGAAAATAATGTTGGAAAATGAACGGGAACATGTGCGATGCATCCACATGCATCGCACCGAATGCCTCGATCATGCATCCACATGCATCGCACATGTTCCCGTTCATTTTCCAACATTATTTTCGGAGAATTTAATGGACAAATGGTACCGAAATTCCGTAGACACACGCAAGGTGAGTGTCTCAAGAACTATCAGACGGAGTTTGGTGGCGATTGGGGAGCGGATTATTGCGCTAGCTTAAACCGTATCGGTCCGATCTTAAAGTTCAGGCGCCGCCATATTGGAAAAAAACAACATAACCTATGGGGGATACAGTCCCCCATAGTTCTAGGGGTAAGACACGATCACATAATATCTGACTCCCGGTATGTACTTTGAAGGATTCATTGTTACTTTTATAAAGCTTTAAAATACGGTCCGAGAACCAGTCTATGGACAACGAAGCATGTTGCAGTAAGGTCACTTTTGAGTTGCTGAATAGGGCAGGCCTGTTCTACAATTGCTTCTGCGCCATGAGCATCTTTTTTGATGGATACCGGCGCATTATAAATTTTCATTATTATCATTATTATTATTATCAATATCTCGATAAATAGCATGTTTTAGCCTAATAATAACTTTTTTAAGCAGCAGGAGCCATTTTAGTTTCTAAAGGAACAGCATCTAATCATGGCTGATCAAGACGAGCAGATTTTAGTGGACGAGCCTGAGGCTGAACCAGCGAAAGCTTCTGACGAGACTGACAATCGGGAAGACTTGGAACAAACGGACCGTGTCGCTGACAAGATAGAGGGAGATGCTGTTGGGGTTGAGCAAATGACGGCTGTTGAAGGTAAGCAGGCTTTAGTGGATGTTGAATGATGAAGGGGCTAAGGGGCAAATTAGGGGTCACTTATGTACCTCTAGTTCAGTTTTGCATTTCGGTCATTCCAACTTGGAGCACAATGCAGAGTAAGAGTTGATAAGTTGATCAGAATTTATTTCTTTAAAAAGACTCGTCAAGCATCAGTAAGTGCAGATTTCGTGGGAAAACACAAATTAGGAGTGAGAGAATTTTAAGATTTTGTGAGGAAGCCACGATCAACTACTCGAGTCTTTCCGTGTTTTCATGCTGCAGAGCAAGGTCATTATGTTGAAGATGCAGGGGATGATGCAGGAGGAGAGGAAAATGAAGATGAGAAAAATGAAGATGGGGACTTGGAAGGACAAGACGCAAGCCAAGATAAACCTGAGGAGGCAGAGGTTGGCAATGAAGACACAGGTGAAGTACAGTCACCAGATAAACCAGAGGACGTGGAAACTCTGCCCACTGGAGCTGTGACCCCGCCCCCTACAGCCGAATCCCTGCCCCTTCAAGCCAAATCCCCGCCCCTTCAAGCCGAATCTCCGCCCCTTCAAGCTGAATCCCCGCCCACTGCACCTGAACCCGGCACATCATCTCCACACCGCATCGAGGAAACGACCAATGAACGGAGTCACGACGATACAATTGAAGACCCTTCTGCCGATTCCACGGCCGAGCTGCAATCCGACCAAGCTACAGAGACCATCAAACCATCAACACCTGTGGATAAACCATCATCTACATCACCTAATGATGAGGGGAGACCAAGCACGGCTCAATCTGACACTTCGCATGCTGAATATTCCACTAATGCCCTGGTGAGTTCCTTAGTCTAAACAGGTTTCAATCTATAGTTGATCTAGGCTGGTGATCTCCAGTTAGCTTATGTCAACAATTTAACTTGGGCCAGAAAAGAAATGCTGCTTTGACCAATTCCTTTAAAACATTTCCATCATGACAACACACATGCACACTAACGTTCAAGTGCGAACGTCTGTTGTTAGTCAATCGGTTCCGTTCAAAATGCTGCATCGACTCAATACGTGATGGGTACCAGTGACCAGCACGACCGTGTCCTGGGGGCTGGTTCCAAATGGTCGACCAGACACGACTCGACTAACCATCGTTGACTAGACTGCGTTCCGTTGGAAATTGTCAAACTATAGTTAACTACAGTTGTGAATCAAACTTGCTCTAGGCTAGTAATCTGAAAGTTTTCTCATTTCCTTTGTTGCTCGGTATTAAATGGTCCGTTTGTTCTGGATGGTATCCCATCATCAGTTCTTTTCTAATTGACTCCACAGAGCTTATCCTGGTCATTCGGTGTCAACAAGAATGTGGGCACGCTCAATCTAACAAACCACTTACGTAAGATGTGCATGTATACGACTGGTCACACTGCAGTGCTCTACAATTACGATAAAAATACTCAGAAATTGCTTCAGGGACACGTAAGTCTTTGTCTGTTTACTGTCACATCACATGTCACAGTAAATCAAAACATGCCTGCTCTTGAAGATGCATCACATTTTCCATAAATTTAAGTAAGACTTCAGGCTACGCGTAGTGGAAATCATCTTTGAAAGGGATATTTCACATGGAGCTACCACAAATGATTTGCACATTGCATAAATTTGGTTTGGGGAAGAGGTCACAGGTCAAATTCCCTTGCATATATGACCTTCGACATCTTTACTTATCTAGATTTATGCAAAACACGATGCATATGCATGACAGAATGATCTGTCTTGATATATGGACATTATCTTCTTCATTACTCCTTCATTTAGATGAAAGAAAATTCCAGTGTTAAAGATGAGTGCATTTTGAGTCCTTTCCGATTGGAGAAAGGTCCAATGCGTCAGAGTCATTAAAATACAGGAACACATTTAATTTGAGGCTGCAACTGCCCCCCGAATCCATTGTGTTCCTGTATTTTAATGATGCTAAGTTAGCCACTGCCAGTGTGAACGCGGCTTTTGATGGATTTGATCCAGGACTTTGATTGTGGATTCAGTTTGATCCGTTTCTTTTTGTTCCAGAGCAACAATATCACATGTACTTGCGCAAGTCGAGACAAACGCTGGATCACTACGGCAGATAAAGGCCCCAATAGCATGGTGATTGTATGGGATACATATACAGGGTATGTTCACGGTTAGAGACTCTGATACTTAGTGATACCAGTTAAAGATCTTGGTATCGGTAATGGTTCTTGCTGATGACAGTATCATGCTGCCAAAACATAATGATCACCCAATGTTCATTGAACGGTGCTAGTAAAATACTGAATCGGCTTGATATGAAATTTGCCAAGAAATTATTTGAAATTATTGTTGGTCCATATGATTCTGAAATGAAATATATTTCCCCTACATTGCACTAAATTCAATTATATTCCATAAATAGCACGTTGCGAATGGATTTTTATGGACCGACAAGTCTGTATTGTCCTGAGTTTATAATGAGCCTTAAACCTTTCTTTAATCTCATTCGTAGAACTCCTGTTCAGACTATTTTTGAAGCACATGAGAATGGCGTGGTTGCCATGGCAATGACCCCAGATGCTAAATACATCGTTACCCTGGGTACCCTCCCTAATCAGGTAAAATTACTTTCCCAATCTGTTGTTGATGTTGATGGTTCTTTTTGGTATTAAATAGAAGTCAGCGTGTACATCCACATTAATTTTGAAACTCAACCATTTTGGAAAAACACAAATTTGTCTTCACTAAACAATTTATAAACTGCAATGCAATAGAGCCTTTGCATGGTGGCCATGACAGGGGACAGTCACATTGTCACTGTGTCAAGCATGAGTAGGTGCTTTGTGGTTCCATTGTCACATCATTTAAAAAAGAAAACATGCCCCCTGTCATGGCCGCCGGTGCAGAAGCTCTATACTCATTTAATCATTCTCTTAATTCTTTTTTCAGTCTATATCAGTATGGGACTGGACAACTGACGGTGACAACCCAGTCTGCTCTGCCCAACTCAGCAACAGCTACGGTCAACAGTCTTACGTCTATTTCAACCCTGAGGACGCGTCACAGATCATCTCAAACAGCGACACTCGGGTTATCTTCTACTCATGGGTGAGTAACAGCGCCCTCATGTGTTACCATTGAGTCAGTCAGAGGTCACACGGCAATTGCTCCATCCTTTGGAAGGGAATGTAAAGCCATTGGTCCAGTGTGTTGTGTAACGCACTTCAAAAATCCCAGAGCACTCTTTCGTGGAGAGTAAGGGGATTCCCTGGTGTCTCTGGCCGTTGGGCTGCTGTGGATGCCACTCACCTATTGATTGCTTTCCGGTGACGTCACCCCTTCCATCCACCATTTTGGTGGGCATTTTTCATGACCCACGTGGCTCGAGTAATAACCGGGAAAAAGAGTAAGAAAAGCGCATTGGTTGCACTTACCTCTGTTGCTTGAACTAGCTTTATGTTGTTGCGCCATGGCTGTTGTATCGAGAAAGATAAAAACGCATTTCTTCAGGCTAAACATCGCGATCAAGTAAAAGCACTTTCGTTTTTACAAGCCGAGTGCATGCTCAATAATTTGAACGTATCACAACGTCCGCGTGCGGCATCTTCGAATGAAAATACGCTGGTGAGTATTTTTTACGCGTGTTCATGTGCGTCTATTGGCGTGCGCGTGTACGCGCGTGACTGTTGACCACCACACATTCCCGGATGTTCTACGTCATCAAAAGCAATCAATACATCTCGATGTGTGGGCAGTTCCTGATAATTCTAACAGTGCCCCGAGTACCTTGAATGGTGGATATGTGCGACACCATTATCATTATTATGACTGTATGTAACCTGTGAGCATTTTGTAGCTTGGGCTACAATCTAATAAATGAAAAATAAACTCAAAATGTTGCTTTAATTCCTGCTTATTTACAGAAAGGAAGCAAGATTGACTTTGTAGCTCCATCCTTGACTGATCAAGACTTTAACCGAGTCGTTGGTAACTACAGCCAGTCCATCTACTGCAGTTGCAGCACGAGGGCGCTGTCTGCGACGTCCGTCGGTAACGTGGTGGTGTGGGATAATGTCAGACCAGTCTCGGGACGTGAGTATCAACTTAGTGTTAGTGGGAAGTACATTCACCTTTGCTAGTAGACAAGGCCACCACAGGGCCTATGACTTCCTCTTGCAGGGCTCCACTAGATATATTTGGACTGGTTCCTTCTCAACATGATTTGAGACAAGTTTAAAGCAATTCTAAAAGAATTTAGGGATGACAGTTTCAAGATGAAAGGCTTGCTCTAAACTGGCACTGTATCAACAGACTTTTTGGACTGGCACTTTTGACAGTTTATCCTTGTTATTGAATAAAGTATCTTGTCTGAAAAGGAAACCTTGAGTTTATTTTGACGTGATTTTAATAACATTTTGTGTAGCATTTTGAGTTTGGATTGACAGGTCCTCGGACTACAGTGTTTCAGTATACTTTTGTTTATCCTGGCCAGCTTTTAATGCTTTGTTTGTTGTTGATCCCATCCACCAATCCCTCCCTTCCCAAATACCATCAGCCCTATCCCTGCCCTCCCTTTTACCGATTTTGTACTGATCCTTTTCAAATTGATAGTAATTGTTTCCCAATTTGTTACTGTATTTGTTGTTTGTTGATGGCCGAATAAATAATAATAAAAATAATAATAATAACAATTTGTCATTTTTTTTCAATTTTCTCTATAGCACCAATCCTTGAGCCTTCGCCAAACAAAAAGGCCTTCAAGTTGGTCCGTGTTCAAGAACGTGGGATCACCGTGCTCACAACCACAGACGAGTAAGTGCAATGACTTTAAACTTGTGACTTGTGACTGGTCCTATCAGGGAGATCAGGTTGGCGTAGTGGTACTTTCCTCGTCTGTGTCCCTGGTTCGAATCCTGTCCGGATCAGTATGTGAATTGGGTTTTGCTTAATTCCTGGGGTTTCCCCCCTATGCAGAATTGTGTAGGGGTTTTCCTCCCACCTCTGAAACGGAGCATTTCTTCATCGTCTTCTCTTCACAGGTTTCTTCAGGCTTATGAGTAGCACTTTTGAGTAATCCTTAATTTCAATACCAGAAAGAATTAATCATAGTGACTGGACTTTGGAAAAGATTCAGGTACTCGGGTACTTGAAACACAAGGACTTGGGTACTCAAGACACAAGTACTTGAGACTTAAGACTGGGGACTCGAGAACTCAGGACTTAGGGTCTCTGGACTCAATTAGCACAGGACTTGGGTTGGACTTTCGGCTAGCTGGACTCACAACCAAACTAACTGCCTTTGACGTAGTAATCATTCAGTGTGTGTGTACATGTCTTATTTGATTGTATTCTAGGTATGTTGTGACTGGTGACGTGAATGGCCACGTCAAGTTCTACGATCTCCAGCTACGAATGACCAACTGGTACAATGAATTTGGCATTGGGCCAATCAACTCGGTTTCATTCGCTCATGTGCCTGATTTTGTTCCAGAGTAAGTCTTGTTCCTATTGGATTGAAAAGTCCAGCGATTATTACTATTGATCGATACTAACATTATTTAGGATCCAGTTATTAAATTTCAATATACTAAATTTGCTCTTGACCATTGTATTGAATTTATACCACAACATCCTCCTTTTCTTATTGTAGCAAAATCAGTATCGTGTCTGTTCTATCATGTCTTCTTCTAGATTGAATGAGGATGGTGATTATCCAGCAGATGCTACAATCGATGCCAAGTCTTTTGTGACGCGAGATTACATCGTCAGCACATTTGTAGCTCAGATTGCGCTCATAACTGCCGAAGGAACACATGTTAAGGTGAGTTTATATGTCATCCCATACAATCTATGCCATCCAATAATAAACACAGTAAACTCTCGTTATAACATCCCCCGATATAAAGCTCTTCTTGATATAAAGCTTTTTCTAAGTCCCAGCCATTATTCTCTGCATTGTGTATGCACTGGTTATAGCGCTCTCTGGATATAAAGCTCCCTTTTCTAAGTCCCAGCCATTATTCTCTGCATTGTGTATGCACTGGTTATAGCGCTCTCTAGATATAAAGCTCCTTTTTCTAAGTCCCAGCCATTATTCTCTGCATTGTGTATGCACTGGTTATAGCGCTCTCTGGATATAAAGCTCAAATTATTTCGGTCCCTTGAAGAGCGCTACTATAATGAGAGTTTACTGAAACACTAAATAAATAATAATAATAATCAAAAAAATCTGTGTTTGGTTTCAGATGATCCAGTCTGAACACGATGCCGCTGTACACGCCCTAGCCACTCACCCTAATCTGTGAGTCAATAAGTCGCTGAATTTGTTTTGTAAATTTCACTGAAGAAAATTAGTAATTTTTATCTTTATTTGTGTATTCATTGAAGTGTATGCAATTAAACTGCCTATGACACCATTTGGGGCACTATATAGGGCACTTTCACAGGGGTCAAAAGGTCACAGGTCACTACTACTATGTGCATTTCCCCACGTGGCTCTATTGTTCTTTCCCGTTCTGGAAGACAAGCAAGAGTGACCCGTGACCTTTTGACACCCTGTGAAAGTGCCTTATATGACAGATGGTACCACACCCCCTTTCCTTTGTGTCTCAAACATCCAAGGAATGAATTCCTTTGTTTGTTTTGGAAGATGTTGGTGCGTTAACAAAAGGGAAGAGTGTGTTGAGGTATAGAGGCAATTGGGGTGTGGGGGGGGGGGAGTGGAGATCCTCTGTCACATCATGCTGGGTGTGGATAAAACATTCAATATAACTTGAAAAAATAATCCTTTTGGGTTTTCACAAATAGTGCATAACTCCTTTAATCACATCTTTTACCTTCTTTATAGGCCCCACGTCGCCATTGGCAGCTACTCGGGTCTTCTAAAAATTTGGAATTACAAATCCAAGTAAGTGATGCAGGATTTTACACTTTTATTTAAAATTCTACATTTGCATTTAAATATTTAACATTGCCTAAAAATTCCCAGAAAATGAAGTTGAATGAAGTCCAAACATGACTTGATATCCGAGTTATTTGATGTTTTTGACCCTTTTTTTCTTTGTTTTCTTGTATAGGAGCCTCGTTGTATCCAGAAACTTCCCTAAAGGTCACATGATAAGGTGCATGGCATACGACCCCAAGGGCAGTTACTTGGGTAAGACTTAAACATTTGTCATCCTTTAAAACTATCACTTCAAATGTGACCCGCTCTGGAAAAAGGTAGTATAAGTCGCGCAGGCTAGGTCGAGTTTTCGCAACCATAAGTAGAAATCTGTGGCGGATCCATGCTCATTAAAATACCAAAACACAATAGAAATTCCAGGCGGAGCACAGACATTCCAGGCGGTATCTGGGCACCGTCAGGAATTTCCATTGTTTTTTGTATTTTAAGGGGGTTGGGGAGGGTGTGGTTTAGGGAGGGGGAGGAGGGTGGTAGGGGGAGGGGGAGGGGAGTACTAGTACCAACAATCGTCTGAACATATTTTTTTTTTTCTTGTCTGCCCCAGGTGTTGGCTTCACCAACGGTTGTGTTCGCATTCTGGACGCTATTTCCTTAGAAGACGATTGTCATGAAGTATTCCGATATTCCCGAGATGCCGTCACGTTCTGCAGGTTCTCGCATGATTCCAAATGGATGGCTGTCGCTGTATGTATTAACTGAGTCTCATTCTTAAAGATAAGCTGTCTGCACCGAGGCCATTTTTATCTTTGCAAATAGTTTGAATAAAATGTATAATTACAGTCGCACCAAGATTATAAGAGCACTGTTTAGGTCCCTATCCGTTGTTCCTCAGTTTAATATAAGGTTCCTGTTATAACAAGGTAATCTGCAAAGTCCTCGACTTTGAGACTCGACTTTGTCTTGAAAATATTAGCTTTCTGATGAGGCAATGTTGTAAAAAACAAGTCTTGTGATTTAGTTCTTACAATTCTTGTGATTCTTGAGGTTCTTGTCATTCATACGATTCTTGTGTTCTTTATAATTCTTGTGGCCCTTGCAATTCTTTCAGTCCTTAACTCTAGTGGCTTTTATGATTCTTCTGCCACTTTCAGCCTTTGCAGCACTTTTGATTTTTGTAGTCCTTACGATCCTTACGATTGTTACGATTGTTACGATTTGTTTCCCCAGGACGCCGATCATTGCGTAACAGTTTTCAAATCTCAACACCCTAGCACCGGTATGACATGGGACTATCTTGGCAAGCACAGAGCTCATTATAAACCCATTCAAGACCTCATGTTTGGAGTGGCCCTGGACTCGGATACGCCACGACTGCTGTCTGTCGGACAGGACAGAGCACTGGTAAGGGAGGCTAGGGCTTATCGTGTTAGCTGTAATGCTTGAAATAGGAGCCCTTGAAATAGGTTTTTTTTTTTCAGAAAACTTCATCCGATTTCGCGCAACATTTTATTGCATAAGCTGTGCATCAATTGTGCATTAAATGCACGTTTGTTAGGCCATTTTCAAAAACTGCAGCTACGCACTTTTCATGAAATTGACTCCCATTTTTATAAGTCTGCATCACCTTAATTAATGCTGATTTGTCGCCCTAAATAAACGTACCTTGTATATTAGTTATTTTACTATACTTATTCACTACTTCGGTATTACTCAGTGAAAATAAAAGTGCTGTAAACTTATTTGTGTTTCCTCATCTCATATTTAAAGTCTAAATTGCAATTTGGAATTTCTTTCTTTCTGATGATGTCCGTTTCCTCTGTAGATAGAGTATGACATCTTCAAGAGCAGCAAAGATGATCTCAAACTACTGAGTATTGATAGGATTGAACAGAGCGGCAATCCGCAGTGTCTGGTCTGGTACCCACCTATCACTAAGGAGCAGTTCTTTCTCACCTCAAATGATCAGGTACCATGCTTGTGGTAGTCAGAAAATATTTACGCACTTCTTTAAAGATACTATTATAATCTGTCGTTTGAAAGAAAAAAAAAGCTTACAAATTTAATATATCTTTAAATAGTGTTTCTTCAAAGCTACACTGAGCAAAAATATAAACCGCCCATGTAAATTATTTATGTAACATGAAATGGGCAACCCTAAATGAGCTGATATTGTCTTATAATTGTACAAATTGGTTATTCTAACGGACAGTAATCTGTAGCATATTGAACAACAAAATGAATTTTGTATGATTTAATATATTTTGCAACCCCTAAGGCTAGTAAAAGTTTCAAAGTGTCACATGGGGCGTTTATAATTTTGTTCAGTGTATATCATGTATACAAAATCTAGATACCGCTTAAATTCATTTTCAATTTGAAAAATTGACTTTGAGCATGAATAGTGCATCTTTAAGCAAATATATGTGGAGAACAAAATCACAGTCCTCATTGGGTTTCAAACCCAAGACCAGCTGAGCTATGAGGTTTTTCCTAAGAACCCAATTTTTTTCTGGTGTTGCATCTTTAAGACAGATGGTCTCTCCATCATTTCGAGGATTTTGATGCAGGCCCTGCTTCTTATCCTTACAAAGCATTACATAGTGCATTGACGCTTGTCATTATAGTTTCAACATCTGGCGTCGCTGTAACATTATATGTATATATATACATATACCGTAAACTGTAGGTTGTGTGTAATAGTACACGGTTGTGAGATATGTTTAGAGTAAATCTATCCCCATCCCAAAATACACACAGCCAGTGTCCCTTTTAGAAATCCCACCTTCCATTTACAAGAACTTGCCGACAGATTAATTCTTAGGAGTGATTTACCAGATTACACAAATGAAACTTGAAGCCTTTAAGGCCAGTGGAGAAGGATTTATGAAGAAGGAGCAAGCTTTCTTCCTGGGCAGTTTAATACAATTGTACAAGTCTACTCAAAATGTCATTTCGTTGACCAAAAAACAAGGAATAACGTCGTGAGCAGTTTCAAAAATTGACAAATTGTATCTGAGTGCTAATGAGACTTTTAAAGATATTTAAGTTCATATTTAAGTTGTTCGATTTAAAACACGTGTTCTTCAAACAACCATTGTCAATATTTCGCTTCTCAACCAAGGTTTTTTCCCCCACCTATTGAGCTCGTGCCAATGACGTCATTTTGGGAGTCAAATAATGCCGCGTCGTTGTGGAAGCAATGTGCATGCGCGTTGTGTGTGTCCATAGCGCGCGTAACGCGCAATGCTAAGGCTCCCATTGGTGAATTAAACCGCGTTACGCCCACCAGAGACACACACACACAGCTCGCATGGACATCGCTTCCACAATGACTCAGCATTATTTGACTCTCAAAATGGCGTATTTGCACGTGTTCGAAGGGGGTCAATTGCGCTAAATGTTTAGGAAGTTAGGCTCACTGAAAACAAAAATGGTAAAAAAAACAAACAAACACTCAAACAAATTTACTAAGATTTTAACCCCGCCAGTTTTTGGTAAATTTAAATTCACTGCCCACTGTGTTTTGATTGGACGTTGCAGTTTAAATTCAAGTTATTCAACACCACGACTAAGATGTGTCGCAAGACAGTTCTTGGCCCCACATTCGGCTCACCCGTTCAGAGGTAGGTCTTATTTACAGAAATCATCTATTTGTTTGTATTTATTACACCCGTTTCATACAGGTGCACCAGAGTCACGCCGAACTAATTAGTCGCTCCAATTAAAATTTGGTTTCAGACGGGCGTTCTTAATGCGAGCCGTGCGCACACTAAAGATCGACGTCTGAAACCAAGTCGCTCTTCAGTCGTTCTGACCGACTGGAACAGTCGATTTTTCGACTTCTGGTGAACCAAGTCACTTAAAATTGTTTCATACGTCAAACTTAATTCAAATTTCTGGTAAAGTTGAGTTCAGCACGACTGGTGCGCCAGTATGAAATGGGTGTTAGCTGTGTTTGCTGCCTCATAGAGGGCAAGTGATGTCAAGTCCTGGCCGATTCAGGGTCTCACTTACTACTTTTAGTGTTAGGTGATAACCACATTGGGTACACAGTGAACACTCATTAGAGCCTTCTCATATATAGCTCTTTTTCAAGTCCCGATGTGCATAATTTGAATATTTGGTTATAGCAGTCTGCAGATTAAAAGCTCATGTTAGTTCAATCTCTCAATAAGCTCTGTAATGAGAGTATTGTACAATGTATCAAATTGCAACACAAGTAGTATTGATATCGAAGTTCATTAGTTCTTGCTAAAATGCATCTTTTAAAAGTTGCCAAAATAACACACATGGTTGATTTTAGCACTTATTGCAGACAACCCTGCAACATGTTGTTGAGTAACATTCAGTAGACTTGGTGGCTTCGAGGATTGTTTTAGGGAAGACACACAAATCTAACCGCCGGTACCGACAGCGGCACCGGCAATTCTTTTAGCAGTACCAAGAGGAAGATTGTGGTTTCTCCCTTCGTGCAGGCGGTACCGCTAAAAAACCCGCCGGTACCGCTGTCGGTACCGGAGGTTAGATTTGTGTGTCTTCCCTTATAAAGGGAAGTACGGTCTGAGAACCAGTCGAAGGACAATAAGGTCATTTTTAAGTGCTCCTTGATTTTTCCTTAGGATGGAAGTCCTGCCCACTGAAGATCCCATACAAGACAAACGCTACCTAGCCTTTGTTACGTCAGACAAAGTGGGAATGCACATAATGCCATTGGATGGAAACCCACACAATGGAATGGCCTTGATTGCACATCCTGATGGAGTAAGTACAAGAAGACTTTGTCCGCAGTGGAATGTTTTTACCAATAGAGTGACCTGAAACGCTGAAAATTTCCCCGCTGTTCAGTTATTTTTACTTAGACTGTACATGTAGTTTTAAAAAATTAAGAATCATGCTGTATGTACTGTGTACACTGGGAAGTTTTGCCAAAACTCTTACACCCTAGTATAGGAATTACTTTAAAAACACAATTTGAAAGATTTTAAATGTTCTTATGTCAAAATTCTAAATTTTGTTATGCATGCCTTATTAAACAATTTCCTGTAAAAAAAATTTGCAAATGTTGGTAAAAATTTAAGGCTTATTTTTTTATGAGCAGCGTGGAGGAAAAAATGTTTTCTTCCTCAATGCTCACAATAAGTTAAGGATATTGGCATCTTGGCAATTTTGGATTTTTATTCCCCCAAATGACTGTTTTCACCTCTTCCTGTGACAAGGTGTGTCTGTCATGCAGATACAATTGTATAATCATATACAAAATCATTCAAGCGGAATGCATACCCTCAATAAAATATCTGCGTACACCCTACAATATCCCTAACTTATCATAAGTAGCGTAATTGCACTAAATGTTACATCTTACAGGTGACAAACTTAGCCTGCAGTCACGATGGTAAACACTTGTTTACATCCGGAGGCACCGACTGCTCTGTCTTCATGTGGACTATCAGTACTGTGTAAGTTGACTGCATTCAATTTGCTTTAGTCAAGGCCCACCTTGTCATCCTAGCACTTGTGGGATGGATTGCAATATAACTGTTTCAAGTCTAAGACACATCATATGTCCTAAGTTTCATGTGTCTCAAGATACAAGTTATGAAACATAGGTTTTTATTGCAAGGCAAAATTAATCTATGAAGTCTTAGATACGACGTCTTAAGTTTCTTTATTGCAATCCACCCCAAATCAGCAAGAGGCACGAAACTTGAACCATCTCATGTGGGCGGACAGACAGACAGATAGATGGACAGAAGGAAATTTGCTTCACAGCTTGCTAAAAAGCTGACCGTCACGCCTCGTTGGTGCATAATAACTTCATCTGTTTCAAAGTGTTCAAATCATGAATATTTAAAGAAGCTGATTATTGAGGGCAACAATTTATGCCGACTTTAATAATTTATTACGGACCGTTCCTCACAGAGGCATAAACATCGCCACCCTCATGGTCAATTTCCGATCACAATCTTGTGAAAACGACTCGCCATTAATCACTTGGACTTTCCCTGTTTATTTTCCCCCTGCCCAGGACACTTTGGTTACACTGGTGTAATTTGTATCTATAAATATTACACAGGCCGTAATTTGTAGTCCATCTATATTATGGAACAGCAAATAAATTATACATACATCAAGAAATTTGGTTTTTATGATGCTGTTTCTTGTAAATAATGAATGATCTGTGACCCTCACCACTCAAAATATGTGTTTGATAGCATGTCTATAACTTTGAATGGTTTCCAATCAACGACTAGTAAATTCCATACATACTTTAATAACGAAATATTGCATTAAAAATCCCTCTCCTGAAACCCTTAACCCTTTAGTGCAGCGACCGCCCAAAACAATAAAAGTTCCAAAACAATCTGTACATCAAAGTGTTAAAAAGACTCTAAAGTGCCTTAGATTGCAGGAGAAAGCACATATATTTCAACATTTTCCGGACTTCCCAGCATGGCGTGTTTTCGGCACACAGTAGGAGCCACAACCCAACCCTTAACCAAAAGGCAAATCCACTCCTGTTGCTCTTAACAACCACAAAGCTTGTCCAAGGCTTGTTCTAGCAACAAGTAATGCATGCAAAGTGAATTCCAACCTTAGAAATCGAACCATGAATGAAATAAATTATTATTACAAGGCAATGACACAGGGGATTAGCACTAGAAGGAGGCAGGGAGGGTGAGCTCTTCAAGGAATTGGAGAATTACTCTTTCCTGTGTTTAATTGACAGGGCTTTGGAGGCAGCGTCTAAGCTAGGAGGGGAGGACTTGATACCATTCTATGGGTTACTAGAAGGAGGCAGGGAGGGTGAGCTCTTCAAGGAATTGGAGAATTACTCTTTCCTGTGTTTATTTGACAGGGCTTTGGAGGCAGCGTCTAAGCTAGGAGGGGAGGACTTGATACCATTCTATGGGTTACTAGAAGGAGGCAGGGAGGGGGAGCTCTTCAAGGAATTGGAGAATTACTCTTTCCTGTGTTTGTTTGACAGGGCTTTGGAGGCAGCGTCTAAGCTAGGAGGGGAGGACTTGATACCATTCTATGGGTTACTAGAAGGAGGCAGGGAGGGGGAGCTCTTCAAGGAGTTGGAGAATTACTCTTTCCTGTGTTTGTTTGACAGGGCTTTGGAGGCAGCGTCTAAGCTAGGAGGGGAGGACTTGATACCATTCTATGGGTTACTAGAAGGAGGCAGGGAGGGGGAGCTCTTCAAGGAGTTGGAGAATTACTCTTTCCTGTGTTTGTTTGACAGGGCTTTGGAGGCAGCGTCTAAGCTAGGAGGGGAGGACTTGATACCATTCTATGGGTTACTAGAAGGAGGCAGGGAGGGGGAGCTCTTCAAGGAGTTGGAGAATTACTCTTTCCTGTGTTTGTTTGACAGGGCTTTGGAGGCAGCGTCTAAGCTAGGAGGGGAGGACTTGATACCATTCTATGGGTTACTAGAAGGAGGCAGGGAGGGGGAGCTCTTCAAGGAGTTGGAGAATTACTCTTTCCTGTGTTTGTTTGACAGGGCTTTGAAGGCAGCGTCTAAGCTAGGAGGGGAGGACTTGATACCATTCTATGGGTTACTAGAAGGAGGCAGGGAGGGTGAGCTCTTCAGGGAGTTGGAGAATTACTCTTTCCTGTGTTTATTTGACAGGGCTTTGGAGGCAGCGTCTAAGCTAGGAGGGGAGGACTTGATACCATTCTATGGGTTACTGGAAGGAGGCAGGGAGGGTGAGCTCTTCAAGGAGTTGGAGAATTACTCTCTCCTGTGTTTGTTTGACAGGGCTTTGGAGGCAGCGTCTAAGCTAGGAAGGGAGGACTTGATACCATTCTATGGGTTACTAGAAGGAGGCAGGGAGGGGGAGCTCTTCAAGGAGTTGGAGAATTACTCTTTCCTGTGTTTGTTTGTTTGACAGGGCTTTGGAGTCAGCGTCTAAGCTAGGAGGGGAGGACTTGATACCATTCTATGGGTTACTAGAAGGAGGCAGGGAGGGTGAGCTCTTCAAGGAGTGGGAGAATTACTCTTTCCTGTGTTTGTTTGACAGGGCTTTGTAGGCAGCGTCTAAGCTAGGAGGGGAGGACTTGATACCATTCTATGAGTTACTAGAAGGAGGCAGAGAGGGGGAGCTCTTCAAGGAATTGGAGAATTACTCTCTCCTGTGTTTGTTTGACAGGGCTATGGAGGCAGCGTCTAAGCTAGGAGGGGAGGACTTGATACCATTCTATGGAGGCAGCGTCTAAGCTAGGAGGGGAGGACTTGATACCATTCTATGGGTTACTAGAAGGAGGCAGAGAGGGGGAGCTCTTCAAGGAGTGGGAGAATTACTCTTTCCTGTGTTTGTTTGACAGGGCTTTGAAGGCAGCGTCTAAGCTAGGAGGGGAGGACTTGATACCATTCTATGGGTTACTAGAAGGAGGCAGGGAGGGGGAGCTCTTTAAGGAGTTGGAGAATTACTCTTTTCTGTGTTTGTTTGACAGGGCTTTGGAGGCAGCGTCTAAGCTAGGAGGGGAGGACTTGATACCATTCTATGGGTTACTAGAAGGAGGCAGGGAGGGTGAGCTCTTCAGGGAGTTGGAGAATTACTTTTACTATGCTCAGATTAGAAGGTAATTTCTCATGATGTTGTCATTGTTATTTGAGGCATGCGATTGCACCTGGATGCTTAAAAAAGTTCTCAGCAAATGTGAAAAAATAACTTGACAGAGGATTACTTCCTCCCCCTTTCATTGTTCCCTCATTGTGTCTCAAACTTCCAAAGAAGTTTAAAGACATTTTTTTCAGGTTTTTTTGGGGGGTGCGGGGGGAGGGGAGGAAGAGTGCAGTTTGTGCATTAACAAAAGGGAAGAGTGTGTTGGGGTATAGGGGTTGTAGGGGAAACTCATTTACACATATCGTGCTGACGAGAGTGGTAATAATGGAATCCTCTGGTTATAAAGCATGATACAAGAAGAGCTATTGTTATTATTCAGTGTAAAAGTGCTATGTTGAGATGATTTTAGAAAGTGTGGAAAGGTCTCAAACATCTAGATTGCTTCCCCTAGTCCATGTATCTCATGTTGTTTGTCTTATTTCACAGTCAAGGCGTTGACACAACCCACAACAGGCAGGAATCGGTCACGATTCCCCTTGGTGAGATTCCCTTTGTCATGAGAGCTTTGGGCTACTATAGAGCAAGAGATTGTACGTCTCAACTAAATCTCTTCCCCTAGTCCATGTATCTCATATTGTTTGTCTTATTTCACAGTCAAGGCGTTGACACGACCCACAACAGGCAAGTATCCATCACGATTCCCCTCGGTGAGATCCCGTTTGTCATGCGAGCTATGGGCCACTACCCCTCAGAGCAAGAGATCGAAGACATGATCAACGAAATCAAGTTTAGTCAGTACGTGGACACGGGAAAGTACGTCAACGATATCGACCTTGGAGACTTCATCAAATGTAAGATGTCATTCTCCAACGATTTACCCAAAATGGTCTACGAACACAATGTCTTGTGTGGCTTCAAAACTGCTTCACGGACCTGTAAAAATACCGGCGGGGCCCGGGCCCTTAAACTGCAAGGGAAACGGCCGGCCTTGCGGGACCCATTTAGACAGGGTGCCGTGTGTCTGGGGGATCCTCCATAGCCTGCCTCCGATGGGATTCTCCTGGAAAACTGCCCAGAATCAGTCTACCGTAATACTTCTATACAATGGTTCTTCATTCCTTTTGAAATGTCTCTTATTCTTTTCCAACGTGATAATTGTTTCTTCTGACTTCAAGTTTTTACTTGCTCCACAATTCATATGATTATTGTTGATTACTACCTATTGTTTTATATATTTACATATTCCCGCCGTGAATATGGCCACTGATGCCGGCACGGCGCTAAACCCAAAAATCACTCACTCACTCACTCAAAACTGCTTCAAATTATTATTCGATACAAATGTGGACAATCAGTGAGGAACAACTGCACTACCGTGATTCAAGACCACCAGTTGGCTTCATAGCTCAATTGGTAGGGCATCTGCACGTTAAGCAGAAGGTTCGCGGTTCGAATCCCGGTGGAGCCAAGTTGCTTTTCACTGCATCCAGATTTCCCAAACTCATATGGACATTTGTCCACATCTGTTTCAAATTTATTCACCCCGGTGGCCCTTGGGGCATAATCCCTAAAATAATTACTCATTCATATCAATTTATTTTTGGAATAAAACAACCAAATATGAGTTGGGAGAAAAATTGCATGATCCACATCAGGTGTCGAACCTGAGACCTCTGACACACAGGGTAGATGCTACACCAGCTGAGCTTTGAGGTGTTATGTGACCCTCTGAAGTTTTTTTCCAGGGACCAAAATATTTTCTCTGTATACTATGAATGTACAACTGGCCAAAATAACATCTGATTTGACCCCAATCAGCACAAAATTGAAATAATACTTTGTAGGTTTTTAAACATTAGTGGAAAACCGTAAAGGTATTTTGGGGTTTTGCTAAACGAAGGCGTAATAATTAACCTCGCACGCTGAAACCTTTGTGCTATTCCTTGACGGCTTGTGGCGAATTGTTGCGCTGAGCCAAGAAATTTCACTACCAATTGATCACGTTCACAGATGCCATCTTCGTAGGAAGAAATGCTACTGTGCATTAAACGCTGTCAAGTATGCGCATGCACACGCTGTAACATGTTCCAAACACGCGTGCGGCATGTTGCTTGAAATTTGTTCGAAATACGGCGCAGCCGATGCGCGTCACAAAAAAATACACTCAAAATTCTGATGCACGTGGCGATTTGTAGGAAGTGACGTCATTTGAACGTGACCAATACATGCACGATCGTCTTTGGTATTACCACGTTTTTGCTGATACATCTGTTATTTTTGTATTTCTGTGTGCAGTGTACGTGAACCACCGTCCAGCCTTCGGACTGTCCGAAGCCAAACTCCAGTGGGCGTTTCAGGTTCTTGGTTTAGACGAAGGAATCGGTCAACCGGCTATTGAGAGAGGGGAATTACTGCACTTGCTGCAAAACAGAGGTGGACAGACAATCTGTTTAATGAAACATTTAGGCTAACATTTGGAATGTCAGACTCTTAAATTAATGTCATTTTGCCCATACACGGAGCGGTATATGCAATTTATATTTAGTACATTTTCAAAGAAAATGTTGAAAACTCATAGCAAGCTCGGGGGTGAGACTCGAACTTCGTTGAAAGATGGAATTATTACATTTTTCAACTCATGAAAATATTCGTACCAATGAAATCATAAACATTCATTATTTGTATACTATTTGTACACTAACCGTGCACACCGAAACCTCACTATTAGCGCCATTGCTCTGTGTACCAATCACTTGTAGAATGTGCACTATACATATAATCAGCCACTGATTGTCACCATTGACCTCTTTCTGTCAAAACAGGAGAACAGATGACCGAGTCAGCCGTGGCCGAATACCTAACGACATTGCTGGGTTTCAATCCAGAGGGAGGGAGCTCGGAGCTTGGAAGCTACCAATCGGCCGGTGCCACTGATCTACTGGAAGACAGTTTGCCGGAGCTCGTCACGGCCGACATGTTTGCTGGCGAAGTGCTTGGATTCGGAGGAGCCGAGTTCATGGATCAACAATCGACTCCAGTCGGGGAGTAAGGACCCCAGCTTGAAAAGAGAAATGTGAGAGACAGGTTTGTAAATACGACACTTCATTTGTATATATTTGAGCTATTTGGGTTTAGCTGTAGAACGATTGCCGTCTTAAATCTGAATGACCCAGAGCGACTAGAATCTGGTTTCTGTGGATGTAATTTAACTGTCCAGTAAATAAAATGTCCAGTTTAATTTACTCATGATTTATTTAAATGGTTAATATTCAAGACTATATATTGAGCCTTTTTGGAGTTACCAGGGATGTCAGAGTTCAGGCAATTGCCTGATTTCAGGCTTTTTTTATTTTGTTCGTCTGTACATAACTGCATATGTTTATATATTTCGGGCAAAAGTTTCTGAGATTTCAGGCCAAATTTTGACCGCCAACTGACATACCTAAGTTGCGCTTGTGCCGGCGTAGATAGTCATGGATCACAAACAATACAACAATACAAAGTGAAAGTTGAACATTTACACAAAGGAAGAGTTTAATAATTGAAAACAAGAAAATATTTAAACTGGTATCAAAACCCTCTCCTTAGGTTGATGTGTATCAGTATTTAGATAATTATAAGCCTACACCTTTTTACACACACAAATACACCCAGTCGCGCATTACGTACGCACTTTGGACGTTTCTTTGTATTCGTGCCCTTGTTTGGACAACATGACTGTGGACTTGAGCAAACGAGTGCAAGTCCACAATCCGTCACTTTTCCCTGCAATTTGTGGACTTGAATGGGTTTCGAGTCCACACCACGTACGCAAGGTGCGTACACACAGACCGTTACCACTATGCGGACTTCTGTTTGTACTCAAAAACGAAATGCAGGATTTCGCCCTAACTTTACAATTTGTTTAAGGGCATCGTTACAAACCTTATACCTTTTTTTTAACCGCCCCCCCTCCCCCTCCTCTTATCATTTTAAAATGCTAAGACAACTCGTCTACGGACCTGTGCTAGTCCACACAGTTACGGTGCTACCTGGTTTATGCAACTTCTTTTGTACGCAGGTTCGTATAGTGTACTACACGCTCGTACACACAAAGTATGTTTTTGGTTTCACAGATGAAACCTTTTTAAGTTGTTAATTAATTAAATGTATTTTACATTAATTGTTGTTGTGATGAATTGAAGAAATCCGGGTTCGTATTTAGGTTTAGTCCTTTTTAATAAGCTTCAGTACCACTTAAAATGCATTCAAGGGGACAGCTGATATGCATGTAATTTTGAAGGGTACAGCTACTGCTTTTTCTTTAGTTTTTAATCGTTCACAACTTCCGTCCAAATATCTGAATTCCGTCCATAAATCAAATTTTTATCGCAAGACATTGTACAAATAAAGGTAAATTTTGACAAGCATTTAAAATGTATCTTTGCATGTTTGTCCAATGTCACTTGGACAAAGATTAAAGAGCGTTTCTGTCAGTCATGTTTGACTTGCTGTCCAAACCATCCATGTCTTAATCTTGACTATCTACAGAGCTACGGAGCAATTGAAGACTTCCTTTGCAAAAACAGATAAATCTTTTAAAAATATTTAATGTACCTCAAGATTTTCTGTTGTGCTTTTCAGAAAATACCCAGCAAAATGCAGCTCCGAGGCATTCAATTTGTAGAAGTGACTTGGTTTTACCAATTTAATACCTTTCTTTTACTTTTTGTTGGATATTTTCTGAAATGTGCAACAAGAAATCATGAGGTTCATAAAAAATATTGAATGGCGCTTATCTGTTTTTGGAAATGAACTGTTCAATTTGACGTTTATTTGATCATGATTGTCATCACAAACTCCAAATATTACAAACGTCGAAAATACTCACCTTATGGCACTTGGGCTTACACCTTTCCATTCACTAAGACAGAGATTTAGATCTTCATTTCCTGAAATAATTGGTAAACCAAAAGCAAAGATTGCAACTACACACCATGTAGCTTTGCTCAACACTTCAATGTTAGGCAACCTGGGGCCAATTTCCTAAAGCAGTTTAGCAGAAAAATTTGCTTAATCAAAAATTTGTTTGCTTTATAAAAATGGGTTAATAATCAAAATTGTACGTCAACTTTTTAGCAAGAATAGCAGATATTCTTGTGAAAAACACAAGTTGACATGCAATTTCGATTATTGACTCATTTTTATAAAGCAAATTTTTTTTTGATTAAGCAAATTTTTCTGCTAAACAGCTTTATGAAATGCATAGTTCCGAGATTGCCCAGTTAACCCCGCCCCCTTGGATGTTGTTGCTATGTGCTCACAAGCCATCGCAAAAAAATGGCGAGACTACGTACAAAGCAACGGGACTCGGCATGGAAAGCACAGATTCATTGGAGAAAACTCAAAGGTATTTATGTTTTGAGTTCGACAGTTACCGTAGCACACACTGAGCGAAGGGCTAGTAATGCAGGGATGACATATCTTTCATAAAAATGCGCTTTCCTACCTTTGAACAGCGAATCGCCCGACATTGAAACCAAAATTCACCCGGTCACTGGCGCATACAACATACAAACTGTAGGAACATCGCGGATTGTTTGTGATGATTGCATCACTTTGACCTTTGTGGGCGCCGTCTGATAGCTCTGTTGTGATTGGTCGCGGGTTCGGCTTGATTGACAGGTCGGAACTATGCATTGGCCCCTGATCTTGATTGACTTTTAGATCTGACAAACATTAAACACCAAGCACTGGTTTCAGCAAACTCTCCATTCCGTCTTGTATCTTAAAGGTACAACACATGATTGGTAAAATGGGTGTTAATTTCTCTCGTGATCAGAAGCCCATGTTGATAAAACTGCCATGTAAACATTTCAGCCACATAGGTGCAGTAATACTTCTGAAAACTTCTGAAAAATCCATGCATGGTTTTTGTGTTGAGTTGAATAGTAAAAAGGCTTTTGCATATCTTCAATCAACACAGGGAGATAAAACTATTTGTAACGGTTTACCAATCATGTGTTCTACCTTTAAAGCAAAACGGAAAGAAAATAATTAAGCAAGTAAACTACACATAGACGAAGACAAAACATCTCCCAAAATGAGCCTAAAGCCGAATCCAGTTATTTCCAAAAAACGGCCTTGTTTATGCATTCCTGGTTGAAACAACATTTAGTAAAATAGTCGGCCAACAAAGCCAAGAACAAACACATTGCCTCTGATTGCTGCATGTGTATGTATAAGGTCTGATAGGGAGTAGGTTTATTTGTCCCTGGATGTCTTATCCCAATACCCCTGCATTATTCCTGTAATTCTTTCTTTCTGCGTTTAATCGACAAATTGTCTGGTTTGTTAGGCGTTTTCGTATCAAGGATCTTGAAGGAAATTTAGCCTGCCAATGGCGATAGTTACTTGCTTTTAGAGGCATGTACCATATACACGTACTAAATGACCAAGCCGTTCTGTGTGTCGTATTCAAGACCCAAATAACTGTATGGTGCGTACGTGTCTTTGGGCAAGGCACTTTGCCATAACTTTCCCTTCTTCACCAAGTAGCAAATAGGTAATAATAATAATATTGGTGGATACTTATATAGCGCTCATGTCCGCCCCACGGGGGTGCTCCTGGCGCTGTTGCCATTATTATCGCTGCCAGTAGGTAGGTCTATATCTGCGAGAGTATCGAAGGTGTTGTGTGTTTGATAAGCATCTAACAGGCAGCTGGGCCTGCATGTTTTCCAGGGAATTGAGAAGTTTAAATTTCACAGAAAATTTGCTTTTAAAGGCACAGGCTCGTCAGCAATGCACGCGCGCCAAATTCGTGCCACGAAATACGCAGCTCCATAGCAAAGGCATGGAGCTGCGTACATGTATTTCGTGGCGCTGGCACGAATTTGGCGCGTGTGCATTGCTGACGAGCCTGTGCGTTTAAGCATAAAATATTGTAGGAAATTGAGCCCTGACAAATCCTAAATGTCATGAATACTCTGTCTGTATACTGTTTTATTACATTCTCGCCAGTGTGAGTGAATTTAAAAAGCTCGATATTTACCAAAAGGAGAAAGAGAGATAAAAATAACGCCGACCTTCAATTATTGCTCGATTCGGTCATAAAATGTGCGGCACATTTGGGTCAAATAGAGTATAATGACCATTGTCGTTTTTTTGCTCTTCTAGGCCTACATATGATTCAATGCAGTCATATATGCTCCATATAGCTAAGGGTAATGTAAATTCGTGTACATGTATATTGCTATCATGCTTGGTCGGCATGTTACAAATACATCTAAAAACGCAAAACTGCTGCATTTAATTTATTGAAACTGTATTAGGCCTAAATGACTGTATAGTCTGCAGATTTCGTGTAAAATAACGGTGCATGGCGTGCCTTTATTTATTAATTTTTTTGTTCAAGTGAGGTGGAATTTAATTTTTTTGGTGATTGTCGCATACAGCAAATAATATATTCATTTGACTATTTTCCCCTGATAATGCCCCCAATTTACCAAATCGAAAAACATGTAATCAGCATTGTTTCCGCTTTGCATATACACACCTAAAAACGGGATAAAGCCATTTAATTGGCGTTTTCCCCACAACCGGGCAGTCGCCAACATTTTTTTTCTTCTAAATTCATTTGGAGCTGGAGTAGGGTCAGGGCGTCTTGCTTTTTCGAGCAACCATAAACATTGATTCAAATCAATATATTTTCGGCCTAACTCCACACTATTTCATGATGCCACTCCACACGAAAATTTAGCGAGATTTGCATCTTATTCAATTGAAATTTACTTTATTCTATAAGAAACACAGACATTGTCGGGTAAACAGTAAACCATGAGGGAAGAGATTTGACCCAGGCTGTCTAAATCGTGACGTAGATTTGGCGGAACTCCAAACCCATCTTCATGGGCACACTACTCTCCCAATGCGTGCATAAACGACGCTAAATGGGCCGTGGTGCACGGGCGAGAAACACCGAGTTGTCGGCCTACTCTGGCCAATTATCCTCTTGTCAGTTTATATTATGATTCAGGGCTTTTGACTTTATCCTGGGTTGAGGGAGAGAGAGTTCAAAAATAATTCGGCCACGTGTGACGTCGTGCGACATCGTGCGTATAACTACCCGCTGCATCGTGTATAACCTCGTCAAACGGACACCTTTGTTTTTAAACATAATCTATACTCAAACTAAACGGTGTCGAAACACACACTATAAATCTCTGGTTCGCGAAAATTATTACCAAATTCGAGCTCATTACGTCGGCACAATTTCACCTTGCGAAATATATTTCAATATTAATCAATCATTTTTTTTAAATTGCCGCTGTGATCATCTGTGAAACGGGATATCGATTAAAAAAAGAAAGAAATCGACCAGTGCAATTAAGTAAAATGTGACGGGACGAAGTTTCCTTCATAGGTCTTGTGACAAATGTCTAATTTGAAAGCTGATAACTTTGGCAAAATCGAGAAAAATATAGTTGTCTAAGCAAATTGATTTCACAAGTTGAAATCGACTCGGAGCGCAGACAATAATGTATTTGATGTCTTAAACGGAAATTAAATAACTCCGGGCATCGGGGCATATTGGTCTTTTGTAAGTACTGTGACAAAGATTAAAAGGTCAACCGACTCCAATATCCATAGGTTACTATAGCTGGTGGAAAGATTTCGTCTAAAATAACGGATGAATTCTTGTTTTAAACATTATTACAACTCGGCACCCGCTAGTTTTAACACTCGAAATGAGAGATGCAGACAGCCAGTGGCGTTTCCGAAACCACTGGTTTCCTCTCCGGGCTTCGGTTTGTACTTTCAGAGCCTTCCAGTCGTATTCCGTGCGTCCGTTTTTTTTAAGCCCAGGATTCGCAATGTTCCAACCATTTGACTGGGGAAAAAACCTTATACTGAAAGATAGAATTGGTTCCAATTCTCCAGTGCAATAATTCCGCCCGAAATGATATTTTATTTATGCGGACGGTGGCTTTGCACAATTTCTTGAAAACACTTTTCTCGGAGCATGAGGCACTGAGCTGACTTATACACAGGTTGGTTTTTATCATACAAATCCTCAATCAATCACACCATGGTAACAGTTTTCCAATCCTATAATTTATCTTTAAGCCGTTTATCTGTTAAATGTCTATAGCCTATACTTCCTCTGACATTTCCCCTTGATTTTGCACCAAATGACGGCTGTAGATGTCACCAGTGCCTATACCTTTCGAGGTTGGGTGGGGACTGGGACTGGGAAGGGGAGGGTTAGGGGAGTGCCTATGTATTTTGACAAGTGACACTGCATGGTTGTCATAAGAAACCCATTTTCGTTTTATTCTGGGGAATTTGTCCGATAAATCCCCGTAGTACGGTGCAAACCGCGCCACTGCTGGCCTGTTGACGCTAGATGGATGATCGTGGAAGCTTTCCGAGGCTGTTAATTCTGCCCTTAGGCGCACCACCTAAGCTTTAATTGATAAAACCTAGAACGGAAATATCTGGCGACACGACGGGAGCACAACGATCCAGAATTGCGTTGGAGCGGCGCTAGGAAAATAGCGATACCCCGGTCAAAAGGCACGTTTCATGAACACCTCGCCCCGCTCTCCTACCTCCCCCTCCCCACCCCCCTTCCCTCGCCCCCATAAACACCTAAATCGTCGGGTGCCCGGCAGACAGAAGGGAATTTGGCACTTATTTGACTTTTGTTTTTACGCCCTTCTCTCGGGTGAAAATGTTTACGAAATGATGTCGTTTGGTCCAATTTGCTCTTTCAAAATTAAACTTGGAAATTGGCTCAAAGTCAATTGTCATTGTAGGCTATATACTAATTTTATTTAACAATAACCACATTACACAATCACGGGAGTAATTCAGGTGCAAAATTACACTGTCTGGTCACAATGTATACCTTTAATTTGGTGGTATTTTTGTTATCCACGGAGCAAGGCATTGATAATACGAAAAGAAGTTGTCCCACGTCGCGTATGCCAGATGCAGAGTATACCCTGCACTGCAGCACACCTGCGATAATACAGACACACTAAACGGTTGTAAATCAAAAACCTTCCGGTGTTTTATTTCAATTTTTCTCGCGTCTGAGACGCAGGAAAATTTACGATTGTAGATGCACCTGTAAATCGGTAAGCTACCTCAATATTTCTTGTCATGAAGGTATAGGTATAGGCCTAGTTGGCATTTAGGGACAACATCAACACACAGAGAGCTTAATAGCTCGGTTGGTGTGATTGCCTAATATTGGGAGATTTGGAAAGATGGCCCCAAAAGAGAATTATTGAGCGTGTCCAATTCCACGGTCGTGTGTTCGATTCCCAGCCGCGACATTGGCGCGTGTGCCCTTGGGCAAGGCACTTTGCCATAAGTTGCCCCTCTTCACCCAGGAGTAAATGGGTACCTGCAAGGGTTGCAGCCTTTGAGCGCTTGTATCACTAGGCAGCCGGGGATGGCTGGGGTACCCCCGAAAAAGTGTTGTGCGCCCCCTCCCCCTCCCCCCTCCCCCTCCCCCTCCCCCCTCATGTGCGCGCCCCCATGTGCACCCCCTCCAAATTAAATTTGTACAATGTAATAATGTGCTCTCCCCACCCCCCTAATTTACAGCCAAATGAATATATCACTAGGGGCGTTCGAGATGCTTTGACCTGTGTTCCCAGAATCCAAAGCGAAACCCCGTGTCGTTCGTTTTGCATCTTCTGGAGGCTTCCCCCGGTGTAAACCCCGTGTTACACGGTGTAAGCATCTCGAACACCCCTTATGTGAATCATTCTATTTTACGTTTGGGTCATCTTTTCATAATTCTCTTGCATCCCACTTTCGGTGTGCTTTTTATCACCACAAATCGTTCAAATCTCGGTCAGACTGCACCTTTAAACCACTTAACCCAAAGCAAAGCGTCAAGAGGGCGTTGGAGTGGTTTCAGCGTATACGGTGCTTACATAGCGACATAACACACGGTGTTCTTGACTCATTGTGACACCTGTACACACTTGACGTTACGATGACCACTCCAACACCTGCTTGGCTATCGTGGTTTAAACTAAATCAACTTGGTTAACAATTGTGTCAAAGGCAAATGTCCTTTATACCTTCAATCATGTCAGAGCTCAAATCAGACTTAAGTACAGTATGACCGGAATAGACTCGATGAATTATAAATAATTATGAATTTCGAAAACTTTTCTGGTAATTCATCAGTTCTACTTCAGCAGTTAAAAAGAACTCGGCAGAATCTGTATTCTAACTCCTGCCTTTCGTTTGACATTCTACCAAAGTTAAGATGTCTTAACTCTTAAGACGTCTTAATCAAGGCATCACCGATTATTTTGTCTTACAATAAAAAGTTTCATAACGTATCTTAATATAAGAAGTACAATATTGTTTAAGGCATGACCTAAATTCAGTTACGACAGAATTTAGGAAGTCTTAGATTATGCTTATAACAAGCTGAAGCCCAAGCCAACATTTCAAGCCGTACTTCACACATCAGCTGTTTCCACAATGTCTACGGTTCTTTACGTCATCAATTCGTTTTATAAGCAACACGAGCGTGTTTTATGGGGGATAACGGGGCAAGGAACCGCTAGGAAATTGGACAGACCGGCGAGTTATTTCAATGCTCCATTCCCGCTCATATTTCCCAGCTTTTACCGCGGCACAATCCACGCCTCATCACATGCGGTGATTGGGCAGACTATCGGCGGCATGATTACTCAAACATAATCTTTGTAGAGTCTCCATTTCTGATAAAAACAAAGTCACTAACATTAATGTTTTATCACCGAAAGACGCCAATGCAGTGGTTTTTTGTTTTAGTTCTTAAGAGAAGTAGTCTATTCGATAAACATAATTTAATTTACGAAATTTAATGCTGTCTGCGCTCAGGGCCATTTCACCTTAAAAAACCATCTTCAAATGGATAGTTTTCTCGATTTAAAAGTATAACCAACTCAAATGAGATTACTGCATGGTCACATTTTGAGCACATTATCACTATATCATTCCGATTCTTTAAATAAAAAAGTCTTGGAAATATCTCTCTCGACTATTTTTATTTTTAATCTTCGGACAATACATGTAAAAAAAACACATTTGTCCTGGTCAAGACGAAAGTTCATAAAAACTGTCGTCAAAAAATGTGTCTGACTATAGCAGTTTAGTCATTCGCGTGAAAACTTCCAAATGCTTTCACATTGCATATGATATCGGAATTTCTTTGCATTTTATTTACCATCGCAAGACCCAGAAGGCACTAGTTTTACGATTAGTATCTGTGAAATTACGAACGACTGCTAAATAAACGAACTAGGACGGACTGAGGGGTTGAGACCGGGAAAAATGGAACTCCGACCGGTTAACGGAGGAGAAACGACCGAGCGAATCATTGTGTTATTCCGGTCGGAGATGCTGATCATGACGACGCCCCCTCTTGCCACGGGGCGAGTTTTAGACTTAAAGGCACAAGCTCGTCAGCAATTCGCGCACGCCAATTTCGTGCCACGAAATACGCTGTTCCATGCCTTTGCTATGGAGCTGCGTATTAATGACTATTAATAATTTCAGGCTCAGTTTTTACATTTATTATGACGGTTTACTAAAATAAAGGAAAAATAACTGCTCTTTTTAGTTTGAAAGTGCATCTTTTTATCTGACGCTGTTTCCTGTAACACTTTGAACTTAACCTGAATCAAAAGTAAAGCAAATACATATGTATTCCAAAACGCCTCCACAACCAACCAATTTTGTCGTGACTTTGAACGTCCAAAAACTTGCAAAATCTTTAGGAAAAACTGCAGATGTGCACATAATACGAATGTTCCTGCGAGAGACTGTCGTGACGTCACGCCTTTGCTCATGAATATGGATAACATTTACATATAGGCAATCCCAAACCCTGTACTTGCATCTCTAAAACAGCTTTCAACTTGACTTTTGACACCTATAACTAAACCCCTCAAGGCCATTGCTGCTACACGATTACGGTCCGTGCGCTCCTATTATTATTAAGTTATCTTTAAACGTGTAAAGAGAGGTTTATTCGGTGGGTGGAAAGAAACGGAGCATTAATTATTGATGTCACGACGTTTTGAAGATCGTGCAATTTTTTTTCCTGACTAAAATGTGCACCGACGGTCCCCATTGAATTTTACGTATGACTTTTCCAAACAGACTATAATTGAATTCATGAACGCTCTACTTGCCTCTAACTCGTTCAGTGGTGTGAACAAAATGTTTGCTCGAGGTCAGAATTATGAGGGAATTGGGCAGGATTGCTCACTTGTACAATGGCGTGGATGGGATTATAACCGGTCATCCGACATCGGCGAGCTTGGTGTACCGTGGTTGAGGCACTCGTCTGTATTAAGTGCATTGTATAGACCGTATCGAATAGCCGCCATTTTGTGGGGCACCTTTTGTGACCTAAACTGTTCAACAATGTAAGCACAATATGTGCAACCATGCATGTCCTCAAGGAACAAAGAAACTGCCCCACGAAATGGCGGCTATTCGATACGGTTTATAGGGGTCGCGATTCGATCTTCGCTAAGGTTGTTAAAATCTGTATCACAATATGTGAAATACATTCTCTTAATGGTATCAGTTTTGTGCGTTTGATTCAAACAACGCCAAAATGCAGATTCAATCCGGACCAGCTATAGGCATGCAGGGGTAGCCCGAATCACGTCAGTTGCAAGTATTGGCCGTGAACTTAACCAGTTAGCTGACACATCCACTGCCAATAGCCAAAAGGTGACGAAATTACTTGATTGTCTATTTTAATTGCAGAAAATAAAAATGTCACCCCAGGTCAACGCCCTATTAGTCATCCATATTAAAATCTACGCTAAATCATCGCTAGTCTTAAAACTATATTTTGTGTTATGATTAGGGAAGTCAGTCTATTAAATTTTTACAAGAACAAAGTAGGCTTAATCCGATATTCGACTTGTATAATTACACGGACAACGGGGAAACAAAATGACCGAGTGAACCGCAGACGCCAGGGAGGCTACGGTGGGCGTACACCGGCAGCAGACCGGGGTTGAACACGGTGAATTAAAGTCAGTCTGGAGACAAATAAATTGCTACTGAAATGAGGATTTGACCAACAGCAAAATGATTGTGAGATGAACATACGGGAACATTGTCTCTCTTTACTCCCAAGCACGTTCCAAGCGAGTTGCGAAGGAAACGCACGCGCCTAACGCCAAATCGGATTTTCTTTTTTACCGATTTTAAAATTTCTTGCAACCTCGGTTATTAGCCTTTCTGGGGACGTATGCATAGGCGGATCCAGAACATTTTTTTAGGGGTGGGGATGGGGGGTGGTGTGGGGTTGGGCGCTGAGAGCCAAACCTGTTAAAAACGTGGTATTACCTGGACTACTACCATAGACTGTGGGAAGGGGAGTGCGTTCTTTATTCCTTCTCTCTCTCTTTTTCCTTTACAAAAACCCAAATTTTAGGGGCCTATATTTTATGTAAACGTGTCTTTACAGCGATATATGGAGTGTCAGCAACACTGGTTATTAAAGTGAGTTATTCGACACACGAGAAGTGTAATCACCGGCTACAGGCCAGGTTTAATGCATGGGCTAGCATTGTATACACAGCGTGGGCTATTTTGCCAGTCTATGTACTCCATCAAAAACACGGCAAGTAGAAACAATCTCTGTCGTGTTCAGTTGAAGAGCTCGACCAGTCCAGCCTCATTTAGCGGCGTTAATTGTAATATGAAACCCACATATTTTTCTCAATCCATCTTCTCCGTCATGACTTGTCCCGTCCTAACACCCTGTCCTTGAGTAGCACCCGACGGCTGTTTTCGGTACCTGAAGTCGAGTGGCAATTTCCAATCCAAGGACGTTTTCAAGTCAACTGATGGGCTTCAGCTCCGTTTCGCACAATGCAGTGCATTGCTTCAGCTCCAACGTCTCTCGTAGCTCTAAGCAGTCGTTTGGAGGTCAGAAATTGACCGTTAGATGTGACCCGGAATGAATCACATCTGACCCGGAATCCAGGCTCTATTCTCTGCAAAAATCCGAAATACATTTAATCAGAAACGTTGTCGGTCGGTCACAGTAGCACAGATCGCATCTAAACAAATCACGTGACCAGTGTCTTCCAATCACAAAGCGAAATGTTGCTGCGACGTTTTCCGTCTATCTGAC